>CM029117.1:2965000-3565000 GCA_016859345.1 Istiophorus platypterus
ATGTTGTAGCACAAACACAGCACATTGTTGAGGTTCACGACATTTTCATTTGCTGTTGTGGCCGCAAGGAACCTGTCTAGAAAAGTCTAGGGAAAGCGATATCAAAACAAACACTTGTGTGATAGATCAACTTTATTTATTCAAACATCAGACATAACTTCTTGCCATTGTATTTCTTGGTGGGAAGATCTGACAGTAGCAAATCAGTGCACTTTGGACTGAGCTGTAAAAAAAGTTGGTGTTAGGAAACCTTCTGTATGCATTTTAAAAGTGCAATGTAGGAAAAAAAAATGTCTTCAACCTTATTTTAGGTCACTAAAACCAAGCTTTTTAAGTGTTCCTTAACATATTTCATGAGTCTATACATACAATTTTTAAGTTCCCAGTGACCATTGAGAGTGAAGTTATGACTCTTTCCCCATTCATTTAGACGGGGGTCTGGTCTTGTTAGCCCAATCAACTGGCAGGAGACATTGCAAGATGGCTGAAAACAGCTGCCTGCTGCTACCATAAAGGAGGCTGATTAGAGTGCTGAGCATGAACCAAAACAGCAGCTACAGGACATAAAACAAAAATAATTAGTTGAATGGCACTAATATTCTTTGTAGGGCTGAGAGGAATGTCAGAACCCACAGATAATTGCTGGTGGGTTCACTACACTACACTACAAGCAACACCTTTCATATTACACTCATGTGATCTAATGTTCATACTATAAATACTGATTATATATATTTAACGTAATAAAATAAACCAGTGATCTCTGACTTTTAGGCTAAGACCACGTGAAGTATTAGAGACTTAAATACTTTCAATCAGTGTTCAAAGTATAGGTGGTCAGCAACAGTTCAATCATAATTTAGAGAATTGTGTGATTTCTCTGAAGTGTGAACAATTCACTTTGTAAGGAATTGTGAGACTCAAGGCAATGCAGGAATAACAATTAACAGTAAAAAACAGTGACGAGAAAGATTTTATTTGCATAAATTTGAGGATTGTAGTTATTTGCTGACAAACTGAAAAAAGGAAAAAGTAACCTAGTGGTTGAACAGAAACTTTAGTTCTTGCTAAATGCTGATAAAAGGAGAATATCGTTGTAGTTTCCAAGATCCCCCTTTTTATGTCCCATGCCTCAAAAATACAAAAAACCAAAAACAAAGTACTGCTTTGCACAAAATGATGGAAATCTTGTAGCTGTGAAATGCTGCAAACAAGCAAACTACTCGCAAGCTTGCAAGCATCAGCATGTCTAGAGCAAAGAATGAGAAGTGGTTGAAATGGTGACATGCGATTATTTTGCTTCTAGTTGGTCTTACATAAGAGTCTACAGCCATTGTAGTGACTCTGTAAGGCTGCTAACATCAGCATGCTAATGTGTGTACAATGACAGTGTCAGCTTGCTAAAGTTTAGAAAGTCTTTCCATTAACTTACTGTTTTAACTTGCTAACATTTGTCAGTTGGCACGAAACACAAAGAACAGCTTAGACTGATGAGAATGTCTGGCAGGTATTTGGTCCCAAGCCAACATTGGACAAAGGGGAATTTTGACATGATGATGATGCTAATTGAATAGTCAGCAAAAGCTGAAGCAGCGTACATTAAGGCAAATATCCTCCTCCACCCCTTCTCAACTGGATGAGGATGTCTTCCTTAGTTGTAGCTCAGTTGAACCATCGTTTGCAAATCTTCCTTGGTTAGAGAAGTCATTTTGGTCCTGAGTTGAAATTCCTCCACTTCTCATGAAAAAAAGATTTGCTAGAGGCTTGGTGAACTACTGTATCTGGCGAGCTAAGAGCTGAAAAGCTGGGCAAGCCTGTAACATGGTTGTGCTAGTCAATCACAACAGCTCCCTTTAATTAACAATTTAATTTCCCGATATTTTGTTCACAAGATTATATTCAAAGTACAGCTATTAGATGTAGTAAAAACAGCTTTCTTAACTGGCAAATTTGTTAATTGACACTTAGCAAGTGCTGACAAGACAATAAGTTTACTCAGTTTATTCCAATTAGATATTTTGGCCATAGATTCTTATCCTTTTCTAGGCCAGTCATTTCATGCTTAAATCACTGTTTTTTCCACCAAAGCATTTCCATATATTTATCCAGTCATTTCTTAATTGTCAGTACATATTTTGCCTCAAATGTGTGCAGTATTTTGGAAAGTCCTGAGAGGGCCTTTATTTATATTTAGCTTTTTTTTTTAATCTTAATATTTACTTGGCAAGACACCACTTTTTTACCATTTAAACTCTTGCACTTTTACAAGACAAAAATGTTGTGCCGTTGTGTTACGGTTTTGCTGATTAACATCACCTTCCCACCTTCCCACAAGAATAGGTGAGGGATTATTGATTGAGTGCACAAAGGGAGAACAACAGGTTCTAGACTCACAGAAGGCTACAGTTAATTCCCTCCGAGCCTTACAGCCAACACACAAACACAAGAGAGGCCACCCACAGAAATGTTTCTCATAACAGCTCCAATCTCCACTGATAAACCCAAAGCCAAGATAAATAAGAACACGCTCCTCTTCCAGCCTCCTAGTTTACACTGTAAATACTGCAGGAGTGTTCAAGGCAGTTGGTCAACATTTCCTCTTTTGAATCTGCCACACCCCAACTAGCATTATAGGTCTTCAGCTGTGGGCATGTCAGTCAGTGGTAAAAATCCTCTTCTTGGAGCTTTCCAGAAATCAGTTCCAGGGATCAGTTCAAAGAGCTTCCATGAATTACTCTGTTCTTTACACTGACACATTGTTTGTTAAGTGGGTATTAAGATAGAAACTGAAAAATACTTTCAGAAAACACCTGCAGTTTCTATTTAGCACTCAAAAGGACAATCTGATCGATTAATGGCTGGTTTACCCTAAAACATTATTTCATCTTCAGAAAAAGCTGTACATGACATTTCCTGAAGCCATTTTCTTCTTAAATCTTGTGTTTTAAGTGTTTGAACTGTCGTTGCATGTGCTTAACCCCCTAAATTCATTATCACCTCTGATTTGTACATGTTGAATGGATGAAACAGATCCTTGAACCCTTTTTGTTTATCAAACAGAGAGCTTGGTAAAAAATCTGCCACATCAGAGGAAAAAAAACGTCTGGCCGGCCTGGGACAGGAATTAACAGGAAACACAAAGTCGCGTGTTGAATGACAACTGATGGAACGGAAGCAAACTTGTGCTTTGTTGGCCGGTCAGGTGTCTTCTCTCCTCTGACCCCAATGTAAGCTTTCAGACAACACACACACACACCCTCCAATTCCTTTTTTTTAAAACTACACAGCTATACAAAGTGGATGTGTGTATAAAATGTGTACATTTATATATCTCTCTAGATCCATCTATCTATTTATCTCTTTATCTATCTATCTATCTATCTATCTATCTATCTATCTATCTATCTATCTATCTATCTATCTATCTATCTATCTATCTATCTATCTATCTATCTATCTATCTATCTATCTGTCTATCTATCTATATATCCTTCTCCTTCTCTTTTTCTCTCTCCCTCTCGATATCTATATATCTATACAGATATATAGATATATAGATATATATATACAGGTTCACCTGGATGAGTTCAATATGATGAGAAATTATAGGAACAGGTATGGATGAGGAGTGGTTTAATATTTTCAAAATCATATTTGCTTTCAAAGGAGAGATGTTATATGGTTGTATCTACAGTTGCCACATTAAATTACATACAAGATCTGTTTAGCACAATGGATAGAGAAACAAAAGAAAACATGGAGGTACTCCTACAGGGTGACTTCAATATTAGTTGGAGTGATACAAGGTATACAAATAGAATAAAAACGGCCAGGGATTAGTGACACCTATAATTTAAGAAAAATGGTTACAAATTCAACAAGATTTGAGAAACTTGAGACATTTATTCATTTGATGTTTACAATTTATGACTGCAATGTTCAAAGGATTCTCCATTCCTGTGGGTTGAACTGATCACTATCTTGTAACAATCACTGAAAACACCAGAGTTCCCCAGAAACCACATGTTTTTGCTGTCAAGAGATTAAAAAAATAAAATAAACCAAAGTGAATTTATGAAGCATTTATAGCTTATATTGAGGATATTTTGGATCATGAAACTGAAAGTTTTACTCAGTTCTTAACAGAGGTGATGGAGCATCATGCCCCAGGGAAGAAATGGTAAAAAAGACTATACTTATATAGCACTTTTCTAGACTTATCAACCGTTCAAAGCATTTTACTGTTAAAGCACATTCAGCCTTAGGCTGTTTCATCAAATTCAAAATTGGATTCAAATTAGCAGGATGATAACTATAACTATATAACTATACAGAATTGTACATTCTATTGAACCGTTGTACAATCTATTGATGATAATAATGAACGGTAGGATGAGCTCTATGGCCCTTTAACCAGTATGGTTAAATTGTTGTAACTGTGGTTGAACCAGGATTGTTGGAGGCACTTACTGACGGAAAATCAGTTGGCTATGACTTTGTGAACAATAAACTTCTTCGATTTGCTGCTCAGCAGATAGCAACTCCATTAACTTTCCAGCTGAGACCTTCACATGAGCCACTGAGATTTAATTTTGATTTGGAGATATCAGGAATGTCTGAGTTTTGTGAACTACAGATGTGACACAACGCCAGGGAATGGCTGCTAAGAAAACATTGCTAGCAGGCCACATGTAAATAAAATGCAATATTAACCCTGATACAACAGATTTGGCTCATTTAAATGGAATTAAACTGTTTTTTTTTTTACCAGATCTACAAATATGTTATACAACAAATGTAGCAAACAGGGTATTTGACTGGTCTGACTACAAGGCTTACAATGGCAGTAACCATTTTAAAATAGTTTTTGAATGCTACAGAGTCAGAATGATATGAGTTTTCTGTCCCTCCCATTCTGCTATTGTGTTGCAGTGTAACAGTAATCGTGAGAATATCATCATGTTAACACTAAAAATAGTTGTTTTATTTTTAGCATGCATGCCAAAACTAAAGTTGTTAGCATGGTAGTACTAATTAATATTCTAACATTAGAATTTAGCTAAAAGAAAATCTGTGCCTAGGTTTAGCTGAGGCCAAGAAAGTTCAATTTAGCAACCAATTGTGACAATACAGATCTGAGCTTGACAAGCTCATATGATTTACATCTTATAGGGTTAAAGCTTTAGATTTATGTAAAAACTTTCCTCTGGTGCATCCCACAGGCCAAATTCTCCAGTTCTACCCCTCAAGTGTAAGGGTCCGAGGTGCAGTAGCTGTAGCGGAGTGGCTGACATATCACATAGCAGATTTTCAGGGTGATAAAGCCTCAAAATTAAAGTCAAGTTTATTTGAATACAACAGTGCCAAAGTGGTCACGATAATAAGTAGTTGCAAATCCCAGAGGGATTATATTTGCATTGCTACTTAACACCAGCAAGCACAAGCAGGAGCACAGGCTTACATCAGCCTTTCATCTTTTCTGTGCGTAGAGATAGTAATCTACAGCATCTACTCTGTGCTTCGCATTAACGCAACCATGAGCCCCGGGAATGCCCAGACTCTTCAAGACAGCACCGCTTACAATAAGAATCAATATAAAGCAGTTTCTCTATGATCTGCAGTTCAATACTTGTTTATCCCCCATCACATAGCACAGTTCTTTTCATGATGGGACCCATACCTTTGTGTCATGTAAGAACTCAAGCATACAACACACTTGTATAGTATTTCACAACAACTTAAGAATGCAGAATGATAACAAACCAGTCAGCTGGACAGAATCACCACCCTGTTGAATTATCTTTTACTTTTCTCAAACTCTCAAACGTTTCATCAAGAAATAAGACTTTCCATCTCTCTTCTTGACTCCTTTCAGTTACAAAGAACTGCTGTAACAAAACAGTTTTATTTTGCTGTATTTATACTGCTCAGTGTACTGATTATTATTCAATACAATTCAATTCAGTTATATTTATATAGCGCCATATCACAACAGACGTTATCTCAGGGCACTTTTCATATAGAGCAGGTCTAGACCAGACTCTTTATTGTTATTATTTACAGAGAACCAACATTTCCTCCATGAGCAAGCACTTGGCGACAGCGGCAATGAAAAACTCCCTTTTAACAGGTAGAAACGTTGAACAGATCCCAACTAAGGAAAGAGAGAGAGAGGGAGGGAGAGACAAGGGGGGTAGGAGGGAGGAGAGAGAGCATAGCACAATAATGGAACTAATAGCTATATATACTATAGTTATACTAACAGGTTTAATAATATTACTAATAGGACTAAATGAAATGGTAACAGTAGTAATCGTAATAATTAAAGCAATAGGTGTTGATCAGGCTCATGGGGCAGTAGATGGTCTGCAACCATGGATCCAGACTCAGGAGCATCAGAGGCAGAAAAACCTGCAGAAAGCGACAGGAGGAAGAGAAGAGAGACGAGAAAGTACAAAACTGCAGGAGAGAAGAAGTACAGTTAGGAACAAGCATTTTTGAGGGGTTAATGTGCACAGGGAGAGATGAGGAGGTGGTGGAAAGGGGAGCTCATTGCATCATGGGAAGTCCCCCGGTAGTCTAGGCCTATAGCGGCATAGTAAGGAGATGGCTCGAGCTAATGCTGAGCCAGTTCTGACCATAAGCTTTATCAAAGAGGAAGGATTTAAGCTGACTCTTAAACATGGAGGAGGTGTCTGCCTCCTGGACCCACACTGGAAGATGGTTCCACAGCAGAGGAGCCTGATAACTGAAGGCTCTGCCTCCATTCTGCTTGTGGAGACTCTAGGAACCACTAGTAGACCTGTACTCTGGGAGTGAAGTGTTCTACTGGCATAATAAGGTACTATGAGCTCTTCTATAGATAGAATGGCTCCTGGCCATTAAGGGCTTTGTAGGTGAGGAGGAGGATTTTAAATTGTATTCTGGATTTCACAGGGAGCCAATGCAGAGAAGCTAACACAGAAGAGATATGATCTCTCTATGTGGTTCTTGTCAATACTCTCACAGCAGAATTCTGAATCAGCTGGAGACTATCTAATGTTTTATTGGGACAGCCTGATAATAGGGAGTTGCAGTAATCAAGCCTAGAAGTAACAATAGCATATACTTGTTTTTCTGCGTCATTTTGAGAAAGGATGTTCCTGATTTTTGTAATATTATGAAGGTAAAAAAAGTCAGTCCTTGAAGTTTGTTTTATGTGGGAGTTACGGGACATGTCCTGATCAAAGACAACTCCAAGATTCCTAAAGGTTGTGCTAGAGGCCAGAGCAATGCCATCTAGAGTAAGTATCTCATTAGATAATATGTTTTTGAGGTGTTGTGGGCCAAGAAGCATAACATCAGTTTTATCTGAGTTCAATAGTAGGAAGTTCCTGGTCATCCTGATCTTTATATCCCTAAGACATGCTTGAAGTTCAGCTAATTGATTGGTTTCCTCAGGCTTCATTGACAGGTACAATTGGGTGTCATCTGCATAACAATGGAAGTTTATGGAGAGTTTCCTGATAATACTGCCTAAGGGAAGCATAACATAAAGTCATGTGGGCAAACATTAAAAATTGCCTAGAATAAGGCAGGTGTGTCACATAAGTCTTTTCACATTTGATATATTGCTGATGAAGCAAAAAAGGTGACGGCTAGGTGATGGGGTAAGTCAGCAACAGACACCAGAATATCCTATCAGCTGTAATATTACAAAGGGCATTGCATTTTCTAGCGTTAGGACATCCTATCTCATGCTTTAAGCCACAGTTCACTTTAAATGACTGTGAAATTCAAAAGGTTTTGCTTATAGTGACAAACCCAAAGAGGATTAATGCTCATGTCTGTAGTTCCCCTCAGCTCTACAGTACTTTATAGCCTCTTTTAGCTCATTGTTTTGGTCTTCTGGCCAACAAATCCACAACAGAACTGTTTCCACCTGCAAAAGGGGTGTTGTTTTCAGTAAAATAACTCTGATAAAACCATCAGAAATTAATGTTTCCAGAACCAAATAACTTGACTTATATTCATTACGTGGCCAGGTCCAAATAAAAGCTAATGCTAGTTCTTGTCTACTGGCTACTGAACATGTAAACAAGTGTTTTCTACCATGTTAGCCATATCAGCTATATAGGGCAATAATTTGTCAGTGTTGCATGGTCTTCTGCCCTTATTTGGCTAAAAAGTAAATACTACTGCTTTAAACAAATGCTTTGAGTAGCCTAAACATAACAATGAAAGCATGAATCATACTTTAGTTGCAACAAGTTGATAATGAAGGGAAGATAATTGGAACTTAAGTGAAATGGAAAATGTAACATATTCTGTTGATAAAAAAGAAGATATAATCCAGGCAGCATTATGTTTCTTTGCAAACCAATTTACTGTTGCATATAAGTATGATATCAACATATCTGCTTGCATCCTGTGCCACATGTCTGTACTGAACTATGTCCAATGCATCTGAGATCCGCTAAATCAGTATTGAGAACCCCGCATATGATATGGTCAAAACCAGACATGATGCAATGTTTCCTCTCCCATTAATATCATATAATTAAGAAGTTTATAGCTACAAACAGGTGATGGATTTTCCAGAGTCTACTTTGGAAATTGTTGACTTAGGCCATGGGAACATGTTTGTCTGAAAATTTACAAACATCCTCCCGCAACATTCAACCTTCCCTCTTCTTCCTGAATTGATTTGTATTTAAAATTTCAGCCAGAAATGCAAGGCTCTTAGGGGGGTATCAGTGCTAGGAAGCACTAACACGTAATCATTAATCTGCTGACTTGATCGATAATAAATAATCAATGCAACAACTTCTCATGTTCACTCTGTACTGAAAATACTGGAGATTTACCAATAAAATATTGTCACTCCACTAAGTAGCATGGTAATCCTCTATCATTTTCAAATGCTCGTAAATCCTAAGGCATAAACCATGTAAATGCACACTGCTAATCTGTCTTTGTTTTACACTGATTGGTATTTAAACATGATAAGGGCTTCGAACATTTGAGTTTCTTAATGGGGAAAAAAATGGGAGGTCATTCATCTTAGCAGGTGAAAAAGAAGGTCATGAGATAGGACTGGTAATGACATGTATCTGGTGTTTGTATTCTCTATCAATTGACATATCTGAACTCAATTTTCAAATTAGTAACAGCACTTACATTTATGTAGCACATAATTTCTAGCCTTCCTGTTCTGGGTCAGAAGCCTCAGCAATCAAGTCAGTTAAGTAATATATGTCTCATATAAGGGACTAATATAATATAATATAAGAGCAAAATTGTTGAATACAGTGACTTTTTTAGACACATTTTTAGTCATCTTACAAAGTAAACTTTTTAGATGAAATGATGAATCCTGGGTAGATAGAAGGTTTCCAGATAAATCCATAACTGTAGTCATCACTTTAATCTCATCATCTGTATCCTATAAACTAAGAGCTTTTGTAAGAAGAGCAGAGGGAATTACCGCAGTGCCCCAGGGCCTGAGACAGAGCTTATAATGGCTGCACTGCACTCATCGTGGCATGCAGTGAGTAATTAAAAGGCTACCTGTAGTTTCTTGCTGCCTTACAAAGAAATATGAAGCGCCCTGAAGGTTAATGTGAGGAACTGTTTTCTGCTGTCTGTTTTTCCTAATAGAAGATAAGTAAATGAAAATCATTATTTTCATGGGTTTCAAAAGGGTTGGGTTATGAAACTGGTGTTATTAGGTGTCTTTATACATGCACTAATTATTACTTTTATATTGAAAAAGGGTAAAATGACAATGTTTAATGTGAATGGGATTGTTCAAAATAACAAATTAACAGATATTTATCAGCCTACACTGGAATTCTATGGAGCTTTTTTAGCCTCTTTTTTAGGCCTTGTCCCTGTTTTAAATAGGAGGAAATAGCTCTCTCAGCAAGACAAAAATGATAGACCCATTGTATACTACCTCCCCAACGCCAAACCCAAGACAGAGAAAATTTATGATTAACTGGTGAACATAGTGGAGCATTTAGGAGCTAAGGAGCAATGTAGTGGATGGTGAAGACAAAAACAAATAAAAGAAGAGTGAATATTAGACTTATATCAGTCAGATATCAGTCAGATGAACATAAACATGACTTCAAATGATGCAAACATATCTGTGTGTCTCCTGGATTGGTAAATAGGCAAATGATTGCTAACTTTTTACCCAAAATATTTTTTATTAGGTAATTATATGTCTTACGTATGTGCTACTGAGCTTTTTACGCGGAAGCATTTTGTGCCCAATAGGCCAACAAAAATCAATCACTGCACCTTTATAGCCCCTATGTAAAGGATTTGTTCATTTCAGACTCCCTCTGGTGACTCCTAGTGTTAAAATGAAAACAAGACACTTTGGCATACCATATCATCATATCATACCATGTTCCCTATTGTCCCTGTTACCTATGGTCCCATAAATGTCTACATGTGGACGCTTTAAAGTGGCAATGTAACTATATTATAAATCTGAGAACATACCACAGGACATAACACAAGGGCAGAATGAATGAAAGTGATAGGAAAGTCAAAAATGCTTCTTTTGCATAATTTGTCATAGAATAAAATTCATATTTGAGATTACTGTATATTATTTTTACAGCCATCTTGAATTAAGAATGGTATCTTCAGAGAAGGATACAGGGAATATGCTGCTCTACAAGGCTTTTGATTACTTGTCTGTATAACCCAAAATTTGTGAAGCTGTAGTGATCCAAATTCACTAGAAGTGAAAATGATAAAATCTTGATATAGTAATACAAGTAATCCAAAAAGAAAACTTCTTTGTAGATATGAAATATATCACTGACTGCAGCTTCATAAACACAACTCTGGATTTACCAGTGGCTGATTCAGCTGACCTGGGGATCAAAGCAGCTCAGTGTACCTGTGCAAGCATCCCTTGATGGGGAGAGAGACCCTTGCTATCAGCTCGACCCTCAATGTAGCTGACCTACGGTACCAAGCCGACTCAGCCGTGAATCCATCCAGCCTCAACAAACACACTGTTGGCTAACTTCAAACACAGAACTCAGTTCTGGACTTCATTACCTCACATGAAAGACAAAGATTCATCTTCCCTTTGAGGCAGACATTTCGTTTGATGCAATGCACTGACCTATATGGGCACAGTGCAAGTTTGGTTCTTGACAATCCGGTTCAGGTCTGTCACATTACATTACGTCAGGCAAAGCTGTGGCATGCCGTCAGGACAAGCAAGGATCTGTTTCCATCCATCTTGTAATTTACTGCCCAGTTGTGGCTGCAGTATTCTATTGTCTGTGAAGCTAAGTACCTGCTGTTGTGTCTATCATATTTGTTATTTTCCCGTCCATGGCTGTGTCCGATTTAAAAAGGCCGGGGCTTGTCAAGCAGAGAGGGGAGCATTATTTTTTGGATGTTTGTACATGTGCAATGGGGATTATCCTGGGATCTTTGATGAATGTGCTGCCCTTGACTCCAACATTTTCAGATCAGTTATGATATTGCATATGTTACTATACACATGTGCAGATGCGTATGGAAACTATACTTGTACATTAAAAAAAATAATTCAACAGTCTTTTTAACTAAGCATTAAGAGGTACAGCTGCAGTAGCATGTAAATGAACAAATTACACCGTGATCTGGAGTTTGTCTTACTAACCACCATGCGCTATCTGCAAAGGTCAGTAAATAAAAACGGTATAGAAATGAAACATCCCGCTCTTTCCATAGAAATTAATTTGGGCCCTCTAATAATGTAGCTCATATAAAGCCATTTGACAATAGTAATGTCCTCATTACACACCACTGTGGATATAAATGCGGAAACTCCCTTTCAAATGTTTCTGTTACGGCAGCTCTTACAAGGCAGTTACTCTTCAGTGAACCTGGGAGACAAAACATTTCAGGGTTGGGGGAAGGTAATTTTTCTCACTTAGCCCAGGGAGCAGTGCAGGGCTGTGTGAAGCAGACTGAGGACTAGAAAATGATCTGTCAAGCCACTAAAATCAAAAATGACAATAACATTTCTCCAAGTGAGTGCGATGCACCTTTCCAATTCCTATTGCTGCAATATGCTTTAAAGACTTATTACAATGACTAAATTCTGAGGAAACAGCACAAGAAACAATTTTTTTCAACTCTTTAGCTGCCTGAACGAACCACAATCTTTTGGCTAAAATGAACAGTAGCATTATACTGAAATAATGTTGAAAAGTCTTAAAGTACCAATAATCGAAATGTGGAACAAACTGCAAACACAACACTGAAATACAAAGTTGTTGTGTGGCAAACACGTTAGCTATAAGTTGCTTGTTTACACATTCAGCAGACACAGAGTAACATTAGTATTCATGTTTCTGCCAAGCCAATCAAATTTAAGTTAAATAATTACTCTAGTTTTTGCTCTGTTTGGGTCTCTTCAAACTCCTGTTAAAATAACTAGCTAAAATATTATATATCTGATGAATGCTCCTCTATGATCAGCAGCTAGTCACTAACCTTGTCCTTCTGCCTTCGGCTGCTGGAAAAAGCTTTGATGAGAGCAGTGGACTGAATCAAAACAAATAATTGCAGTGTAAAAATCTAAACAATGAGCTATCAAGGTTTGTCCAGTCCTTTTTTTAACAACTACAAGAGGAAAGTCTTCAGTCTGACAATATTAAAACCTAGCAAGACAACCAGTACAAAATAGAAAATTTCAAAAGGGGATTTTGGCCAGTTGAGACAAAGAAAATGACAGATGCTATGCTTAAGTTCTTGATAATGCCAACTCTGATTGAACATAGGTTTCCTGCTCGCCCTGCTTCTCTATCATCAGGTTAAATGTTTTTTTAATAATGAGGAAGAGGAAAAAAAGTACAACTGATAGCTGATCTTGGTATTCACCATTGATTTTACTAAATTACGTATATTTTATATAATATTAAATTCATCCTAGTTGGAAAACAATATTTAAATTTTTTGAGTCAAAGGTAGTATTTTGATATTTTCAAATGGTCTGAAACAAGGCAAATCAGTTGTTAAAACACCGAGACAGTGTTTTAACAACTGATTTGTTTTAACAACTGATTTACACCTGACTAACCAATAAGGGATTATGAGAAAATAATCTATACTAGAATAGCTTGAGTGAGTATGTGAAAAGAAAGTTCTTTTCCCTTGGATAAATGAATGTAACATCCAAATAACCCATCTGCCTTCTTTGTGTGAAACATACAGTATTTGTGAACTTGACAATCAATATTCTTCTTTAATTAAAATGCTCAGCTCAGCTCATCCCATATATTTCTACCATGGTATCACTTGAGCCACTGTGGTAATAATAAAATATCCGTAAACATGTTTTTCCTTTTCTGACGTCACATGTATTTGAGCATACAGGATTACCAGTAATATACAGTAGCCAATGTCTGTATGAGACATCTAGGGTTACTCATAAAACCAGCAAACAAAATCTTATGAATTGTCTGCAAAACCATCAACATCAGGCCTTTCATGATATACATAGTTCCGTTAACTGTAACTTTTTCGCCTGCTAACCCTTTCAAACTCCATGCAATTTTTATCTATCACATTAGTCCATTGTAGTATACCATATTCTGTAATTAAAGTTTTACTGAACTATGATGTCACTAGACAAACTACAAAACCGGAAGCAAAGGCAAAAATTAAGAAATGTAAATATCTTAGGACATATTTCAAAGTTATTCAAAGATCAACAATATTACAATTAGTCTTTAGAAAATAAGATCTCTGTCCATGTTGACAGTTTCTTGCTATTTGGTCCAGTCCTTTCATTTATGCTGGTGTTCACATGATGATAATCAGTTATCCCATGGAAAGTTCAGTGTCTCTTTCCACATCGATATGTCAGTCTTTCCATGATCAGACCCAACTTTTGAACATTGTTTCAATACCGTTCTAGCATTGCTGGTCCAAAGCCTGTTTTCAGTTATCAGTACACTCCTCTCCTCTTGTGGACCCCATCGTTCCCTCACTTCCAATGCAGCTGAGAATGGCATTCACATCCGCGGTACATGAGAACTTATGCCATTGGTTGTCCAGTGAAATAGTAATTGCTGCAGGGTATCTCGAGGCAAAGTGCACATGATGTTTTCAGAGAAGTCCTCTCAACTCATTTTATTTTTTTGTACTTCTCTTGTACATCCTGTTCTGAATCTTTGAAGGAAAAAGTTCCATGTAATACTGCAGGTCACTTGCGTCCTCTTTTTTGCCGCCATTAACAAAGCAGCCTTGTCTATGTCCCATAGGGACCAGACAATGATGTGTCTTGGACGGGAGTTATCACCTGCTTAGGAACCCACCCATCCCATCAACTTTGTACCACTCATCAAAATTAATATTCAGTGCCTCTGAGAGTAGTGTTTTCAAGAAGGTGTCCAAGTCATGCCATTCTATTCCTTCTTTTTTCAGCCTGCTATACGAATGTGAGAAGCCTTCCAGCACCATTACTTTCTCCTTAAGTAGTTGATTCTGTCTTGGCCATTTGCCACCTGGTCCTATTTTGCCTCTGCATCTTTCAGGTTGGATATTCGATTCTATCTTGGTGATCCTCCAACCAAAACCTGTCATTGTCTCTTTCAGAGCCTCAACTCCTCTTTTAACCTCCGAGATGTCTGCAGCCAGGTTGTCAGGGATAGTCTTGACTCCTTGAAGTTCAGTCATCATGGCTGAGGTTTTTTACAGAGGTGATTCCACCATCTTGGTTGCTTCCACAGCAACCTGCATGAGGATTTGAAGTGAAATCACGACCCTTTACTCAACATATTACTTTAAAATTGCTACATCAACATTAGTGTATGTATTTCTACCATCTCAGTTTATGTAGAAAACAGGGAAATAAACACCTTAGGTTTAGGCATCTTCTCCTAAGCAGGCATCTGGACACTATTGGAAGTCCCACAAACTTTCTGCTAAAACAGTTAACTTAGCCTAATACCTCTTGTGCAATGGCTATCTTCAAAGACTTTTGTAAATAAATCATTTTAGTACTAAATGAACTGTTGTGATAATTAGAATTTAGATACATATTTTGTCTATTTATCACAGTTGTATTTCCTTCTCTATTAGAATACTGTATCAATGTACATGGAAAGTTTCAATGTAAGTGGTTCATGTGAACAGTCCTGTTCATGTAAGAAACATGAAACTGAACTTAACAGAGATAAGCTACATGTCAGCCAGGTTCCCTGAAGGCCAGAAACAAGTATGTTGAGGAATGATGAAGAGAGCTTTCAAGTCTCTTGCCCCCTTTTTACTGTCAGTGCCGCAGGGAAAGTTAGTGATTGGTGCATCAGGGAAAGTCTCTCCCTTCCTCTGGTCAAATATCCGTGCACATAATATAGTGGCATATTATGTACTTTTAGTTACAAAAAAAGTTAACAGACTATTTTTAGCATGAAGCACAAAACCTTCACAATATTTCAAAGTTAAAGGTGCAATCACTAATATTTTATTGGTTCCTCTCACATAATGACCATAATTTGTCAACAAGATGTTGCAAGTGTTGCTGATTGTTATCACTCCCCTGTTTCCTCAATTTCTGCCATCTTTTCAAGCTTTTGAAACAGGTCTAACTAGACCAGTCTTGTGTTTTTACTGGGAAGGCTGCAGTCTCCGTGGCCCACGGTGCACTATAGACTTAATGCCCTGAAACCCTAATGAACACTAGTGACACAAAGTGGAGGGTTTGAAAAACATCAGTACCGATGTCGAGTTGGTCCATTGAGCTAGATACAGTGTGGCTTTGCCTCCAATTTGTCCCATTGATCATGGTCAGGCAATTTTTTAAAAGAATTTTTAAAATCTCCTACAGTAGGGATTTTTTTTTCTTTTCCTTTTTGTCAGCATTAACAAAGCAGCCTTGTCTATGTCCCATAGGGACCAGACAATGATGTGTCTTGGACGGGAGTTATCACCTGCTTAGGAACCCACCCATCCCATCAACTTTGTACCACTCATCAAAATTAATATTCAGTGCCTCTGAGAGTAGTGTTTTCAAGAAGGTGTCCAAGTCATGCCATTCTATTCCTTCTTTTTTCAGCCTGCTATACGAATGTGAGAAGCCTTCCAGCACCATTACTTTCTCCTTAAGTAGTTGATTCTGTCTTGGCCATTTGCCACCTGGTCCTATTTTGCCTCTGCATCTTTCAGGTTGGATATTCGATTCTATCTTGGTGATCCTCCAACCAAAACCTGTCATTGTCTCTTTCAGAGCCTCAACTCCTCTTTTAACCTCCGAGATGTCTGCAGCCAGGTTGTCAGGGATAGTCTTGACTCCTTGAAGTTCAGTCATCATGGCTGAGGTTTTTTACAGAGGTGATTCCACCATCTTGGTTGCTTCCACAGCAACCTGCATGAGGATTTGAAGTGAAATCACGACCCTTTACTCAACATATTACTTTAAAATTGCTACATCAACATTAGTGTATGTATTTCTACCATCTCAGTTTATGTAGAAAACAGGAAATAAACACCTTAGGTTTAGGCATCTTCTCCTAAGCAGGCATCTGGACACTATTGGAAGTCCCACAAACTTTCTGCTAAAACAGTTAACTTAGCCTAATACCTCTTGTGCAATGGCTATCTTCAAAGACTTTTGTAAATAAATCATTTTAGTACTAAATGAACTGTTGTGATAATTAGAATTTAGATACATATTTTGTCTATTTATCACAGTTGTATTTCCTTCTCTATTAGAATACTGTATCAATGTACATGGAAAGTTTCAATGTAAGTGGTTCATGTGAACAGTCCTGTTCATGTAAGAAACATGAAACTGAACTTAACAGAGATAAGCTACATGTCAGCCAGGTTCCCTGAAGGCCAGAAACAAGTATGTTGAGGAATGATGAAGAGAGCTTTCAAGTCTCTTGCCCCCTTTTTACTGTCAGTGCCGCAGGGAAAGTTAGTGATTGGTGCATCAGGGAAAGTCTCTCCCTTCCTCTGGTCAAATATCCGTGCACATAATATAGTGGCATATTATGTACTTTTAGTTACCAAAAAGTTAACAGACTATTTTTAGCATGAAGCACAAAACCTTCACAATATTTCAAAGTTAAAGGTGCAATCACTAATATTTTATTGGTTCCTCTCACATAATGACCATAATTTGTCAACAAGATATTGCAAGTGTTGCTGATTGTTATCACTCCCCTGTTTCCTCAATTTCTGCCATCTTTTCAAGCTTTTGAAACAGATCTAACTAGACCAGTCTTGTGTTTTTACTGGGAAGGCTGCAGTCTCCGTGGCCCACGGTGCACTATAGACTTAATGCCCTGAAACCCTAATGAACACTAGTGACACAAAGTGGAGGGTTTGAAAAACATCAGTACCGATGTCGAGTTGGTCCATTGAGCTAGATACAGTGTGGCTTTGCCTCCAATTTGTCCCATTGATCATGGTCAGGCAATTTTTTAAAAGAATTTTTAAAATCTCCTACAGTAGGGATTTTTTTTTCTTTTCCTTTTTGTCAGCATTCCTACTCTGGCTTCTATTTACTATGAAATTTTAAACTGAGAAGATTTAATATATGTAAACCTTTCCCAGACCCTAGAGAAGCTATTCATTTATTTAACTAAAAAAAGAGTCCACAATGGGCCATACGATGCAGGAACAAAAACCTGAAAAACTCTGTTGGATACTTGGGTGAGTAGATTAGGCATTATTTTGTTGTCCAGCTGTCTCAATACATCCATGATGTGGACAGGTAAGCAATAAAGAATGTAACTAATGTTAACCTTGAAAGAGACTGCCCTCACAAGACAAATGCCAGAAAATTACCAGTTGTTATGTTTACCTGAAAATGACCTTGAGCAACTGCATGAAGTTTTACTCTTGTTTGTCAGAAGCTACGGCAGAAGAATGTTGGATACATTCAGGCACCGAAATAAGTGTAGGTCACCTGCATTTAGGCAGATCTCAGAGCTCAACACACAATCACTCTAGTCAAGCACGCATACATGTTAGACAATAGACTTGAAGTGCAGAGATGTGCTTTGAGCAGCATTTATGTGCATTTAGTGTTAGTGAAGTTCAAGCCATTACGGGGCAAGTGTAGGCAACTGTATAGATTAGAATAAGTGTGTATTTGTTCCATCAGATGTACAGGAGATGGACGGCCTTTGTAATATTTTTTTTTCATCTGTGTACTTTTCCAAAACACTGTATAATTAAAAAGAGCAGTGGCAACAATTATCATTAAAATGAGGAATTTTCCATAATGGGCATATCCAAGAAAAATACTCTGTCACCTAATATAGCATATCACCGTGATGTAGTTATGACAAAGAAGAATTACTCAGAATGAGGCGCTGCTTGTCACATCAAGCATTATTCCAAAACACATTGAACCTGGGATGGCTCAAATAAGTATGACTAATTGTGAGTGTGCTGAAAATTACAAGGTATGGAACAAAACAAGGATCTTGTGCAAACAGAAGCTGTTTGATTTCTTAGTTGGTTTTGTTAGGCATACACAGGCTTCATAGACTGGTACCATATGATAAAAGAGGACTTCAGTGTCTAGTTGATTATCTAGAGCAGAGGATGAATGGTATACATTTGATCAGCCAATCAAAGACATAGTTTAACAGGAGCCCCAGACAAGACCTGGTATCAGTTTCACAGATGGATTCCTCTGCTATGGAAAAATCCCATTTATCCATGGAAAAGCTGACTCATGATTTCACACAGAATCTCCAGGATACCATCCACTAATAGCTCAGACTGACACATTATTATGGTGGGAATGTGATTAAACCCAGCAGTTAAATGGAATCTGTGGTGTGGTTCTGTAGTGAGGAAGCCCATGCAAGAAGAATGGGAATGTGCTTGTGCTCACGTGGTGAAATGGAAAATGTAGGCATGCATTTGATGTGCTGACGCAGAGACAGGTTACGCAAGTGCATTGAGCAAGTGAACATTCTTTCAGCAGTGCACTATGGCTGGATTGATACATTCTGCTGCCCCCTATTGCCAACCTCCAGCTCACTCAGGTTAGCACAGAGATGGTTGGAGAGCAACAGCAACCTGAGGGTGCCTGATATTTAGGGGATAGACTGAGGTAGAGATCAAAAAAGGTTGGTTTGTTTGTATAATGAGTAAGAGTGTGTTCATTCTCTCATTTAAAGCCCTAGATTTTAGCAATAGTTAATTCTACATTATCAATAGTTACATTACTCATCCAGTCTGATAAACATATGCTACATAAACAACTAATATGACATGATAACAGTATACATCTGCTGTTTGTAACTCCGAATAGCCTAGAGCCATTGACTTATCATGAGACTTTGGGCCCTTGGACAATGAAACCCCCACTCCTCCTTATATAAATTGAAGCATGATGTCTAGACTGAAAGAGACTCTGTAATGGTGATTTTTTCTAGTTATTAATATTTTTTTTTACTTATCTTTGTAATCATTTTGCTTCTTTTTATGCATGATTTTATATCTATCTTGGTTGTTTCGAGTCTCTTGGTCTTCATTTTGCATCTTATTGTAATCACTTTGCATTTCCTTGGAGTCATTTTAGATCTCTCTGTTGTCATTTTTCATATCTTTGTAGTTATTTCCATCTCTTTGTGGTTACTTATTATTAACATAATATACTTATACTTGTGCAGCTAAGTGTTAATGGTAAATGGACCCTACTTATATAGTTTTGTAGACTTATCAATGACCCAAAGTGCCTTATTTTACTCCCATATTCACCCATTCGCACACATTCATATAGCACTTCTTTCTACATACTACATGTATTCTATATACTCACACACCAATGATTCATCGGGGACAAATTGTGGATCAGTATCTTGCCCAAGGACAATTTGACCTGTGGACATATATATAATTAAAGCCCCTGAAAATGAGGGGCTATGTATAAAAATGACTTTTAAACTTTTTGAATGAAGGCTGAAAGTCAATTCTCAATCACATCTGGGTTTGTTTGTTTCAGATCCATAGCATAGTATTTTCTCTATTTAAGGCGAACTCTGAAACAAAACAAGCTGTTTGCCAAACAAGTCATTATTCCAAATCAGTGTTCACCTGACGGTTTGTACCTGAAGTTCAGTGTAGTGCTGTGTTAGGAGCTTGATATGTCCTCCATCTGGCTCACTTTGTAGAGCCTTTTCTCCTCCATCTTTCTGCCAGCTCCAGCACTCTTTCCTAGGTCTCGTGCTTTGCTGCCAGCTCACACCTCAACTGCTCTTCCAGAGCACTGACTTTTGTGATTCCCTCTTCCTTGCTCTGGATGATTTCCCTTTCTTTTTCCCTCAGCTTGAGCAAGTGCTCCAGCTTTTTTGCTTCCAGAACCTTCCTCTCATTCTTTAATTTTGTGGTCAGATCATCCTTTTTCGAAAAGAAGTGGCTCACCTTCCCGTCGAAGGCCTCCTGCAGTAGATCACAGCTACCTCCACCTGTGTCACAATCCAGTGGATCTCCCACTCTGCTCTTGAGGCCATCAAAGCCTTGTCAAGGCAGCTTTGACATTCTTAGTCTCTTTCTCACGTGTCGTAACAAACATGTCTTTCTCCTCTTCCCAGAATGCAGTGACCCAGCTTAACTCTGTCTTCCACTGGTGTTTGAACTTTCTCTAATGGAAACACAGATATTCTTGAAGGTGACTCCTTGCAGTTCATTTTTCTCTCCAGCTCTGCCTGTTTCTGACTACTGGCTCATTTTCTGAAGCCAGTTTTCTTGTTTTGTCTTTCCACAAGTCCAGCAGGGCTTTTTCTAGGCATGCAGGACTCTGCTGGTAGCTTGCTGGTCTCTCCATTAGGACACTCCTAGTATGGACTAGGTTTTCAAGCCTCTTGTCGAAGTGACTTAAAGACACAAATATATATGCATTGGTTGGTTTAATGTACTGTAGCCAGTTACATCTGTTCTCATAGCTCTGTGAAGCAAGTATTTCATGAGAACATTTATCTTTAATTATATGCAAAGTTTTGGGCCCCCCTGGGTAAATTACATATTTTGTTGATTTTTGAAGTTAAAAGCAGTGAATAAAACCCCTAGTAGTTGCATGTCAATGGTTTAATGAAAACTTAGCTTGATCAGGATAAGATTATGCTGAAAACATTTTGCACAATAGTGGGAGGAAATACCAGGGTCCTTCTGAGGCACTTCTTGGTGTGTGACTCAAAGCGCCTTCCCTTCTAACTGCTTTTGACTCTTTTTAACTGTTTTTAAATTGTTTTTAACCTCTTACATGTGTGTGGTTTATGCAAGAGACTCAGTATGTGGGCCAAAGGGTCGTTCATACAGTTTTTTGCACTTTTATGCATTATAATACTTTCACTAGGCCTTTTTGGGTTGAAGAGCTATCATGGTGGCTCTGGGAGTCGACAGCCTCTTAGCCGAAGGCTCCATCTTTTTTTAACGACCTAGACAAAAGGTGATGTGCCGGCGGGAATACTGACATAGCTACGCATGCAGTAGAGGAAGAAGGGGAGATTGGAAGGCCTCAGTCTCGACAACCGCCGCAGGCTCCCTCCACTACCAACAGTACTGCTGTCCAGTTTGCAGTCTATCAAGTTCTTGTCCATGCTTTCCGTCAATGCTTAACAAAACAATGTATATCTCAAGCCCATGTACAAACCCTACTTCAGTTTTGGGAGAAACAAGTAAAGACTTGGCCAGAGGACAGTCTCCTCTCTTTAGGCATGTTTTGATTGCACTGACTGGCAATATTTTTCTGTTTTTGATGATACTGATGAACTTTCAGACACTGTCTCATCAGACACTGTCTCGTCTATCTCATTTTGTGTTGACTCAGTTATCCCGACTAAAAAGGCTGTTATGTACCCAAATAACAAACCAAAGAGCTCAAACAAGTCACCAATAAGAAGAAAAGGATCTTCTACACTGGTGATCCTCCTGAGTAACAGGAGGAACATCTCCAGAGAACTGCGTTGTGAAATAGCTAAGGCCAAAATGAAGTATAAAAAAACAATAGAAATGCAGTATAGCAGTAGTGACCTCAGAGCACCCTGGCAAGCAGTCAAATCAAGGGCCTTCATTATCAAATAGACAAGTGAAGCTACTTCAATGTCAGTGTCAATGGAGTGGAGGATGCTGACTTACCAAATTCTCTCAATTCTATCTTCTGTCGCTTTGTAAGGTCTGATATTACTCATAATACCTCCTGGTTTAGCGGCTCTCTTGTACCTAAGAATAATATTGTGATATCTTAAGAACGTGTTACTGCCTTATTTAAGAAAACCAACATGAGGAGGGCTGCTGGCCCTGATGGCATCCGTGGGCGCATTCTGAACTACTGTGCTGGCCAGCTCAGTGTGGCAATTACCAAACTCTTTCAGATGTGTCCAGATTGTTGCCAGTTACCTTCATTCTGGAAGACTTCCACTATAATTCCTCTTCCATAATCATAAATAATCTCAGACAACTAAATGAGTTCAGACCCATTGCTTTGAAAAATTTTTTAAAAGAAGTTGTCTCCCTAGTCAGAAGCAAACTAGACCCTTTGCAGTTTGCTTATCAAGCTGGTAAAAGTGTGGAAGATGCAAAACTCGATAGCTTATACAAGCACATGGAGAAACCATCATCTCATGGCGAGACTGTTATTTGCTGACTTCTCTTCAGTTTTTAACATGATTTAACTCCACATTTTAATCGAGTGTCTTGCTTCTTATTTCTGTTTACTTGATCAGCTTTTAATGCTGCTTCTAAGCTTAATAACAGACAGAATCCAGCGGGTTTCAGTAATGTCTTAGTAATGTCTCAAACACCGTTTCCCCGCAGGGCTGCACTCTCCCTCCCTGCTTTTTTGTTTCATACACGGAAGGATACAGGTCTTTTAAAAAGGGAAGCTACCTTGTGAAATTCTCAGACGTATTGCACTTTACTCACCTCTTCAAGCATCGGAGTCAGACCATGGTTTTCCCCTTCCTGCCTACGCGATTTTTGACTGATGCGATCATAACTTCCTTGACCTCAATGTGTCAAAAACTATGGAACCAATCATTGATTTTAGGAAAAACAATGATAAACCCAAAGCTAGCTCTATACATGCAAGGATGTTGAAATTTTGGTCACTTATAAGAATCTGGTAACTGTGTTCGACTCCCAACTAAAGTTTGATGTGAGCACAGAAATGATGGTCAAGTGCCGACAACGAAGAATTCATCTACTCCGGAGGCTTAATTGCTTTAATGTCTGTAACATGTCTGCTCCAAAATAACCGGAGTCCAGCAGAGACTTGTGTTCCCTCACGGAGAAACGTGTGGCCCAGAAAGCAAACAAAATTATTAGTCAATCTGACCACATCCTGTCGAGTGAATTCACGGTGATGCCTTCAGGCCAGTGTTATAAGGTGCCCCTTAGAAAAAGGACAAGCTATTTTAAGTCTTTTATTCTTTCTGCTATCAGACAGTTAAACATCGACAGCAGTCTGTTACTCATTTGGCATTATCTATTTACTTGTTGATCTTCTTGATTTATGTAAATGTTTATCCTGCACCTGGTTCTTGTGCAAGTCAGTATCCATAGGAACACATGAGGGTGTCAGCGTACATCTCTTCCCAATGTACCGAGCTATTTATTATTATTATTGATATTTATTTATCTACTGCCTCTGATATACTGCTGATTGTTGCTTGTCTGTGAGTTGCAAAAACTGAATTGCCCTACTGGGATAAATAAAGTTTTCTGAATCTGAGTCTGAATAGAACATGTCCAGGAGTTTTGTACAGTTTTGTTGATGTAATGTCCTTGTAGTAGATTTGTATGCAGTTGTATTGTAGTTCCGGTAGACGTTGCTCTGTTCCCACTAAAAGATGGCAGTAAGGTTGTAACTAACTGGAGGTTATCAAGAGGATTCAATTGCGAAAGAATGTTTTATAGTACTAACATTGCTGTCTGTGTTAAGGCCAGTACATCAGTACATCAGACAAAAAGGTGGTTCTAAACCTGTGTTTTCAGGTTTATAGCGGGGCTAGCACTTTGTATGTATGGATATACCTTTAAGTTTTATTATGCTACTCCCATGTTGTTTGTGAAGCTTTCTAAGTTCTATGAGAAGGCAACTGGATTGAGGTTCTTGAAGATGTATTACCTCCCATTTGAAAGGCTTCTTCTTTTCTAACTAACAGATGGGGATTCCCAAGCATTTAACCTTTGGTGGCGTCGTTGACACCTTTAGAGTTGTTGAGGTCGCATGTGAGTTGTTTATCCACCCAGCCATCATGTCAGGGTTAGGGTCACATGATTTATGTGAATTGGGATTAAGCTGCCCAGGGAGGGATCTCAAAACTGCATAGAACACCTCTTTTTTAAAATATCTTATGATGTCACCTCACTCTGACTATTCCCATCATGGCAGTAGTAAAGACTGTAAACAAATGAATGGTGCAGGCGTCTCTGCAACAGAACCAACCTCACACCTCAGACCACATATGTGCCCTGCTAAACCTCTGTCTGACTACCACTTATTTCCAAAACAATGAGGATTTCTGCAGATAAAGGCACAGATGTACCATGACATCAACTGGTTGCTCAGATAGTCTCTATATGGAGGAGGCAGAGAACAGAGCCCTGATCTCCTTCACAGGAACTGTTCCCTGCCACTGATTCAGTTACGCAGATAACATCTGGGTCCAAATCAACAGGTAGTGGAAGTCTTACCAGAACACATCAATGTGGTGACAAAATCAAGTTGTCAGAGGATGTTAGAGGGAATAGTGCAGCGTTCTTGGGACTCTGAAGTGTACACTTAAAATGACAGAAGGCTCAACATTGAAGAATACACAAAACCCACACACACAGACAAATATTTACCAATTGATTCTCGCCATCCACTGGAGCACAGGCAGGGGTTATCAGGACACTGCGCTATAGGATCCAGACAGTGCCTAAAAGGACATAGGGAAAGGAGAAGGAGTAAAAGCACATTAGGGAAGCATTTAAAACATGTGGCTGTTGCTGGGAAGCCATTTTCAGGTCTCTCCTGAGATGTTTGAATGGGTTCCTGTCAGGGTTCTGGCTGGGCCATTCAAGGACACTCACAGAGTTCTTCCTTAAACGAATTCTGAGTCGATTCGGGTCCTGAGTGCTCTTGACCAGATTTTCATTAATGATGTCTCTGTATTTCGCTCTCTTCAGCTTTCTGCCTGTCCTTGGTGCTGCTGCAAAAAAACCCCAAAAAACAAAACGAACAAAACAAACAAAATAAAACCCAACATGATGCCGCCGCCACAATTCTTCCCCGCTGGGTGATGAGTGGTGCTTTGTTTCCTCCAGACATGATGTTAGAATTGAGATAAGAAAGTTAAATCTTGGTTGGATCGTACCAGAGAATCGTGTTTCTCATACCCAGAGAGTTCTTCATGTGATTTTTTTCAAACTCCAAGCAGGCTTTTATTATGTGTATATAATGTCCTTTCACTGATTCTTCTGTCTGGCCATAGAGCCCAGGA
Organism: Istiophorus platypterus; assembly: GCA_016859345.1. Lineage (NCBI taxonomy): Eukaryota > Metazoa > Chordata > Actinopteri > Istiophoriformes > Istiophoridae > Istiophorus > Istiophorus platypterus. Next base: position 2,990,461 of record CM029117.1, read on the forward strand.
TGGTGAAGTGCTACAATGATGGCTGTCCTTCTGGAGTTTTCACCCATCTCCACACAGGATTTTAGGAGCTCAGCAAGAGTTACTGTTGGGCTCTTGTTCACCTCTCTTACCAAGGCCCTTCTCCCCTGATTGCTTGTTTAGCATCCAGCTCTATGAAGAGTCCTGGCTGTTCCAAACCTCTTCCATGGAAGAATGATGGAGGACACTGTGCTCTTAGGAACCTTCAGTGCATTCCCCAGATTTGTCTCTGAGCTCTGCAGGCAGGTCTTTGGTTTTTGCTTTGATCATCATTCTCAGCAGTGAGACCTTATATAGACATTTGTGCACCTTTCCAAATCATGTATAATCAGCTGAATTTATCACAGGTGGACTATAATAAAAGAGTAAGAACATCTTGAAGATGATCAAGAGAAATTTGAGGAACCTGAGCTAAATTTAGATCTTCATAGAAAAGATTCTGAATAATTCTGTCAATATGATATTTTATCTATTCCCTTTTTGAAATCTGCAAAAATTATAAAACTCTGTTTTAGCTTTGTCATTATATGGCATTGAGCTTAGATTAATAAGGGATAGTAAAATAATTTAAAGGATTTTAGCAAAGTACTAAAATTAGAAAGAAGTGAAGTAGTCTCTCACTCTCTAAATGTACTGTATATTCCGTTGTCTTGACCCTTTAAGGCTGAAACTCATAATCAGAGATCACACCCCTACATGTGTGGGACACCGGATGTGTTTTGGCCTCAGCAGAGAGGGAAGAGGCCACCCAGTGCAGCCCAATGTCACCACTGTACTGGCAGAGCAGTTTCCAGAGAAAAACTCAACCAGTCACATAAAACACAGTGAGCCAAATGGATCACTGACCCCTGCGATAAATACCCTTCACGATGCTTAAAAACTTTGCCAGTTTCCTGTTCCGTGTTTTTATCTGTTGATATAAATTAGGCTGGGTATAACTCAGTTTCATTTTTTGGTTACAGTCAGATAGCTCTTTATGTTGGTCTTTTCCTCTCTGGTTGACAGAAGTGATGCTTTTTTCAGCAGTTGTGTTTTGTAATAAAACCTGGCACCACAAGCAGAAACTCATAACTCAAAGATTACAGTACTGGACACTGACACATGATAAAGAGTGATCACAGATGTACATGTTTTTATAATTTGCATTGTATTGTATGGGTCTATGTTTCAGTTAGTTGCTTTATAAGTAGATTTTAAGCTGCACTAATGAGTATTTTTTGTATCAACAATGAATTAAATGAAAATGCGTAACGAGAGAGGGCTCACTGGTAGTGATGACCCCACAGAGAATTATCACCTGACTCAGCCTTGTTTCCAGCATCAGGAGGCAGTTCTGATAAACACACCGTCACTACTTAGCCAGTAGCAGACAGCAGACAGACAAAGTTAGAGAGTAGCTGGTGAACATAGTGGAGCATTAGCAGCTCAAGAGAGAAATATTTCTGACAGGTATTGGTGGAAACTGAACCAGATCTAAAAGGAGAGTGAACTCAGGCTAATGCTGCTCTGTGTCTGCTGGCTATATAAGTAGGCAGCTATTGACAAACAATTTTTCAAATTCATAATACATAATTGTTTTGCTACGCTTGACCACTGACTCTAAGTGGTCAAAAAGTCAATAAACAGAGCTTTAAATAATATTACTGTAATAGATTTTGGAGGCCTACAATCTAAAAAATTAATATTATTTAAATATGATAGTTCTTATTTTACATGTAAATGAGGAGTTCAAGTTTTTTTCAGGTCTTTTAGGGGCTCTTACAGCTTAACACAGAATGTGATTTGGTGCAAACAGTTGACACTGAGAGTTTGGTAAGTGGGTGATAAAGGGAAAACCTGTAAAATGAGTGTAATAACAGTAAGGAAACATTAGGGCTCATTAAATGATGTGAAGAATATGAAAAGTACGTGTGCAAGGCTTTCACAGATGCCACATCTAAATCTAATCGAACAACAATTCAAAATGTTAAGAGTGACATGTCAGACAGCGCCCCCCAACACCATCATCAGTATAATATCTTTTGGTATAATGGCATTCATCCTGCCACTAGAAGAGTCTATCCCAACTAGAACTGAACATATCATAGAAGCTTGTGGTAGAACTGTACTTTAGTGAGACACTTTAAGTTGGTTTGCCCAATAGCTTCAGCCCTGAAATATCAGTGTTCAAAGTATTTTCTACAACCTTCTATCAGTCGGACTGTGGTGTTTATTTATATGGTGACCAGGGAGTGATTCGCCCTGCCTACTTTCCATTTCAAAGGCTATCTGTTGGGATGTATAAATAGGCAGCAGTAACAAAGAAAACACTCTTTCCGGGTGGGAATGTTTGAGGGTGTAACGCACAGTAAATATTCCTTGTTGAGCAGCGGAATAGGTGATAAAAAAAACAGGATAAAAATAGTAAAGATAAGAAGCGCTAAGAATTACTGTGAAGCAGTTTATTTTTAAAAATAACAACTTATTTAAATTTTGCTACACTACAAATAAATTAGTATTCTCTGGCCTTAAAATGCTGGTGAAATAGGTAGTAAGGCCCTGGTCTGCTGACACTTTCACCAGTAGATGGGGATGTTGGCTCATTGTTGACCAAGAACAGACCACCAGGGTTGCTAGAGTTTAATCTGTACTTTTATTGAGCAAATGACAACAGTTTGATCATCATTAATAGACTGGTTTATAGATATAAATGTCATGTGACAGCTGAAATAGCATGTCTGGAGTTACAATAGCAGACTTGTTTATTCCTGCACGCTACACAGGAATTTGTCTGGTGTATATAAGATTGAATGATTTTTACCCTGAGATAATTACAAAGCAGTAACATAGAAAGATATGTCTGATAAGAAATTAAAGAACATCACATGTAAGAATTTAACGATCATCAGTAACGCTACATTAATATTCTCAGTGCTGAAATTTACCATACATGAATTTTTCTACTGTGATGTGCACAGAATTTTCCACACTTACATTTCATCAGGTCACATCTTTAAAAAAAATAATATACACCAAATGCTGAACAAAATTTACTATTTAAAGGATCTGCTACAGTTTTCTAAGCCGATTAAAAAATGGGTGGTGACTGCTGAAGCCCAAGACTGACGGAAGTAAATAGAAAGTATAGCTGATTACACCAGTAATTAAAAGTGTAAAAATGGAGTGTAGAATGACGTATAAAGATTTGTATTTTTCTCTTCAATCTCTGATCATTTGGTAAAATAAATAAAAATGTATTTATTTAATTTAAATTAAACTTATTTTACTTTCATTTTTAGTGTGCACATGTGCATGCGTAGAACCAAAAACAAGAACAAAAATAAACTAAAATGGAAATTAAAAAAAAAACAAAAAAACCCCAAACATTAAAATACAATAAAAGAAAACTAAGGAGTTGAAATTAAAATGAACTGGTTAAACCTCAAAACAAGAGTAAAATCATAATATGTTTTTAATCTAATTTATTAAGGTAAAATAAATGAAGGTTTATTTTAAAAATTATAAATTATAAATGATTTTGATTTATTCTATTACCTAATTGATGGTAGTGGAATAAAATGAAACTATTTCTGATGAAAGGGTTTAGATGTCAGAGAAAAAATATAAAACTCTGTTTGTTTTTACACTCCATTCTAAGTATTTAACTAACAACATAACTTAGCAAAGCAATTAATTTATATTTTGGGGTCTTCTTATAAGCCTTTAGTTTTTGTCAGCTGTCGTCAGTTGTAGGGCTACATAGTGACAAGTGTCCTTAACTTCTACTGCTGAAAATGTTTACTGGTATCTTCAGACTTTCAGGAACAGTTCTCATGAAAATTAACCTTTACACAGAGAGGTCAAAGAGCAAGAGTTTTAAAGAGAGTAGAGTAGAGCACAAACCGTCAACCCAGGCTTGTGCAATGATCTGTGCACCACCTTGCCACCGTTCATATGCACAAACGGCTGAAGTAAACCCTAACAGTGGTGCATCAAAGCAAAACTGCATGAGCAAGAGTCAAGCTGAAAAATACTTTAGTACATACAAATACAGGGTTTCTCAAGAAATATGATTGTCATAGAAAGTCTGAAAAAAGCAGAAAATCCGTCTGTGATTGGCAACGTTGTACAAGGTACGTGAATATGTCTGAAAGTGGGGAGGCATTACAAAAAGAGTCTGCACATGTAAAACATTAGCACCATACGAAACAGTCTCTTTCTCAATCTGTTTGGTGTTACATAGTGCTGGTTGTAATGAAGACATAGATCTTGGCGAGAAACGAGGTGAACTTCCCCTGCCTCAGCAGCTTCATCTCCACATCTATTAGGAAGTCTTTGGGCTCGCGGACTTGTCTCTGCAAGTAGACAGCGCCAGTGAAGCTGTTTAGCTTCCTGGTATTGAAGTAGCCCTCCTCATTGCCCTTGGTGATGCTGATGACGATATGGTCACCAGAGTAGGCGGGGGAAGGTCCGATTCGAAAGATCTGGGCTGGGATGATGATGTTGGTCTGGAAGCTGAGCTGGTAGTATGTGATCCGCACAGGAGAGTTCTGACAGTCTAAGGAGTTGCTGGGACAGCTGATTCGCTCACAGCGTCTGAAAATGAGTTGAGAAAGAGAGAGAGATAGAGTTAGATGAGTAGAACATTATTTAGAGGCTAGGTGCATTTAGTGTAGGTAAAGACTCGTTACTGGATCATTAAAAGAAGTGACAGTCAGTACATTTTGTTGTTAAAAACAAATACATTCAGCATCTTCCTCCTGTCAAGCTTTTCTTTGTTCTGAGTCCTGCTACCAACTGTTTTTGTTTCCAGTGACTTTCCAGTGTTTGCAGAATATTTTTTTCCTTGTGAGAGCCCTGTGCAGATGTGTGAGAAATTATTTTTTTTTTTCCAAAAAACAAACAAACAAAAAAAAAAAACGCTATTTAAATTAGATTTAAAGTAGAAATATACACAATAAACTACACGGGAAAAGTTAACAAATGCATTCAATCTATTTTACATCAGGAAACATCTACTGTTAAGTAATATAATGAACAAATCCCCTCATAATTTTGTGCTGTAATTTATTATGACATGAAACATCTGGTTGTCAGTTGCAGGGTAATTCCATACACTTGAGTGATTATTTAATGTCAAGGAATTCATTTACACTATCACTATCTGTGTCCTAGTTCTCCTTGGCCTCTGTCCCAAGCCCTTTCTTCCGTCTCTGTGTTCTCCCCTCCAGACTTGCCATTCTCCCTTCACCTGCAAGATGTCCCCAGACTTTTTTCCCTGTTCCAAATTCCATCGGCTCACCTTTTTCCCCATGTCCAATCACCTGAACTTCCCTACCGACTCACACCTTATCCAAGGTCCCTCATCACCCAAGTTGCTATTCTAGTGCTAGTTCATATTCCAGCCCATTTGCACCTCTCAGTGTCACATGGTCTTCCTAATGTTTCAGCTCTCCCTGTTCTTGCTACTTGCGTTTTCCTGTGCTTCTGCCTACACGTGTTCCTGCCTGCCAGCTTGTTCATCTCATCTAAGACTGTTTTTACAATTAAAAGAAAATGTAAATGGACGATACTTGTATAGCGCTTTCTATTCTTTTTGACCACTCCACCACCAGCGCTTTTACACTACTGTCACATTCACCCACACGGCACGTTTCTACATCGGTGCGCACACCTACACATACACCGATGACACACATCAGGGTTTAGTATCTTGCACAAGGACACTCCAACATGTGGACGAGAGGAGCCGGGGATTGATCCACCCTGGTTGGTGGGCAACCGCCCTACCACGTGAGCCACAGCCGCTGTGAAGTACATTCACATCATCCTGCCTGTGTGTCTGCACTTGGCTCCTCAGTCTGTGCTGCTACCAGCAATTCCTGACAGTACATACTGTACAAGAATGAATCCAGCACACACTGCTTTTTAGAATGAGCCTCATGATCTGTCATATACCCCTGTATGCACATATGGGGAGTGGAAAAGAGCCCCAAGTGAGGAGTACAAAGAAGCTACTCTAAGGTTGACATGCAGGGATGTTTCCAAAAAACTCCCAACCTGCTAGCTACCAACATGTTCCTGAGTAAGCTAGCCTGCAGCCTATATCTCAAGCTGGCTAGCCTAAGGCCTCAACCTGCACCCTGAGCTATTAGCCTCCAGCATACTAGCTTTCAGCCCTCTCTCCAGTCAGTGTTGCTTGGCCTCCTGCTCCTGGGCTAGCTGGGCATGTGGAAGTTCCTGCTCCCAAATTCACCAGCCTCTTGTTGGATCCTGACCCTGAAGATCTTGAGCAGTCCCCTGGGTTGTAGTAGGAAGCGTTGTTCAGGGAGCTGTCAATCCTCCCAGCTGCCCAGTGCTGAATTCAATGGCCAGTAGGGTCCAATGCCGAGCCCCCCACCAGGCCTCCTGTCTTGGTCGTCATCTTGCCTGTCCCTGACTCAGCTTCCACACGCAATGTCTCACCTTTTCAGGGGATCCTGGTCAATGTCTCGTCTTTTCCTGAGTCCCCTTCTGAGTAAGCGGACAGCCAGACCGCTGTCTAGGAATCTGTGCAGACCTTCAGAGGAGACTCACTTGCTCTGTTGCCCTCCTCGGCCTCTAGAGTGATCCTGTCTTCACTTTGGCCTCCTGGTCAGCCTCCACGGAAATCTCACCTTAGCTGTTCGACTTCAGAGGGATCTTGGCTTTATTGCTGCCCACCAGAGCAGTCCGGCCTTTGTCTCTTACTCAATCCCTGGAGCAGACCTGCCTTTGTCTCCTTGTTCCGAAGTGAACCAGCCTTTGTCCCTGCCTCTGTCCCCAACCCCCTGAGTTGTCCTGCCTTTGTCTCTGCCTCTGCCTTTATGCCAGGCATGCCGTCAACCAAAGGCCCTGCAACCTCCCTGTCTGTGCTGGCTAGTCGCCTGTCTGCTCCTGTGTGTTTTTTTTGATTGATTCTTTCATGAATCAGAAGATGGGATAGGATTTACAATCTGTGTAGCAGATAAAATACAGTGATGTAGTGTTTGTTCGTGATACCCAGCAAAAAAATCAGCATATAACTGGAAAAGTGTGCATGATTTTACATTATGTGTCTGTGCTAAAGGACTGGTTCTGGAAAATGTAGTTAAACTATTGGCATCACTACAGTAGCAGTGCTAGTCCCCATCACTGCCCCCTGCTGTGAAGATTCTGTGAAAATTTAAATGAGCATGGAACAGCTCAGGATTACAGTGCCAATGTAGAAAGCGGGCATCCTGTAGTGGCTGCTTACAGAGCTTTTCCAGTCTGTATTCCAATGCTCTGTGGCTCCTTATCCATCACACTTCAGAATTTACAGCCTGAAGGAGAGCTTCATGTTGTGCACCGTAAAATTAGCACAACTCATGCCAAAACAAGAGTGTGCTGGAAGCTGTTTCATGAATCACAGGGTGGCACTGAGGGCAGACCAGGAGACATTCTAATCTCAGCCGTCTGTCTCCATGCCTGCCAAGTCTACTCATGAATGAAAGATGTCTCTCCATGCTGAGCCAGGACACGTCACACTGAGGTTAATAAGGTATCTCTGATAAGCTACAGCTCGTGGACAGACAGGAGGGCGTGTGTGCGGTTTCTGTCCACTGGAGCGCAGAGGGGAGAGCTGCAGAGACTGCACCAGGAAGCACCGGCCTGATCAAAGCAATCTGACTTCATCGTACCACTCTACGGGAATCATGTTCATTTACCTTCCAGAATCTACAGCTGCCACTGGTTTACAGCTAACAAGGCCCTCCTGTGCGGTATGCCTCACTATTAGGACATGGATGTATACTAGCTCTCATTTTAGGAGGCGAGGGTGAGAGGAGTTAGGAACCCAAACAAAAACACACAGATATTTACTGATGCTTAAAGGGGCAGTACAAACAGGTTTTTAATGCCATGATTTACACTGTGAACAGACTTTATTAGGCCTGTTTCCCTATAAAGCTGTTTTAGAAAATGCTTAACTTGATTGTACTTTGAAGAAAGTCTGACATGTTGCTGTAGTGAGAAACGAAATCGGATGGGAACAGGCAACATTAAAGCACAACATTTAAGGTTTTAAAGATAATGAGAGCAAAACTTTGACTCACATGTCTGACACCTTCTTGTAATTTTGAGGACAGTCAAAAGAGAGACATCTGAAGCCTCCCTGCAGGTTATAGCAGGTCTGTCCATATGAACAATTGTGGGTGCCAGTTGTGCACTCGTCAATATCTGGAAAAAAGAATGAATAAAAGGGGTTAACTACACCGGTAGTTGTTTTTCAGCTTAAATATGAACACACACAAAAAAACACAACATTTTTTGTTGAAATTTTCTCATATAGTTTTAACTCAAGATTAAGATACTCTTTATTATCCCCACAGAGAAATTTGTTTCTACTTTTAGGACTTCTTATCTGTGCTGACTTAATATCAAGTTGAAGGGATATTTGAGAAACATACTTTTTTCACTCTCTTGCTGAGAGTTAGATGAAAAGACTGATATCACTCTCATATTTGTCTGTTAACTATGAAGATAGAGCTAACAGGTGATCAGCTATCAAACCTGCTCCTGAAGATGAGTTGAGTACAATTTGATATAATTTCATAATTTAATTTCATCCTAAAAAGGATATGCTCATTAAAATGTTAGTTCTTACTAATGCTTAATCATTTTCATAGTTTGCCTGCCTGAATTTTTATTCCCTATAGAAAAAGTTTGAAAGGTTTTTACTAAAGAGGGCACACAAAAGTAATTGATATCATAAATGACTGTACAGATGAATTCAAGTGCAATATACACATAAACATCCAGTTTACATATCATATTTAATTTGTTTAGGACCAATGAAGAGTTGTTTTCAACATTTCAGTCTGCCTGCAGTTCCCAGTTTGTGGAAAAATACATGTAATGATGGGAATTAAAACTTCTGGAAAAAGTGATTTTCTCTTAATTCAGTTTTAAATGCAGTTAACGAAATTCATATTGTATGTTCATTGAAGCTTCACCTCTGCAGGTGCGTCCATTGGCCAACAAGATGTATCCATGAGGAGGACAGGCACACTGATAGCTGCCCGCAACATTAACACACTGGAAGGAACATAGATTCCCAATGCTCTTAGAGCACTCATCAATATCTGTTGAAAAAGAAAACACAAATCAGCTTTAAGATTAGAGCCCTGTATTGAATCAAAGGCATTTTAAAATAAAGTATTAGCACTTTCCCTTTGTATACGTGTGTATGGGTTCTCTATGCTAGTTTGGAGAATTAGCAAGACAAGCTACCTTAAGGCCTTGTCACGCCAAATGAAATGAAATCTGGTACTAATGACAGGAGTCATGCTGTTTTCAATCTGGTCTCTTTAATCATTATAAAAATGTATCATTATTTGGATCATAGTCTCAATATGAACCCTCTGATGATTTTTGGCTTTTTGTGTTATTAAGATTAATAAAATGTTCACCCAGTTTGTCCAGAGAGAAACATGGCTGTGTTTCCCATATTCTGTTTCCCTCTCTTCCCATGTGTCTCCTCAATGCGAAGTACCATTCAATTTATGCAGCTGAAGACGTTGTTGGTTGCTAAAGCAAGAGAGTGCTGCTCGGCTGTATATACTCTCCTCAGCTCTGATATACTGCACATGTGTATATGTGATGAATATGTCGAGACCCGATACTATCTTAATCTGTCCAGCTTTCTCAAGATCTGAAATGTACACGGATATTGATGCGACCAGACTACCTGCCTGCATTTAACAGTTTTCTGCAAAATGCACTGTATCTTTAAAATTATGTCAAGCTGAGGGTGCTGTACCTTACTGCCTTATTCACAACTGTTACATTGGTATTGACATTTCATTCAATACCAATGTGTACTGAGTGAGGTGATTTCTGAATTAGGCCACATTTACTCAGATGTTTGCCCTGCGTTAAAACACCCCAAAGAGGTGCATTGGTGGGGGTGTGCTGTTTCACGATCTGGTTATACGGAGGAATATGATCTGGGAGGTACAGCTGAAGGAACAGGTTTGTATGCATGCATACATGTATGTGATCAGGCAACGCAGCGCCAGAGGTCGTAACCTTGCATTGAAGTAAAAGCTGAAACAGCTTCAACTGTTTCTCCTCATAATAGAACCTTGTTTATGATGAACCCCTCCTCTTGATGCACAGACACAAAGGGAATGTCTGGTTTCAATCAAAACTGAGCATTATTATCTTTGTGAAGGTAGAAGTTATAACTGCGCTTTTTTGGATTGCATTATTTTCTACATGTACGGCTGCTGAGTGTTACTCTGACATACAGTGATATTGTCTTATAATATAGTCCAACTTGTCTAATATTGACTAATATGTTCGCAATCAGTTGTGTATCTATACAACCAGAGGACCCAGAGCAACATACTAGGTACATAATGTCCAACTGCCTAATTTAAGGCCAAAATTCATTCTACTATTAGATTTGTTTTGAGATTAAGTCCAGCTCTACCAGTCTACCTAACAACTTTGGCAGAAAATACCTTCACAGGTGTGTCCGTCCTCTTTCAGGTAGTAGCCTTGGCGACAGTAGCATTGATATGAGCCGTAGATGTTGGCACACTCTTGGCTGCAGGGATTTTTTTCACATTCATTTACATCTAAACATAGAAAAGACATGATTATGAAATCTCTCTGGTTTTTAAAGGATAAGGCTGGAGTTTTTAGTAAAATCCAGTAAGAAGACAAAAATTAAAAATGCATTAGCCTCTCACTCAATATTTTTTGACAACTCTTCCCTGTTTTGAGCTTTCAGCTTTGGTTCCTAATAAAGATGTAACTCTTTATAAATTAATCACAAATATGTAGAGGAGCATGAAATAGTTTTGGTCCCCCTAGTCAAACTTTCTGTTATTGCAAGTAGCTAAGCAATTAACAGAGACAAGTCATTTTTTTCCAAAAGGCATGACATTAAAGATGATAATATTCTTTAATATTTTAGGCAAGATTACTCTTTTATTTCCATCTTTTACAGTTCAAAATAACAAAAAGGCAAAATGGCTGTTTTGCACTGGTCAGACCAGTTTGGATTATTAGTAATTATCAAAAGCAATTATCAATGTTCATGAAATCATTAACGGGAATAAATAATTAGAGGACCTCCCTGGTATGAGGGACCAATAACCAAACTGTTAACTCAAATGGGTCTCAAATGGGTGTTCACCTAAAAGTTTCGTTATCTGAGAGATATTGACAATAACCAAGTGAACAGTGAAGGGAGTGTGTTTTACTGAGAAGTGATTTCCTTAGAGAATGCAGTGTGGAAATGGAAAAAAGATGTAATGTGAATCACGCTCCTGGTCAATTTTTATTCACTGAGACATAACCATGTCTTCAACACATTGATGACTGACGGCAAAAGAACCTGGAAGCCATCATATTGCATCGTCAGACACCTCTGCATCTAAGAAATTGTGACTAAATTAAATTCTACCAGAAAACTTTTCACTGATAACAAAGACTTACAAAGGACTCATAAACAGTTTTCTGTCAAATAAATGTAATCTCCAAAGCCTTTCTGAAGCCCACATTCAGCTTTTAATGCCAATGCTCTCCAAAGAACTCTCAAGCTCGAAAAAAGACAGCCCATCTAAACAAGGTGGCATTTAAATACTCAATAGATAACAAAAAAACAAAAGATAACAAAAAACTAGATTACCTTCACAGTTCTTGCCATCAAATGCTAGGGAGAAGCCAGCTGTGCATGAGCAGTGGTAGGAGCCTGGGGTGTTTTCACAGGTCTGGGAACACAGCCTGCCAGGATAGCGCCAGCACTCATTTACATCTGTCAGTGGAGGAGTAAGAGCTGTTAGACAGCAGGCAGATACCTCCAGGCCACAATGGACTCAGCGCCAGCTCAGATTCAGACACAAACAAAATTATGTGCGTAGTGACTTTTTCAACTTGTTAGCCAATTTTTCATATTCCTACATAAATCTATACTCACTGAGGACTTAATAGAACACCTGTATACATGCTTGTTCATGCAATTATCCAATCAGCCAATTATGTAGCAGCAGTGTAATTCATAAAATCATGCAGATACAGGTCAGGAGCTGCACTTAATGTTCACATCAATCATCAGAATGGGGAAAAAAATGTGACCTCACTGACTTTGACTGTGGCATGATTGTTTGTGTCAGATGGGCTGGTTTGAGTATTTCTGAAACTGCTGATCCTTGGCATTTTCAAGCACAAAAGTCTCTAGAGCTTTCTCAGAGGGATAGAAAGACAAAGAACTTCGATTGAATGGATTTTTTTTAGAAGAAAATGACCTGTTAATGTGAGAGGTCAGATTAGAATGGCCAGACCGGTTCAACAGAGAGGCTACGGTAACTCAGACGAATACTCCTTACAGCTGTGGTGAGCAGAAAAGCATCTCAGAATACACAACACATCGAAGATCGAAGATTGAAGTGGATGGGCTACAACAGCAGAAGACCACATCAGGTTCCACTTCTGACAGCCAAGAAAAGAAATCTGAGGCTGGAGTGGAAACATGCTCAGCAAACTGTACAGCTGCTGACTGGAAAAACATAGTCTGGTCTGATGAGTCCTGATTTCTGCTGAGGTACTCAGATGGTACAGTTAGAATTTGGTGGTAACAGCATGAATCCATGGATGCAACCTTCCTTAAGGTCATGAGTCCAGGCTGGTGTTGGTGTAACACTGTGAGCAATGTTTTCTTAGAATGTACATTACCATCTTGTTCTTGGCTCATCCATAACCTATCCATACCTTAGTTTAGCTAATCCAATGATTGCTATAAGACATTTTATCAGATTGTACAGTAAAAATGGTTTTTATTTCAATTTCCAATAAGGTCCACAGTATTTTAAGATAAAAAGATGTTGATTAAATCATGGTTAGCAACATCGTGATTCGTTGGTGTTATGTTTGTTGTCTACTTGCCGAATGTAATTCCAATATGCACTCTCTTTTTAGCCCTGTTTTGGTAACATTTGATTTCTCTTTGGGTTTTTCACTATGAGTAACCCTCTCACAAAATTCAATAATTTTATCAGTCATTAAATTAAAAGTCTTGGCTATAGTTCAGCTTTAATGTGGTCTGCAGTTTTAACTTATTGTAACCGCTTGTCTCTTGCCTTTTTGTTGGACTTCAGTGTATCCTTACTTATTCTGTGCTCTCTGTCCTTGCCCCTCCCCTCTTCCTCACTCTCAACCCAGCCAGTCGAGGCAGGACCCCCATGGGCCAGGATCTATTCAACGTTTCTACCTGTTAAAAGGGAGTTTTTTGTTTTTTCGTTGCTGCTGTCACAAGTTCTTGCTCATGGTGTAAATGTTGGGTCTCTGTAAATAATAAGTACAAAGAGTCTGGTCTAAATCTGCTCTATATGAAAAGTGCCCTGAGATAACATCTGTTATGATATGGTGCTATATTAATAAAACTGAATTGAATTGGAACATATTCTAAACTCAAGGTTCCCTTACTATGGTTTTTGTCATACATGATCATATCCCACAGCGTTCTTTGTGTATGAAGCTTGCTTAAGTGGTCTGCCACTTGTTATCATGTGAGAGGTCGCAAGCAAGGTTCAGTCACAGATGAAGTCTGCAGAGAAATGATCAAAAGCTCCAGAAAAGCTAGTAAGTGGACCTTGACTTTAGACATTCACAAATATGTGTTTCCAAGCTCAAGAATAAGTCACAACTCTCAAATTACCTATTCTTTTTATATAATATTGAAGGGAGAAAATGAACGAGATAGGAAGTAACACTTGTGTCCAACAATCTTAGTTTAAGAGTGAATGATCTATAATGATAGACATCAATAGGTTGTTTCATAGTGATTTAAACTTATTAATGAATTAAAGTTTTACTATTTCATAGTTACCTAAAAATCTTATACTGCATTGTCACATTCAGTTACATGTGACATCATTCCGACTTCTGTGTACTGAAGTTTAACTAGGGTGGTTTTTGCCTTCAGAGGGCACCACTTGCTTCAAAAACCATTTGCACAACTACACCTCCATTCTACTTATCATCATCTCACAGACTTAACTTTCTGATACGTACCAGTACAGACTTTGCGGTGGGCATCGTACTGGTAGCCCGTCTGACAGTCACAGCGGTAGCTGCCAGGGAGGTTGTGACAGATCTGGCCCACTCCACAGCGGTGTGTCCCCATCTGACACTCATCAATGTCTAGACAGGCAGAGAGGGAGAGATAAAGCACCGTAGCAGTGACCTACTCTGTACCTGTCTGGCGCCTATCTTAAACACAGCCTGACCTGTACTCCGCCACCAGAGACATTACAAACATCCATTCAAAAATGCACACTCACTCTCTGTCTCTCATTCACACAGGGTCACAAAAATGATTTTCCCTTAAATTGTTCCCTTTAACATCTTAAAACCTGGAGGACTACTGTGTATCTATCGATCTATGTTTCCAGTGCTGAAATGATTAGTCAAGTAATTGATTAGTGGAAAGTTCACAGACAAAAGTTTTGATTATTGAATAATCATGGATGTCATTTATTGAGCAAAAGCAAACATTGTTCCCACTGCATTTCTCTGTTAGTTTTAAGTGAATATTTATGGGTTTAGAACTGCTGGTTAGACAAAACATGTAATTTGGAGATGCAATCTTTGGCTCTAGGAAATCTCTAACATCGGCTATGTAGCAATAGCAAAAGTAGTGTTTATGACAGAATGACAGTGTATCTTTCTGCAGGTAGAGCAGGTCGTCCACTAAAAGAATGGTCGAGGGTTGGATCCCCTGCTCTCTAGGCCTATGTTGAAGTGTCCTTGGGCAAGATAGTGAACCTCCATTTACCCCTGATGGCTGTACCATTAGTATATTTGTGAATATGGCATGCCGTGTAAAGTGCTTTGAGTGGCTTAGAAGACCAGAAAGGGCATATAAGTGCAGTCCATGTTCCATTTTAAAACACATTATCATTATCACCAAGAAAGTGGTAACAACTTTGAAATTTTCCAAAAAGAAAAAAAGATGACAACAAAATTAGATTGGATGAAAACATTTTGAACTTGGTTGTGATTGGCCAGTGAGCTCAGTCCCAGAAAACGCATGAAGCATGCTCTCATGTGCACCTCGAATGTCAGGCACACAAAGGAGACTGACTTTATGGATGCGGCTGCCCACTGGGATTTGTCACGGTATGCCTGATGCCAGGCCGACAAGGGATGAGAATGGAAAAGCATGCGTTTTCAGTGTGGGGACAGAGCTGTGGGTTGACATTACTCTCTGATTTGTTGAGTTAGTTTCTCAATGGTATCAGCTGGAAGGAACACAGTTACATTTTAAAAGAAATCAGCCTAACATATCATCACACTAAAATAATTGAAGTTCAAAGACATCATCAAGAGGGGAAAGGAGCCTACGCAGCAACCAAGCAGAGTAACCCTCAAAGAACTCTGGGAGGTTGAGATAGTCTACAACTTTAGGTGGGTTTTCATCCAAATTGCTTTTATTTGATTTTCAATTTGTGCCTTAAAAAATAGAGTTTGATGTAAATTTAAAAAAACATTCTTGAGATATCACAAAAATTTACAATTTCCTAAGGTAGAGACGTTTGTGTATTGATAAAACCGAAATAAAATCAAGGGAAAGAGTTAGTGAATTAATCCTGACACACATGAAGCATGTCACTTAAATATGTACTGAAGTGACAAAAAATAGCAGCAGAGAGAAACCAGTCTGTGTGGAACGATGAGTACTGTACAATTCCTTATTGTTAACTGTTAAAACTCAACTCATTATTATGAAATGTTGTTTTTTTAATTCCAATGTTCATAATATTTTTTTTTTTTATTTTTAACAGAAAATGATATTGCAAAATGGCCCTTTTCAAGTCTTTTTATCCATAGACATATAAACCTAGACACTGCATTGGCTGCTCCAGCCTGTCACTGCAATACATCAATGCCTCTGCCCATACTGCAGCAGGCAAGACAGGCCTGTAGGCAAATCCAAGTAAATGAGGGAGCCACTGTTTTTTTTGGATAAAAAGCACCATATTGTTTGAATTTTTCAACTGATTTCAGTGAGTTGTTTTTATATTCATGGGTTTATGATGCACATTGTCTGCAGTTCCCTAGAATTTAGTAGTTAGGCTGTATTCACTGTTAGACGTTTGCTTACATGAACTGAATTACTTAATTGACTAATATATAGTCATGATAAATCTTAAAACTCTCATTTGTCAAGCACGGATTTGGCTTATTTTCCTCAGTTAATACTTTTGGGGAAACCGCTGTACAATATATTTTTTTTACATAGTGGAAATGGATTTACTTTATACCTTCTCACCAATAAGCTTGCCTTGTGCTCCAGGTCAGAACACAGCTCATTTACTTTAAAATAATAAAATGAAATAAATAAATAAATAAATAAATAAAGAGCCTCTTTATGTAATAAGAATTGACCACTTTGTTCCATTTTTCTCACTGACCATTGAGAGAAATGGAAGAAAATCAGCAAATACAAATCAAACAGTAAGACACTGGATGTGAGTCTGATTTCTACATTTTTATAACCTAGAAAGGATGAAGATTTGTTACAAGACAAAAAATTACAGATAAAGACATTTATATGATAAAATAAGAAAATATTTTATTGCTCCCCAGTGAGGAAATTCAGGTGTTAGACCAGTATAACATAGTTATATGACATGGTAAAAAAAAAAAGGTAAAAATATGGTACAGTATAAAGAGTATAGAATATGAGTTTAATATAGCATAAATAAGATGTAGTAGTACAACTGTATACATGATCACGGAGGTTCAGTCTGTTGGAAATGCAGAGAACAGTCCACTGACAGGCTCAGCTTTCCTTGAGGCCTGTGTTGTCCTGGAAGAAAAAATACGCAAAAAAAACTTGAACAGGTTGCAATGGAAAACTTTAATTCACTGTTCACTTTTTATGATGTAGTCATGTTATCTATGGAATTCACTGATTGCTCACTGTTCCATTGAAAAGATACAGCCTGACCTTCAGGGATAAAACAGAGCAGCTGGTGACGTCCTTCGGCCCTGCAGCTGCGAATGGAACGATTCCTATGTGTGTATCTTATCTCTTTGAACAGCAACCCCTCCCTTGCTTACGAAGTTTTTTTCTCTTTGCTCAATGCCATACATTGTTCATTACTGCATGGCCTTTGTTGTCCTTAGGCTTGAGACCATTTGCAGACCATTTTCTGAAATATACTATAGTTAAAGATTGTCAGGGCTGATCAGTGCCAGAGAATACAAGACGTCTAAGTGTTTTAGAATTTATTCTTGCAAAAAAAAAAGAGAGAGTTAAATAAGTATAATTTTGATAGTATAAAAAAAGTTTAAATTAATCTCCGATGTTAAAAAATAATACATAGTCAGATTCATGCAAATTAAAGAATATTAATTTACATTTTGAAGAGCTGCAGATACTGCTGATGAATAAATAGATTTATATATAGATAAATAAATAAATAAGATTTTTATTACATATGATTTGTTTATTCTAGTCTCACTCCACCATCCCAAAGGTTTTTATCAAATTTTAACTGAGACACCAAAATGTGTTCTTTAATCTGTAATAGTAAAAAACAAGATAATCTGTGCCAAATAAATTTACCAAATATTTAATATATGTTTACTGATTACGGTCAACACAGGCCACCGAGATTCTCGGTTGATGAATGTGGTTTCTCAAGCTAAATTAGAATAGAGAGAGAAACAGGAGAAAAAAAAAAAACAAAACAAACAAAAAAAAAAAACACAGGCGTGGAATACTTATGCATGTTGGATGGAGGGAGCAACAAGTCGGGAAGAAAACAGCCTAGATGGAGGGAAAACTGCAAATGAAACGGCTGATGGTGTAAGATGGCCATGCTCAGAAGAAACCGATGCGGGCGTGGCCATAGAGGCGGGGGAAGATGACGCTTTAATACTTGTTACATGTGTGGCAAGACTGGACATTGGGCCGTGAATTGTCCAGAACACAAAGGATTAACTCAACATCACGCTGAGTGACTGGAGGCAGAGTCAGGGACAGTGATGGATCCTGGCAACACCACAACAGAGGCGACAAATGTGCAACCTAGACATCAAACACATGAGAACACCGACACAGGCATACATAACATGCATGACATGAATATACATGTCACTGATCAGTTGATAGCTAATGCAATAAACTTTTTACAGCTAAATATGGGACAGTCAAAGAGAGAATGTTTGAATTATTTGCTAACTATGCAAGTGATGCTTATGAATACATGCCAACCCAAAAACTGCTTGTTAATCATACTTTGAGAAGATACGCTATTCTTAACCCTGCTACTCTTCTTTCCACTCCAGAAGATGGTCAACCATATGATTGTTTTTCTGCCATAACTGAAGTGTATTCATCTAGACCTGATTTGCAGGAAATGGATATGTCGGCTTCCATCAAACAAGTTATAGTGTTAGGACTCAGTTACTGTCATTGTATGCTTGAGATCATTAGCAGGTGTTGAATAGACTTAAATAAAGAGTTGACTCTCAGCACTAAACATCACCACAATGCATCACCGATTCCTAAACATTCAGAAACAACAACAAAAAAACTGTGACATTGACTAGCTATCAAATCCTTATGGCCTAGTGATGCACCTTCTCCTTGGAGAAGAGTCAGGAAGCTGAGACACATGGTTTAGCTCCATCTCTAATCCCAGTCTGACCTGTCAAAGTCTTGAAGTTCTCACCACAGATCATGGAGGACTCACTGGCTTCTCTTACTGGAGCTAACTCCCTTAGCCTCAACTCTTTCTCCGTGGGAAACCTTCAGAGTGTGAAAAACTAAGCTAGCTAGCTAGATTCATATGTCAGTTGCGAAATGAGCAGCTTCTGATAAAAATTAGTCTAGAGAAAAATGCCAATGTAGATGAAAATCCTGATTACAGCTAATTAAATTTATATGATGATAAGATGATGAGATGATGGAAATGGGTCTCAGCTTTCATAGCTAGCTAGTGTTATCGCTAATGTTAGCTAATAATAGTGCCCAACTAGTTTACTTTCAACATAATGTTATAATGGCCAAATACAGCCAAAAACAATTGTCTTACCTGAGATGTGTTGTGGATTGTGTGATGGATTTGCAGCCCCAAGATGCACACGAATCAGGGACCTTTTTTCCCTTTCAGTCGAGTCAAGGCAAATTTCCCGGTTCAGCACAGGTGACATCAAAATATGATCTAGCGGCCAATGAGGCATCTACGTATATTTGTCTATGTTTCTATGACCCCTGCCTCAAAGGCTAACAAGCTCCAGCTAGCACCAGTTAGCTAGAGCAAAAACAATGCTAGAGTTATTCTGAATCAACCAACTAGACGCTGTAGATAAACACAATTCACAGACACGGCCACTAACAATTTGTCTTTATTTATTAAAGGCAACAAGTTGGTTTATTACTCAGTATCAAAGTGAAGAGATGGTTTAAGGAGTAGCAGCTAACATTAGCTAGTTAATTCAGAGTTACCTTGGCAGTGTGTTGACTCTATAGATGTTACTCAATCACATCCAAAGAATCAAAGAACTGTCTTTGTGTTTGCTCAAGCCAACAGGAGCTAGCCCACACTGGTCCTCCCCTTCAAAGCTAGACGGTAAACATGCAGTGAAATAAAAACCATTATTGCTAAATATTGGTTTATCTGTGTATTATTATTCATTTAATAATATCTTTATCCCTTTTATCTTATCTTTTTGTCGGACTGAAAGATTTTCTAAAGGTAGTATGTTTTCAGTGTTGCTTTAATTTTTAAAGAGGCAATCTCGAACATTTTCATTTAAGGAAGTGTTAAGTCACCATCTGTCACAGAATGAGGTAACACGATGGTGATTGAGCCATTAGCCCACTGAAAAAAGTATTGAAATATTTATAGATCCGCAATATTACTAACTGGACGTCTGCAACAACATTCCTGGAAAAATGCTTAATTTACTGCCAATACAAATTGAACACAACCTATCCTACTGCTGCAGCTCCGCATAGAGAGCATGTAACGGGTGAAAAACAAACGGACCATGCCCTCAGACTGCTCTGACCCGTAGTGTTAAACCACATTTGGTGTTACCGCCAGCAACTACAATCTCGCCAAATCAACCAGGACTGAAATCTTTGAGATTGCCACTTTAAAATCACTTTTTCTTTTTAAACTATCTAGCTTCTCCGGTCCTGTGGTTGCCGGTCAGCTCATTCAAATGAAAGCAACAGCCAGTCGTAGAACTACCTCTGCCCTGTTTGTCTTGACAGACTTTAGGAAGAAAAGTAGTACCATGAAAAAGTTTCTGGAAAAAATGCAGTTGTGAAATAGAAATAGACTTTGAAGAGGACTTGTGAAATAAAGAAAGCTAGAATAAAATAAACATTATCATCAGTACCCTCTGTTATTGTGAAGAAATCATAATAATGAGCCGAGTAATTTCTTAATGTCTTAATATTTAGTTAATTTTGAACCATTTGGGTCTTCATTTAACTGACACAGCTGACTGATATTTGGGCTCATTTCTGCCCTGTTGCGCCATTTGTTAATTGTGCATTTGAGCCCTTGTGTCATAGCCAACACCAGGACTCTGTCAATGCATTCACATTTTTCCATAGTTGCTGGCCCTCTGCGCCCATGCTGTTGTGTTTAATAGCGAATCTCACCGACACACTTGGCTCCATCAGGGCTGGCATGGTATCCATGGCTGCACATTATGGTCTTCTTCTGGCATGTGTAGGAGCCCACTGTGTTGATACAGTTAAAGCCTGAGCTGCACGGCTCACTCAGGCTGCTGCACTCATTTATGTCTGCAGAACCGGAGAGAAAGAGCGAGAGAGAGAATCAAGTCTCAATACAGCTGAAAAATGATCCGCAAGAGGTTTAATCCTGACTGACAGGTTTACCTATATCTGTTTCCTTACAGAATTGACAAATATGGAGCTGTGTATCTACTTCTTGACTTGTGGTGGTAAACATGCCTTCTTAGTGTATAGTGGTTCCAGTACTTGTTAAGCAGTGTTAAAGTAGATTGTGAACTATAGAATCAGTAACTGTGAATGTAGTCATGTGAATTGTGGACGAAATAGTAAATATCACAAAAAAGGTTTTAGACTTTGAGGGGATTAAATGAGAATCACAAAGACAGCCGAGTAACAATAATTCAATAGATAAAGCACTTAGAGGCAACGCAATCACAGAGATATCACAGTCCTTGAAAAGCAGGTGCATAAATCACAGAAAAAAAAATCATAAAAAGTTTTCTTAAAACAAAGAAGATATGGAAGTTTTTCAGAACACACACATTTACATTTTCAAGTAGCCAAAGGCAGTCTTCCACCTTCAGTGACAGATTAGTAATGTATGTACAATCATCTGCTGGGAATCATTAAGACTGATGCGTACTTTGCTCTGTGGGGCTGAGGTATATGAGACTTTTATGATATCAGGAGTGCCCAGAGGTGAACATTACAGCTCCTCCATTATATTTCCCCATTCCAAGGTCATAATGTTTCCACACACTGGTAAACAAATTGTAAGTTATTTAAAGACAAGTTAGATGTCATTTGTTTAATCTGTATGACAAATTGTGTTTTTTATGGGGGTTACTGTACATCCTTGACTGTTTCTTGGCCAGATGCAAGACCCTCCTAAGTCTAGTCACCATGACGTTCCCAGGCAGCTAGTGGAGAATCTCCAAGAAGTTGCTGCACCCAGCCAAGAAATAATCAGTCATATAATTCTCAATAAAAGCACAATTTGTCGTTTCTACAGATCTCTTCATGTCTTGCCCAAACAATCGTGGTTTTTGGAAGAGTTTATGCCTCCTGGGTAACTAACTTAAACCTGTAGTCATGGGAATGCTCTGATACTCTAAGAGAGAGTATTACTGCAAAAAAGTGTCACAGTAAAATTGAACTCACAAGACCCTGTGTCAGTTGTGGATTGCCGAAATTCATAATTACATATAAGAAGACAAAATGACATATTGACTGAAACAAAAAAGCAGAGTCAAGGTGATTCCAGGTCACCTAGAGAGAACATTTCAGTTTTGAAAACTGTACTCCCTGCAAAGAAAGTCTGAGTTAAAGGAGGCCCAAGAGCACTGAGTCAATAATAATAATGCCCCACTGTCTATAGCTAATCGGGTCAAGTGTTATGAATTCCCATCAGCCAGCAGAGAGCAGTTGTGACATTCTCTTACCAATGCAGTTGCCATGAGAGTCCTGTGAGAAGCCGCTGACGCACTTATGTTTGGGATTACACACGAAAGATCCCACTGTGTTCTCACACACAGAGCCCATGCCACAGTTATGGGTCTGAAGCAGACATTCGTCAATGTCTAAAGAAAGAAAAGATAAACATAAATGCAATGAGTCATCCTGTCAAACAAAATCAATTTACACTCTATTCAGATGTAAAGGTTCACATCTGCTGTCAGCTCTCTCAGCTTCAGTCTCAGCCCCTGGCTTGTTAACAGTACAGTAGGTGGCACTGTGGCTCAATCAAAGAATAAACATATGCAGCATCCCAGATCTTCAAACTTTCACTTTGTCAGTATTTAACTCCAGGAAAAATTCCCCTTCCATAAAAATAGCATTTGCTCTAACATTGCAATTACCGAAGCTGAATCAAACTTCTTAAATGACAGTTACTGAATCTCATGAGAGATGGATGGAGTCAAAAAAGAAGATTTTATTTTTTGTGATGCAATCCCATTTCTCAGGAGTTCAAATCATATATGGTCCTCTGAGATTTGTCCCCAGGTACAGAGGGATAGATATCCTACATCACAACACAGACCTCCGTATTTTTCATGCAGCTGATTAGTGTTTCCCCCATTGGATGGTCGACTTTACCTTCATTATCTAGCTACACTGATCAGTCCTCCCTGCTGCCAAGGGCTGATGACACAAGTCACAGAGCTTCAACGTACTTTACTGCCTGTGCAATGCTGCCTCTCTGGGTGATTTTCTTGACAAACACTGAACCTGGGCATCTGCTGAAGCACAAATATTCCTACTGGGGCCAAATAAACATTAGCATAATTCTTGATAAAGCTTTGCTAACTGAGCAGCTGAGCTGAGTTTAAGTCATGACTGCAGACGTACAGTTGACACAGTATGGCAGGAATCTCAGAATGAAAGCAATCTGAAATAATCGGTATAATGGTCAGTTTTCTATGGTTTATACACATTAATACACATTGCTTTAAGTATTTGTGCTGATTTTCTGTAGCTAATGTTTATTTTATTAATCTGAACATGGACTGAGGATGAAAATAAGCCATTCAAATATATCCTGTTTGTGTTAAAGAGACTTTTTGAAAACAAATGTCATTATCAATAATGCCAGGGCCATAACTTCCACAGCTGTTCAAAATGTACCACACTGCAACCTTTTATTCAGGGATTTGTTAGGCATAAAAGGACCCTTTAAGGACACATTTGCAGTGATACAACTAGAAAGAACAACATAGGGGATGTGATGACAAATTTTAGGACCAGAATAGCCTGTGTGTAAATGCGTCAGCATCTATTACACAGTGCCACAGTTTGAGCCAGAGGTGTTGGATTTGTGCAAGTTGCAATGGGTGACAAATTAAAGGAAAAAACCTGAAAAAGGAATGGAGACAAAGGGTTACAATGAGCCCATCCACACATCGACGGCAAGGAGCACTGAAGCTGATCTGGCGGCTTGTGGTGGCCCAACTCAGACGCTTTATGTTGTTTTTTTTCGTTAATTCGTCAGCTGTCTGTAGATCCTCTATAAAGTGCTGATAATCTGGAAACACCAAGTACCACACTCCAACACAAAAACGAGCTTCGGCCAAAAGTAAGTCTCGGGTTGTGTTATAAAGTGGAAATTCACTTAATGCTGTGTTTAGAATCCCACAACTTGAAGGCAGCAACCACAACTATATTAGATCTGAATTTAGCAGTTGCCTCTTTTTAACCATTCAATACATTTCCAATATATTTACATTCTATACTTTCTTGTCTCTATATTATTTTTTGTTACTTGCTGGGTTCCTCATTCCCATACTGGATTCAGATTCCCTTCCAACACGCAAGGGTTTCTCATGCATTCATGTAATTCAGCGTTACTGTTTTAATGTTATCTCAGAGATATCGGCCTCACTGTTTTCTGTTTACATTCACACACCTGTCACAGCTGCATTAAGCGGTAATGCAAACCCAACATTTCCTGCTGCTTCACATTAATACTGTTCAACTGGCAACACACAGGGTGGGTTTAATTGTGAAGGAGGAACAGGAAAACTAATCTATTTGTCACAAGGTTAGTGGTGATTAAGATAAAAAAATGTATCTATAAAACAAGAAAACCACAAATTTCTGCATTTTTTAACAGCGGATTATTAAAACATGATCACTTTGTAAACAGACCAGTTAGTCTTTCATTGCTTTCTGACAAAGTAGCTGCTCAAGATTTCTGGGACCTGTATTGGTATATCACATTTTCTGTTACCATGGTAACAGCAGGTGTTGCCAAATTATTAAAAACTGGAATCTTGGATGTTATAAATTTAGGACACTATATTTTGACTATAATCACAAGCTTTCCCTAACTCGCCACAAGCAATTAAGACAGAAAGCAAGCAACAGTTCCTCTAGAAATGACAGGTGGGTGAATTATCTTAATGACATACATCAGAAACAGTGAACTCACCCTTACAAATACTGTTCCTCAGCTGGTAGCCTGTAGGACAGGTGATCTGCAGCTCACATACAAATGAACCCAGTGTGTTTACACAGCGTTCAGTGGGCCTACAACTGTGGGTGTTGGTCACACACTCGTCCACATCTGCAGAGGAAGAAAAACAGTGACTGTGTATGAAATGCAAGGGGAGAGCGGGAGACAGAGAGTGTATGATTGTGAGGTGGATGTGAGACAGACTGTTAATGGACAGGGCCCCCATTTGGCTGGTCCTTTCATAATGACAGGGCTCAATGAGTCAATATCAGATGGATTTTAGCAAATAAGTACTACAGAAACTAACGATGCAAGTTCTTTCATGCATCTAGAAATGCAGCTGGAAACACCAAAATCTTTCTTTTTATGCAGTTAAAAATCGTAATATTGGTTTTCAAATTCACTGTTAATGTTTTTTAATGTTACTGAAAGGAAGAAAAAAAGGCCTTTGGTGATCATCATAAATGCTCTTACAACTTAAAAGCCTCTGAGAGGGCAACCGGCAGGGGCACTAAGACGTGTGCAGTGGTAAATCTTGCTTACAAACCTGGGACAGACAGCGTTTTATTTGCAGTGGTATCGAAGGTTAAAGCTGCACTAATCATACTGCAATCAAAATTCTTATGATTATAATGGATCAAATGACTATGTGTAATGTGAGAAGGGTCAGTTTTACTGATGATTATTACCCGAATTTGCTGTTTTCCTAATCCATATGGTGTATATTGTCTATCAGCTCTTTGTTGTGTTTTTTTAGGGCTTCCGACATAAATGTTTTGGACTGAACCAAAATATTAAAGTTGTAATTTTGAAATGTTTTGGTTCAGTCACAGTACTGTATGCACTGTAGCAGACAGACTTATTTAGTGGCTAGCTGCTGAACATAGCAGAGCATTTAGCAGCTGAAGGGCTAGATATTTCCCTCATGATTTGTAGGAGACCAAACCCAAAAATGAAAAAGAATAATAAATATTGGACTTATATTCCTAATGGTGTCAAATAAAAAAACATCAAATTAATGCTATTGTTGTTCAGTGTCTGCTGGATGTGTAATTTAACAAAAGTTTGCTAACATATTTGCTATAAAGATTGTAAGGACAGTGATAATGTTTAAATGGCGTGTTCACAGGTTCTTCTGCTACCTGCAAGTAGTCAACAAAATTCATTAACAGATTTGAGGACCACAGCATTTAACATCTAAACTGACTGATATTAACATCTTTGAGCTTTTAAATATACTACAGCTGACTAATTGGAGCTAATCTAGCCCAAAAAAATAATGATTGCAATGAAAAATGATTATTGCAATTTATGTTTGGTAGCTCATTCATTAAGATGAGCTGAAACACTAGTCAGGTCTCCATAACTGTAGACTGAAGAAAAAGGCTTAAGCTAAAGCTAATATGTGTTGAGGTTCAAAGTTTTCGGTTCTTTTTGTCTTGCACTGTGTTGGGTTGCTGTAAAAATGTTCAAATATTTTCCATACATTAGAAATTAAATTATTTCATTGGTCTTAGACAAAAATGGGATCCTCATAAGTATATGCACATGTGAAATATAAGTTTCTGCCTTTTGGATATATTTATTCCTTCCAAAGAGCAGAGGAAATGTTTTTAAAAAGCTGGTGCAAATGTGGTGTCAGAAAATAAAAAAATAAATAAAAAACAACATCAATTTAATTTGAGCTCACTAAGGGAAGATTTGTTCTAAGTCCCGTTACTATTGCACACATTAATCTCACAGAATGTGTCCTGCTGTTTGGTGGGCAATTTAATCAACTCTGACCAGTGATTGCTGTGTAAATCTCAAGTTAAAATTTAGCATATCAGGTCTTGGCAAGAGCTATGTGATGTTTTGCTTGATATTCTTGTTAATGTGAAATTAACTATACAGGAGCAAACCTTTAGAATTTTATCAGTCAAACAGCACTGTAGCTAGTAAACAATCGCTGTTGATTTATGATACTGGTAGGCCTGTGACGAGACAATGGATCATCACTCTGTTATCGCTCATCTTTATCCAACTGCTGCATTCCCCTATCATGCATTGCAGTGCATGGCCGCTTAGCTGGATGCGCTGATAGAGCTAGACTGGGATTATTGTGTATATCTGCACATTTGTGTGCATACAAAAGTGTGGCACACATCCAGATTTGAAGATCACCTCCAATATGGCGCATTCCACAGGGAACCAGATAAAAAGGTCTTGTACAAATCTGTATGAATGAGCTGAGGCTTAAAAACAAAAAAGCAAGAACAAGAGGGGAACATAGTCTCCTGTGTTGCCCGCTTATCTGTTTGCAGTCCCTTGCTGAAAATGCCTTCCTTGATTGAACTTAGCTGTTTGCCTCACAAGACTTTCATAAGGGGAGCAGCGGGAGGAAAATGCTGATCTAAGGTTTTCAGCGTGTACCTGGTGTGTGAGGAAACATCCTGCTGCTCTTTTCCTGTAAAGTTATTCACCTCAGAAAATTACAAAAGCATCACCCAACAAAGTAAAGAACATAGCTTATTGTATTGTATGAACTCTAAATGGAGTTGCAGCAAACACATTTGTCTAACTATCTAAAATTAACAGTTTTACTTTTTGACATTGTAACATTGTGTGAGTGTACAGGACTGGAGTCTGTAGGTCCTGTACAGGCAGTTCAGCGGTGACATACTCTTATTTTGGGGACTGGCTCCGCAACTGTCCCTGATAGACATCTGTTGTCTTCATTGTAGGGAGGAATTTCCAGGCCGAATCACACTGAGTCTGCCCTGTCCTTTGGGCCCTGCTCTCTGTCAAGCTTGGGGATGGGTGGGACTGTTTCCAGTGTTTGCATATTGCCGGTGGTGCAGAAAGTCGCCTTCTCCTTCAACCACAGGGCTCCGGTGTCCAGCATTATTTCCATTGAGTCATTCAAGGAGGGAAAAAAGAAAAATAAAAGGAAAAAGTGCCTATTGCCTTAAGGTCCCTACCTTCCTAAACTGTTCCCTGGGGACAGCCACATTACACAGTTGTGAGGAGTGAAGAGATCAAATACAAAACAAAGAAAAAAAGTCAATTTTTGAGGGCTACAAATGCTTAGAGAAGGGAGATCTAAGAAGGGTTCTTTCAAGAGACTGGAGGAGGCTGTGTGTGGGGAGATGTTTGAGAGTCTCCACGATTAGGCTCTGAGGAAAACAAACACCCTTTTGTTCCTACACACTGGACCCAGCAGACGATGAGTATTTGTAAAGTTCAAGCTGAGGTAGATGAAGTAAGACTTGGCTTATTTGGTTTGAGACAGGAGGGTTAGGGTTACGCAGATCGAAAATGGTGGGACTCAAGTGCAAGCTGTATGCATATTTTTTCTATTATCGGTGACAGGGGATGAATTTTTTCCTTCAGGTTATCAAGCTTTTTTGACCCCCCCCAAAAAAAAGATCTAGGGCTCTACTGTAAACCGAAACTCAAAGCATGAGGTTATATGCACCTGAGGGCATATGAGGGCTGATCCAAGCTCACCTGCACATTTTTGTTCATAGACATACATATTGTGCTGGATGAGGTGAATACAAACCAGAAGGTTTGATGATTATTTGTTGCTCTCCCCAACCAGTCACATTAATCATTTCACACCTTTTAAGCAGCTGTACAAATATGTTGCATCATTTTATTTTGCAACACTATAATCTCCTCAGTGTTGGTCTAGGTAGTGACACAGTTGTAGGCTAAGTTGTTAGAACAATAAAGGGAAGTATTTTTTTAGATTGAAGTTATTAATAGAGTTGAAGTCAATTGGGTTTGATCTACAAGTGAAAATAAAGCCCCTGCTGCCAAAACCAAGAAAAGCAATAGTTTGTTCAAGCTGTTAATATGATTCCATTAGTTCCAATATTCGTATTAATCCCATTTACATGAACGTGAAGAGATGGTTAAGGAGATTACTTGCTTGATTCACCTCAAAAGATTTTACAAAACTATCACAATCATGTTCTTGCTATATAAGACAATTTAAAATGTTCTGTAAAAAGTGTTTACTGTGAGCTATGTTGGCATCCAGTGTGTCCGTTTGATGTGTACAGAATGTTTGTAGCCAACTCCATTTTTGTTCTAAATGTGTCTACTTGCAGTGAGTGTGCAAAGATCCTGTGCCCCTATTGCCCACCCTCACAGGTGTTTTCACTTATTTGCCTGTTTAGACCTTTCATCAGAACTGTGTGGGTGTGTGCTTGACTGACAGCTCCTTAGCCCTCCCGTTAGGTTTGCAGCACCTATGAGCACAAGATAAATCACAGCTCTACCATTCTTATTGGAAGTGCTCCAAAGCGTGAACATCAATTCAACACAGAAAATGGCAAAAACGGCACATCACTTATACTGACAAAATACCACATGTACCAATGGATTACATAGTAAACCACGTGTGAAACATGTTTTGTAAGGCCTTCTGTGTCTCCAGAGGGAGCAGTCTGAGGTCTTCTAAATGTCCTCGAGTGATGTCACTTGTGTCAGCATTAGTTGGGGCTGAAGACTTCAAGTTTGAAAACGAAAAATATCGGGGTGTGGAGATAGAAGTGAGCTTACCAGACCTCTGTGGCCCATTCCTCATCTCTGCTTGATGTTATGGGCTCAAGGCTACATTAGTTGCTAGTAGAATTCCATAAATGTTCAATCAATTAATGTTCAGTTATAACTCTGCCTCCTTTAGCCAAAAGGGTAAATGTATTAAATGTAGCTCATTTTCAGTGAACTGGAAGCACGGTTCCGCACCATGGAAAACAAGTCGTTAGCTCCAGTAGTTACCAGCCCCTGGTAGCAGGTGCGAGCCAACCCAGCGCCGTTTCTTCTACAACTGGCTGTGTGACAGTCTGTAATAAGAAGTGTAGCCCCAGACAAAAGCCCATGGTTCACCACCAACCAGTCCATGTTTTAAAATAGATTCTCCCCACTCAATGACACACCCACTGAGAAACCACATGAAGTTAGCAACACCAGCTACCATAGTTAAATATTTTTCTGGGGCCGGAGCAGGCGATGTTGAATCATATTTAAAATGCCGGCTAAGGATAAGTGTAAATATAGCAAGATTGTTATTTATGTTGGCGGCAGAGGTTGCAAAAATTAATGTGGAGTTGGTTTGTACATACGCAAAGACGTAGTTTTCTCTGGGCTCCTGCCAAATTTGACCAGCAACAATATGTACATTTTCATGTCATCTTTCCATCGCTGGCTGTCAATGTGGTGTCCAGTAAACCATATTGGCTTTTTAGACAATTAGTGGACTTTTTGGGGAACAACTGGTCTGATCAGGACAGATGTCATACATCCCACTTTGGATGAAGCAGCTTTCATTTCTAGAAATCTGACCAAGTTTATTAGAAAACTAAAACCATGACAACTCAGAGTTGAGACCAGGAAGCAGAGTTGTAGTGTTACACACTTCTCTGTGCCTCCATTACTGCTGTCACCCACTAAATACACCAAAGAGACTTTGTCTGTCCCCCCACCACCAAAATGAATTAACTCATAAACATGCAGAAGAGGAGCTGTACTGAAAAACCTAATAAAAATTAAGACCACCAATACTGAAATACAACAAAATATGAGAATTAAAAGTGGACTCTTAAACATTAGATCACTCCTATTCAAAGCTGTATTAGCTAATGATCTGATACATATTGATGTATTTTTCTTACTGAGATCCAGCTGTCTCATGATGAATTTTTTAGCTTAAATGAATCCAAGTCATATTAATACTCATATTCCCAGAGACACTGGCTGAGGAGGTGGAGTTGCAGTCATTTTCAACTCAAGCCTGTTAATCAATCCTAAACCTAAAATCAGCCATGACTCATTTGAAAGCCTGATTCTTAGTCTTACACACCTGGAAACCTTTAAAGTCTCTTCTCTCAGACCACCGTTTAATAACCTTTGAACTTCTGTTACTGGATTACACACCATTAGGCAATATTGTCTTTACTAGAGGTCTATCTGATAGTGCTATAGCTAAATTTAAGGAAATGATTCCATCAGTGCTAAATTCACTGCCATATCACAATATAACTGAACTTGTATTCTAACCTTAAGCCCTCCTAAATTGATCAGCTTGTTGAAAGCACTTCAAGTTCAATGAGAACAAGAGTTGACTCTATTGCCCCTCTAAAAAATAAGATAATAAAACAATGGAGATTAGCCTTCAAACTCGTAAATTAAAGCATACAACACGAAAACTTGAAAGGTTATGGTGCTCAACTAAACTGGAATAATCCTGCTTAGCCTGGCATGACAGTCTTAAGGCCCTCAGCAATGCCAGAGCAGCCTATTACTCATCTTTAATAGAGGATAATAAAAACAGCCCTAAGTTTCTTTTCAACACTCTAGCCAGGCTGACCGAGAGTCATAACTGGATTGATCCATGTATTCCTGTAGCTCTCAGTAGTGATGATTTCATGAGCTATTAGAGACAGAATTCACCTCCTCCTGCCCTCAACTGGCACTAATTTTTCTTAAAACACAGGAACATTAGAAACAGCCGTAAACCCAATATATACTTAGACATTTTCTCTCCTTTCAACCTTCACTAACTGACTTCAATGATCTCTTCATCTAAACCATCAACCTGTCTCTTAGACCCCATCCCAACCAGGCTGCTTAAGGAAGTTCTACTCTTAGCACTTTTCTATTACACATAATCAATCTGTCCCTATTATCAGGCTAGTCTTTTAAAATAGATGTAATTAAACCTCTTCTTAAAAAGCTTACCCTCGATCCAGATGTTTTAGCCAACTATAGACCCATATCCAACCTTCCCTCTCTCTAAGATCCTTGAGAAAGCTATTGCCAACCAGCTGTGTGACTTTTTACATAATAAGAGTTTATTTGAGGATTTTCAGTCAGGATGTAGAGTGCATCATAGCACAGAGACAGCACTGGTGAAGGTTACAAATGATCTACTAACCACATCAGATAAAGGACTTGTCTCCGTACTTGTTCTGTTAGATCTTAGTGCTGCATTTGACACTATTGTCTATGAAATCCTACTGCAGAGACTGGAGCTTTTTATTGGCATCAAAGGACTCGCTCTTAGCTGGTTTAAGTCCTACTTATCAGATCGATTTCAATTTGTGCAGGTTAACAATGAATCCTCCGTCTACTCAAAGGTTAGTCACGGATTTCGACAAGGTTCTGTGGACAAGTTCTAGTCACCATATATGCTTCCCTTAGGCAATATTATCAGGAAACACTCTGTAAACGATTGTTATGCAGATGACACCCAATTGTACCTGTCAATGAAGCCTGAGGAAACCACTTAGTTAGCTAAACTTCAAGCATGTCTTAAGGATATAAAGATCTGGATGACCAGCAACTTCCTACTATTGAACTCTGATAAAACTGAAGTAATTGTGCTTGGCCCGCAACACCTAAGAAACACATTATCTAATGAGATATTTACTCTAGGTGGCATTTCTCTGGCCTCTAGCACCACGGTTAGGAATCTTGGAGTTGCCTTCAATCAGGAAGTGTCCTTTAACTCCCACATAAAACAAACTTCAAGGACTGACTTTTTTCACCTTCGTAAATCACAAAAATCAGGAACATCCTTTCTCAAAATGATGCAGAAAAATAAGTAAATGCTTTTGTTACTTCTAGGCTTGATTATTGCAACTCCCTATTATCAGGCTGTCCCAATAAAACATTAAATAGTCTCCAGCTGATTCAGAATGCTGAACCGAGAGTACTGACAAGAACCAGATAAGAGATCATATATCTCCTGTGTTAGCTTGTCTGCATTGGCTCCCTCTGAAATCCAGAATACAATTTAAAATCCTCCTCCTCACCTACAAAGCTCTTAATAGCCAGGAACCCTTCTATCTATTGAAGAGCTCATAGTACCTTATTATCTCAGGAGAACACTTCACTCCCAGAATGCAGGTCCACTTGTGGTTCATAGCATTAGATTGAGCCACTATGCTGCTATAGGCCTAGACTACCGGGGGACTTCCCATGATACACTGAGCTCCCCTTTCCACCGCCTCTCTCCCTGTGCACATTAACACCTCAAAAATGCTCTGTACTAACTGTCCTTCCTCTCTCCTGCAGTTTTTTGCTTCCTCGTCTCTCTCCTCTTCCTCCTGTCACTTTCTGCAGGTTTATTTTCCTCTGATGCTGCAGAGTCTGGATCCATGGCTGCAGATCCACCTACTGCCCCATGAGCCTGATCAACACCCACTGCTTTAATTATTACTATTACTATTGTTACCATTTAATTTAGTCCTATTAGTAATATTATTAAACTTGTTAGTATTACTATATTATATATAGATATTAGTCCCATTATTATGCTATGCTCTCTCTCCTCCCTCCTGCCCCCCCTTGACTCTAGCTCCCTCTCTCTCCCAACCCAGCCGATTGAGGCAGTCGGCCTCCCACCATGAGCCGGGATCTGTTCGACGTTTCTACCTGTTAAAAGAGTTTTTCTTTCCTGCTGTCGCCAAGTTCCTACTCATGGGGGAAATGTTGGGTCTCTGTAAATAATAACTATAAAGAGTCTGGTCTAGACCTGTTCTGTTTGAAAAACGCCTTGAAATAATGTCTGTTATTATATGGCACTATATAAATAAAATTGAATTGAATTGAATGTAATTATCAAGATAATTGTGCCTAACCTCAGCCTTTAAAAAGGCATAATTAGCCACAATACCTAAAAAAAACCATTTGTGTGTGTTCATAAGTTTTGATTAAAAGCATTTATTTACATTTTTTAGCGTTATATATAAGTTGCTGTGCATTTCCAGCAAGTATCAAATTTGTGTTCACTGAAGGAATCAATAAATTATTGGCAAGAAACATCTGCTGTCTGTGAAGAACAGACCAAAACTGGGAAATTGTGAACAAGGAGTCAGTGGAAAGCTGGATAAAGATCAAGGAGAACATTCAGATCCAAAGCCAGACAACATCTCTGAACAGAAACAGAGGCTATGATGTTCCCTCATATCTGACAAAGTGTTATCATGTGACTAATATTTCTTACATAAGTACATAATAACAGGGATTCCCACAATATTTTATAGTGGAGGCGCTCTATTCGCCTGAAAGAAATAGCACCTCCGGTAGCACATGAAGAAATCATGAAATCTTTATGAATATAACATTAGGCTCTTGAGGACTCAGGGAAAATGAGCACTGTTGCTCCATCACACAGCAAAGGCCACAATTTTATTGAGTGAGGTCATGTTTATAAAGGGCCTGAAAACCTTTCTCAGTCTTACTATGAGGAACTTGATCCCAAATGAACAAACTATCATTTGCCAAAGTTTAAACAGTTTGTATTCCATGATTTCAAATAAGAGATTTCTGTATTTCTATTTTTCAGTGATATGTACTTTTTCACACCATTCAAGGTTTACCACGAACAGATAGTCCTTATGCAGCAGATAAGCTAGGTTTGAGTGTTAAATTCTGAATAACTAATAAATAATTGAATAAATGATACCTAAAGTTTTAGTCATGTATATATGTTGGAATACTGAAATTCTTAAAATTTGCAGCCAAGTTTTCAGGGGCTTTAAACTGTCATCTAGTACATTGATAACGAGATGAGATCAATCAGGATCTGTATAATCCGGGTAACTGATTGATCACATTGTATGCTCTCTTTGCTTTGCTGTAATCAATTATAGAAGCACATCACAATGTTTAAATAAAGAAAAAAAACCTTTCTCCTCTGCCAACTAACTCTGCTGAAATAGACCTTATCTATTCTTATTGACACATATAAGGTACTATAATACTTGTCTTTAACAACCTCACCTACCTTTTCACCATGTATGCTGCACAGGGCACCAAAATATCAAAACAGTGCAGTAGTTCTGAATGAAATGGACTTTGCACTGCTATGAGAACTGAGCACCTGGAGTGATATCATCGCCCCCTATGAAGAACACACTATCCAAACATCTCTATGGTGCTGTATTCAAACTCTCAGCAAGAAGATTATATCAGTTTTAGTAATGTTTCATTTTGACTGCAACAGCTGAGATGACCTTTAGCCTGGATGGGAGCACAAGACTTCTCTCTGTTTAGCTGGGCGGGTCCATGATTCTGAAAACGATGTGGTCGATGTTAATATCTTCCATGAGGTTTGGTGGAGCAGAATAACATCTCTCTCCAGCAATCCCAGCCATGTAAATCTGAAGATTATGTGAGAAATGTGACCACAGAGAGGATATCGCAGTGAGCCCTAACTGCTATTTAGGGTCTCATCCATAGCTGTCAAGCCTACATGAACTGATATGTTTAGCCCGCAGAGTGTATATCATAAATGGATGAAAGTGGCAACCACATGAATACAAGATAGAAACCACCACGATGTCTGAATTACCAGTTTACTTGTGGGTGTTTGCCTGGGGAACTTAAGAATATCCATTCACTGCCTAGTGATGAGCAGATACGTCAGAGTGCTGATTAACTGTCGAACCCACACATTTAATTTTCAGGTTGTGCATAAAGCCCTCTTCACACAACCCATTCTTGTTTATTTACATACACATACACACATCTCCATGGGAGTAATTGTGCATTAACATTTTATCATTATTCACATTCATATGCATTTCAATACACAATAGAGAGAGAAGCCACTTTGTTTAACCTGAAAACCTCTGATATAAAATTTCACACAGCCATGATACTGGATTAATCACATCGGAATATCTTATAGAAGTGTATATTGACAAATCTTAAATTACTCCACACCAAAAAAAGTGTTAATGCTTCCACAGTGCTTTCAAGTGTCTATGATATAGCTGCAGAAAGTGCTCCCTAATTTTCTTTACAGTCTACTTACATCTCTGCCATATCCTCAAATAGCCCCATCACAATCACAACTTGTAGTGTTATTTGCTTTGTTTCATTTCTGTGTAAACCAAATGTGCTCACCCCTATGTTCACATGTGGGAACACTTTAGGGGAGAAAATGCTCACTCTGCTCACTGAATGAAGTTATAGGAGGGGAAACACCCAATGTTATGTAATGTTGTTGAAGCTAGAGGTATTATCCTGTCTGCTGACTGACAGAATAAATAAACTCAGCCAGGACTGCAGTTCCTGCGTACACTGTATATTCACTGTGTCACAGTTGCATGGTTTTTCACAGCAGGTCTCCAGTAGTAAGCAGCAAATGATCATTTAATTTCACTCACTTTTTTTACCTGTCTGCCTCTGTAATGTCATCTTATACAGTCAACAGTACCTGTGTTGGCAGGGATTTGCTCAAGCAACACTTACCGAAATGGTGTATATTGAATTCTAGAGGTGGACCATATGTCATATGTCAGCAAAGTTGCTGCCACGTTTTCCCCCTATTGTAAATCCATGGATCAATTTACTAACTACTGCAGCAAATTTATTACTGCAAACCAATTCATGGAAAATGGTCTTTGGCATGGTAACACTTACATTCCCTTCTTGGGAGAGGTTTCACAGTAAAATGTTGACTTTGAGTCAGCCAGCACCTCCACATGCCTTTCTGCAACTAGGAGTAAGAATTAATTATCAAATTTTTCGTTTTACCAGTGATGTTGCCTCTTCAGATCAATGATGTCTTGGAAGCATTTATATGAATAACGGTAGACTTAATACTAGAAACACCTCAGTATTATGCAACAATATTAGACAACAGCCCAAACTATGGCCTTCAAAATGACGAACAGCAACTGACCATTATACTTGACTTAATTAAGGAAGGATTTATCACTTGGTTGTTGTATTAGACTCAAAAAGTTTTAGCTAAGTTTACCTAATTAACCGCCAGCTGAGCATCTTATCACCCAATAAAGCTGAAATGGATAACATGTTAGCAAACAGTTGCCTTCTTACACATCCAGGAGACATGGAGCACCTTAAGCATTTATTTGGATTTGTCCTTTCACATCAATTACATTAAATACATTAATTATCAGCTCCAGTGTTTATGGCCTCCTGATGAATGTAAGATCAATTTTCATATTCCTCTTTTAGCTCCATTTGGTTTCCATCAATACCTGAGCAAAATATCTTGTTCTTTAACTGCTAAATGTCTGTTTTTTCTTGTCCTCTATGTGGTCCTGGGGAAGTAGTGTACAGTTGGATTATGAGAGCCTTTTCACCCCAAAAACTGCCCGCTGCTTAAAATTAGGTTGATGGGAATGAAGTCTGTAGGCAAGAAAACCTAAACAATGAGCTACAAGGGGCTAAAAAGCTCAGCCGAACTGTAGAATAAGGTGGTAATACTCTTTGGCTTCATCACTTAAGGTGAACCTTTTCACATTAAACATTGGTTTTTGAGCCATTGTTGATATAAAATAATGAGTGGTGCAATTTTAATCTGCAAAGTAACCCAGATTCCAGGGCCAAAAAAGCCCCAGATTTACTCTGATTAATTGCAAATTTATTAGAATTATCAGCCATGAATTACAATATAATCTATGGTATGGTGGGTCCTCCATCTTGTGACCCCTCTCTTGTAGAGCATTCCTCTTTTCCCTTTTTCCCTTTTTTTGTCAAGGATTTAAAACACAGAAAATAATAGTAGTAATCCATCATAAGAGAACTGTAAAGCCAACAGTTATATTCATTATCAATACACCTTAAATTTTTTTCTTAAATACTTGATTGATTGTTCAATGTATAAAACGCACAAAATTAGTAAAAAAAAAAGCTCATCTTTATTCAAATATTTTTTTTCTGTTATTTTTTTTAATGAACAGTCAAAACCAAAAAATGTTAAGCTCACTATCATAGAAAACTCGGAAACTAGCAAATATTCACCAAATATTTGCCAAATCAGGACTTAAACAATCAGTTATCAAATTTTACTTTCTAATTTTTTTTTCATCAATCAACTAATTGAGTGACAAAAATTACTTAATTAAGCAACTAACTGATTTAAAAAAATGTATCAAAATTGTTACTAATAATTTTTTGTTGATCAACTAATTGATTAATGAACTAATAATTTTCGCTTTACACAACTGGCTGGCTTCTGGATGTCTGGGAAGCTGCTGCACATAGTGCAGAGGTAGTGAGTAGCATACTATGGAAATACATCACTGAGGTATAAGAACCTCAAAACTGTACTTCAGTACTTGAATTGTGTATATGTTGTATGAATGTACTTTTGTTTTATAATGAGCAGAGCCATCAAAACCGATATTGCTACTATACTATTTACATAAAGTTTATGTTAAAATATAGCCATTACAGATGCAACAGACACTTGTGAATTCTGACCTTCTGTCTGAGGTGCCACTGCTATGCCAAGTTCTAGCGGAAGGTAGTCAAGTTCACAGATGCTATGTGTAGTGTTTTGAAGCTATCACTGCCACAGAGTAATTGGCTGTGGTTGACTCATGCTCCCAACAACGGTCTCCACCACCAGGCAGTGGGGGTCCAATCAGTCAATGCATTGTTTAGTATCAGAGGACCTGCATTTTCCTCCTTCATGAGTGACTGCATCCAATTAAAGTATCCCAATCTCAGGACAAACTGCTCCATTGCCCTTTTGTTCTGTTGTCATGGCTGTATCTGTTTGTTATAGCTCATTTATTCAGTATTGTTGATGGTGTTACGCTGTTTGTTACCTTATGCCAACCCAGTTTGAGGAAGACAGCTTAAGGGACACACACAAGTTTTGTGAAGTATTCCAATTACTGCCAATGGTAATAAAACAAGAAGGAGCCCTAGCCCTTACCTTCACACATGCGTCCATCTGTCATCAGTGAGTAGCCTGGGAAGCAGGAGCAGCGAGCCTGGCCTGCAACCACCGTACACTGCTGACTGCAAGGACCGTTTCCTAAAAGAGACAAACATGAGCAGCATGACCACAGTCATTTCCGGACTGCAAACAGCTATGCCTCCAAGACAGTCATTCATTCATAATGTCTTAAATTTCTCATCCTTGTGCTCTTTCTCTGCTGTCCTGGTAATTCAGTGGCCTGTTATTTTGCTCTTATGGACCCTGCTGTCACTGCCTCACACTGATCATAACTCCCTGCAGAAAGAGCCTCTCATGGCCTTTTGCATTTGACACAAATGAATCAATTCTCCTATTTAACAGCTCCATGGTCCTGTTACAAATAGGCATGGATCAGGAACTGTTTCCCCACAATTTCTCATACGGCTCTCACAAAAGCTCTGCAGTGGTAAGTCTCATTGATCAGGGTTTTCTTATAAATAACAATCATGAACACTTTAAAGAAGCAGTGCTTTTCTATGAGCCTGGAGTGGAGACTCCAGCAGCTTTCTTGATTTCCTCCTGACTTTATCAAGATGAAGCTACAGCAGCAAAAACACAGCAGATCAACTATGGCTGAACAGTTCATCATAAAAACGCATGCAGTAAGACAACGGTCACTGGTTTTGTTTCTGTTCCTAAGAGGGTGTTCATCTTGGGGCAGTCAGGCAGTACTGGGATACATCATCTTGGCCCGGCTGCTTGCTTTGTGTTCCACAAAAGCAGCTGATGTTTGGAGCAGATGTATCTGGCCCACAGGGCTCTAGACATGGAGTTAGAGGCTAGAGACACCAGTGACTGCTTGAATCCTCACTGCCTCATATGAAACATTATCTAAAGCCCCAAACTCTGTCATCACCCATTACACATGCAGCTATAACATACCACTTTAGCCAACGTAACGATGCTTGAAAAAGAGTCTCACAGGGAGAAGTGATTATCAGAACGTAAAATCTACAAATCATGTCTCACATTTCTACGTTAATGTATTAAGGCGAAACGAAATCTTTGTTTCGGGCTACTTTTAGTTCAATAGCAATTTTGGTTGATCATCTCAAAACCTGAAAATTATATCCCTTTGGCTTCATTGATTTCAGTAGGTCACCTATTATTTTAAATGAGGTCAATTAGCATGGAGAGGATGTTCCCTTATTTTTACATTTCACAATTTAAATTTACAGTGGCCTCAAAAAACATTCAGACCCCTTAATTTTTTTCACACTATATTGTGTTGTAGATTCATTTTAAACAGATAAAAACATTTTCGCTGATCAATCTAAACTATATATGACCCATGATGATAAAGTGAAAACTGGTTTTACAATTTTTTTAAATCTTTTACCTGCACAAGTTTTCAGATCCTATCTGTGGCATCCGAAGCTATGGTCAGGTGCATCCTGTTTGCTTTTATTACCCTCGACATGTGTATAGAACTTGACTGGAGTCCACCTCTGGCAGACTGAATTGATTAGACATGCTTTACAAAAGCATACACTTGTGTTTATAAGGTCCCACGATTCACACTACATTTATGTCCAAAAATTCTCTGCGATAAAATTGCTCCAGTAAGGTAAGATCAGGGTAAGGGTATAAAACCATTTCTAAATCTTTGAGTGTGCCCAGGAGCACAGTGGCCTCAATAATTGTAAACTGAAAGAAGTCTGGAAGCAGCAGGACTCTTCCGAGAGTTGGCTGTCCAGCCAAACCAAGAAACAAGACAAGAACGGTCTTGGTGAGGAAGACGACCAAGACCCAATTGTCCCTCTAACAGAGATTCAGAAGTCCTCTGCAGAGACGGAAGAACCTGTTTTACGGACCATGTCAGCTGAACTCCATCAGTCGGGCATATGGGTGACTAGACAGAGGCAACTTTCATTAAGAGGACTCTGGGACCGGCTGGGTTGAGAGAGAGAAAGTGAGAGAGAGAGAGAGAGAGGGAGAGTTCGAGGGAGAGAGAGAGAGAGAGAGAGAGAGAGAGTGAGAAACAGGGCAGGAAGGAGGAGAGAGAGCAAAGCATAATAATGGGACTAATAGCTTTATATTCTATAGTTATACTAACAGGGCTAATAATATTACTAATAGGACTAAATGAAATGGTAACAGCAGTAATCATAATAATTAGAGCAGAGGTTGTTGATCAGGCTCATGGGGCAGTAAGTGGACCTGCAACCATGGATCCAGACTCTGCAGCATCAGAAGCAAAAACCTGCAGAAAGTGACAGGAGGAAGAGGAGAGAGAAGAAGAAGCACAAAACTGCAGGAGAGAGTAACGAGCATTTTTGAGGTGTTAATGTGCACAGGGAGAGAGAGGAGGTGGTGGAAAGGGGAGCTCGGTGCATCATAGGAAGTCCCCCAGTAGTCTAGGCCTATAGCAGCATAGTGAGGGGATGGCTCGAGCTAATGCTGAGCCAGTTCTAACCATAAGCTTTATCAAAGAGGAAGGATTTAAGCCGACTCTTAAACATGGAGAGTGTGTCTGCCTCCTGGACCCAAAATGGAAGATGGTTCCACAGCAGAGGAGCCTGATAACTGAAGGCTCTGCCTCCATTCTGCTTGTGGAGACTCTAGGAACCACTAGTAGACCTGTACTCTGGGAGTGAAGTGTTCTACTGGGATAATAAGGTACTATGAGCTCTTCTATAGATAGAATGGTTCCTGGCCATTAAGGGCTTTGTAGGTGAGGAGGAGGATTTTAAATTGTATTCTGGATTTCACAGGGAGCCAATGCAGAGAAGCTAACACAGAAGAGATACGATCTCTCTTTCTGGTTCTTGTCAATACTCTCACAGCAGAATTCTGAATCAGCTGGAGACTTATGTTTTATTGGGACAGCCTGATAATAGGGAGTTGCAATAATCAGGCCTAGAAATAACGAAAGCATCTGCTAGTTTTTCTGCATAATTTTGAGAAAGGATGTGCCTGATTTTTGCGATATTATGATGCAGAAAAAAGGATCTAGGGTTACAAAAAAACTCTGCTGCATTGCAGATTCCCAAGGGCAAAATGGCCTCCATAAATCTTAATTCGAAGAAGATGAGAACAAATGACTCTTCATAAAGCGGGCTGATTGCCCAAACTGAGTAGACTGAGGTAAGAGAAGTGACCAACAATCTGATGGTCACTCTGGCTGAGTTCCACAGATCTGCAGAGATAGGAGAAATTTCCAGAAGGACAACCATCACTGCAGCACTCCACTGATTTAGACTTTATGGCAGGGAGGTTCTCCTCAGTGAAAGTTTGAAAAAAGTACCATAAGGCCTCTCAGACTTTGAGAAACA
This sequence comes from Istiophorus platypterus, assembly GCA_016859345.1. NCBI lineage: Eukaryota > Metazoa > Chordata > Actinopteri > Istiophoriformes > Istiophoridae > Istiophorus > Istiophorus platypterus. Next base: position 3,032,202 of record CM029117.1, read on the forward strand.
AAAATCCTTGGTCTGATAAAACCAAGATTGAACTCTCTCGCCTGAATTCTAAGCATCATGTCTGGAGGAAAAAAGGCACCAGTCATCACCTGCCCAATACCCTCCCAGCAGTGAAGTATGGGGGTGGCACCATCAGGCTGTTGGGGTGTTTTCAGTGGCAGGAACATGGAGACTGGTCTGGTTTGAGGGAAAAGTGCACTGAAATATGATGAGATTGGCCTGAGTCATTTGCACAGGCATGGCAATTAATGCAGTAAAAGGGGAAGGAGGCCCAGAAAGTTGCATATGTGCAGGATCCAGATTTTTTTGCCATGCTGCTGAATAAATAGCAAGTTTTCACAATATTTTTTACTCTTTTTTTATATTGTAACTTGGCTAGATAAAACTGTGGCTCTCTGGTTCTGTTCATTTGTTAACTCAGGCTGTGACATTGTTTTTATGGCACCAGGTAGCACAGAATGGCTTTCCTGCATTTCAATGTGTGGTGTATCTCATTATGATGCCTCAGTTTACTTCAGGTTCATCTCCCAAGACTCCTCCACACTCCTTTCTCCTTCAAACTCTTCTGGTCTCCACAGGACAGGTTGCATCTTAGATTGCATATCACACACCCAGGCTGCGAACAGTGAGTCATTTGAGTTGACACATGTAAACACAGCTTGAGGTATAGTTCATCAAATATCAAATATTTCTGTTCTACTTGTAGTTTCAGGCTGTGATGCTCAGGGAAAATTAGGTGGCAGAAATAATTCATTTGCTACTTTATTCTGGCTAATGTTATTTTTGACAGTTTGGCGGTTTTTCTATCTGCAGGTTTAAAGCAAACATATGACCCTTTAAAATGTTAATTCATGTGTAAAATAACCATATTACTTGATCTATTTTCAATGACAGATTTCATTATGGGCAAATACACTTGCACCATACATCTTTACTGAGGTCCTGAAGTTGACATCAAGCTCAGCTTGAGCCATCCCCTCACTATGCTGCTATAGGCCTAGACTGCCCATGATGCACCGAGCTCCCCTTTCCACCGCCTCCTCCTCTCTCCCTGTGCACATTAACATCTCAAAAATGCTCTGTACTAACTGTCCTTCCTCTCTCCCGGTTTTGCGCTTCCTCGTCTCTCTCCTCTTCCTCCTGTCGCTTTCTGCAGGTTTTTTCTGATGGTCCTGAGTCTGGATCCATGGTTGCAGATCCACCTACTGCCCCATGAGTCTGATCAACAACCTCTGCTCTAATTATTATGATTACTACTTTCACTATGTCATTTCTTCCTATTAATATGATTATTAGCCATGTTAGAATAACTATAGTATATAAAGGTATTAGTCCCATTATTATGCTTTGCTCTCTCTCCTCCCTCCTGGCCCCCCTTGTCTCTCTCTCTCTCTCCCAACCCAGCCGATTGAGGCAGTCAGCCTCCCACCATGAGCCAGGATCTGTTCAATGTCTCTACCTGTTAAAACTGAGTTTTTCATTGCCACTGTCACCAAGTTCTTGCTCATGGAGGAAACATTGGGTCTCTGTAAATAATAACTATAAAGAGTCTGGTCTAGACCTGCTCTATATGAAAAGTGCCCTGAGATAAGCTCTGTTATGATATGTCGTTCTATAAATAAAATTGAATTGAATTGAATTTTTTAAATAAAGATTTTCATTATTAAACATTTGGCCTTTCACTTAGAATCAGCGTTCAGTTTTTAACTATAGTAGTAGTAGAAGTCTGGAAAGGTAAGCTACTCATGGAGTTATTCAGTGAAGCAAATACAGTCAGGTAAGGTTTATTTCACACAAGATTGTCCTCATCATCTTTGATGTTTTTTTTCATTTGGTACATGCATCTTACCATGAGTGAGGAGCATATTTACACCACTTTTTACACTTTTAAAAGCAGGATTCCTCCGTAAAATCACAATCATGATGATTTGAGTTAGACGGGAAAAGCCAAAGGGTATCGACACCATTTTCTGCCTTTAGCAGTCTATCAAAAGCTGTTCCTGAATCTTTTTAAATATCAAAATTTATGGAATATATATTTTTAATGCAAATACACAAATGACAATGTTTGAGTGTTTATTAATAAAGGGGGACATGACCATAGTGATTCCTGCACACAGTGATGTCACAATTCAATTATAGTATAATGTCAACATTACCTGCACAAGGATTGAAGCGGACAGGACTGGTGGTGGTTGTACTGGTCATAATGGTAGTAGTGGTTTGTGTTGGGACTGCAGCAGGAATGTCCTCTCTGACTCTGTTGTCCTCGTCAGGACTCACTGCCCATAGAAACACAATAACAGAGACCATGAGGAACATGTCTGTATATGAAGCACTAAACCTAACTAAGGGGGATTAAACTACAAATAGAAAACGACTTCAGACTACTTAATGATTCTGATATATGACACCAATTCCAAAAAGAATAATATTCCTCATAATATCTATTTCCTAATAGCAAGACATATTTTGACCCATGCTGGATGCTTTGGTCATTATGCTCTTTTACAGACCAGAGAGAGGTCTTTGAATAAATTCTCTTTCATCTGAAGTTTCAGGGAAAATTGATGAGCCCTTTTAAACGACTCTTGTTCAAGTGTCATAAGCAAGATGATGAAACCTGTTGTGGGTTTAAACCCAGCATCATGAAATAACCATAAATGTGTGAATGATTCTTCTAGTTAAGCTTTAATGGAAGTAGTATACTTTATTTACAATGTTCATCCATCTCCTTTTGGTGAATTCTAATCACACATCTGTATCTCAGTATTACTCATGAAACTCTCGGTTAAAAAGGCATCAAGAAAAGCAAACTGGCAGCTAAGTTGGTAGAGTGGATACCCACCAACCTGAAGGATGGTGGTTCAAGCCCTGGCTCCTCCAGTCCGCATGGAAACCCTCAACCCCCAAATTGCCCCCAATGTGTGTGTCATCAGTTTGTGAATGTGTAGGTGCGTAGTTGTGCATCAGTGTATCTAGAAAAAATGTACTGTGAATGGGTGAATGTGACGGTAGTGTGAAGTGCTCTGAGTGGTCTAAAAGCGCTATATAAATGGGGTCCATTTACCATCTGTGTGATAAACACTTTTTATTATGCGGTTTTACACATAGCTGGGAGATCAGTAGTTTCGCATTAATGGAAAAGCCTTTCAGTTTGCTTCATCTGGATTGACAATCTAGAAGAATCTATGCTGAACACATTGAAGATTCTGTCTGTTACATACACATTGCAACCATGGAAAATATGAGGTACTTTATATCAACATACATAATTAAAGTGTTTGAAATGAGAGTGACTTTTTGCAACTCTCTTTCCAACTCTAATGTCCAACCATCCGACTTAAAGGAGAGACTCTTCACAGACCGGCAAGGTGAGGGTCACATGACTGATGAAGACCACTGAAGGTGCCTCTGGGCTACTTATCAATAAAAATTCAATAAAATTTGCATTTTAGTTTCTTAAATGTGCAGGTCTCTACAAAAGGTATCTACGAAACCAACTCTCTTAGGGGTTTCTGTTGAAGAAAATTCGGGTAATGAAGAGGAAACAGCTCAGTGCCATTGTAGTAAAATGATAACAAACGTCAGTTGCAGTAAATGTTTTTCAATCCATCTGTGTATATGTGCATTTTCATTATGTGCATATAAAAACTGAGTGGAAAATCTGAAACAATAGAGACCTAGAACTAGAGACCATCTTGTGATGGGATCACAGTAGCTGAAATGCCCATCAACATGGTGATGTTCCAATCCATAAATACTATGTAGTCACTGCTACATAATTCACGAGTACTCAGTACCTATGGGTCGACTACACCTATCTTCAAACTCAGCCTTCGTTTTGACTTAAAAAAAACCCTGTAAATTCTCCTGACCATCTTGCATGGTCCTGACACGATCTACAAAATCTGACCACAGATAGACAGACATATAAACACCTGCCAATGTACTAAAACCAGTAGGTGTCTCCAGGACCACTTTGTCATGATGAAAGAGACACTCACACATACACACACACATAATATGAAAAAATAGAAGTACCACTATCACAGCTTGCAGATATCACAAAAAAGTTTTGGGGCTTGGCTCAGGTAGAAAGTTGGATTACTGATAAAAGCAGAACGTGGTAAAGTGCAGTGGAAATAGACTCTGAATAAATTAACACACTCATGAAGCATTCGAATTAAACATCATACAAGCTTCCACTGAAGAGACAAAAACTAGTAGCGGACAGAAAATTCAGATGTGTGTGGGACAATGAGAGTGTAACCTTCCACAAATTAATACATAAAGCAGAAATGTCATATTTCTGCCACATTTTCTATATTGTTATTGTTTACAGTTTTATTTATGCTCTTTTAATCTTTTTTTGCGCTTTAAAAGTTGCACCACGGGAATCGCAGGATCCAGTGTTCTTGGAAGACGATCCATAACAAAGACTGAAATTTCTGCATCTGCTCCTTCGATTTTTAACATTATTTTTTAAAATCTGTCCTTAGTGGGTCTCCCAACTTTACTTAATTGAGTATCCTTTTAATGGTCCATCAGGTGTATGTTTAAAATTTCCAGCCAATACAACGTACACAGCCTCTAATATAGCATACAGTAAAATCCCAATAAAAACAGTCAAGATGTGCACTGCTCATGGCCATGTGTTTGTTATGATAAAATGCATGAATGATGAGACCGTAATGATAGTTTGCATGTAATACAAATTTGGGGAAGCAATGTGTTTACATGTCTCTGTACTTGTCCTGAGTGAGCCAAACTAGTTCACTGGGCTTTTCAAACTTTGAGTATGAGTTTACCTGGCTTATTTCTAACCAAATTCTGGAATTTACAAAAAAAACAATGGATGTAAAAGTCAGGTTATGTGGGAATCAACCTCTGAAGGTGCTATATAATACCTGGTTCACAGGAGTGTCTGTCTTGCTGCAGGATGTAGCCTTGGTGGCATTCACAGCGATAGGAGCCCCAGACATTGTTGCATTTGTGCTGGCACAGCTGGCCTGCATACAGCTGACACTCATCCACATCCCCCTGCTCCTCCACCACATTTGCAGCTTCATCTGTGGCACTGATGGAAAAGGCCTCCTTGGGGTACTTGCTGTCTGATTCTGGAAGGAGAGAGAGAAGGGAGTTGGGGGGTCTCAATTTAGAGACTGTACCAGATTGCCTGTATAATTTATCCCGCACACTTACCTAATGAAACTGACTTGAAGACACATCTGCTCTTCCTTTACATTTACATACAGTGTTTTAAGTGATGCTTTTATCTAGATCTCCAGTGCTTAAATTGCCTTCATTACAAGAAACAACCAGCAACAAATGCTAAGTTTTTAACCTCTTGTGACCACAGGACACTAATGTGAGAATCAGGTAGTGGGAGAAGAAATATACAAAATGATGAGCATTTTAGAGAGCTATTAGACTGAGTAGAGAGGGAAAGACATTAGGTTCTTAAGAAAACATTGGTTTTTATCTTGCTGCTTCTATTACTAGACATATCTCTATCACCATTGTTCACTTGGACTCATGTCTGAGAACAGTCAGGCACTGAACACTTAATTAAACTTGTATGTTGCATTACTTCACACTAAATAGTTTAATCACCCTTTCTACAAGGCCAAAAATAAAACATATCTGCTCATACTGTACAGTCACTGGATCTACAGTTTTGCCCAGTCACGGTTTTAATCAACTAACCAATCCTAAAACTTTATTCTAACATAACCGCTGGGTCCTAAAAGGCGAGAGGCAGCTTTACTTTGTACAACTGACTGTTCACCGAACGCTAGAACAGGACAATAGTTGTCCAATGATACCTTAGCCAGCTTCACCAGGCATAGTAAGCCTGTAAAGCTTTGGATGTCTTTAAATACCAAAACATTTGCATGAGGTTCAATACTTAGAACCTTGATTATGGCACGAGGTTCTAATACTTCGAACCTCGTGCCATTATCAAGCAGTGCTCAGAAGAAAAAAAAAGAGATTGGAGGTTTGTGTCTTTTTTAATCACCTTTCTAAAACCAACAGTTGTGAGAAATGGATTAAACTCTTTGTTTATCTTCTCTAATATAAGCCACAAATGTTAGCGTGCCCTGCTAAACTAGCTTACTACCTACAGCAGTGACCTAGTGTTACTTCAAATGCAAGAGGCATGTCATTAGCTAACTGAATTATTATGTACGTTTAGAGGTTAGAATTATACCTAATCAGAGGCCACATTTATAAAAGTTGGGTACAAACAAAAGACCATCACTGTCTTAGCAAAATGGAGGAGTTTGTCAAAGTAGAGAAACCATCCCTCAACAGAGGAGGAGGTCTACGACACCACCTGTCCCCCACCTATAATGCTGTCCTCTCATGTTGTCCTTTGGTCTCAGGCGACTCCAAAAACAACTGTCTTCGGCACTTGGCCTCAGGTGACTTTCGCCACTCTAACGACTGTCGTTACAACAGCCAGGACCATCAGCGAACTAAGTTGTATCAATGGCTTTGATAACGCCCCCTCCGAAGCTAAATACCTGGGTTTCCTCACCAGTAAGTCAAAAATGAAGAGGCCTTTTGAATGAGAGGTTAAATGTCTTCAAGATCTGCAACCAAGTCCGGCTGCCCTTGACCTATTTTTTCTTGAATAACTATGACCTGGATGATTGACAATCTTCACAGATGCTTTAACAGAGATTAAGTAATTGGTTCATTTACATCTTTCTTGCAGCAATGGAAATAAATTATAACTTGAAATTGAATGCAAATAATTTCTAAATTCTGCCCAACGTTTGACGATAAAAAGGCAAGTAACGAAGGAAGACAGGTTGTTCAAGGGTTCATCCTACACCAAGATAATGACACCGAAAATAAAGAGGAAATTAACTAGATGGTGGTTGGTGATATGGAACTTTTTTTTTTTTTCAAAACATTTTTGGGGACTTCTGCAACAGTGTTTAATTTTCATTTTAGAAAGAATGCCAAAAAGTTAGATTAAAACCAGATTTAAGATTCCCTTATTTATCTATTTTTTTCTTTATTATTGGTTCTCTGCTTTAATTTCAGATTATACTGAGACATTACAGTATATAAATTTCAGTAACAACTGAAAAATTGAGGTGTTCTAAAACTTTTGACCAGCACTGTGCACTCCAACAACACCTAACATTAGTCTTAGTTTTGCCAAATTGAATAGTTATTTCCTACTCAATGTCTTTCCTCTTGTAAAAGTAGAACATACTGATAATATAAATGTGACACATAAAACTATTGTATGAGCAGAAATACACGATATATATTTGTTATATGTATATCTAACAACTGTGATTTTTGTCAGAGAAAGATTTCTAATAGTAGGCATCAAAGTACTGTTTTGTTTCAAAAAAAGGCATTCTAATTATAATTTTATAAATAATACTGTACTACAATACTAGGGCTTACAAGTTTTACACTGCAGTACATGAACAATACTGCTCCTTTCTTTTCAGTCCTCTGTGGCTAAGCCGCTGGTTAGGGTGTAGCTTTAGCTTTTATCATATACAGTATGTAGCCATCATATGCACACTCAATACTCTGAAAAATAGGGTTGGGAAGATGGGGCCAATATTTTTTTCATATCATACTTATTTGTTTATTTTAGATTGTTTGGGGAATTAATCAGGTGTTGTGACTCCTCTCTAAATGTCAAAAGACAGCCAAACTGGGGGAAAGTTGGATGCGCCCAATTGAATGTTAAAATGGGGCTTAAAGGGAAACTGGTGGATATCTTGAGTAGGTCTTAGAGGGATAACAGAGGATATAAGTCAGTGTGTCTCAGAGGCTGAGAAATCCTGACTTGTAGTCCCTAGTGTGGGTCAAGCAACAAAAAACACTGGATCATACATTGCTCATAGTGGCAATAAATTAGATCTTTTATTAGACCTTGCCTGACTTATATACCCTAACCTTTCAAACATGACATCCTCAGTTTGCATTTCAGAGATTTACCAAACAAGTTTGTAGTTTCCGAGCCCAAGACTCAGTTAATATTACTTGTGTCATTTCTTCAGACTTGACTAAGCTCCCTCCTGAGCTGCAGAAAACATTATATAACTGTGTACTGAGGAAGTAACCATTACTGGTAAACTGATCCTCGTGTTAAAAAAGTGGAGTAGACCTTCAATCTATATAGTGTCTGCCCATCATAAATAAGAAACTATAGGCAAAAATAAATCAGGCTATTTTGGTTGGTTTGCAGTTTTGCTGCCTATTCTATACTTAAAAATGCATAACACTGTGCATGAACATGTCAGTGCATCAGAGACACCATCAAGGGGTAAGGGCTGAAAGTATATTGTAACAATGGGTCCAATTGTGAGTTTATATAAATATTTTATATTAAATACACAGTCATTACCTGGAATTTAAATTCAGAGGAGCAAGGCGATTCAATTTTTCCCGATTTAATTAAAAGGCAGTGAGTCATAAGACTGAAAACATATCCCCCATGGAAATAATTACAGTCCACCCTATCCATTTTTTCATCCACTGAACACTCAAAAACTAAAGGCATCTTTCATGCATTCTCAGAGTGAGTGTGTGTGTGAAAGGCGGTAAAATACACACACTGATGAAGAGCTTGAACGGTTTTTGCAGCTCCTAAATCTTTCACAGCTTTCAACAGGTTAATTGATTCCCTATTTAGAATGACATCATTCAAATTTCCCTTTTAAAGCTGAAGGGAATGAGCTGCAGTCGATGGTTACAACAGAGTCTATTAAAAGGGCGGGATTAGGAGGAATTCTTCTGATGTTGTGAATGAAATAACAGACTAAGGCAGTGACGCGACTGACCTTACCTCACCATCATACTTGGATATAACTATTCCCATTAAAGAACCACTATGAAGGCTGAGTAATAAGAACAAACTGCAATTTCATGCTGTGCCTCTGGTCTCAATATATGTAATAACAAGATGAACAAAGGCCTACCAGATCCCAAACAAATGATTTTAGGATGATTTAATGTTCTAATTTCACAGAAGAGTACAAACAGACTAACACACTAACAATTGTGGAGTCTTACTGTAATCTTACTGTAATCTTTTTTACACCCGACAAAACCCTGATGTCATTGATGAAAAACATGCAAACCCCTTCTCATGGAGCTTACAGCTACAAACAGGACATATAGGTCAAATTCAGAGACAGTGCACTGAGCAAAAACAGACGTATTCTAACAATTTTTCTGTAATTATAAGGAGATGCAAATGATTATTAGAATGCATTTTCTTGATGCACGTTTATTCTCAAATTCAATTGCTTGAAAATTCATTGATGCAAATGTCAATGGCATTATGTACTTTATGAATCAAAGACAGAGGGAAACTTTGCTGGCACAAGTAGAGACACAACAGCCTGAGCTGCCATCTGTTGCTGATTCATCACAGCTTGCATACATCTCTCACCATTACTGTGAATGGTAACGTGACTCTTGACCAATCAACCAAGAGCATCTGTCTTTTAGAAGATCAAAATCAGACGATACTCCACCTCTGACATAAACTTCAATGAGGACAATGTGATGGCTCAACTCAGGACTATTCCATACATCAGTACAGTGCAAAATTTTTTGAAGCTAACAGTGGCACCAATATATTTTGAAGGCAGAGATGCTGAGGAGGAAGTTTTTTTGTTCAAGTTAAGTAACTGGTAAATGTTAAAAAGAAGCTCTCAGAAGGAAAGTCGGGACAAAATTAACATGAACATGGTGTATAGCCATGTGTGTGTAGCAGGCTACTTAGCTAGCTTATCTTAAAAGGGGGGAGGGGCACCAAGCTTACACATTAGAGAGGTTTTATATGTGTACATATGCATATGCGAAAAAGGTGTGTGAGGCTCTTTGGCTCCAAAGGGAGCAGTATGAAATCTGCAGCCCACTCCTCATCTCTGTTTGAGGCTAGTGGGTCCTGTTTTGGTCGAGTTGCATTGTTGGGAATGCATGAAATAAAAGATGATATATCTGCTTCTGCTGCATTGATCTACATTGACTGTGATCATTTTTCAGCTGTCCATTATGAATCTGAGATTGTTATAGAAGTGTAATGCCAAATCAGTAGAGTAGTCTTTTGATAGATGTAGAATAGTATGACTAGTTTGGAGACATCTGTGTTGTGTCCCATTTCCTGACTACTCACTAATTCTAAGCAGGTTTGGGGTTTTTAGTACATTCAAACTAAAAAACTGACAAAGTTTAGTAAACTCAATATATCTATTATCCCTCTATGCAATGTACAAAGGAACTGGAGCTATTTACAGCTGCAAAACGTTAAACAAATTGCCAGTTGTGGTAAACAGCCTGAGGAAAATTTTGGAACACAAAGTATTAAATCTTGTCCTTTTTCCCATTTTTCCTTTTTTTTTTCGAATGTTTGATCGACAGTAGCTTTCCAAAGTTTGACATCATTCGGCGTCACTTCAAAACATATCAGTCAAATATTTCCGTAATGATAACATCACACTTTTAGTTAGCTGCAGCTTTTACTAGTGCTCCACCAACTGCTAGGCCACAGTGCATGATGGGAAATGCCTGGCTTTCCCTGAACTGAGGGCTCATTGGCTCAGAATTATGAGTCAAGACAGAACTTTGATTTTCAATTCCTAAAAATATTATGAAGTGACACAAATGTTTTGATAACAGGTTTGACATGAGGATGATGAAAAAAGCAAGCGAATTGATGTTAGGGCTCAGCAGTCTAATTATGCCTGACATATAAATAAAAGAAAACCAAATGTCTTGGATTCCTGCTTTTCCTGTTCATGTGTATGCATGTAATTGTGAAGGTACTTTGACCAGTTATATTAATACTAATATGAAAGTTATGATTACAACCATAACTAACTCTTGTAAGAAATTGGTGTATAAATTAAAAGAATAAATACTAATTTCCCTGTCTACTGAGTTTTACTAAAAAACAATATGCCATGATAATTAGCATATTATAGTGCTGTACACGACAACTATTATCTAGTATGGCAAGGGATGAATCCCTGGGCCACATATCTTATATGACTAGAATAAAGTTTTTAAATGGTCATGGTTCATTGCTGACCATGGAAACAGCAGGTGACAAAGCAATCTGACATTAAGATCTATTCTTAAGGTCATCCACTCATATCGTGTGATGTCCAATGCCAGTTAAAGTTTGCCCAGGTCTCATAGAATTTCAGATGTTGAAATTTCTTTCTTTTTTAAGCACTTTAGGAGCCTCTCATCCACGTTTCCTAAAATTTGACATTTTTTTTCAAGGATCAATCCCCATCTAGTTATGAAGACCATATGATATGATATAAAGCCACAGAACACCTACTAAATGAGCCTTGAGTTTTGTAAACTATAATTTTGCTTTGTTAGCCAATGATCTACACTTATTTGCTTCCTCTATACTTGCACTCCTGCCTTAAACTAGCTCCAGTTCCAAAAAACTTAATTTGACTGTTTTTACACATAGAGTAAATCACTGATTACACTACTGAATTGTGATAAATGTGTTTTCCATGTCGAAACCTACATGTCATGAGAAACTGCTGTGTGATAACAGATACCTTCCCTAGGCATAGCAGTTGGTCTCGGTTTCTGCTTTCTCTTCAGTAGGATTTGGCTTGGACCGTCCTCTCCCTCGCAGCACGTGAGGAAGACATGACCACAGGGGTCGCCCAGGTACTGGTGGGCATTGCAATCCCATCCTTCACTGCGCAACCGTAAGCCAAGGGCACAGCAGCTGCAGCACACCTGGCCATCCAGACACAACAGCAGAGCCTATTAGGAGTTTGTCACTGGGGTGCCCTTCATATCTCTAATCACCACCTCTCGTTATGGCCCTCCACTTTTAATCCTGTTAAGTAAACAGCAGAGCAGGGGTAGACACAACAACAAAAAAAACAAAACAGGCAAGTAGGCTTGTTCATCCCTGAACAAATCGCAATGAAATTCAGCTGCAGCCTCAAGTTGAACCACGTGTCTTACAGAGAAAACCAGATTTTCATATTTTTTTACTTTCCTCTAAACAATGACCTGGCACAATGGTTTGGCTCAGCTGCCTTAACACATGAACAGTTGGCTTGAGGGCTAAAACACCAGGTTTCTTCTTAGAGAAACAGGGAATGTTATTTGAGCTGACTCTGAGCAAAGGCATGATTCTAGTTTCCACATGGAAGTATTACAGAAATGGGAGATTTTGGCTGCTCTTTACTCATCTATTTCAACCTGTTTGCCAACAAACACAAATAAACTGTCTGACCTTTGTGAAAGCCTCTCCACTGGCACAGGTATACCTGAAACGGAATTCTCGATCTGGCCAGAACAATGTTGCATACCAAACGATTTAAACTCTAAAATACACTGGCAGAGTCAGATTTCACTATGTTATTGTGGCTGTTCTAAAGGATTCACAGCACTCGACCACTGCAGATGGGTGAAACTGCTCCCACTGTCCACTTTTCTTGTTTTGAACCATTTGAAACAGTGAGTCACACTCAACCTGACTCACAAGAACCGTTCGTTCTCTATTCTAGAGGTAAATTTCACAACCTTTAATCAGTTCAATATTTGTTTTATAAAGAACTTGGTGGGTAGAAAATGTGGGCATCATCCATCAATGATGTCATGTTTTCAGTCATGACTCAACCATCTTCCTCTTGCTTCTTCCTTGTTACTCACCACTGTGTGCTATCTAATAAAGCAAATCTATGGCAGATGCTTCAACATTGCTGTAAGAGTTCTCATGGTCGCGAGACAGTAAAGTACCTGGTAGGAGTCGTCTGTGCACTGAGCCTCCTGATCCCCCTCACAGGTGTCCCCTCTTCTGGCTGAAGTCACACCGGATTCACACTGGCTCTCCTTCAATGAGGTGAGGCAGCAGTGCTTCTGTACAACACTGACACACGCACGCACACACACACACACACACACACACACACACACACACACACACACACACACACACACACACACATCACACACACACACACACACACACACACACACACACACACACACACACACCACACACCACACACATACACACACACACACATACCACACACAAACACAAACACACCCACACACACACACACACACACCACAAACACACACACACATAAACACACACACACAAGCACCACACACGCACACACACACACCACACACATAAACACACACACACACACAACACACACATAAACACACACACACACACCACACACACACACACACACAACACACACACACACACACACACACACACACACACACCACACACATAAACACACACACACAAGCACCACACACACGCACATACACACATAAACACACGCACACACACACATAAACACACACACGCACATTTACATGCTTACATTCATACATATATATTTATAAAATAGACTCAAAGAAGTGAGACAAATTGATGCAAACAAAATGGCTGAACAATTGAGAGCTTTTTAGTCCTGGAAATATACCAGACTGGTTGATTTAAACTCAAAAAGCCAAACAACCAGAGTTTTTTGATGACAAAATGAAAAAGTGTCTATTCTGTGGTGACTCCAGAAAAGAAAAAGAAAAGTAACAATAAGGCTGAACTGAAGATATAATATACTCACCGAGTTTAATCATTCAGGCTTGTCAAATCTATCAAATATGATGAAATTTCAACTTGATTTCATTAACAGTTTCTCCTTTATTATTGTCGTTTGTAAGGGATTGGATCTGTTATTGTGGACCTCTTGAGCAAGTTGTATATTGGTGTGATTTTGGAACTCTAATTTAACAATTTAATGTCAGTCAGATTAAGAAGCCCTAAAATGTTTTAATATACCTTCAAATAGTGTGATGAAAATCACACCAGTGGCATCTGAAATATTGCCTAGTATTATGTTAAATGTTAAAAACAAATGGGCAAAGCTCAATCCATAGTCCCCCCTGATTATACCTCACTGTTAACTACTAGTAAAATATTTTGGTGAGTTATTCATATATGCCAGAAATTAATTAAGATGAATTGCCTATTTTAACAGAGAAGACTAAAGTACACAGGTTTAATATTCTGAAAATCTTAAGGAAGAAAAAAATTGAGGGGATTCCTCAGAAATCAAATTTAGTACTTCCATATGTTTAGGGCCTTTGCAGAATAGGAGGCAAAGCCTTAAGCTCTTCTCCTGTGGAACCAGCTCCCAGCTTGGGATTTTTGGAGGCAGACACTCTACATTTTTTCCTCTTCAATAAAGCTTATAATTAACGCTGGCTCAGGTAAGACCTGAACCATCCCTTTACTTATGTGCGAATATGCTATAGGCATAGGTTGCTGGAGGAACTCGCCTGATGCAATTAGCAGTGCATGTGTCTTCTTCTCTCTCCCTCTCTCTCTATCTCTCAAGTGTTGAGCTAGTGTTAAGATATCCCGATAAGTCCCTATGCATAATTCCCCCCTAAACTCTGGGTCTTACACTTTCTATAACGCTTCACAAATAATTTGAGCATCTTTCATGAGATCTTACCTGCCTAATAAACACCCAAATCTTTCACTCCACACCTCAAAATTGTAAGAGAGGCTTTCTTTTTAAAATTTGAAATCTTATGCCAAAACTAATGCGCCCCATGAGGTGTTAACTAATACTCATGTGTAAAATCTGTGGAATGCTCCTTTAAATCTCATGTTAAGTTGTATTTTAGTGAAAAAGTCAAGAGGTCTTGATGTGCAAATAACTGGAATTGGGGATGTTTTGATCCACCCACTGATGCTTCAGTCAACCAATGAAAATATTTCTCCAAAGCAGCTTCCAAAAATAATTTGTATAACTTAAACTATATTCTGCCACCCAAGGCCACATCACTTACCTGCATATGGAGTAATTGTCATTGTTCAGCAGAGGCATGTGGTTACAGTGGTGGTTTTCAATGACCCATCTCTGGCCAGAAGCACAGCAGCTCTGCAGCACGTCTTCAGCAGAGACACCTGGACCTGCAGCCAAGAGACATACAGATATGCATACATCAGCACAAACGAGACTGATGAAATAAAAACAGATCTGCAGTAAATCCTCAATGTCTTCACAGCTACACTATATAGAATGGACAGAGGCCTGAGCAGCGCAGTGACTGAGGTAAAGCAGTCAGACAGAAACATATGGTAGACTACAACAGGCCTCAAAGGCGCCTTTAAGGTTTCTCCAGCTGACAAAATGTCTTTTGTCAGTTACAAGAATACAGTAGCCAGTTTATGATTGGAAACTTTTCACTCAGGTCTAGGGGAAGCTATGGTTCATTCTATGAATAGTTTCACAAGTAGAATGTCCATCCTCTGGTAGGTTTGTGAGCAAGGAGTGTGAAAGATGGACAAAGAGTCAGCAGTGATCTAGAAAGTAAGGTGGCTTGTAGTTGGAGCCCTTCAAACATCTGGACAAACATTAAAATCCCATGGTTGAATCATCAGAAAAAAAGATCAACTATTTTAGAAAATAGCTGGTTCTTAGCAAGGAATCAAATATTCCCTAGCAGTCTATAGCCATGCTATGACTGTATGTAAAATGTCAGTGTACTAATGTGCTCACAATGACAATGCTAAGATGGTGATATTTATCACAAAAATTCTTACCAAATATGGCAAGTTTCCAGGGAATAATGGTTGAGACATAATATGAGGTTAGATGAAAGGTCAGGGGATCAACCAAGTCAGTAGGAATCCTCCACTGGAGATGTTAGTCTGTTCTAAATGTAATTTAAATCCAGCCAGTAGTTGTTGAGTTATTTCTGTCTTGAAAAAAAAAAAACCTTGCAATCCCTGAAGCAACTCTGGCTAAAAAGTCAAAGATACAAGCCTGTATATATAAAAATGAATATGGAAACAATATACAGAAGGGGCAGTTTTTTTATTTACAAAACACCCAGTCACCAGGCTTAAAAATCACTAAAAAATGCCACTAATCATTTAAAGGAAAGTAAAAAAAAAAAAGTGAAAATCTGGTTTTCATTTCAAAGGCACGTGGTTCAACTTGATAAAACTTAATCAAACTCTACTTTATACTATACTGTTTATCCAGTACAACAGCTCAGCCATGAATTCTACTTTTTACTTTTTTGTAATACATAGCCGTACAAAACTGATGGAAAATACATGATTTGTCAAAAACAAAGCAGAAAAACTAAGCTTTGTTTGGTTTGGGAAAAATACAAAAAAATAAAGAGACTTTATCCATTTACACAAAAAGTTGACAATGCATCGATATGAAAGTAATACTGGTTTATGAAGCTGACATATGCTCCTTATGAATTGCTCTGTGATTTAAATCAGATGTAATTATTAAATGGCCTTTTAGAATACCATAATTAAATTCCAGTAAAGGCTCTTCCTCAAAACCATCCACTTATTCAGGGGAAAAATGGCATCGTTTCAATGTCATCAGCTGAGGGAAAAGAGCATAAAACGTGTTAAACCAGGAACCATTAAATCCTCATAATTGAATGAATGCATTTCATTTTTCTAAATCTCACATTTCAGCTGAAGCTTGAAAAAAAAAATCAATCCATCTTTGTTTCTTCTAATTAGGCAATTTGAAGCAAACCCTGCCTTACTCAAGAGCATGCTAATGCAGTCATCACAGTAATCACTGGCATTCTTCGCCACTCTGCAGGCTCCATAGAGACTGAGATGGCCCCATACTGCCGATTATATATATGCAAGCCTGGCTGCTTTGAGTGGAGTTCTGTTGGTGAGTGAACACACTGTGAGGCAGGCTGCTGCTGTTGCTGCTGCTTGGCACTACAGAGCCCAAAAAGCTCGTCAGTTTCCACATCGCCCCCATCTCAACCCGCTGCTTTTAGCAACATATTACAATGAACGCTCGAGTGCACACACACATATATACACACACTGAACTTCACTCTGTGCCCTTTGAAGAAAAGCTGTTTACAAAGATCTTTTGTTTTACAACTCAATAAACCTTTGCTGGCTTATATACAGTATAGAGCATTATGCAGTATTCACATTCACACTGCTGTGAAATGAAGCTTTGTTTTGTAACTTTAAAAACTTGAACCTAATCCATGTCAACAAAAAACAGAAAATACAAAAATTCACTAACTGTGATCTGTTTACTGATGCATAAAAGTATCTTATCCATACACTTGTACTTTACGCCTTAAATAGCAGAGTTCATTACACTTTACTGTGTGAATTCCTGTTGAAACATGCAGCTTATTGCTTGTAATTAAAAACAGCTGCATTAGAGAATGTGCTCCACATGGTGTCAAATAAAGCGCTGTGATCAGATTTAGTGGTTTCCTACATGCATTATTTTCTTGATGTAATATCCACTTTATTCACCTCAAAATGTAGCATGTCTAAACTATGTTAATCCCATACAGCACAGTGTGCTTTCAGATCAAAAAAGAACCATTGAGCCAGGAATGTCTTAAATAGCTCTACTTTGAGCTTCACTTTGAAACTTTTTATTTCAGTTTGTTGCTTCGCATTTAAGCTCTGACTCCTTGAAAGCTGAGTAAACAATCATTTTTTAGAAAAGGCCGATGGGAATTTACAATGCATAATTTATGAGGATTGTCTTCAGAATATTAGTGTCAAATTAAGAGAAGAAGGTGCTTAAATGTAAATTAATTTTACCCTAAAAAATTAGGAGGGTCGGATACAGCCTAACATTGAAGAGTATCCTACTAATCACCTGTTTAACGATGGAAACAACCATATATATTTATATCTCAGAAACCAAACTTTTGTCAATAGCTGTTGAAGGAGTCAACACGGATCCTGGGACGGTGGCACTGCCTGTCCTCCAACCTGGGCTGTTATGTAGCTGATAGAACAAAAATAAGAGACAACCGCCCCCTTTAAGGAACCCCCATGAAGTTTGTTTGGTCTGATTCGCCTGGCCTCACACTGCTTGCCAGTCATTACTCTGTCTGGCCAAACACAGACCTGTCTCACACCACACTGAGACACATGTCAGAAACATCTGCGCTGTCTGGGAATGAATGAAAACATCCAGGCACTGACTGTTGCATGTAACATAATTCATGTTTGCAGCCAGTACAGTCTCTGTAGTATGGATGTTCCAGGTGTTATCATAGTGACAATATACCGATTTGCGGATTTATCATGTTGATATAGGATTGTCCAGATATATCAGCCAAATTAGTTGACCACTACTGATAAGATGGATGTTTTTTGTCTAAGTGAACTTTCAAAAGACACAAAGTCAGTAAAAACTGGAGTCAAATGTATTCATCTTTACAGAATTTAATTATTCATTCAGTATTCAATGACAGATATTTAATGACAGTAATTTATTCCAGTTTTTCTGCTGTTAAAATGATGGACTGGATAAGCCATGAAGCCGCATCTGGACTGCAGTTATATAGCATTTTTCTAGTCTTATCGACCATTCAAAGTGTTTTTGTTACTGCCACATTCACCCATTAAAACAAAAATTCATACAATGCTTTTCTTTTCATTCAGACACACTCGCACACTGACGAACATAGTGGGTAATTTTGGTTTCGGTATCTTGCCCAAGGACACTGGGAAAGTGAACTGGAAGAGCCAGGGATTGAACCACCAACCACAGTTTCCCAAATGGTCAGTAGTGTTTATATCTCCTATAGTTGTATCCATATTCAGGATTTGTTAAGTGAAGTAAGAAAAAAAAAAAGAAAAAACATGAATTAGGTGCGTTTCCATCAGCTGGTTTGGCGAGAATAATCTAGGCTATGTAGTGTCATCAAGAGGTGTTGGTGTGGACTACATTACACATAGCTGTAAGAAACAGAGTAGAAGAAGTAGAGGTCACAAACAAGAAACAAAATCACGAATGAATTAACCATCGAGAAATAGATGTATACACTGAAGCTGAAATTTAATTTCTGAGGAATCCCCTCAATTTTTTTCTTCCTTAAGATTTTCAGAATATTAAACCTGTGTACTTTTAGATTTCAGCAGGACCAATACAAAACAACACTGTCTCCAACAAATTTTTATGAGAAGAAAAACTCCCTACATTCCTGCTGAACTTTAACAGATTTTAAGCATGATGGATTCTGTCTTTCCCACCTCTGTATTCCTTCTGTTTCATTGTGTTGATTTGTGCAACCAGTGTGAATAGTCTGATGAGGCACTTGGAGCGTTCAAGAAGTGTTGTTTTTTTACAAGGTAATGATAGGAGCAGGCCAGAGTGGGTAATGGTTCAGAACAATGCCAGGATGCTAAGTGCCTGAGCTCCCACTGTTCTGGCAGTCACAAGCTTTTCTCACCCTACAACACATAGTGACGTTCATTCATCAATGTGTCTCCTAAACAAATAAACCAGACAGAGCAGAACTGACTTACTTCCTTTCAAGAACAATATGAGACTCTCAAAATTTTACAATACATATAATACAGCAGATTTGCAGAAATATGGCTCAGTATTTGGAGGTATATTAAGTCACTGAAATACAGATTTCTAGTAAAGGATGAAGAACAATTTCAGCATATTGTGAATTTGACCTGTTCAATCTAGTATGACCACAATGGAATGAGTTCCTGATACATCTTCTTTTCTTGTGAGAAATGGTAAAATGTGAATTTCACGCCCTCCCTTTTACTTTGGTTTGGCCTTTGTAATGTAATGCTTGTCCATGCAGGGCCATAAGTATTACGGACCATCAAGATGTAACATCAGTTGTAATTCAAGGGCTTTTACAAAAATATTGCATAACCCATTTAAAAATAACAGCAATTTTTATAAATAGACCCTCATTTTCAGAGGCTCCAAAGTAATTGGACAATTGACTAACAATCAGCATCATGGCCAGGTGTGGCCAGTTCCCTCATTATTTCATGAAAAATTAAGCAGATAAAAGGTCTGGGGTTGATGTTAATTTAGGTGTTGACCTTGCATTTGGTAGCTGTTCACTATATGCATTCAAAAGAGATGTTGATACCAGAATGATGGAGAGATACGGGTATGGAGAAGTAAAGGAATGGCTCATGATCCAAAGCCACCACATCATCTGTCAAACATGATGGAGGCAGTGTTATAACATGGGCATGTATGGCTGCCATTGGAACCGGGTCACTGGTGTTTATATGTGATGTGATTACTGAAGCAGCACAATGAATTCTGAGGTGTATGGGGCTTTTTTATCTGCTCAGATTTAGCCAAATGCTGCAAAACAGATTGGATGATGCTTAACAGTACAGACAGATGATGACCCAAAACTAACTGTGAAAGCAACCCAAGAGCTTCTCAATGGCAAGAAAAAATTATTCTTCATTGACCAAGTCAGTCACTTGATCTCAGCACAACTGAGTAGGCTTCTCACTTTCTGAAAACCTAGGGCAGAGGGACCCACAAACAAGTAGCAACTGAAGGCACCAGCAGTTAAGGCATGGAAAAGCATTCCAGATTCCAGGTTCCAGACCTCAGAGACTTCACAGATCAAAAAAAATAATTTCAAACCGCCTGTTATACAGCCTCACAGTTGAGACTGACCGAAACAGGAAATAACCCAATTTCCTCGGATTTGTCAATTTCTGGAATCCTGCTGAGGGGCAGCACAACCAATGCTTGTGAGCATGGCTTCTTCCCCTTACCAGTTTGGTAGTTATAAACACTAAAACGCTAGTCCTGGACAATGTAACAGACACTGTCTAGTCCCTAGTAATGATACTATGATGATACTGAAGTGTCACATTTTTCCTGCCTTAGCTGAGTCAAACCGGCCTGACTCTCCTTTCTCATGGATCCCAGACAAGTGCTGATGGTGTGGATCATTTAACTCCTGTTTCAAATACAGACTGGCTGAAATATTTGTTAAAAAAATGGATGGATATAAAGTAAAATGTGGTTTACAATAATTTTACTCATCCTAATATGTGCCTGATTTTGCTTATTGAATTGATTGTTCCATATAGTAGACCAGCTTAAATGGATGAGGTAAAATAAAGAAGTAATTCACTCAAATTACCAGCCTAGAGTTTCTCGTAAACTGTAAAAAACTAAGTGTGAATTCAAAGTAATAATAACAACAACAACAATAATAATAATAATAATAATAATAATAATAATAATAATAATACTTTTTTTTGCAATCATTGATTTTGCAATATTTGATGAATTAAAGATAATAACCCCAAACTACATTAAATAGTTCAGGTCTAGGGTAACATAAAAGGAAAAGAAAAAAATTCAACCTTTTCCATTTATCGAAAGCAAAGTTGCTATACATCCTGCTATATACATTATAATATTGTCATTTAACGTAATTTACATTAAAGCTCAATATTCTAAAGAAATGCAAATTATTGTTGTAGTTTTGGCAAGAGTTTCTTTATTGCATATAGCTTCAAACTTTGGCTTGGTTCAGTCTGTTTTTTTATCAAATGTAATGTATGAAAGGTCCCAAAGAAATTATATTTCCCCAATCAGAATAACACCAGGGGTTTGAGCTTTGAAATGGACAAGCAAGGTTAGCTTATCAATTGGACATCAGGCAAGAGCATTCTGGTAGGAATCCTCCACCAGCAGTCTGGAGATCGTAGCTGTGGACCAGAGCTGTGGACCATGGCCTTGAAAGAAAAGAGTTCAACTCCTGGCAACATAATCCAAAATACTCGTTCACATTTCACATCTTTGTTTTAGACAGACTGGTTTGAGTATAACTACTTCACCTTCACCTCTCAGTCTTGGGGGAAAAAAAGGGAATAAACAGATTCCTAAAATGTTTTATCATTTCTCTTAGACAGCATTGTTACCCATTGTGCCCTGTGTGGTGTGGTCCTGTGTCAAAATCTAGCTTTATTTTTTCAGTAGATACTGTGTTTACATTGTGCTTATTCTTGAACATGCAATAATAGATTTTTCTGGCCACTTGAGGCCAAGGGAAAAAGATGTGAACACAACAATAACATCACTTGCATGAGTCTGGATCCATGGCTGCAGATCCACCTACTGCCCCATGAGCCTGATCAACACCCACTGCTTTAATTATTATGATTACAACTGTTAAAATTTCCTTTAGTCTTATTAGTAATATTATTAGCCATGTTAGTATAACTATAGTATATATAGCTATTAGTTCCATTATTGTGCTATGCTCTCTCTCCTCCCTCCTGCCCCCTTGTCTCTCACTCTCTCTCTCTCTCTCTCTCCATGAGCTGGGATCTGTTCAACATTTCTACCTGTTAAAGGGAGTTTTTCTTGCTCATAGGGGACATGTTGGGTCTCTGTAAATAATAACTATGAAGAGTCTGGTCTAGACCTGCTCTTTATGAAAAGTGCCCTGAGATAACGTCTGCTATGATATGGTGCTATATAAATAAAACTGAATTGAATTTCTGGCCACTTGAGGCCAAGGGAAAATGATGTGAACACAACAATAACATCACTTGTGTCATCCCTTTACAAGTTGATCTGTTGAACCTGTCAGCACATCAAGCAGTAATGTAGCAACAATATTTTTAATTTGAGTCAAGTTTCTGTCTACCGGGCAAATGTAATATTCACTCTCTTTTATCTGAACAATGTTTTGCCAAATTCAGAGCAGTTTTGAGGGTTTTAATTAGATATTTCTATATTTGTGTTTTTGTCTATGCTCTTCACACTTATTTTATGTGGGAAGGGTTCCACTAAAAATAAGGTGATGTCACATATATCAGTGCACCAATCAGGATTTACCAACACCTAAATCAGAGTCTTATGACACTTTCAGGGTCATCTGCTTATAGGGCCAGGCCAAAGTTTGTGATCGGTAAGCCATTAAGAACAATGACTAAGCGTTGACTGTTGCTAAATAAGTTGAATATCGATGCTATAAAGACAAAGTTTAAGGAAATTTCCCCTCTCAGACTTTACCAGATGTCTGATTCAATACATGCCATGTGTTGCAAGAAAATATGCAACAGCCAGTGGGAGGGGAAAAGGAGAGAGTGTAGCTAATGTGTTACATTAGCCTGGCAAGCAAACAAGTCAGTTTTCCCAGTTTTAGGGCCGCATTAATAGGGTAAGCTTTAAAGCTACACTATGCAATATCTTTATATTGGATAAAATAACCATGTGCAATGTAACAGAAAATTATCACCATACTCTGCAGTGACCCTCAGCTGTACTGAGCTTTTTGGCACCTTGAGCTAGCTAATGCAGAACTCTCACCAGTGTCAATAAACTGTACAAATCATGCCCATGTTTATTTTCACACCAAAGGCTACAAGGGGGAAAAAAAGCTGCATGGTTCAGCTGTCTCTGTATGTTCACACACACAGCTTGCATTTCACTCAAAAAGTTATAATCTGCAGTTTCCTGTCAATAAAATTATTTCCAGTGAGAGATCACACCTGTCACAACTATTTCTTTTTTGCAGACAGCCCCCTTTTTAATTTTGGCTGAAAAGAGAGGTGTATTTTTACATGAAAGATTTTTCTTACCGTTGCTTAAAAATAGCTACACTTTAGAAATAATAGCAGTGTATTGTGGTCTCAAGTGAATTTGCTGTATCTCCACAGTATCACCGGGAAAGCAACCATGACCACCAGCCTTGTTTTTAGACATAGTTTTTTTTTTTATCAGCCCAAGGATTGTTGAACTTCCTAGATTCATACAAAGTTTGGTATGACCACATTGATATGTGAGCATCATTTCCATTTCTTCTCTGCCTTCTTCTCAGTAACCCCCCACCCGGGGCTCATCTATAAAGCAGATGGGAATATAATGGACCGAGAGGTATGTCCTTAGACTGAGTCAGGGTTGTCCCTGAAATATGAGGTCTGTACAGAACAGCACTTCATCTTTGTCTCTGCCTTCCTCAGGGGCAAAGTCAGGAATGCAGGATTTTCCCCTCAGTCTTTGCCTCCTGTTTCTGACGCAATGGAGCTACTAGCTTTGTTATTGCTCTTAACAGTTGTGCCTCTTTGACTAGTAATGCTAATGTCCTGTGATGCCCAGCTTGCCCATTTGGCCTCCCAACGCCAGTCAGCCTTTTTTATGTCTGGCAGCCTATCAGCCCAGAACATCAACAGCAGCCTGTTCACAGTGTTACCCCTGGGTCTAGCTCCAGCTGTCTCATGAGAAATGTCTGCTGCTGAAACTATGAAACACAAGTGCAGCACAAACACATAATCTTGTTCCAATTTGGGCCTCAAAAGTTAGCCTGTACTTTACAAGTACAAATGTCACAAGACGGCACCATGCCTGCATGCTAATGCTTTCATAAACATGTTAGCATTGTACAGCTCTGAGCTTACTTACACCAAAAGTGAATAATGAATAATTTCCTTTATATTCTGGGACATCCTCTCTCTGTCATACACCATTATGCTTAATGCGGCCGGCATCAGGCAAGAGCATTCTGGTAGGAATCCTCCACCAGCAGTCTGGAGATCGTAGCTGTGGACCAGAGCTGTGGACCATGGCCTTGAAAGAAAAGAGTTCAACTCCTGGCAACATAATCCAAAATACTCGTTCACATTTCACATCTTTGTTTTAGACAGACTGGTTTGAGTATAACTACTTCACCTTCACCTCTCAGTCTTGGGGGAAAAAAAGGGAATAAACAGATTCCTAAAATGTTTTATCATTTCTCTTAGACAGCATTGTTACCCATTGTGCCCTGTGTGGTGTGGTCCTGTGTCAAAATCTAGCTTTATTTTTTCAGTAGATACTGTGTTTACATTGTGCTTATTCTTGGACATGCAAAAATAGATTTTTCTGGCCACTTGAGGCCAAGGGAAAAAGATGTGAACACAACAATAACATCACTTGTGTCATCCCTTTACAAGTTGATCTGTTTAACCTGTTAGCACATCAAGCAGAAATGTAGCAACAGTATTTTTATTTTTCTGTTTCTGTTTACCGGGCAAATGTAATATTCACTCTCTTTTAGCTCTGATTGTGGACTCTAAAAACTCAACCCAAGAGAATTGTTAAACCGCTAAATGTTGCATCATGTTCACTAGCTAGTCTCTACAGGCATGTGTACATGCCATGTTTTGCATCTTTTTTTCAGTTGTTACCAATGAGGAGAGCGCACTTGCAACCACTTGGAGAAAAAGGACTGCACCCAGCATCTTTATTCAAAGTGCACCACCTTTTATTTGTGTAGCTGCTCTGAACGCCTATGGCAAAAAATCTTTGAATTTTTCTGAAAGGCGCTGGTGATGTCATTGTAGCTCCTCTTATGAGAGCCAATCAAACGGGGCGGGAGTCATCACTCTGGTAACCAAGAAAGTATAGGAGAGTCTCTCCATCTCAAGCTCTATGACATGTTAAAGAGAAACTATCACAACAAAGACGGAAATACCCATTTGTGGGACCAGATCAGCCAGACACTGAATGTTTTTTCACAGCTACTTTAATATGACTTTTGCTATGTTATGATTCACAATTCGTGGCAATTTTTGTCCTCCATTGGTGCAATGCCCATGCTGTCTTTCTTTTACTGTCTGTACTAAACAATCTGTACAATGCCCCTGGGCAACTAAATATTTCTTCAGTTTCGTCTCTTGAGTAACTCTCCTGCACCACAAGTGTAATACTCTCATATATTTATTCAAAAACCACCCTCAGTAGGCATAGTGAAGTACAACTTTACTATCTGCTGCTCTCAATTCAGAAAGTTGGTTCACCCAAATTTTCTCACAGTGGTACATATGCAGCCATGCAGATAGGAGCTATACTAAGGAAAAAGTCCCTTTGAAAAATGCCCCTACGAAAAACCTTCTCTGTATCATCCAAAGCAATAAGAGCAAGGCTTCGGAAAGAGATGTTGTTAAGGTTTTTAAATTCAAACAAAACTCTACTTACCACCATTGTATTGTGGTTTGGGCAGAAATTTCAAGATATTTCATAACCTGGGCACATAAAATCAAAGCTATCTGTATGGCCACGTACCACTAGATGTAAGCAAGAAGTTTTTCTTTCGTTGGTTTGTTTTTGTTTTTTTTTGGTGATATTGCCCTAATTGTCATTTACATGTATGTTTGTAAAAGGCACAAGATGTCTTATTTTGTCTTTTCTTCAGTTCTTTGGCAGCAAAGCACCAAGCTTCAGGTCTTATGCCTCCACTTCCAGATGTTTAACATGCCTCCTCACAAAACTATGTTATTATAAGTAGGCTTGTTGCCTTGATTAGATGCAAAAATAACATTCTTTGGTTCCCTAATTACCTCCACTCTTCCTCAAGAAGAAACAAAGGTTTTTTTTTTCTTTTCTTACTGACAGCAGAACCAAGTGTTTGGTGACTTTATCTCAAATACAGAAACAAATGTAGTTTTTGCATGATTAGCTGCTTGATGCTCCACTTTACTGCTGGCAGGCGGCAGTGAAAGGGGCGTGACTGAGGTCATAACAGAATTAGGCAGTCTGCACTCATGACCCAGCTATCTATCCACATTCAGAGATAAGAAAAATGGCTTCAGTGACAGATGAGGGACCTACTCTACATCATCATCCGCTTTTATTTAGAGGGTTTGCTCTCTGCCAACGAGCCCCATGAAAAAACGGCCCTGACATTGCCCAAGAACAAAGCAAGAGATAGTATGCTGAGAGGGAAAAGCTTTCACAGATCCACTTAAGATATGTAAAAAAAAAGCCATTAAGTGGAGTTCTATGCAAGAAATATAACAGAAGATGAGAATCAGTATCATCCATTATTCATCTATGCCAGTTGCTTTTAATGCAGACATCTTAAGAGACACCCTCTACATTGTTGGGAATAACAATAACAATAAAAAAATCTGTTTCTGATTTTTCCACCCAGTTGGGGAAGAGCCCGGTTTTATTACATTCAGAGCCAAGGAAAAATGCCAGAGGCAGTGGAAATAGAGGAAGTACATGTTCTTTTATGTGTTAGATTCTGCTCAGACAGAACAATACAATGACACAAGTGGGATCAGTCCAAGTTAGGATCAATGTTTTTTGTAGGCCACTATGTAAACTTTGGCATACCCTTTTGGCTTGTGCACCATTGCTAAAACACCAACATGAGAACTCTTCAGTGTCCATAATTCTAGGTAGTCATTTGTGCAGTCTTTGTGCTTGGCTGCAGAGAATACAGTATTGTTTTGGTGACTGGGGTCATTCAGTAGGCCAAGCTGACACCTGGATGGGAGTGTGCAGTGGAGCAGACCTTCATAACAGTGGTATTATCCAGGGAGAGCAGGATGCAAGTACTGTTGAGGCTTGAGGGGTTTGTGCTGACTCCCCTCTGGGTCCAAGGCAATAACGGAACCCTCCACGTCACCACATGTAACGCTGCCTTTACACCAGGATTTCAAATAAGAAAAACAAAAACAAAAAAAAACTTGAAGGCATTTCAAGATATCTTGCTAAATCAATGGACTGGAGAGGCAGGACACTTAAGGGTCATCCATCTTGGAGCTGATAATCAGATGGGGCTTCCTCTGACATCATAAATAACTGAGATTGTGTCCCTTTGCTCTGTTTGCCTTCAAGTTACTGACACCCTGCCTTGGTGAAGTTGAGACTGTTGGAAACGCTTTTGGACAACCTGATGATTTGTGCTTTCTGCTGAGCCTGGTTGACTTTATTTAAAGGTTTTCCTCTTGACCTTTTGACTTCAGCAGCTTGAATTAGCAAAGGTCAATCTACCAGGGTAGACCCTGGAACAGTTTATATGGAGTCTTCTGAAGGACAACAGAATGCTTTGACTAAAAGGAGTGAACAGAAAAATAAACCAAAACAACATGTAAAAAACAAAATGTTGTTCAAGAAGTAAGAAATACCTCCGAATCACACTGATATTTATAGTAATTCGAAATTACAAAAAATCTAAACTTAGGTACAGACTATGTGCTGTGGTCCCTCGCCTCCCCTTGTCTAGACTTTGATGATGAATTTTTAAAAAATTAGAAGAAAAAAGATTAATTTCATGTTTCTATTTTTGGCTGCCTGTAAAGAACACCAGGGTACACAATCTAATGACTGATTCAGGTTAAGTCTTGTCAATGTTAGCTTTTTTTCCTTCTATTTCTAAACTCCTTTTTTTCCTGTGAAGTCACTTTTCTAACTAGCTAACTCTAGCCCGTCTCATCACTTAATAATAACAAATCACTGTTGCTTCCTGTCTGCCTTGAAGAAGTAGCTCTGCTCAGAGGGCGTATTATAACCTCCTGTACAGTAAAGGAAACAATGGCTGAAGCTCATGGTAAGTGACCATCATCACCACACCCTACTGGCAAGAAAACATGTTCAGCATTAAAACTTACAAATAGCCACTTAAAAAGACACTGACTTGACAGACTTTCAATGGGGAGGTGGGAGAATGGATGAGGAGTCCAAAAATGTAGAAATAACAGGGCAAAAGTTGGAAAAATTACATTTGAAAAACAGCATGGATGGATATCTCATGGACATTTGAAAAGATGCACTGCTGACACGCAAAATTTTAATAGGAGCTGTAGTTTTTTAAATGCTAACAAATTAATCAAGTGCAGATTATTAAATTAAGTGTGCTATCATAGATACTTATTTACCTTGCAATATAAATTATAGCTAATGGAAAAGAAGATTAAAAGTTCCCTTCATACTATGGTTTGGATGTTGCAGTTTAGTACATTTTAGGTACAGCAGGAAAAAAACAAAAAAAACACGTATTTAACAATTTTGTTATTTACTTTGAAAACCTAAACATAAATTTGTGGCTCATTGGTCGACAGTACATGGCTCTACCCTATGAGCCCTGTATCAAGCCCTGCTTTAAGGCTGGGGTTTCCCAAGTCTCACACTGACAAAATCGAGACCATGTCCCCCGACACCCTCCTTCATCTTTTCCCTGTTGCTTGTCTTTACAACAAGTGCATCCGTTTTTCACCTCACACAGTATCTCTCATTCTGTCAAATAATGTTTTCACTGGTTTAGTTTTCAAGAAGCATACCAAACTTTCGTAAAAAAATATTAACTTACAAGAAAACAATAAGGCTCTCTCAGCTCTTGTTTTTCATTTGACATTCTGACACTACACAACAACGCAACATCCAGTGGTTATCCTGAAAAACATGGTTTGGCTAACAGACAAAAACTCTTTCCCCTCCATATTTGTACAAATGACAAACTATAAAACGGCGCATACAGAACAGAATGGTCTCTACTGGCTTATGACGAACAGATGTAATATTAGACCTGCACTGGAAAAAAAACCTCAGGAATATGTTTAACTTTTTCAGAAAGACTGATAAAAGTAACTCTATGTGTACGACTTAAGCTCTCTTTTAACAAGACATATGTCTGTGACTGAAAGTCAAAGTCAGCTGACAGTGAAAATATATAGATACAGTGAAGCTGAAAATGAGAAAACTGCTTTGCTTGAGAGTGGCTGAAAAAGCTAAAAATGAGAAACAAAATGCTGTGTTCTAATAATTTCAGACAATGAGAGGTGATTACACAACCATCTGGCAAAAAATTATGTATGTTTGTGATGTGTTAACCACAGTGTGTTTTTTTCTGAGTTTATTTCAAGTCACTGGAATAAGTGACAATTCCTCCTTGCAACAGGCAGCTACCACTATGTCCCTCTTAATGCCAAGTTAGTTTCCTACTTTGGCTCCTACACAATCACACACAGAGTGTTTATTATTATAATTCAATTTTCTATTTCCTAAAGCCAAGGGCAAATTATTTTGGCATTTAAACAGTCAATTATTAAGTGATACTTGAGGCCTAGCATTGGCACCTTAAAACACCTTGGTTGTCTGAGTGATATATATCTTTAATTTCATTATCAACATTAGGATTCATTCATTTAACATGTATCTGCTGAAGGACAAGTTTGAGAGCAATCCTGACAAATAAACAAGGACTTAAAGCACAGAGCTGGATGGCTGAAGAGAGAGAAACTGCTTGTTGACTATTTTGTTGTCTACAGCAGTAAAATAAAAGCAATGTTAGTCAATTAAAATACTTGTTGGAGAAAAATGAATTTGATTAGTCTTTGTGTATTGTGTCTGCAAATGGGGCTCTGTTCTTTGTCTTTTCAGCCATGCTAACTATCACTATTCATGCTGCCTATCGCATTATTCTGAAGAAATCTGAAACATAAAACTCATTTCCTTCTGTGCCCTTATTCCAAGGAAACCTAACTCAAAGACAGTATTACGAATAGAAAACAAAATAGGTTTCCAGCACTAAACCTTTGTTGAAACAACATTGCTTTACATGAGGTAATGATATAAATCAGACTAGGCCAAAATAACACACTGTCAATGTGTGAATGTTTGAAATTGATGACATAGTTGAAAACTACGTCTACCTGCAACCT
The DNA here is from genome assembly GCA_016859345.1 of Istiophorus platypterus. Lineage (NCBI taxonomy): Eukaryota > Metazoa > Chordata > Actinopteri > Istiophoriformes > Istiophoridae > Istiophorus > Istiophorus platypterus. The sequence goes on from CM029117.1 coordinate 3,062,491, forward strand.
GCTGGAAAAGGCACTAAATGTCACTAGATGATCTAACATGCTAACTTGCATATTCATATTTGCATTCTGCCCATTTCAGCCCTTTATCTGATTTATTATTTGTTATACAAGCAACTCTCACCAATGCATTTTGAAAAAGCAATGACCAGTGGGGACACTGTAATACTTGGCTGGCCAACCAATTGTGTAACTTCATCAAAGCTTGTTTTGTGAGTCAGTCAGCACCACACATTCACATTTGTAGGGCTGACTCCACTGTTGTAGTCTGGCCAAAAGAACAACTTTCAGTTGTAGAACACTGTTGAAGACTACTGCTTTAATGGCCTCTGAATGAAGACCATTAAAATATTGTGGCTGTCCCACAATTACCCCTTTCCCTCACAACCTCTAGCACTAATTAAATTGCCCTTCTGAGGTAGTCATTATAAATAATCACAATTCAAATGCTCTTAATCAAAATTGTAATTGAAGGAAGCAACTGGGTGTAATTTCAGCCCAAGTTGGCTTAAATTATAGGCTGCAGAGCCAAGGACAACCTGTAAATGGATTTAGTGACTGCATTTTCTATTTAATTTTTGTATGTAAAAATAGTCCTTTGTAAGAAATTAAATTAAGGTGAACTGAACGTGATCATTTGAATTTTATATCATTAGAAACTTGAAACAGAAGCATACAGAGCCCGGTGCCATGGCTACGCTGGAGCCAGTTAAAGACAGGATGAACTTGTCCTGATGACATGGAGCTGTCTCTCTGAGACCAGGCTTACTGTGACTGGCTTTTATTCTTGAGGTTCTGACCATATTTTCTATCAGTAAAAATAACAATGTACTCACAAGTTAATGGGTAATATTTTGATATGCAGCAACATTACTTAAACTATATTTGACAGGGCAAGAAACTTGAGCCCTCAGGTTATCAGATAGGTTGTAAACATGAACATATTCCACTAATTAGTATATTAATTGCATCATTGCACTGTATTTAGGATGGTAGATAAAGAAACACTTACGAAGCCTATTAGAGCAAGTGGCCATGCTAAGTGACTAAAGTTAGGTTACTTACATGATTCAAATGATAAGATGTGCTTCCAAATTGACAACTGATAGGCAACTGGTAGCCACAGTGTTTGTATGGCACCTACTTGGGGTTGCCTCTACTCCTCAAAATGATCCCACATTTTGGATTTCCTGCCCAATATATGTAAGTACTGTCTATTAACTGCAGAGATGAGCCATGCAAACAATGTCTGTCCATGACTGACTGGATGACTGAGTGTCACCACTTCCTGAGGAGTTTGGTTTTTTTCCCAATCAAGTCTTGGTTGACTAATGGTGTTTTCACACCTTTTTTGGTCCAGGCCTTCAGTTTCTGTCCAAATTGAAATAGCAGGTGTTACAGGACCATGGTGAAGACCAAAGGACCAAAATTTGGTCTGACCACTGGTCTCACTCCGGATCACATTGAACCATGGTTCAGTTCATTTGCAGTGTGCGAACACTCTTTGACTGGTTCACACTTTTGGACCAATTACAGGAAGTTGGGGCAGGTGATCAATTGTTAAACAACAGAAGAAGAACTACCAAAAACAAAAGAAAAAAGAAAATGAGCTGTGGTAGTACATGGGGGAGGATGAGACGAAATATCAATGTGGTCAAGGAAGACACAGAAACTCAACATGGAAAAACGCATACAAATGTTGAAACATTCAACATACTTCCAAAGAGGATGAGAGAGAGAGGATTTGAGAGGATGAGAGCAATGCCACCAATGCCTCAGCCGCAGAACTGACAATGCATCAACGACAGGGCCTAGGTATGTCATGCCAAGGTTTGTAGTGCACTTGAAAAACTGATATGTGAAACCAAAATTACATGAATACAATGTAACAAAAACATGAACCTTAGTTGGGACCCTGGTCCAGACTTTAAGGTGTGAAAACGCCCTAAGACTCCTCTCATTGACTAATGATTGGTCGACTATTAGGGGAAGCCCTACAGTGATGTGATGTAAGGCAGGAATCCAGTCTTGGTCACTTCATCCCAGATCACACGTGGTACGGCGGTTCATAATTATGTACAAAGCTCAGTACTGTTTGTGTGATAATTCCTTTGAAGAAGTAAATCATTTCTGTCACTAATCCAGACATGCAGACACATGCCTTTTTAGCATGTACATACTCCCCTGCTTGGATACAGTCCAAACCTCAGATCAAAGTCGCATTTTTCTAAAGCACATATAGCTCAGTGTTTGCTATTGTATATCCCAGAGGAAGCAGTGATTACAGATGAACAGATGGAAACTCTTGTCTTGCATTTACTGAGCACATGCAGACTACTTCATCTGAGACAGTCTGCTAGACGAGCCATGTTTTCACTGAATTGAAAGAGTTTCTGTGAAAATGATGTGAAACTTTCTTTGTCTCTTTGCGGTGTAACAAGATTAGCCATTAGCTAATGATCCAGATTGTGTGAAACACATTCCATAACCATCCTATCTGTGACCTGGAATCTGGACTAATGACAGTGGTTGCAAAGGGTCAGGGAATCCAGTAAGAGGTCATCTTATGGAAAAAAAAATCTGCTATGCAGAATAATAGACACTTATCTCTTAAAAGTGTAATACTTTGGTTTTACAGTTCTACAGCAGATGACCATAATAAATCTGCAGGTTGACTGGGTTGTTAATTGATACCAGTGAGTATTCAGGATTTCCAACACACTTTCCAGGCTGTACTGTGTATTGGAATAAATGCTCCCTAGTTGTTGGAGTGTCAGGACACTCCCAGCAGCTACCAATGATGCAAAACATTTCTGAAAAGAAGGCTGGGAGTCTCCTTCCTCATGCCAAAACAGCAAGTGACAAATCAGTAATGTTATTACAGAATTGATGACGTTGATTAATTTAAATGCATGTTTCTATTAGATCATGCTGTTATTGACTGTTCGCTGACCCCTATCACGATTGTCCAATCAATTTTAACATCTGTGACTTGGTTTGGCAGGCCTCTCAATAGCAGTATATCTTATACAAAGAATTTGGAGGGTGGTGTCTTTATTTGTGCCTTCAAAAAACTTAAGAAAAAAAGTGGATAAGTCTGAGGACGGAGCGTTCAAAGATCACCAGAAAAAGATCACCTAGAATTGTCCTATTGTGAGAATATTGAAAAATAAAGTAATAAACATAAATGAAAATCAACATAAACATTAAAAAAATTGCTGTCCGTAACAATCATATTTTGAGACAAATCCATACATAAATGCAGGTAATCACAAAGGGTTCAATTGATTTTTCTTGCCAATATATTTTCATTGCCATATTGCCAGCATAGTGTTTCTTGTCACATTGCATGCTGATAGAAAAATACATGGTATCTCTTTCATTTTTCAAACAAATGCCAAAAATACATCAGAAATTAAATGAGTGACACAAAAAAAGATTTTTTTTTTTTAAATGCAGTGTTTGGGGGAATCCCAAATTTGAAAAGTGCAAATCACTCTATTACCCTGACAGACTGCTAAGGATATCTGACTGGCTGAGTGTCATTTAAATAACTTACTGTAAGCAAGGAGCTATGCAATGCAAAGATTTCCCTTCTACAGACAAGTAAAATATTGTGGAATCTGGAGACAATTGGTGAGGATTGTCATAATGCAGATTCAGACAAGGGTTGACTTTCAGGAACTGAGATTTCACAATCATACTGGTGCATGTTGCACCTGCTTAACATAAGTTCTGTAGAAAGTTTGAGTGCAAAGTGCACACTGCTACATCATACCTGTTCTCAACATAACTATGATGTCACCGAGAGTGATGTTTCACCTACCACATCATTCAGGTAGTATGGAAGAAAGACACTACTAATGAGAAAAAAAAGCAAGAGATCTACAAGTGATGGTAGACTGTGTTGAAAAAGTGAACGTCATGAATGCTATTAGGTAACTAACAAATTTTTGATATAACTTGTTTGTCTGCTAACGATCATTTATCTACTGGCTTAAAAGTTGTTTTTTTGTTGTTTTGTTTTTACGTTTTTCCCCTGAGATGATGATAGATTAATTAGACAATAAGAACATCAACTCTCAATTTTCTCAATGTCTTCATCCACACAATTACAGTACAACTTTCTGATGAACAAGTGGTGCAGAAATTTGCATCTCCACTGAATCTCAAGTGTAAGAAGATGTACTGAAGCCTTTACTGCACCACAAATGTACTCCTAGTGTAACTATTGAAAGAACTTTACTCAGACTAACTACCCTTTTCCTAACCAGTCTACCATGACTTTTTGGAGTAGTGTGTTTCTTTGTTCTACATTGTAGCATGTACAGTAAATCTCATTGCCTCTAAGTTATAGTGTAGCTCCCTACTACACTGAAATTTAGATACATTTGAACTTACACACAAGTGATGTAACAGGCATTTCTGATGAACCCCAGAAATTAGGCTGTTATCATCCTAAAACAAGATAGAATTTTCTCTTTCTCAGTGTGTTTATTACACAAACTGCAGAACACTATTTTGCCTTTTTAACTTGAAACTTTATGGAAAGGAATCTTTCTCAATCTCGTTTTGTTTATATAAGCAAACTGTAAAAATTGCCTGTGAATGACAGTGTAAAACCTAAAACCAATATATTTAATTGATTACATGTGATGCGGAAACACAAATATTTTCCCATTTGAGAGGCTAGATTTGTCAGATATTTGGAATTTTTGCTTGAAATATTAATCAATTATCAATTATCAATGCTAATTAATATTCTGCCGAGCAAGTAATCTATTAACTGTTGTAGCTTTGTTGAAAACCAATTTGATATATGTCAGGCAGAGAAAAACAGTTTGTTTTTTTAACTGGAAAAGTGGGATGGAGGTGTCTGATTTATAAATTTGCATTTAAGTATACATTAATGATTTTCCATTTTTCAACATGTTGAATTAATGACATATGATTAATGTCAAATAATAGTATGGTATAGTGCACTGTAAGGTACACAGACAAAAAAAAATCATTTAAGTGTTTAAGTGGACTTCAGAAAGAGTCTCAAATGCTGAAATACAAGCAGATGTAATCCTAGTAAATAACCTGTGAGCCAAACCTTGCCTATCATCTTCTAAAAGAGCAGCCCTAAGGACAGCTTCGTGAAAAAATGAGGACATTTCTGTCAGATGTTAGAGTTGCCAAATCCGACACGCTTTGCCAGTGTTACTCCAGGACAACGTGCCATCAGAATTAATAAACTCTATCAGTAAACTTAATGTCTGCTATTAGGATTGTGAGCAGCCACTTGCCTGTGGTCTAGAGGATTCCCATGTGGAGAAAGCAGTTTATCTGGTAAAACACACCCTGTCACCCTGGCAGATAATTCCTCCTAAGCTCATCCTCAGTGCTACACAGGACATGTGCCATTTTTGGAGAGACACTTTAGAATCAGGTCTTGATCCACCAGCCTATGCCCACAGGTTTCTCCTTATCATTATGAATCAATGTACAAATGGCCATAGAAAAAATCAAATGTGGCACACACTGATTATGTAATTACATTATCTCTTCAAGAGACATCGTAAAAGCCTCCTAACAGATGAGGGAAGTGCATCATTTTTTTCATCCACATGCTGTATACAAAGAGCGTTTTGATTAAATGTGTTGAGTGTATACTGTATGACTCACAGGATGTTATATCATAGGAGAGACTTATACAAACAGTTAAGTGTGATTCAGTACAACACTGCTACATTAGATCTGTCATTTAAAAATGTTAGAATATCAAATATTTGTTTAGACTGTGTCAGAAGTCAATTCAACTCTGTGATCATGGTCATTCATAACTGATAAAACCCCTTTTGGCTACAGGGAAGAGCTTCATTTTTTTTCATTGCTCAACAGCAATGGATAAAATAGCTCAGCTAACCCATTTAAGGAGCAATGTCCCACCAATCTAAGTGGACTAAAGGTTAAAATTATAGGCCATGACATTTTCAGCTAAATAAATGTTCTTTATGCTTCATGCTTCCATCAGTTTTAAGAACACACTCTATCATTCAATTTTATGATTTAAAGAATTAATTTCTAATACATCTTTGACAGGGGAGAATACACAGAGAAAGACGTATTGTAATTTTCCACTTTCTTTCATGTAAATAGAGGGAATAAGTAACACAAGCAGTAATTATCCCTGTGTTACTGTAAAGATTTAAAAAGCTGCTACCTCTAGAACTCTAAAAAGCAGACGTCACAATACCACTCACATGTTTGACACTGGGATGCTAAAAAAAAGTACAGCTACAACCTTTCAAATGAAAAATTTCAATCTAAGACACACCTCTAAAATAAAAGTGCTTGAAGGCTGGAAGCCAGATAGAATTTATTACCAAGTCCAAACTCTCAAGCCTGCCTGTCTGCCTCCCTTGGGAGAGCTGAGGCAACGTGCAGTAAAACAGTGGTGGGGCTTTGTTCGCTGGGTTAGCGATGGTTTTGATCGGTATGACGCTGCTGTGAGAGGATGTTCACCACTGGAGGAGTTTGACTCCCTGCTCCAGACAAACTCTGGGCTCACTATTTATGTTCCTGTTCAGATACCTAGGGACTGGCAAGTGTCTCCACTCCTTCCATACCCTCATGACATATGGCCTGGGTTGGTATTTAGACAAGGGCAGAGAGAAGGAATATTTTTCTTTGAGGTCAATGCTGTACTAAAAGTCTAGACTGCATCACGGAAGAAGGTCTTACACTTAAAGCAATATAATTAAAATGTATGAATTTCTACAGAAAGACACTAAAGTATGTATCATTTAGATATAAAAATATGAAATCTGGTAAAGTTTAACATGAGTTAAACTCTAAAAACTTTAAACATTAAAGCTGCTCTAACCAATGGTTAATATCAACAAAATAGTCAAAAATCCACAATAAGCTACCTAGACAGACAGACACAGGTACCGAGTAGCTGGAACATAGTGAATACAATGAATACAGAACCACATATTTGACAAAAATTCTGCATGGTATTTTTAAACAATTGATACTACTATCAAGAAATCGTTCCCATCTAATTTGATCTAATTTTTGTGTGTGTGACCAAAACACATACTAAGTGGGACATTTTACAATGTAAAAGTTCAACCTGTTGGTGCACCCTGGTGGAGACACTATGTGATATCAGTTGAGATATACACTAATACCAGTATATCGGCACTAAGCTAATATTGGCTGATATATTTCCTAATTTATCGATCTACAACCAATAGAAAGTTGCGGATGTGCACTCACTGACACCTCTGCCCTTTCAAATCAATTTTTTGGGCATTTTGGTAGACGCCTGTAACAGTGAGCGACAGCACGACATCAATTCTTCCTGAGCTGAGGAAGCAGATGCAAGTACTGCAATGCAGAAGCGTGAAAACTCTGTTTAAACCAGCCTTTAGTTCATCTTTGTTTTTGTTTTGTTTTTTTTTACCAATTTTTCCAGCTCAGCCAAGTATATTTTTTTTTTTTTTACAAGCAAATTGACAATGCATGAATGAGTCTATAGTCAGTTCATGTAACTGATTACAGGTTGATTGCAATGTGAAATAGAAATCCCTGTCATCTATTTTAAAAAACTAAAAAAGAACAGCATTTTTGAACTGAGCATGATGGTTTGACTTACCTTCATCAGGTTTGATCAGCAAAACAGGCAGATCTTTCTTCTTCTCCTCTTCTTCCATCACCTTTTCCTGCACCTCCTCTCTGTCTTCACCATGAAGCTTTTCATCTGGCTTTCTGCTGGACCCACTCTCATCCGGCTTGACCCTTGCCAGCAGCTGGGTGGTGGTTGGGATAAAATGGACCATTGGGGTTGTGTGGTACTCAGGGCCCCTGGGGGAGCTGGTACTGGGCTCCAGTGTGGTTTTTTCGTAAGGGCTGGTTGGGTCACTGCTCTCGGACTCCTCGTGGATTTTATCCTGTTGTGCTGAGTTAATCTCGTAGGGCACATCCTTTCCTCCAGGCTCAGTGACACTCTGAAACGTCACTACTTCTTCCTCCTCCTCCTTCTCGTCCATCTCTTCTGCATCCATCCCTTCTTCACTGTTAGGTGCAACTGTCCCCTGTGGTTCTTTTTGACCATTTGTACTTGCCTCTGGATATACTGGCCTCTCTGTACCTCTGACTGGATGAGTAACATTGATTTGACCGTTTGAAATTTTAGGTATAAAAATATCAAATGTATTTTGGTGATATGTCTTAGTCTCAGAGCTCCTCTCATCATGTTCTGTGCTCTCTGAACTCATATGTGGATACTCTGGGTGTTTTTTATCCCCTAAATCTTTGTTTAATGGAAATATAACACTACCCAAACTGTGATCTGCATGCAAAGGATTCTCTAAATCTGTCTTTAGACTCTTATCACTGAATGAGACACTTTGTGCACTTGTCAGACTCTGTGATGGCTGCCAAGACATAGTTGTGTCCTCATGCATATGTGGCCTGACAGTACTCTGCTCTTCTCTCAGGGGATTTTCTGTCACTCTCTCTTTGTCCTCAGGATGGTCATGAACTCCATATCGCTCTCTCAGCTCCAGTTTGTTTCTCCTGTCAAAACTCTGAATTGCGGAGTTTCTGTCACGCCCCTCAGAGCCTCCAAACACAGATATAACTTTATGGGAAGAGGAGGAGGACTGGGTGGAGAAGACCAGAGATTGAGGATAGGTCTCTGGAGGATCTGTAGGACCATAATCATAGTCTTCTGGCTCCTCCTTATCCATTGGCATGGGTTTGAAGAGGGGAAGATTCCCATTAGGAAGAAGGCCATACGGCGTTGAGAACTGCTCTGTATGGCCTTGCTGGTCAAACCTTGAGGGGTAACTGTCAAGCGTTCTGGCTGGGTCCTCCTCCCTGGGTGAAGCTAACATGGGTTGATGGACTTTATTTGGATCACAGTCAGGTACAGGGTAGCAAATCAGCTTTCCCCCTTCATTGGGGCAGTGGCAGACCTGGCAGGGGTCAATGTGGAAGGAGTGTCCAGCCTCGTACTTTTGCCTGCCGTGGACACACCCAATTCGTTCGCACTGCATGCAACCATCCGCAGGCTCTGAAACCTCAATGCAGTTTGGTGGCATGTCAGGACAGCTGATATAGTGGCAGCTGATCCGGCCTCCTCCCACAGGACAGGAGCACTCTGTGCTGCCGTAGTCCACAAAATAAGAGTCTCCCTCGGGCACTTTGCCATTCTTGAATCCAGCATTGTTGCAGTCGTAGTACTGGTAACCCTCACATGTGCATCCTTTTTGTAAGCATGAGGCACAGCAGGCACCACTCTCCAGCACTTCTTCGATACAGTTGTCCAACTGGGGACAGTCCACGCCAGTGCAATCACGCTGGCACAAGCAGACACTCAGGTAGAGAAAAAGCAACGTACCCCTCAGCAGTGCTACTTCAGCTCTTATGAGACACGCCATGGCAGCAGGTGAACATGCAACAATCAAAGCTCTGAGATCAGGTAATGTCCAAGGCCTTTAGTTTATCTTCAAGGATTCTGGCACATTCTGTCCATGTGAATCACCTTTACTCTGCATTAAATACAAGAGAGACAGATAGGCAGACAGAGGCTTATTTCTCAAAATGAAAGCAGACCAACATCTGGCTTTATAGTTGAGCTCATGAGGGACCAGTCTTTACAGCCTCATACTTGTTCTAACATTTAGTCTACACATTCCTCATTAACTTCACCTGCAGTACACTGCACTGTGTCATTATTGAGATGATGATACCATAATGAAACTTGGAACCTGCTCAAGTTCTAAATATCTACCAGGCTCAGGTTTATCTCCATTAAAAACAACTGCCATTACAATCTTGTATTGAAATCAACCCTCAAGTCTAACTGATAAACAGTAGATGCTTAATAATGTTTTATCAGTTGAGTTTGTTGGAAATTGATTATAAATTGATTATAAATTGATTTATGAAGGTAATTATTGGAGTCTTCTTTGACTACTGATGCTTGTTGTAAACAGTGTGTTTAACAAGAGTTGAAGATTTAGACTTAAAGTGACAGGATGGAAAGACTTCCATTCTGGAGTCAGTTCATTGGTTCCTTTTATCTGATGGTACATTCAGCCAAATATAAAATATATAAAACAGAATAAACTAAAGAATCAAAACCTCAAATTTGACACAGATCCCTTGCTGCTCCACATTGTTCTGTTCTTAACTTGAGAAAATGTTATGATATTTACAACAAAACTCCCTTTGCAAAATTATTTTTTGACAAATCTAATGTAACATCAATGAGGTTAGGCATATTTTCCCATGGCAGTGCATGCTGGCTAGCCTATAGGTCGTCTCTGCAAGTGGATACAAACCCCCACATCAAACTCTTACTGTTCTATTCTTTGGCTGATACTCATGAAGTATCTACGAAGTGCTGTATTTGACACCAGTTTGTGAATATTGCTGTCGGAAGCCAGAAAACCTGCTCTAAATAAGCACAGTTATTCTCATTGCCTATTAATCACAATATCAATGAGTCATGAGCTGCACATTTGAAGAGGGCTCCAGGAAATGGCCTTAACTGTTTGGAAATAGTTTACACATTTTACCAATTAGTGTATATTAAAAACTGGTTTTATTATCTTTGTCATGACTTTTGCATTTAAAAAGCAGAAAAACACATCTAAAAAGAAAATGTTTTTGACACAAAGAACATATAGCTAAATTGTTCCATTGATAAAGGATTTATGAATTATTTGAAATCATTTCATTTAGAATGCTAATAAATAGATTTGTGTTTGGTTTTAGTCACTTTTCAGCTTCTCATTAACAACCAATTGTACATTAACTTGTCAAATTCATACATATCCAGTCATTTCCCCTCTATAAGACACTAAGGAAAAAAACAAAAGTAAAATAACTGTGTTTGATCACAAAAGCCTTCACATGATATTCTGAAGTTCTTTAAATGTATTTTTTTGTTCTGGGGTTTCCCAGATCATTCTGATAAAAGGGATGGTTTTGATGTCAAAGCCAAGGAGTCTGAACCACAAAATGCAACCCATGAAGCAGAACAAAGAAGTGGAGTTGAGTAATTGGGCTTCTTTTGCTCGAAACCTTTAATTCTCTGGAGCTCCTGCGATAGCCTTCCTGAGGGGATAACTAGCCCCAGCCTGTCCTTCTGACACCAAACTGAGCTTCCTAGCCTGAGAAGTAAATATCACTGCCCTCCTGTCAGAGAAAGTGACATGCATCACCACTGCACTTCACATAATAAAAGCTGGCAAGTAATGGCTGCAAGTGAATGCAAATGAAACGGTCCAAGCAGCCTGGTGTTTCACAGGGCAGTGAGGGATGGGGATTCCTCTGTCTCTCACACACACACACACATACACACAGACATATACACGCACACACAATCAGCTGATGACTAAACAGTGCTTGGTATCATGCACCTCTTACAACATGGAAAATGTGGGCAACTCATAACAGACAACTGGGCAAGGTTATCAAACTTAACCACTGATTGCAAGGCGGTTACAAACATAGGCACAAACTAAGGTTTAAAGAAGTAGTCCGTAGAAACTGACTTATAATGTTCTTACAACTGCATCCAAGGGTTAGGGTTTTTTTTGTTTTGTTTTTTAAGATAGCAAACAGAATTTCGATTTAAAAAAAAAAAGATGCGGGTCGTTTTGACGGTTTTACGAGTGAAGCTGTGTGAAGACACCGGCCCGTGTTACCTTGTCATGCAGGGACTGATGGGCTGGAGAGCCGCCGGCCGCCGGTCCTCCGAGCGCCGAGTGTGGGAACCTTGTGACCATCGCAGCGGCGCCGGGACCCGCAGGCAGGCGGAGGGGGAGGTCCGAAAAGTTTCCCCGCTGAAGATCCAATCATGAACTCTAATGAAGAGCAGGCTCCACTGGCAGGGCCGGCCCACAGAGCACAGCACGGTCAGATGGGGAGAAGTAGAGTAAATGCAAATAGATAAAGAGAGAAACAAAGCAAGGCGTATAAAAATATATGTTTTGTGTTGTAGTCAGATAAAACAGCAAAGTTAGAACAGAAAGTGTTGTCAACATACAAAACACTTACACAGCACAACATATGGTGTGGAGGGACTAGGGGCAGCATTGCCAATGTAGTCTACACAATAGCTTACACTTGATCATGATCTACACCACCTACACTTTGAGTGATGTGTTCTAACTATGTCCTCACAAACAGCAGCTGACTTCCAGGAGGCTTTGCAACATTCAGTCGCTGTTCACAAGGAAACTGTTGCAGCATGTAACTTCCTGTGAGACATTTTTACATTTCCAGTCATGAACAAATTAAGCAAGCAAGCTACAATGCGTTAGCAGTGAGTTTTAGAGGCGCTGGTGTATTTTTTAAATTTTGGACAGAGCCAGGTGAGCTGTTTCCCCCTGCCTCTAGTCTTTATGTTAAGCTGTCACCTTACTCAAATTCTTGCACAAATAATCAAGTGTTTTGTTTTTTTGTTTGTTTGCTTTTGTCCTGTAAATTACACATATACCATTGTGGTCAACTATTTTGAACTTACATAAGATTTGTATCCGCTTGAAAAGGAAGATAAGCTGAGTTGTTGCTGTTATTCCACTATGTTTCTCCTCTCATATTCTGCTCATTGTAGTACACAGTCATGCAGCCAGAGTTACTGTGCTGCTGCACTCTGTTATATTTCCTTTAGAGCCATGTTGTCAGCCCCCAGGGAAACCATAGCTGCTGTCCATTGCTGTGTTTTTACGGATCTTGCATGTACCTCTTAAATGGAAGGCCGTAACCTTGGCTAAACAAGAGCCTTGTGCTCACATCATTACTCATGCTGCCGCCTGTCTCTGCCAATTGCAGCCCATGCATGACACAAGGCTAAAGGCTATCTCAACTGCACACAAAAGACCACATCTCCTTCAAATACAGGCCTGTTTTGAATTACCTGCCTGACTCCACACCGAGCCCTACTCCCTGGGGGGCTAAAGATGCATGTCATTCAAGTGAGCATGTCTCTGCATTCACATGTGGCGAAGAAATAATTCATCCTCAGTCATTTTAATATATTTCCACCTTTTGGAGGGAACCTGATCTGTAACAGCAAATGGTAGAAGACAAAGTCATTTTACCATCAATCTTGTGTGTCACTTTCACAACACCCTTCTTTTATTTGCAGTGGCCCATTTGGAGGGTATCATAAATTTGGTCCCTTCAGAGGATGGTAGAGTTCAAAGAGTGCAGGAAGTGTGAGTGTTGTTTGGAAATAAAAAAAGAAAAAAGTGGCATGCCAGAGGTTTGAATGGATTCAATCATCGTACTGGAGCAAGTGACCTAATCACCATTTTGGACCCCACCCACCAACCCGTATAAAGCTTCTATAATGAGAAGCTGTCAAAGTCTGTGGTGAAGTGGGGGTCGGATCCTCTGATCGCAGATAAGACCACTGCCATGAGAGTGGACCAGCTCTCAGCTAGAGATGAGAGATGAGGTAAAACAAAAGAGAGGACTCACTTTCAGAGTGATCAGGGCTGGGTCAGTTGAAGGACATGTAAAAACTTGCTTGTAGGCCTACATTTTTAAATCTAATCCCATGTACTGTTGGCCAGCTGCATTATTTCTCACATATCAAAGTAGTCTTGACTGTGACAGCATGGTTCCCTGGAGTTAACTGCGGTTGTTTGTTTGTAGGAAGTCACAGAGATGACACAATGTAGGATTATAAGATCAGAGAGGGTTGCCATAGTGTAGTGAACAAACTTGGGTTTTGCATGTGCATAACAAGATCAGACTGAGCCCCACTATAAAACACGAAGTGGGACTCAACACCACAAAGGTGAGATTTGTTGAATCCTAGTGTGATCTCTAGGGAAAGCCGTCAGACGGGCTTTGAAATAGCCAGGGAGGCCCAAGGATGTCAGGGTACTTGTGTGAGGTCACACAAGGATCTGGCACAAGGATCTGGCACAAGACTCACTAGTATCCCTCCTGTATGGTTCATTGATGAGAAGCTTGCCAGGGGCCCAAAAATGGTTTTTGAACCATGTCTGCAGCCATTTTTGAGTTTCACTTGGAAATTGGCTGCAAGTAATATGTAAACACTGTATAACATGTATGCTTCACATATCTTTAAAAAGATTGCTTAGGGTGGGTGTCACCTCAGTATATGTATATGAAAAAATTAAGTCGACAGGAAAACAGAACAGCCTTAAGATAACTTTGTTCCCAATTTTTGCTTGAAATTTAGACTGCTATCACTGTCTTGTCCAAAACCAGCTGGAGCTTGAGGATTGTGAGATCATGTTACTTATGCACAAGATGTACTTGAAGATAATCACCCCATTTCATTTGAGCAGCTGGAATGAATGATATTGCCCTAAAAAAAAGCTCTGGAAGAACATGAGCTATATTGTAGCTGCATTCTGATGATTATGGTCACAGTCAACAGAAAACAAAATATTAAGATTGACCAGATGTTGCAAAAATGGTACCCTATAAGTGTCAGTTTTGTTATTTCATGAGACTGTCATATTATGGTGTTTTTAAGTGTGTGAGTTCACTCTTGGCCTAGGAAACACTAGCAAATGTTGTTTTTTTGCCCCTTGGAAGCAGTGAAAACAATTTATGAACACAACAAATATATAACTGCCTTTTAAGTTTATGTGGTGAATTTGTTGGAAAACAGTTGCATATTCACAAATACAGCACACAGAGAGCCACATTATCATTCATTTAGGGTCATGTTTCTGTCCACCTGATGAATGTAAGTGTAATATTCATTCTCTTTAACTTGGTCTTTGGTCTTACCCAAGGCTCTATAGCTGTTAAATGCTCCACTATGTTCAACAGCATGTCCTGACTGTGGAAAGTTAGAGTTAGTGACCAGCTATTTGCCACTGAGCAGGTAGTATTCAAGGAGTTTTAAGTTTTTGGTTTTTGTTTTTTTTTTCCTGAAAACAGCTGTCCTCTGAAGCCACCAGATGCCAACCAAAAACACTCTGAGGCCGGTGAAACTGAACCAAAACAGTGAAGTTGTAGGAAACATGAGCGTAGGAAGAAGAATCTGAAATGAGACCTCGGAGGCTGGATTGGACGTGACAGATGGCTAAATACGGAGCTGAAACTTTATAAAGCTCCATAAATCTTAGGGAAGCTGCAGATTCAGGTGATTATTCCCTTTAGGTTTACTCCAACAAGCATCCCCTTTCATAATGGTACACTGTCAATTGGTTCATTGTTATTACAAAATAATATTTTAACAGCTTCAAAATGTTTGTCAGCAAATGTATGTTTTGATTATGTCTTAGTTTGTGTTTGTTTTATAAAGCTAATACATAAAGAAAACTATTGAGATCAGTGAACCCAAACTGTTAATTTCTGGCTTGTACAGATAGCAAACTTGCCAGCAGGTTACTTGTTGGCTTGACTAGGACAGCAGGGCAAGCCTTATACATGTGACTGCCTGTTGCTGACTGACTGTGTGATGGAGTTACACCACTGGCCCATGGACTGAGTGTTAGATTTTCCCCAGTGGCTGCTGTACTTTCAAAATGAACTGGCACATACAGTTTCTATTCCATCATCAGGGGGCGTTCACAGGCAGTGTTGCCGACTTTGCAATTGTCCACTGGACACGTGAAACGATAAGTAGACACTGATCTTTTGTTACAGGCATTTTTTGACTTTGAATCCACTCTAGATGCTTGAAGTGAAAATAGGGAAAGGTGATGAATTGTTCAAATGGGGATCAAGGTGCACAACTTCAGTCTCTACTCCAAGTCATGCATAGTGTTGTCAATTGTATACATGTAACAGTAACAGTTTTGTGAAAATTTGGAGAAAAAAAAAGAGCTTGAGAGAAAGTTCAGTTCCCATCAACTTACCGACCTCTGTACACCTGTCCAATTGCTGCATGAGATGGACATGACTGACCTGGAAAAAGATTCAAAAAATGGTCAGATGCAGGCCCTCCAGTTCCAGTGTCAGAAAGCTTTGGGATGGGGTTTCACGTGCCATTTGACAATCCAGAAAGCACTTATACTGAAACATATTCAAGCCTTTATTGCAATACAGCTAACATGTCTTTGTTCTGTGTTTTTTGTTCATCCTGTGATTCAGGAGACTAACTGGCTCTTTTGCTACAGTATATTTTTGTTTTGCTTGTTTTTTGACAGTAAATACAGAACATTTGCCAGGAAAACACCCAAAAGAAACACACTCTTATTACACAATCATGTGAGCCACATAAAACATACCATCTCACACAAAGGTCATCAATATCCTTTCTGGCTATAGATAATATTATTATGATGCAAATGATTTGCACATCCCGTCTTTATATATGTCACAACTGTTATTTTTAAAATGGGCCACTGTTTGTAATGCACTGTTTTTATGTCTCAAATGATGAATTATGGTTTGTCCATGAATGGCATTTTCAAATTGCTTGATTAAATAAACTGCAATGAACTGTAGGAGAGATTTAATTAATCTTGATTCAGTAAATGTGTTGTTTAAAAGTTCTGGTTAACAAATGCATGAAATTATTTTCAGACTAAATATATTCAGATGGTAATGTGTTTAGAAAGAATAAATAGAATTGTTTGGGAACATTTTTTCCAACCACTGACTGACCGGGAGGCTAAAAAGTTTAGCAATATCTGCCTCCCTGTGTACAACTATGATATGTGCAGCATGTTGCAATTAGCCTCTGGCATTGACTCAACTGTAAATTCTTATGTCCTGCAGAACACGGATAGTCCACAGAATATATATCCTCTGTACTTAATGATTTACAGGAGATTTGAATACCTGCACAAAGCATTAACACACTATTACTGATTAATTTTGCCAACAGCACAGAAACATACCTACTTTTGCAAAAAGAGAAAATATTGTCTCTAGTGCACTGTTCCATAGACTTGGGGAGGAGTGACCTTCACATCGGCCTCAGCCTGCTGCGTTATCTGAGGGATACAGTGCAGTGATTTATGGGCCAAAATTGAACTGTGAAGAGAAAAGGGAAATGGGTGGTGGTGTGCTCTGGAATCTCCATTAGCCCGGCTCTGTAGGGGACAGCCCTACCCACGTCACTGATTCTCTTAACAATAGGTCAGGTAACCAAGGGCCCTTTCAAAAGCAAAAACAAAGTACACTGTCAGTGGACTGTTTTATCAGTATACCATGTGCTGAAATCAAGACTTAAAAGATGAAGGTGAGCCCTTCAGCAGCCTAACACGTGCTCTGTTTCATCTCTATTTGCCTCTGCACACATAAATGTATTTCGTCCCTGTCTGAGAATGTGCTGCAGGTGCAGCAGCATTAGGTCCCCAGTTAAATCAGAACTGCTACCTTGGCACAAAAGCTTAATGTTTCAATCACCTTTTTGCCCTCAGGCTGTTTTGGAATGAAATTTTCCACTTAGATTAATTAAAAACAGTGAGTCACAAAACCAAATCTGAACTTATTTTTGACAGTATAACTTGCCAAATTGGGCTAACAAGCGGCATTATGTCTAGTGTGTTAGCCGGTGTGTCACATTGTCTTAGGTACTGGCCGACTGACTGTCTTTTTTGGCAGCATAGTATGTTTGGAAAGAGCAGCATGAGTGGAGAGACACTGACGGACATGCTCTTACTGCTGATTGTGCCATCAACAGGATGCTAGAGACCTTTACCACTTCGTATTTACACTAAGACTGATAGCTTGTTGTTGACTACCAAGCAATAAATAAGCAAAAGTAGAATTCAGCATTTAGGTTAAAATTAAAACTGGCTGATCAGTTTTTGTAAACATGGACTTTAAGTTAATGGTAGCAGTGAAAAGATAATTATGATAATTACTGCATATAATGTACATATATTCATCTATGCAAGGTATAAAAGGACATGTACAGTTTTCATATTTTGTGAGCCTCATTATATAGAAACCATGACTGATTATGGTGAGGGCACTAGCAAACAGTTGCTTAGCTACATATCCTGCAGGCACAGAACAACATTAGCATTCATTTGTCTGTCTGTACACTTGATAACTAAAAGTCAATTTTCATCCAGACTGATTTTAGAAAGTGTACAGCTGAAAAACAAACAAACAAACAAACAAACAAACAAACAAAGAAACAAACAATAAATACATAGAAACTCTAATTTTGCGAATGTGATCCAAACCAAATTTTATTTTTTTTATCCTGATCAGATTTCTACATGTCTTGGTCCAGACACTTATTTAGAAGTCCTGTCTTGTTATGGACACTGTGTAAAAATGTAGCTTTTAACACTTGAGTTATTTGGGGCGATATAACTCCCATATGGTCATTTTGTAAATAAATTTTAACTTATTTTCATTAAATTATTAGAAACTGACACACAGCAAAACTAGAACCGGGAGTCTAAATAATGCAATCACTATTGTTAGGTTCTCTTTCCTAGAGTGCAAAACAGCAGTTTATAGAGAGGCTTTTATTTTGAATTAATTGATTTGAAAACATTTCATTCTAAATATCTGAAAAACAGAGACCAAAGGTGTATGGTCATGTCTTAGAAAAAACTCTAAAAAAGCTGTATTTCTTTATATTGAATGATTGTTTTGTGGAATGCAATTATTTACACCCGTTCAGTCAATCAGCTTCTGATTTCATGAAATATGCATGGGCCACCAGAATGCGCTTGGAGGGGAGCTTTAGTTTCCAGGGGATGTTGCTTGATTTGGAGGAGGCATCCAAATTATGCATTTCTCCAAATTGGCTCAGTGTGTCTTCAGCCTTCTACAGTGCAGCAAAAATACAGTCATGGCATTATAGCCCAGAATTTTCAGACTGTGAGACATTACCTCAAATGTAACCCTCACCCTGTTAACCCTTGTGGTTTGAAAGTCTGGCAACATTGATTCACCCTCTGTGCTGAGAGCAAGAGGCATTCTTGTCCTGATGAATGCACCTTCAAATAAAACCCATGACCTAAACATAAAGCAGTGCCATTTTGTCTCATTTGCAAAACACTGTTTGCTTTTACCTTTCTGTGTTTTTTCTTCCATCATTCCTTTATAAACACTTTTCAAATGAGTCGCCCTTCACCTCTGCAAATGTCAATCCAATCAACAGTCATGCTGAATCTCGACAGTGCCCCATTGTTCTATGCAGTCCTGAAGGCTGTTTCAAAAAAAGCTGCGATTGTGTATTGGACAAAGGATCTCTTTCCATATGGACAGCAGATCCACACGAGCTTGCCCCCAGTGCTACACCTTCGTGTGCCACAGAGAATCCACCAGAAACCACTGCGAGTAACAATATCATATCTGCTTAAAGCTGCTCTTGTTAGCACCACAAGTCGTGTTAATACAGCAGCATGTGTCACTACATCACATTTTTCACTATTCTGCATTTCTCTTTTCTCATACTGTTTGGGAATGCACTAAGTTAGACATTTTACAATGAAACTCAAAGGGGCAGATCGGTTCTGTCTGACCAGTCAAACAGGACATCCTAAGTCTGTGTTTATCTTAATGATGTGTGCAATTAACATAGCTGCCCCATGTCATCCCTGATGAATTAAAGTGATGTGAAATGCCTGTACAAAAACAAATGTCTGATTGTGCTAATGTAATTACTTTTTAGTATTATTAGCAGTAAAAGGGAATGCACAATATGTTGATGTAATGTCTTTGGTGCAGGATATTCACAAGTGATGATAAAAAGGGATTACAGATGACATAATGCACCCCAGGTGGTCACACTGTAGGTCCTCAGCTCTGTGAGAGTTAAACACAGAACATCTGCAGGATGTCGGCAGGATTAGATAGACATGACTGAGTTTTCTTCTAGTTATAAGCTCATGATAACCAATGATACACCAGACATTTTATGCTTTTATTAGCAAGGTAGCATAAAACATAGTCAGCTAACCATTATTATCCAGAAAATGAGGTAATTATCTCATGACTATATTAGAATGGCACTCAGTAGAGCAGATACCTCCGCCAAAGCCAAATAATCCTACACGTCTGCCTAGCTCCACCAAATCTGGATTGTTGTCTGGATCTGAGCAAATTGTAGAAACTCATAGAGCTCAACACCATAAACATGTTTGAATTATTACATCAGGCTCCATATATTATTTCCTGATGAACTGACAAAAATGTTGAAAAATTCCCAATCTCTCAATGTTAAGGAAAGTGATTAAAAAGTAATTAAAAAAAATTCCTGTATTGGTGCATGACAAAAGTCTTATTTTGAATTTATGATCCAACATGCCATCCAGAAAATCAACCTTGTTGCACTGATTTGAGGGGGTTGGCTTTTGAGAGAGGTGGACAGAGATGGACAAAAACCCATTTACGTGCATACTTTGGGGTTCTTATACTTGCTGGAGTTGTCAGATTCAGAGGTAAATTGACAGAATTGCTGTGGGATAGGGTTAGAAACTGGCAGAGAACTTTTCCTGGCAACAACATCTCTGGAAAACTTCCTCATGACTTCCAGGATTATCTGCTTTGATAAGAGAGACGACCAAGACCAGCTCGGCGGCATAGAAAAAAGCTGGCTACCATCAGGACAGTGTGGGACTAGTGGGTGACCCCCTCCCCCTGTTTTACAACCCTGGGCCTAATGAGACTGTTGATGAGCAGCTGATGCCATTTAGGGGCCGCGCCCCTTCAGGCAGCACATATTGTGTTTACCCACAAAACACAGAATCAAGATCTGCTTCAGCATATGCATGGAGCTGGCAAGTGTATAACAGGAAGTCAGATAAAGGAGCCTCTGAGTGATATATTGTGTAGACGCACATGAATGTGTTCAATTTCAGAGTTCAAGTTCAGAGAAATAAACATAAATAATGATGAAAAACTTTGTTTCATTTTATATTTGTTTTCTCCACCCATATCTTGATTATAATTGATTTTTTTCTTTTTATTACATTTTATCACAAAAAATAGCACTTTTATTCATAAATGTGATTTAACAGAAGTAAATGGCAAATATTAACTATATATGCTGATTATGTTGCTTGTAGCTAGGATAATGTAGCATTTGTTAAGTTTTTTCACATAAATTGTTATGGCTATATTGATTTAAAAACCCAATAATGCAGTGGGTCCACCAGTCCCAAAAACGATGGCTGAGTAACAAAAACATGAACACCACAGTAGGGTTAAGAGGTTAACACTCATTACTAATCAGCTTCATCAGGACTGTGTAGGTGTGCTATTATCAGATTTGATCAACGTGGCATCTGCCACAGGCAACACTTGCAAACAACCCACCTTAGGAGTGGGGGGAAAAAATTGATTCACAAAAGGATCCAGATTCTTATCTTCTACAATTTTGCATAACATTACTAACACCACAGTGGAGCACTCAGTCTAAGAGGTTGAAGATCGTAACATGGTTTCAAATTATTGCTGTTAACTTTTTTTATATCAAAGAGTTGCACACACTCACACACTTTTCTGTGCTTTTTTTGTTCATGAGAATATGAGAGTTTGCTTGGCTGAAGTGCCAGCTAAGTGCCACAGTATACTAAGGTAAAAGGCTGAAAACTAATGCCCAACTTTTTCTTAACTGAATTGAATATTGATTTTGTAGCTAGACTAAATTCTGAACCTAATTGTGACAAGGAAAATTGTAAAAAAAATATGATGTGTAAACTCATCAGCAATGTGTATTTCCAGAACAATGTTTAAGTTACCCTGGATCCACAGATCTCACTGTGAGGTGAAGATTTCATAAGTACTATTTTCCTATTTTCTTTCTTTCTTTCTTTCTTTTTTAGGTAGAAAGCAGTTCTAATTTGGGACTCGAAAAAACTGATGTGTGAGTACAAAAAACACACTCACAGGAAACCATGCAATGTTAAAAGTGTAAAGGCACCAGGCTTGTATCTGGGCCTTGTTCCATTGGCCCTCAGTCCCTGTGAATGGGCTGAGTGTCCACTGAGTTAGAGACAGAGCCTGAGGCAGAGCGCCAACCATGTGTTACATTATGCTGAGAGTTTAATACATTACTCATAATATGTCAGGGATTTCTGGTGGGGCTGCCTTGGCAAGACTGAGTATCTGAGACATTTTGAAGCGTTATGGATTGGCTGTAAAACCCCATAAATTGCAGTCTACATTTTTACAAAGAATCACCCAATAAAATTCAAGCAAAACAAAGATTGATCTTGTTAAAGACAAAAATCTCCAAGCATTGGTCTAAAGGAACACCTACAGTTGTTTTGTCACTTTGAATTTCAACACCAGATTATGTAGCAGGATTTACCAGGGCCTCATGTCTTAATAAAACCATTTGTTCTGATGGGAAAGTGCTGATGACAGAGCTGGGGTAACCAAGGTTATTTAAACTTACACGCCAGCTTTTAACCTGGCTGCAACTGACTTTTACAGCTGTATATTTCTGTGTTAGTCTAGATGACTTACCTTAATTTGTATAGCAAAGGACAAAAACAGTATGTAACGAAACACAGGACTCATAAAACATCTCCAAAATTGTCCTTAAGTGAAGAAAAAATATGATCCATACTAAGTAATACACATTTGATAAGATACTATCTGACCCATTCTTGACAAATTAATTTTCTACTTTGTGGAAATTTGTTTCTACACTATAAACCAGTCCAATGATCCATCTTCTACCAGTGTATGCTTGAAACAAGGACATTCACCTCATTATCCTTGAGCCTCTGTGTTGTTTTTTGGCAGTATGTTTAGGAACATTATGTAGGAAGATGATCAACCTGCACATCTTTAGTTGTAAGCATAATGAAGAAGTTGACTGTATGTTGCAGCATCAATTTTCCCTTCAATCCGGACCAATCTTCACTGAAAAGACAAATGACCCCACAACGTAACGTTGCCACCACAATGCTTCACAGTCGGTATGTTGTGTTTTTGGTGGTGTCCTGTGTTTGGTTGTTGCCAAGTAATTCTCATGTTGCATGTTCCCTGGAACTGGTTGTGGTTATGGATGAGAGAGTACCACCTTGTGTTCTCAGGGTGTATCTCATGTGATCCAGAACCCCATTGAGGCCCCTGGGAACCGAGGCTGTGGGCAGTCTGCAGGGTTTTCCCTGGAAACATAGCTAACTTTATCTGTCTCAGCAGCTAATCAGTGCACCACAATTTCCTGCAGTCTCTGCAAAGTGTTCTTCTTTCTTCAGTTAGCTGACAGCAGAGACATACAGGAAATCTGTAGAGTCTTTTCACCTCCCAAGGTGCTATTGTCTATTGAAATGCTTTTGTCGGAATGACATTTGCCTCAGCTTATAGCATGACAATACACAGGCCACACTAAAACTTTATAGATGTTTAATCTCTCTTCTATCTCTGTGGGAGGAGAAGTTGTGATATATCAGGGGAGAAATGTGGTACAACGGAAAGTTCAAACACCCAAGAGAATGTGCTACAGAATGAAAAAGCGCTCGAAGCATTCATTTTCAAAATGAAAGCAGAAGCTGCCCCATTTAATCTTAAACACCTTAAAGGTATTTATGCATCAGCACTGACTTTGACAACCCTTATAAAAGTCTCTGACTGTCCCTTTATTCCATCCATTTTTCTAAGATGGCAGAAACAGCGGGGAGCATGTGCTGCTTTTATGGTTTCACTGCAGGGACAGTTTGGCAGCTGAGTCATGAGCCAGTTCTGTTGTTCAATCCTTCATTCATTCTCATTTAGAAAGTGTACAAATTAAGATTATATATTATGCATAAACTCCTTTTGTCTTCTTAAAATGCTGCATACAGTTTGTCTTCATTAAAATATCATTGTAAAATCCTTGTGACCAATGTAGTAAAATAAAATATAAAATAAAAGTCCTCTGAACTTTTTAAACAGTAGCCCCAGTAATCTCATCTCTCAAAAAAAAAAATTTAAACTGTTGAGTTATGGAAAAAACAGCAAAGAATGAAAATAATGAAACACTCACAGGAAGTGGTGTCATTATCACAATTTATTTAGTAAATATGAATAGACATTTATTGTCTACTGTAAAACCACAGTTTATTTCAACTTGGGTTTTTTTAGTCACTTGGTTCTACCATTTATGATAATGTACACTGTGAGGTAAATGTTCAGCCCTCAAACATTGTAACATACAGAATAAAATGGGTCTAAAAGGACAACAAACAAGTAGTTACAAAGGTTGTTTCCTCTGTTTTTTTTTCCAGGCATTTATTATAATTTAAGTGAATAAAAGGCCACATCATTTGTGAGAGAGGTTGGACTCTAATATGGGAGATCAGTGTTCGTTTCCTGTTTCCTACCAACAGTCAATGTTGGTTTCTTTTTTGGGCTTTCTATGCCTTTATTCAATACTGAGCAATGAGATAACAAGATGTAAGGGAAAAGGGGGATTTGGAGCAGGGACACTGATAAATGTTTCTTACCCACCATGTCACCTCAGTGTTGGTTCCTTTTAACTATTATCACAATCACTCCCTAACCTTATACGCTGATCCTAAACCATCATGTGTCTCTAATGTTGTGCTAGAAAAGGACTGGTTTGTATGCCATGTTGTCTGGCCGAGACCAAAACTAAATGCACTCTGAGTTGTTCTGAGTGACCACACTTGAAGGCAGGGTGATAAGCCCACCGTCACCGAGAGGCGTGATATGTGGAATGGATGTCAAGGCCCTGACCAGAGCCAGTCTGACTTGGGTCCCTCTGCCCACAGCTTTACTCTCTCCATTAAAATTCATCTTATTAAAATGATAAACTGAAGTCTACTGAGTCTGATGTATTTTATGGTCAAACACATCACAATAAACCGAGCTGGTCTCATCTGTCCTGCCCTCTCTGATAGAGTACAGTCTGACTTCTCCTCTTTTAATTCTTTTAGAACACTTTGCTTGACATTGGAAATAACCATCTATTCCTTTCATCAGTTTTAGTACATAGTTATATGCAGGAGTTAAAAATAATACTGTCATTTCCATGATATTTAAGTAAAAAATAAAAAAATGTTTGATAATCGGATAATAAAATACTTACATAATCATCTGTCATCCATCAATCACCAGTTATTCAATTCATTATATTATATTAAACTTAAATTTAAACTAAATGATTAGTCATGCAGTTCTCTGTGCTGTGCACTGTGCACCACTGAGTCCATAGGTCAGGCCTGTACTGGGTATCAGTAGATACTTTCTGCGCTTCAGATAAGAGCTCTATCCTCCCTTAATTCTTCATTTGATTAGGTAATTTTGATTGGTTATGCATTCTTATGTACTGAGTAATATTGTAATAGCAAAAATATTTCCCACACTGGAGATGTCAAATTGTTTAAATGTGGGGTTGCCGGTAAACACTTTCAGACGGTGTCTCCTGGAAGGCACTTATCATGTTACACTTGGATCATGTTACACTTGGTTGTTCACAAGTGGTAGAAATAGTTGTGTAAAGAATGATATAAAGAGCCTGAGTTCCTATCTCACCTCCACACACAAGTGTGTGTGGATGTTGGATTTTCAGTTTTCAGTTACAGATGGTGTAATGCCCCAACTGTGACATCAGAGAGGTGTGTGTGTGTGTGTGTGTGTGTGTGTGTGTGTGTGTGCGTGTGACGTTCTGAAGAGTATATTATCATCTTAACCAAGCTTCGCCGCACATACATGAGTGTTTATTGAAACAGGGGGTTTTATTCCTGCTACTAAAAAAAGATTTTTCCACGTGAACATGCAAAACACACTTGTATGTGTTGCTCAAGATGTCAGTTACAAATTAGATACTTTTCTGTTTAATTTCAAAGACTTGTTTTGAAAAAGTCAAGATTCTGGGTTTAAAAAAAATGTATCAACACTGGTACTCTTTATTTCTCTCTTTATCGTTCTATGTAATGTCTGTCAAATGACAGTACTAAAAAAGAGCATTAAAAAATCCTTCGGAACGCAAGTACAAAAGGGCTCTCCTCATCAACTTCACATGGATTTTTGGAAGTGCAGACTTGGAACACAGGCCAACCTTGATCCTAATCATCACACTCAGACTAATAACATAATGAGGTCACTGAATACATACCCTGCTTTGATTAAAATCCTTGAGAAATTTAAATAATCCCCTTCTAGTCAGCATGTAGTTAACTGTGAATGTTGAACATTTCAATTCTGAGCTCTGATCCAACTCATTTGTAATTCTTGACTTTGTGTAGCTTGAATCAATCACAAAGCTTTCTTGCTCAGGTTTTTTGTTTTTGTCCTACCAAGAATTCCTGAGTTGGAAGTTACGAATCGGCAGCAGGAGTGTGGATGAGACTCCAGGCAGCTCCATCTGCATATGCATTTCTCATTGCTTGATATGCCACTAAATCAAAAAACACTAACTGAAAGAATAACATCACAAATTTGAAATGTTTTTTTCTTCTTTTTTTCATGCCAATATGTGAATCAATCAAACTATAGTACTATAAGTGTTATAACAGATGTTCAGCTGCAGTCTGAATGCAGGCAAAATGGCAGTGGCACTCAGAGGAATGTCTGCCTTTTAAAAGGAACTTTTGAACACAATCTGGCAGCGTTATCAATCAAGAACAACAACATTAATTGTTTCAGGTATGGCCATAAATCACAACTGAGATCATCAATTGAGATTACAGTATATGAGTATGAAATAAACTCCACTCCCCTCCCTCACTCTCTGATTTATCTACTCTTGATCATGCAAAATATTTACATTTGGTACTGTCATGCAAGCTTCTCCACAGACTCATACAAGCCAACAGTACCACAATTTTTGGAGCACACAGAAAAGTTGAGGACTTAATAAAGTCTGCCTTGTTATGAAAGACCTATTGTTTTCCTAATTCTTTCTTCTAATTGACTGTGGCAGCTTGGACGTGGACAGCAGTTTCTCCACTTGTTCATGGCAGTTTCAGAGACTTCCCTGACAGCTTCGTCTGGGACTGATGAATAAAAAGGCCTGGCTTCTATCCGAGGCCCACCAGCAGGCCATCAAACGAGGGCTCAAATGTGACTTCTTTGCTGTCTGCGCAGCAAGAGCAGCCGGTTCCCCTGAGGAACACTTTTATGGGTCAGGTAATCAACCCCTGAGTCTCCAAACACCCTGCTCTGAGTCTACTGTCTGACTTTGGTACATGAATGAATCTGACGAGCCCTGAAGCTCCCAGTCGGCCCCCTCGGCATTCTTTGGCATACGGGCTTCAGTTCGGCATGTATAAGTGTCAAGGGTAGCGAGTCTGTACGAGCGGGTGTCAGCAGCGGCCAAGTTGAGTCAAGTTGAGTAGTGTATACGGGTTTGTACAGGTTTATGGTATTGAATGCATACAGTTCCTTACGTGATTCAGTCAGTCAGCACCTGTGGTGCTTTAAGCTAAGCTTTGTTACACAGTATTCAATTGAGTTTGAACACTATTTAAGGTCTCAGGGCTTTCAATTCTATGGCTTGCAATTAGTATGGCTACATATAAAATGCAAACTGATGGGAGAAGGTGAAAGCTTTTGTTAGTGTCAGATGTCAGCGTTTGAACGTATAGCTCGGAATTTCCTGAAGGCAGTACAAGGCAGTTTAAACCCAATTTGCATTGAACTTGCAAAAAAAAACAAAAAACAAAACAAACCCAAAACCTGTGGAAAAGATTAGTGGATTATGTTTTACCAGCACTATTTCATGTCCGTATGTTCTGTATGAGGAAACCTCAAGGTTTGTTAGCCTAGTATAGCACAGTTGGACGCAGGCTAGCCCAGTGTTGTCAAATTTGCATTCTAAAATCCCCAACGCTTTTATATCTACATGTAGAATTTGTTACATTTGTTACCTACACACTGAAATGATTTGAGCTAAGCTAAGTGATCTATGTTCATAGCAGTAAAGAGGTCTTGTCCCCGAGTGCCAGCTTTCAAAACCCAGCTGAATCTTGGATGTACAGTACATGTAACTAATTTGATAAACTATACATTCCTATTTATTTTGTACATGCTAAGGATAGTTGACCATGTCTATCTCATTTCATTTAACCCACATACATGGATTTAAAATTGAGCTTCTCTTCTACTCTACTTCCAA
Source organism: Istiophorus platypterus (assembly GCA_016859345.1). NCBI lineage: Eukaryota > Metazoa > Chordata > Actinopteri > Istiophoriformes > Istiophoridae > Istiophorus > Istiophorus platypterus. Next base: position 3,090,485 of record CM029117.1, read on the forward strand.
GCAAGACAACAAGTCCACAAAATGTTGGAGCATACCTAAGAGCAAAATATTAATGGGTGCCTAAACAGCAGTTAGTGCTCCAGCCAAAGAAAGCTGGACTCAACAGTATCTCCAGGCTTTTTATGCTTTGGTATAGAATCAACACATGAATCACATTACATTATTTCTGGAGACAGGAGGTCAGCATAAGTATGCCTGCCGTTTACAGACATACTTTTGCATCTTTAAAAACTCAGCATGCCAATGAATTTTAAGCTGTTTTGTAAGGAAAATATCTGAGAAATCTTCCCAGAAAAGAGGAGCGATAATCTCTCAGACAAAACAGATGAAAAGATAATATTGTTACAACAAAGACAAAAATCAACACAAAATCATCACTTTCTTTAGAAATTGAAATACTGCAGTGTGTCTTGGCGGGACGAGACAACAGCTTGATTGATTATCTTTCGGTTTGCATTTAGGCAGAGGGCCATGTCTCTGTGGCTGTTGCTGGATTGAAGGATGAAGGCTCAGTCTGGAGCCCTGTGTGGTCCTGCAGCTCCAGAGGCCTGCGCTCTGGCAGCCTCCTCCCTCCTTGAACACACCTACATACATCTTACCACGTTCATCTTTATTTATGAGAGAATACGAATGGGAACACATAATTCGTAACCAAGGAGATGCTGGAAATGGGTAGTACTGAAGACAGTAAAGGAATTATTTTTCCTATACATTGGCGCTCATGCCAGAACCAGTCAAATGATCAAATTTGTATTTGATTGGCATGTACAGTGATTCTTAACAGCTAGACAATTTCCTCCCAGGGGGTTAACACACTCACATTGATTTAAGAATTATAGTGGCTCAATCTGAACTAATTTGATATTCAAATATGCTACCAAAATTTATTTAATTAAAAAATGTAATGCGCAAACATAAGGCAAAATGAGTAAACAATGTTCTCAGGATTGTAGGGATAATATAATTAAAAAAATGAATTTAAAAAATCAAATAAGCATTTCATTGAGTGGAAGAAAAGGTCTCCAAGCTAATAAACATGCTAAGTGAAAGTTAACCAGAAATGATTAGACATGCAAAATCTGCTTAAACTCCACCAGTGAATCAGTGAACAGGGAACAGTGATTCCACTGGAATGAGTTGATTTCCCTGAGAGATTTTGCAGCTTTAAATACCTGTGTAATCTGGCTCTTCGACAGCCTCTCCGACAGGGAGGTGTCACAATGTGTGAGATCCTTGTGCTTTCTGATTACTTAAGTACATTTGTGTACTCTGAAGATGCACCTTATGATAGCAATGCCAGGTACTGCTTGAGAGAATGAATTCAGCCTGTAGCCTGATATTATATAAATTTATAGATTCTTTTATAACCTCTTTTGCAGAAATGTCTGCATGTCTGCTTGATTTAAAGCCAGTTTCAGGTAAACTTCACCTTCCCCAAAGCCCACCAAGGTAGCTTGCCAAGAAGTCTAAAACCATTTTCAGCCATATGGCACATTCATCTACAAGAGGGGCTGCTCCTCATCTCTCTAAAAGCCAAAGACAGCAGAGCTTCTCCTCTCTGCTCACATATAATTGCTGCACTTCTACTTTTTCACTCCTCTGCATGTTTCTGTTGTCAGGATTTGAAAACCTTTCTCATAGTTCCACCACAGACATATTGAGATTTTTATCAGAGAAAGTGTGTATAATGATCACTGTGAACAACTGGGGGTCAGTTAACAGAACTGAGGAGGCATAATTGTTGTGTACTGTTTGTGTTGTGGCAATGCAATCCATTATTTATACTTCCTGATTGTGTTATGGTTGCTTTCTGTAGGTCAGAGCACTCACATACCTAGTAGTTAGGAAGTCTGTTTTTGAAGATAATAGAGGCGAGTCCATTATTTTACATAATGAGAAAGCCTGTTCCTTCCCAGAGAGTATGCAGCTGTATATTTACAATATCTACCCTCTGCATGAGGCCACCTGCTGGTTAGGAGCAAACATTACATCTTAAAAAAGCCATCTGTAAGGTGGGAAACTTCAGACAAGGCCAAACAGCAAGACAGCCTGAGTCATACCATTCAAAACATCAACAACTCATACACAGCTGTCAGCATTGCTCTTCTGGCTAAACATCATAAATCCCAATACAGATACTGGCAAAAAATCTTTGGGCAAAAATCTTCACCACAGGCGCCATATGCACAAAACGAGATAAGATAAAAGAAGACAAAAGCGAGATTAGTAAAATGTCCGACACATCTATGAATTATTGTGTGTATTGTCAGTACTGCCATGTGCCACTGACTGTGAGAAAGCAACTTCAAAATGAAATGAAAAACCATAGATCATACACTGTGGTGTTTTTTTTTTTATGAGCCGGGGTCCAGGGTCGGTGCCAACATCTTAAGACCGAAGTCATGAGCTCAAATTCCTCATCATGCTCAGTGCGCTTAATCTCCTCCTTTCCTGGTACACTTCTAATGTATAAAAGCTACAGGACGTGTCAAGGTTTAGTGACAGTTGTTTAACAGTGATCGAAAAATGGTAACATTGAACAAACTGGAAATAATTGCTGGTTTTTGCTAATATGTGTAACTCAAAAGAGCAGAGCACTTAGCATAACATAACTGTTGTTGTAATTGAATCTGTGTCATGGAAATGTGCGTATCCTTATTTTATACAAACCTGGCTTTTATTTGTTTGTGCTGCAGATGGCATGGAATTCTTCTGTTATTTGAGAATTTTCAGGCATTTCCAGGGATGTATTGGTAAAATAAAGAGCTGGTAAAACCTGCCTTACCTCAGCTACTCTATCGCTCAACCACAAGGACCATGACAATGGAAAGACAGCTCTCAAAAAACAGGCGTTATTATAAATCAGTGTTTATTATATATCAGAAAAAAAATCTGACTAATATACACTGCAGAATTACTTTGTTTAAACTTCAAAACATACATCTCTATCAGCTGTTCCTTAGGCTGGTTTTCAGTCGATTGATTCACTTGTCTTCTTTCCTCCTTCACCTTTTCTTCCCCTCTAAACCTTGAATTTTTACAACCTATTTACTGTCTCCATGTGTCTCTTGCTATCATTTCATCCTGAGTTTCTCTCTCTTCTTTCTCCTCTCTCCTCATCCCTTCATTCACTCTATAGAAATTTTGAATGCCTTTTTTTCAGAAAACAGACACTGCATCAAGCTGTACTTAAACTTGTAATATATATATAGTTTAATTCTATGGAGATAAATGTCATAAGTGGGGTAAGGCCCTATTTATACCTGTCATTAACATTTGTCTTGGGGGCTCAAAACCAATACAGAATTAATCTATTCCTTGGCATATTCCAGACAAACCAAATCACCTAAGCTGTTTGACACACTGATAATATATCTGGATGCTTTTTAAAATTTTCAAATGCTGTGGACAAAGCCAGCCTACTTAATTTCTACAACTTGTATTTGTTTAAAAATGAGTACCAACTGGTGGTGGTACAATCTTAGCTTCCCTAGGCCACATGCTGAAGTGTCCTTGGGCAACATACTGAACCCAAAATTGCCCCTGATGTGTGTCATCAGTGCATGAATGTATGTGTTTGCACTGCAATGTGCAAAAAAAGTGCTGTTTGAATGTGTGTGTAAATGTGAGAGTAGTGTAAAAGCACTTTGAGTGGTCAAAAAGACAAAAAAGCGCTATATAAGTACAGTCCACTTACCATTTAACAATGCTATGTAAAATTAACTTAAGGTCCACTTAAGGCTTCATAGCCAACTACTTTGACAGGTTACTATTATTATTTTATTTTTTTTTATCAAAAGTTCTTGTGTCTTTCCATCATATTCTAACGCTCTGCCCCATAAAACAAGTTCCTGCAGAAGGGTCTATTTGTTTACCATAAGTCCTGCACAGCACGAGGAGGTGGTGGGTTGGTAGTCGCTCTGTGTTAACAGGATACAGTGTTGCTGAGAGGTTTGATGTTCACAAAGAACTTGATGGAGAATCTGTGTATATGGGGCTGCATAAACACTATTTCAGAATTTGTTAGCTTGGTAAACAGTGCTTACATGCATTTAGCGTCCAAACCAGCCTTGGTTACTGTGTAAACTGTTGCTCAAATTGTTAAAACACCTACATTCCATGAAGAAATACTAAAGACATTACCTTATTGTTCTCAATGATAGCTATGACCATATGCAGTGTACTCAAATGAAGCCATCTCTAGCTTTGAAAGGAAAAGGAGCTATGCAGGGTAATGAAAGTTTTTTTGTCAACCTTTCTAAAACTCTCCTGAAACTGAGTTTGTTTTTTTCTTTCTGTCTCTCACTGTATCTGATTGCCTAGAAGGTGTCCAGAGTTGGGAGGTACAGCCTAGTAGTGCAAAACAAAAATGCACATTTTTTTACACCATCAACTGATAAACTATTAGATTCTCTGTGCCCTTATACAAAAAAAGATCCACGTAATATTTTCAAAGGTCACTTCTAAATCCTTCTGATTGTACTCAAACCCACTGGGAAGGAAAAATAGAATTATACCCAGCAATGTGTAGGCAGCCTTCTTTCAACACGAATCTGACAAGGTGAGCGAAAGAACTTAATATTCCCACCGCATCGCAGGGGAGAGATCGCATAATCTATCATATGGTGGGTTATAAACAAACTCCACTGTGATGCATTTGCTGGACTGTAGTAAAACAATGAGGAAAAAATCCCCATTGGGCACCACAGGAGTTCTGCCTGCCACAAATATCTCACTGTTACTGGGGTCATAGACTTCAAAATCAAAAAGAATAATAGCAACGAGGGGATGGGGGTATTATGGAAAACAAGACTTGGCTAGGTTTTTTGTGGATTTCACTGTCAGACACGTTACCTAAGAGCTGTAAAAACATGAAACTAGTCTGTCACAACTGCCTCTCACTGTGGTATAACACTGAGAACAAGTTTTATGAATTCAGTTTTCAGTTCCTCCCATTTTGAGTCTGAATCAGGCTTGTATATTGTTACATATGCAGCCACATATTTCTGCATTAATCACAATGTGGGTTGATTTATTTTTAATGTAATATGTGATGCTGTAGGAATCAGAACTGATGCAAATAACATTTTATTCAGAGAGAGAGGAACCAGTCAAACTGAGTAAAATGGGGGAAATGTAATTTTTTTTGTGATTTTGTGATTTTTATTTTTTCTTTCACTTGACAGTATACTTTACTTTTAATTACCAATATAACTGCATACATCTTTACGCAGCAACTTTCAGCTCACAGCTTCAAGCCTTGACACATAAAGAAAACTTCACAATTTTTAATCCAGTGTAAGAAACTCAGATTGGCTCAGGTTTTTTTCTTTCCACATGGGGAAACAGCTGTCAAGGGGCACAACACCAGACCTATTTGAATCGCTGCAAAATTTGCAGATGTGGAAGAATTTCTGAGGGTCTTAAACCAGGCTAAAACCAAGCCTTTAATGACTCCAAAACTTTCTGTATTGTTAGATGTGGTGGCTATGGAGTACTGGAGGCAAATTGGCTTTAGATGAGCTAAAAATGGCTGCACCTTAAGCCTCTCTCTACTTGAAATCCACTGATGATATGGATTACACTACCTAGAGTTGATAAAGATTTCATTTGTTTCCTCACTTGAACAGCTACATGAACTCAAGAACATTAAGCTAGGGTGAATAGCTTATAAGTGCTCATCTTTACAAGAGGCAGACGAGCTAGATCTTTATTTGAGAATAAAATAACCGGTTGCCAATGCTTCATCCCCTTTGGCAAATTTAGTTTCACAGTTGTAAGTCAGCCTATGTGCTCTAGTTTTACCAAATTAAAACATTAACATCAACAGTCAACACAATACAGTAACTCCCTCTGTTCTACTCATACTTAAGTTTTCTCTGCACACCACACTTACCACTTATCAGGGGCTGGAGGGCTGCATTGACAGATCCGGAGTGGGTGTTAATTCCTGCTTTAAGTGACTGAGTCGCTGTGAATCTCCACCAACGTCACTCTGACACATTCTTCTTGACCACAGACCAAAGCTCTAAGATCTAAAGTTTAATCATTTTTTGGCAAATAACTGTGTAAATTATGCCCTTTCATTTGTACAATTTGTTCCCAGTAATTTTCTGGCGGTGCCAGAAAAAAAATTCCCTAGTTTTGAGCAATCATTAAAACTACTTAGTGAATTTATCTTTGTAGATCAGCACTTTGTTATATGACCCTTGGTTATAACAAACACTTCAGAAATCAGGCACTGAGTCAACACCATCAGCTCTGTGTTTTCTTTAAAGATCAGATTTTTATATCACTGGCAAGGTTAACAAATGTGGTTTGGAAAACAATAAGAAGACTTAACAACTGTATTGGGAATTTCGGGATGATCAGCAGGCAGGAAACAACACCACCTTGACACAGTTTCCCCGTGCATACATTTGCCATACAGACTTTGATGCAAATCTAGACCTCATATTATGCTGAGCATACCAGTGTTTGATGTGCTAGTTTAAACACCTAAGCAAACTCTAATCTGATAAAATGTCCATCTAGATTACATCTCATCCTTGTTTGGCAGATATGGCTTGTTTACTCTGGCAGTGCAGCCAGGAGTCCATTGAGTCACATGCTGCTCAGCTGTGGTCTTTTTAATGATGTTGCTGAGATCTTCCAGTTGGGGAGATTCCACTGAATTCTGTGTTGTCTATTAATTTTCCTTGGGAAAGTTATATATTCGTCAAAGGAATATTTGCCAACATAGCCCTTAACCAGAGGAGACCTGAGCTTTTATTCTGATGTAAATACAACAATGCTAAAGCACAGAACCATGTGCTTTTCACTGGATATGATTATATTGTCTTACAGCAAGATTCTGTATGTTCATATTGATTATATTTAGATTAAAAGTAACCTATGAAGATCTGTGTTTGGATTTTTCTCTGGACTATGATTAGGATGTTGTGTTGCGCTACTATCATTATCTGTCTGTACTGTGAAGCACCATCTTTCAGTTTTGCTGCATTTGGATGAATCTGAGCAGATAATAAAGCTCTATACACTTCAGGATTCATCCTGCTCTTTCTATCAGCAGTCAAAGCATCAATAAACACCAGTGACCCAGTCACATCAGCAGCCATACATGCCCATGCTATAACACTGTCCCCACCATGTTTGACAGATGATGTGGTGGCTTTGGATAATGAGCTGTTCCTTTACTTCTCCATCCTCTTCTATTCCCATCATGTCCCATCAAGTTCATCTTGGTTTTATCAAACCAGAGAAAATTGTTCTGGTTTAGGTTTTTTTTATATGTTTTCTGGCAAAGTGTAATCTGGTCTTTCTGAGTGTTACCAGTGGTTTACACCTTGTAGTAAAACCTCTGTATTTACATCCATGGAGGCGACTCTTAATTGTAGACTTTGACAATGATACACCTTCCCCTTAGAGAGTGTTCACGACCTGACTAGATGTTGTCAAGGGGTTTTTCTTCCCCAAGGAAAGAATTCATCCACTTTAGTCGTCTTCCATGGTCTTTTGATGTTATTGAGTTTATCGGTGCATTCTCTCTTTTAAGAATGTACTATATTTTTGATTTGTCCACCTCTATCTGGCTCCACCTCTGATTGGCTTGTTTTGTTTTTTCAGCCTAATGATGGCCTTCTTCTTTGTATCAACACTTTGATTCGCATATCAAAAATTCCTATGAAAAGCTACCAAATGCAAAGTCAACACTTGGAATCAGCTCCAGACCTTTTATCTGCTTCATTTGTCATGAAATAACAAGAGAACAGGCCAAACCTGACCATGAAACTGATCTATTGTAAACTGTCCGATTACTTTTGAGCCTCTGAAAATGAGGGACTATGTATAAAAATGCCTGTAATTCCTAAACTGTTTATGTGCTATTTTTTTTAAATCTCTTGAAATAAAGATGAAAGCCTACAATTCAGTTGATAGCTTCATTTCAAATCCCTTGTGGTGGTGTACAGAGGAAAAATCACGTAAATTGTGTCAGTGTCCAAATAATTACATGCCTAATCCTACTTGCTAAAAATGCAGCTCAAAAAGATACGTTATTAGAGCCTGACTGCCTTCTAAGTGGCCACCTCTTTCAAATGCCACACCTCCAGTGTTCAAAGCAAATTTCCTGGTTAAAAAAAAGAAATCTCTAAACTGACATTTTGTAATTTGTCAAAGTTTAGAAGCCACAGAAGAAATCTAACCGTTTTCACAGGCTTACTCCTTTTTTACTAGTAAACTGAACTTCATGTTTAAATCATGAGCGCACCTTTAACCCTTCCAATCTTTCGTGAAAGTAAAACATACTGAGCAGGACTTTCATTAACTTGCTGTGCTGTTTTTTTTTCTCTCCCGCCTTGTTTAGGGCTGCTGACTGTTTTTACCCCATGTGGGAGAGGTGAGAACATCCCAGGCGAAGCAGCCAGACGATGAGCACTCAACAGTCTCGGCCTCCGTCCAGCTGAACCCCTGGAAAAGTTCATCTGAGGTAAGACGGAGTCCAGGAGCCAGGCAAACAGCCAGGGAATCATGTTTAATGAAGCTCACTGCAAGGGTTCTTTGTCCCAACACCACAGTACGTGGTCCTCCAGAAATATTGGTGTCATGATGGGCTCTCTGTCTGTCTGCTTTCTGGGAGTACAATAATCCTGTCACAATGCAAGATCACGTCACATTTCCACCACAGACTGTCTCTCATCACATTAAGGAGCTCCTTATTAATAACCCACCAGAGTTCATATTACTATTACCTGTATGATGTTACTTAATACATACACTGACAAGCGGTATTAATGAGCTCATTAGTATAACTGGTTCTGTGTCATATATCATGGTGATGGTTGGGGGCATTTGGAGGCTAAAGTGGCTCTTGTTTTAAGCTTGTAACACAACTCAGTGCATACTGTACTTTAGAGACCATTCATTTTTGTGAATTATATTTCGTTGAAGGGCAAAAAATACACATGTATGATCAACTGCTGACAGAAAAAAGATAGCTGCTTATCATGTCACAAGTAGAAGGGACCAACTGTCTGAACAGCTGCTTGATATGATATGATTGATTTTTTTTTCTCAATCAAAAGATGAACTCTGCTATTGCACTGCTTTGTTCATAGAGTATAGTTAGTCAGTTGGGAAATGAAAATAACACAAACAGGCAGAAAAGTTGAAGCCTTCAAACCCATTGTCCTCCCACACAGTTTTTTTTCCTTTTCTTTTGCCTGATTACTGTAGACCTTCTGAGAGCTGTGGGTGTGTGCAGAGTGGGGTATCTAACCAATTCTTTTAGTACCTGTGTCCCCGCTTGTTCAGTATTCGCTATAAAGATGTAGTGTGTTATCCTTTTCTACTGTTCTGTCTAGTGACAGTGATTATACCCTGTGTAGCAGACTCGAATAAGCCCCCTAAAGTTAAAGTAATATCTAATAGTTGGTCATTCACCAAGATATACTTTGTTGCATATGAAAGTGCAAAAGTATGATAATTAAAAGCATTCATGCAGAGTGGCCTGGAAGATGAGTACACTGTCCTTTCATTCCTGTAGGTAGGTATTTCTGTTCTGATTTTAATGAGTCCTCTTCTTTCCTTTCCTACTGAATGCTGTTTTTAGAAACTGTACCAGAGATAGAATCTGGCAAGCTGACTAGGACGCTGGGTTTTAGGGACCTTTATTGCGCCTTTCTGATCATTTTTTATTGAACAATATGTTGTGCAGTGGTGAAAAAAATTTAATTTGTTGTCATTGTTTTTGTAAGCAGTTTGGTCATACTCCAAAGTATTATTATAAATGAAATTTTAAGCTGATGATGGTGCTGGAGCTAAAGTCAAGTGGTTATGATTTTGTCCTGGGCAGGACTTGTATGTCTATGCTAAAATTCATGGTAACCAATCCAATAGTTGTCATATTTTAAAATCTCAAATACTAGCCTCATTTAGGCACTAAAGAAAAAGTTAGGGAAACTCTAGTCCCTGCGATGCAACGTCTGCAAACCATTCATATCTGTACAAAATTTTGTGCCAATCCATCCAGCTGATGCTTTAATGTATGTGACAAATTTGACCTGCGTGTGGCACTAAAAGTAGGGGATCCAAAGTCAATCGGTTTCATCTTCAGGGGACTATAAATATATGTGCAAAATGTCATGGCGCCCATCAAATAGTTAATAGTGTTTTCAAAAGAAATAGTATTAAATTCTGAACCAAGGTGGTGGACAAACTGACAGACCAACATTTCAATCCACTAAGTCGTGTGGCTTGCATAGCTAAAAGGCTTAAGTTAGCAACAGACCTGTGTCTCTGGAGATGTGTTCAGAGAAGCTAAGCTGTCCATTAGCCCCTCTATTGGAGCTACTGGTACACACATCTTTCCACGTCCTTTTCCTCTCCCATTTTGAATGGAAGGCTCTAAATCCAAACTTGTAGTCTCCAAGATGAAAGACTAAGGTAATGTCACTACATTTATTTTTTAAGACTTGCTAAATGTTCTGTGGATACCTATTTTTACATACTGAGAGATACCTTTGTGACCTGTAAACTCATTTTATGCACAAAATTGTGGTGGTTCTATTTAATAGTACATAGTTGCTTAATATCACTGTATATTCTGTATAATCACCATGCATTGTGCAGACAGAGAAAACACTACAGTTTAGAAAGCTGCATGATTAGAACAAAACTGTATAATAGAACAGAATTCCCTGCATAATAGGTAGTGAAAATTTATATACTGAGACCAGGGATTGTGATTCTTACAGTGACTTTGGGAAGCATAGCACTGTCAGACTTCAATTTGAGCTCTAAGAAAATGCATTTGCATGGTGGTGCTCACCATAATGCACTGTGTGTATTCTTGAGGTTCAGTGAAAATGTCAAGTGCATTTCCTTTTCTCATAAGACATTTAGAAACATGAGTTTTTAAAGTACTTTAAATCCTGTATTGTTTACATCTATGTTTACTAGATTGCACTCTTCTTCTTTCCTGCTGTTGGCAAATTACTGCCATCTGTTGATCATTGGAATAGTGTCACAGCATAGGTAGGACTGTGATTAGTGTGCATGTCCTTGTACGCTTGAATGAAAAAAAGCAAAACAGATTTACACTCATTTATAAATATTTCAATAGTGCTGCTGGAGGTCTAAAACTTCACAGGAACCTTTAGCAGTTTCAACATAGATTTTGGCCAATCTGATTAACTACCTGTAAAATAGGAAAGAAAATGAGAGTGAAGCTTAATGACAGGAGGATTTTACGTAAATGTTTTCTTACTGAGTCACTGTGGTACAAGTGGGGGGTTGTCATTACATCATATGGGGCAGGGCTTTAGGAAAACCCATATGTGACAAGCAGTTCTCAGTGGAAAAGTTCCCTTCTAAAGAAAAGCTGAACTATAAAGCAGTAGCATTATTAACTAGGCTTTTCCAAACATACTATACTTTTAGCATGGGCAGTAAGCAGTTCAAAGAAAAAAAAGCAACAGACCTTTAGTTATAGGATTTATTCAACATCACGATGAATGCATAGATGTAATTTTAATGTCAGCAAAAACCACAAACACACCAAAAATGACATAAGTGACATAAGTGTTATTTTTGGCACGCAACATTTAATCAACTCAAAAGGCTAAAATGCTGGCTGACACAGAAATAAGCTGAAGAGCTTGGATCTGGGATCGCATCAGGTGTTGAAGAGGCCTGCAGTAAGACAGTAAGTGATATATTCTGAGTCCTAATTAAAGGTAGACTGCACTAAACCTTTCAACTACATTCAAAAGCAGCACACCAGATCAAAGGCTTTAGCTAATTAGAACTGACACCAGTAATATGGTCCGCCCCTCACAGTTTCATTATGAATGTGTCCAAACAGCCTCCTGGATAAGCACCAACACTGCTTTTCATGCTGTGCAAAGAAAGGCGTTTTAATCTTTTAAACGATCATGAGTCTGTACTTTCTTTCTAACTTTTGTAACTTTTTTTAAACAGTAGATTGAAACCAGAGCAGCAGAAGATAATGAATGTGAAGATACATTTGAAAATCATTACAGCAGCACCTGGCAGCTGCCGCTTCAGGTCCTTTCAGCTGCAAAACAGAAAAGCATATCTCATGTAACGGCAGACAAAGTCCACAGAGGATGTGGTTTTATTATTGAAAGTACCCCTTTGGCAACAGTCACAGTAACATCAATGTCTCTTCTAATTTGGTCAACAGCTTTGTTGTGCGGAACTCTTCTCTTTGGGCTCTCTTACCAGACCTAACACAGGATATATTAGATTGATGTCTACAGCTTTGTCTATATGTGTATTCCATTACTAGAGGTACTCAAAAGCCAACAGAATATGTCTCACTGTGTAACTTGTAAGTCTTAAAACGTATGCAACTGTTCCTCCTTCTGCAACTGCTGTATTCCCCCGGGTTGTTGCTGTAATATGGGGCGTCAATTAGTATGGCTAAAGTTGCCAAGTTGACAAGATTGAATGTAAAATACATTAAAATTAGACTTCGTAGATTTGGCTTTTTCAAGAATGAACACATTGTTTAATGGGGTTTTAAGGATAATTAAAATTGATTACAACTTTTAAAGGAAAATCCTGACACCTGGGAACATGCCGATATTGCTACTACAACGTCTAATGGGGTGAGAAACACAAACAAACAATCGGACAATCAGCCAGTTAGACGTGTCCTAATTGTGCCAATACTGTATCCAGGTTATCTAAACCACTTTATTTAGAGGTTCAACAAAAAGTGAAAACAAACTCTGATTAGTCAATTATTTGTCCATTAGGTAACAGCAGGTAATGAGCAGAGCACCTGGCTTATTTGAATCACTAAAAAAAAATCTGTAATGGTGGCAGTGATTCAGAGGTCTGGAACCAGGCTGTTTGTTTATAATCAGTCTGAATATCGGGACACTTGTGTTTCTTGTCCCATCAACCTTTTTTTGCTGTATTGCTGCATTCTCAGATCTAAATTTACTTTGTGAATACAATGTCATTATCTTCAAAATAAGGATCCAACCAGATCATTGCAACATACACCGTTGTTACACACTGTGCCACTCTCTCATTGATTACTGTCTCTGTCACACTGACACACCAACATGCCTCGGGAAGCACTACGTTAGCATTAAAGGTTAGCATTTCATGTGTTGTAAAAATGAGGAAAGGGTGGACAAAGGCTTTAGTTCCTCTAAAACATTATGGAGACCAGAAATAGAAAAAAATGGCTTAATTCATATTACACACACATACACACACATAAATAAACCTATCCAGAACTCAGTTAGTATTCAGTCTGTGTTTGATGGAGATTCTTTACTGTCTTTTGGAACCTTATAAATTGTTCCAGCTGCTGCATTAATCATTCTGATCCAAACTTTTAAACATCTATGTCCCCTTTTGACCTCTTGTCTCCTTTTACACAACTAATGAATGTGTAAATATCTCCAGTGAAAAGCTCCACTGGACAGAACTGTTCTTTAATCACTGAACACTTTTCAGTTTTTTTACTTTGGTGTCTTGATGATAGGAACTACACTGCAAAAAGAACATTCACTTTCTGAAGCCTAGGAATGCTGGACTTTCTTTCACCACACACCATCTACCTACTAAGATTCACTATGTTTTACTTTTTCAAATTTAAGACTGATGAGACAAAACACTTTAGTACCCACAGTCAAATCATACCCAGCTCCCTGTAAAAATGAACTGTAGATATCAAAGTGGATTTAAAGCACAGAGTGCATTAAGTACAAAAACCCATAAAATGTTGAACATGATTAATCAAACACATTAAACTTATGATTATTACTTTATATATCTGAAGAAAAACACCAGTTTATATCAGAAATGTTAAAAGAAAATGCTAATGAGGACTAAGGAGGACATTAGCCTCTGTAAGCAGGTAAAACATCACCATTAAATTAGGTTTCATAGTACATGTTCACAAGCAGTTATCTCTACATTTTAACCTTCATCAGCATAAACTGAGATGGAGGATAATTAATATACTTCACAGGTATGTGTAAGAACATTAAACCTTTGTACTCTTTCATGAACTACCAAAATAGTATATCATATGCTTCACAAATGGCATTACATTTCCTGAGATAAAATAATACCTCTCTATCATAAGGCCCTGAACAACTGGTAAACACAGAGTCATCATTCTCTATTTGATTATATATTAAGACTCTTTTTGTTGCATGTGAGAGATTAGTTAAATCTACTATAGTCATCAGAGTGCTTTTGTGTTTCTACAATTTTTCCATTTTAATGAGAGCTTCCATAAAAATGTGAATATTAGACAAAGTTCGGGAATTTTTTTGGTTGTAAAACAACAAAAACAGAAAAACAAAACAAACAAAAAAAAGACACATTCCTCACAATATCATTGCTGCTGTCACACACTGACCACACAATATAAAGTTACTTTACTGCCTTCAAATGTCACGGTTGTAGAGGTCACACCTGTGAGTGTTAGATTGCATTGAATGTGGATCCTGCAGGTCCAGAGCTGCACATCATACTGGCCATTAGCGCTGACGACCCCTCCCTTTCCAGAGCTTCTGCCCCAATCAGGCCCTGCCGATGCAAGTTAAGAATGGAGTCGGCAATGATGCGAGCTGTTTTTTTCTGGTATCCCCCAGATGTTACCATGAGTATAGGGATGTTCCGTCGCCTTGCAGCCCTGAACACAATCTCATCTCTCTTTACAATGCCCTAGCAAATAGAGGAGAAAGAAAGGCTGTAAGTATATCCATGGCTTCAGATGGCTCTCATAATTTCTGTGAATTCTGTGAAACTGCTGGGTAATGTTTCTATCTATGCTGCTGTCTCCCCCTGAGGGGGAGGAGGGGAGGCTTGGAAGAGGCCTGACTGTTTCCATATCTCACTGCTCCACTGTGGAACACTAAGCCTCTCAGGGCAACACATATGGGAGGGACTAAAAAGAAACACAAACCCCCGTTTGTCTAGGGATTGAGAGCCGGAACAGCTTCTGTCAAAAATCTCATTTATTATGGAGTAATTTGTTGTGTGAGGACTGATTTTAAATATTTTTAGGCATTGCACAAACACATATTCAAACAGAACTTTAAATAAAAATTATTAAAGCCGCAGTAACATTTTTTTCCCAGGCCATTTACCAGCCCCAATAACAAATTCTGCAACTTCACCTTACTTGCTTTATTATATTCTGGAATTTGAAGGATCGCTGGCAGGAAATCTCTACACACAGGAAGTAATTAATCCAATATCGGCTCATTCAGATTAGCTCTCAGTATTCTTTTAAATTCTCCTGACATATTAGCTACATAAGTGCTCATGTGACCTGACCCAGCTGAACCTCCCAGTTCTATATTCAGACATTATTCCTGCAATTACAGCACAGATGAAAACTGTCAACGTTAGCCTTTAAGTAGATTCCTAAGAAGTGAGCAGGGATGTAGAATAACCTGCAGATGCTCCACTCTTTTACTCTTCAACAAACAACTGATAGGTGCATTATAACAAACACACAGCACACATAGGTGCCACTCCCATGGTTTAATGTTTAGGAACCTTTCTAACTAATGCAGTTGAATCCAACTGTCCTGCAAAACCCTCCTGTCGTAGGTTAGAATGTTCAGTTTTTGTTGAAATGGTTTCAGAGAGGTCTTGACAATATGATCATTTTGGCAGCTGCTCTAGTAGGAACTTTAAAAAATAATTCTGTCACTACAAGCTGATCAACCTCTACCTGTGGTGATATGGAGAGTCCTCCAAGGGGATCCCCATCGAGGATGTCTGTCCCTGCATTATAGACGATGATGTCAGGTCGGACCTCATTCAGAGCTCCCTCAGAATGGAGCTCTACTTTCTGGAGGTACTCAGAGTCTTCAGTATCCCAGTCCAGCTCCACCTTCCTTCTAATGGCTCCTGAAATATGGAACAATGGAGAAAAGAATGATGCATTCAAGATCCAGATAGACAATCAAGCAACAGAACATAGCTGCTATCAATAAACCAGCCATTATGAAACGGATGCAGTTATGTTGTGCTTAATCCACAGGTTTCTCATATAGAATAGTAATCACTGCAGTATTACATGCAACAGAATTTCTTTTAACACAGGCAGAGCAAAGAATTTCTAATAACTGAATTCTTAAACAGTCCTGGTTGAAATTTTTGGCACCCCCCCAATTTTAGCTCTTAGGAAAAAAAAAAAACAAAAAAACAAAAACATGACTCTCCTGTTCTTAATTTTCAATGTTCACATGACCTGAATTAACCAATGAATGATAGTTTTACTGAATAAAAATTGTTTCCAGTTTCTCTTTCACAATGGGGAAGACAAGAGAGCATCAGATATACTTCACCAAAACAAACACAATTCCAAAGGCTACAAGCCAGTTAGCAAAGATCTTGAAATCCCTGTTTGAACAGTTTGTAATGGCACCAAGAAGTCTCACAATTATTAAACTTTTAATATGCTTCTAGTATGCTGCACTAAGAAGAAGGGTTATGGAAGAAATGTCATGCAAGACATCTAAAGAGCTTCAGGCTGATCTGGATCAATCTGAACTGGTGGTTTCAGACTGTACCAAAGACCACAAACTGAACCAAGTAGGGCTCCATGGGTCAAGGCCAAGGAGACACCGCTATTGGAAGAAGGGCACAAAAAAGTAACACTAATGTTTCCAAAAACTTCCATAGAGAACACACAGTCTTTCTGGGATATTGTTCTATGGATAGATGAAACCAAAGTTGAGTTCTTTGGGAATGAAGTGCTTCAGTTTGTTTATAGACAACAAATAAAAGCCTGTACATAAAAGAACACCGTACCCACAGTAAAATAAGGTGGAGGTTCTATCAGGCTGCTTTGCTGCCTCTGGTACTGGAGGCATTGAATGTATCAACGGATGAAATCAGAAGTTGACAAAGACATTTTAGAGCGTAATTTGTTACCCAGTGTTGGAAAACTGGGTTTGAGGTGAAGGTCTTGGGTCTTTCAGCAGAACAATGACATAAAAGAACAGTTTAAAAGGAAAAGATGGACTGATTTAAACTGGCCAGCAATTAGTCCTGACCCAAATCCCATTGAAAACCTTCGGAGAGGGCTGAAATCTGCCTTTGCTAAAAGGATTCCTACTCCACTTGCAAACTTAACAGAGCTTGAACACGTTGCACTGGAAAAGTGCCAGAAACTACCAGCAGACAGGAGCAAGAGGCTTCCAGATGTGTACAATAAATGTTTAGAGGCTGCTATTGTTCCAAAAGGTTCTGCAACAAAATATTAGTGAAGGGTGCCAATAACTGTCTGGGTTACATTTTATGTTTGTATTATTTCACTATGATTAATTTTGTTCAGTAACCTTGGACAATTTATTAAAATATTTTGATAATAGACATTTGGTTAAGTTTCATTCATTTTTAAAATTTTTTCAAAATCTTTTACTTAAACTTTGGGAATGCTAATAATCAACCAAGACTGTATAAGAGTCTGGTGAGTTTCTTTTTCTATAGAATGCTCAGAAATGCAGTAGTGCAATAGTGCTTTAGTACTATTAGTATGTTTGTTTCCAATAATTAATGCAAATGATGCAAAAGGTTAATCATGACACCTTTATGTTTAAAAGTTCACGAAGAATTACGCTGGAAAAGCAGGAAAGAATGATTCATAGGCATGTAAAATAGAGTTGGAATTTTTTTAAAGTATAGACCTGCTAGTTTTTTCAGAGGAGTATATAAAATGTATGCTTTGGTCTTTGAAGGATTAAAGGAAATACATGCATCTTGGAGGGAAAATATGAAGCAGAGTAAGCCTATGGTTTTTATCTTAAAAAAGCCAGAATGTACATTTAATTTCACTTTCATTAGGGAGAGACAATTATAAAATGTCATGAATTCAATTAATTCCATAGTGGAAGACTGCTAAAGGATGGGGAATTTTAAAAGATAGGACTGCAACGCGTCATCTGCAGGGTACTGTTAGAATTGGGGTTAAATGCTAACATGTGATTCCTGTCAGATCAGCTTTAAAGTATAGACAGGTTCACTTGTGTAAAAACAACAATTATGATGTCGCATGTACTGCTACGTGGCAAGTATTCTGCTGAGTGCTAATAGAGCGAGTGGTAGTACTGAGGGAAATCACTGCATAATTAAAGTGCCACCGAGTGACATCTAGGGACCAGAACTGGAGGAGACAGTCCCCTCTGATCCAACCTCAACTGCCAACAAGGCGTCAAGGGGAAGGGAGAGCTTATTTTGTCATCAGATGCATTACATTTAAGTACATGAGAACATGAGAACTGCAAGAATCTGATATTAATCCTTACAAAATTACTACAATTTCTAAGGTAAAAAAGTTTGAAAAGAAAATTGATGGTGGTTTCACTCACTTTTGGCAAATGCATCCCCTGGATATATGTAACGATTATACATATCCATGATGAACACTCGCCTGTCATCCATGAAGTCACGTTCATGTCCGTTTCCCTATAACAGAGGGGAACCACAACTTTCATTCAGCACTTTGATCTGTCTTTGCTTCTTTACACAAAATCCAATACTAACAAACTAAACAAGTAACTGGTTTTTCACTGTTGAAAATTTCTCATCTGTATGTAATACAATGCAGTGGATAACTGTGCCAAGGTCTACAAGTCTCACGCAGACCCATTTGTTTACCTGAAAGCACTGTGCCTACTGACAGCAACAGATGAGGGATAAATAGTCTTATTGTCTGTAGGCATTAAAAGTTAAAATACCTAATTAAAAAGTCATAGCCACTCCATCCCTTTTCATTTCCTTCACTACATTTGTCACCCGAAATGTCAGGCTGCTGTCAGGAACGAGATTAGGCAGTGAGCAAATTCTAGTATTACTGAATGAAAAGGGGGATGTAAGGATGTATAAAAGAAGCCTGGTGATTTGACCACAGCTGAACGTGTCCCAGTGAGTGTATCATCCATTGTTGAATGCTATGAAAAAAAAAGGAAAAGCATGGTTGGTTCCATTTCAGATTTGAAGGTAAGATCTAGTCATATGATGAGTCATATTAGATGATGAGTCATATTAGTTGATGAATCATATGAGATGATCAATACCAGTCTCATGCTTATGTGTTTAGGATCGAGTTGGAGACTGGAAACAGGGGGAAACAGCTAGACTGACAACAAGCTGTATATCATTTGTTTAACCTTTGTAGAAACAGAAATGTAAAAGTGACCATTTATGGTTTTATGGGAAGTTACATTCTGTAGGTATTTCTTAGCAAACAGCATCCTGAAGCAGTGGCTGCCTGAAGTTTTCTTGTCACTATGTTACGATTCAACCAGTGGAGACACTGTAGAGAATGAACAGAGGTGTTGCTAGGGGCATTGATGAACTTTGAAAAAGTGCTAGGTTAGCTTTTTCATGAAAAATGAAGCAGTTAAAAGGTCTGAAGTTGATTCCAAGTGTTGACTTTGCATTTGGTAGCTGTTAATGTGAACTTTTAATATGAGTTCTAAAGACGCGTCGATGCAAAAGAAGGAGTCATCATTAGCCTGACAACTAAAATGTATGATCGCAGAATTCTTTCCTTGGGGAAGAAAAACCCCTTGACAACATCTAGTCAGGTCGTGAACACTCTCTAAGGGGAAGGTGTATCATTGTCAAAGTCTACAATTAAGAGTCGCCTCCATGGATGTAAATACAGAGGTTTTACTACAAGGTGCAAACCACTGGTAACACTCAGAAAGACCAGATTACACTTTGCCAGAAACCATGTACAAAGACCTGCCCAGTTCTGGAACAAGATTTGAAAATTTTTTTCAAATGTTAATGCAGCATTAATAATGAACTTAAAAAACAGAAAACAATTAAACAGTAGTTGTTTGAGCAACAGTTTGGCTACGCTTATAATTTGATAATAAATAAAGCCCCCCCTCGGCAGATATCGCTTGCTTGCAAACGCTTTTTGTGGCAGCTGATTGTCTTTCTATTCTCTTAGATGATATTTTCATCTAGCATGCACTAAACTGGCTTAAGATCTACCCATAGATTTTCAATGATGTTCAAGTTGAAAGACTGAGAGAACCATTCCTGAAGCTTCAGGTTCTGTCTCTTGGAGTAGTTCATGTGGGATTTTGATGTCTGCTTTGAATAACTGTCCCATCTGAAAACGCTTTTCAGTTTCAGTTTCTTCTTTTTCATCTAGAATTGTCAGATATTTAGTGGAATCCAGTCTTCTATCTTAGTCTGTTTCTTAGAGGGACCCATGGTTGTGTGTTACCTAAAGGGTTGGAGAGTCACTGAATGTAACAAGCCCTGCAACTGTCATCACTGTCACCTTACAATTCTTGACCTGCTTAACAAAAACTTACGAATTAATTAACAGGTATTGAGGTAATGATTTAGATTTGACAAGTAGAAACGTGCCCAAACATTTGAACCTGCAGCACATCTCTAGTGTATGTATAAGCTATTGATCAATTTGATTTGGGCATTGGGCTTCAGTTTGTACTATATTGATAAACCTACAAACACATATTAAACTGAGGGCTAGTGTAGGCTTACTTTAGACAATGACTAATTCAACATGCAAGTTAATGCTCTGCTTACATACTGCCTAAGCTCCTGTTATCTGAAGTCTAGTTTTACCCTCTCCCCACATACTGATCTGTACAATAAACATTGCTGTTTCCCTTCCATTTGTTGGTGCCATCTGAGAGCCTTAACTGCAGCCTTCAAACAGGCCTCTCCTTCATTCTTCAAAACAGATATTTTCCCTTATCAAGTTAAAAAGGCTGTATTAAATGATCAAACTATCTATCACTGCTTCCCCAAAAACATTGATGATTAGAAACATAAGTTGAGAGACCCGAGTCATAATTCATTTTGTCAGTTGAATCGCTGCCCTTTTTTTTTGTTGTATCACTATACAGAGAGTATTGCACAATAACATCATGACAAGTTATAAACAAACAAGACTGAGTCCTGTCTCAAAATCTCATCTAACTACAAAACTAGCTTGACTGGAGGATGAGAAAAATGATGGAAACTGAGGGCAGGTCGATTCAAAGCAATGTAGAGAAGCTAGATTGTGTTGTGTACTGAAGAAAAAACATCATTAATAATATATAAATACATACCCTTGTGCAAGAGAGTCAACTTGGAAAATTAGAATTCTTGACAGAGGCATTAAATCATTGTTGGGGCACAACATGAAGACAGATGTTAATGTAGCCCCCATTGACAAATAAATGAGTGAAATAGTTAATAACTTGTTATCTTCCAATTCCATGATCATTTTTGTGCCTGTGATTTGTGGTTTTTGTTGGAATTGATTCCAATATATCATGGAGTACTTCTAATATGGTACATTATTCAATATTTAGATTAGTTAGATGGGTAATAAATGATAGTTAAGACATTAAGGTGTTTAAGTTGTTTAAGTCACCACAAGCCACCACAAGAGTTTCAGTGCTCCTAGGTACAGATTCTCCAGGTCTCTAGAACTCTTTGGAGAGATGTTCCCTCTTCTGTTGTTTTGGTGGTGGAGAGCACCGTCTAACACAATGCTGCAAATCTCAACCTCAATCATCAACATCACCTCAGAATGTTCTACAGAAGTGAGTCAGTACATAGTTAAAGTAGTAATGGCTTTTGTATTGTTCACCAAGTGTCATCGGAGAGGTCAACCACCATCGATTCTCGTTATTTAGTAAAGTGTTACATATTTTTGGGATGGTCTACAAAATGCATTGAGCTCAGAAAAAGATAGCAGGGCTCCAGTCATGCTTGTTATATCTAAAATTGAACATTTCCGTTTTGTTCTTGAATGGGCAATGAGAAACACATCTGTCTAAGCCATAACCTAAATTTATGTGAGAATAAGCGTACTTTAAGTTTTCAGGTTTCAAGGTTGTAATTAGGATTTTACTGCATATCCCCGATATTTTCTCTCTGGCTAATTATCTGCTGAGTGTGCCACTCCAGGCCAATATCCACGTGTTCATGCAGATTTGCTCTTTTGTTCCCCTTCATGAATTATTTACTCCAGATCCCCTGCTTGTCAATAAGTAAAAGCACATCATGACCAATGAGCTGTAGCTCAAAATGAATAAAGCACTATTTCTGGAATACAGCCATAGACCTTGGGAACCTTGAGACATCGTCAATGTTAACACAGTTCTCTGGGCTAATTGGTGCTGCATACAGCTCATTATACAGAGTAAGACTCGAATAAGATAACCAGACTTCCAAAAATGTTGAGTCATTGTTATCTATAGTTAGGGTGAGCTCAGTCCACTAACAGTGACCTAATAACAACATATGCAGCAAAGAGGGAGCAGTCAGAAAAAGAACAGAAATGACAATTTAAGATTAAACTGTGGGGAAAAAAAAGGCCGAAACACATTTTTCATTTTTTTTAGAAAGTTGTTAATTAAATTTTAGAAGATTCATTTTGTTCTAAGGAAAAAAAAAACAAAAACACTTATCATTTGGGCAATTTTAATTTTTATAGTCACCAAAATTAAATGGATACACAAGTAATATGGGAGATAGTTTGATCAACTGACTGAAAAAAAAATCAAAGATATGAAACATTTATGTTTTAATGATATTCATGTGAGAAAGAGAATGCTCAGCTGATACTTTTGGGTAGTACATTGGTCAGATAAGACTGTGTCCAACTATAAGTCATTGCACCCTAACAATTTTGTGGCTCCTAAGTTGATGACATTGAGTTCAATAAATCTTAAATCTAAGAAGTGATTATTCTACATGTCACATAAAAAAAATGAATAATAAAGAAAAATGGTACTGTGGCATATTTATAGCAATTTCTGAAAGGATCACAATTTCTATGAATTATAATGTGTTTAAAATCATAAATAATAAAAATATATTTCAAACCATCACTGCAGAAATGACTGCAGATATCCCAGTGATAGTCAAATAGTATCCAAAGCCTGTATGCACGCAGTTGTTTGCCGGTGGAGACGTTTTTAGATATATTACACTGGATATGACAATAAGGGCCAATCTGGCCTTGAGGGAGCCTCATTGATTGGCGGGGGGGGTAAAAGGGGTCGATCTTGTCATCACTGTCAGCTCCTAAGCAGCAATGCACATTGACACAGAGAGAGGTAATGGTATCGGCTCACCTGATGAGCATCCAGATCGATGATGGTAGCCCTGGAGATGCCTTCCACTCTCTCAAACAGAAACTGAGAGATGAATGAAAAATGATTTGCTTTGACTCTGAAGATAACACATTCACAGTTTAGATTCCCACTTCTGAGATAAAATCACATTAAATCCAAAATGAAAAAAAATCCACAATAACCATACTTATCTTTTGAATAAAAAAACAAACAAAAAAAAACAGGAGGAGAGGGATGTCTTCTTACTCTTATAGTATAACAGAATCTCTCTATTTTGATTCTAGTCTAGAATGCATTCTGTCTCAGCAAATCCCAAATCAAAGGGCCATAAAATTATGGGTTTTTTTGGCATCACAAAGACTGAGAGAAATGGCGCTCTGGGCCCCTGGAACTATATATTTTTTTTGTCAACAAGACCAAAACCAATAATGTGTGAGTCCGTCCCTCAGTACTATGACTTCCCAACCCGTTTGTTACTAGTAATGTAGTTTTTTTTTTTTTTAATTGGATCACAAATATGAAGTTTTTTTAAATACAGCTCAATTATTCATAATCCCAGTCACTATTTAAACCTACGACTGTCTTTAACTCTTGGTCAGTTTGTCTGTGTGTGATCCCTCATGTTCCTTTATAAAGGATCCTGTGTTTTTCCTTCATTTGGTCCCCCAGTGGTTTCATTTTGTGCCTGCAGCCTGTGTGGAGTACTGCTTTCTGTTCCTTAATTGCTTGTCAACTAATCTATCTGTAAGTGCCCGTCTGTTTTAATTATCAAAGTATCCTCAGTGCATCCAACTGCATGTGTATCTGTGTTTGGGTCCTTTCCCTTAAGTTCCTGGCTACACTGTGACAGTACAAACTGACTAAAGCATGGACCCAGCAGACTAGCTCCTTCATAGCCTGCCATTTACCTGGGATGACTTTGACAATGTCTCAGGCAATATTTATGGGCAATATTTCTTGATGTGGAATTTGACTTCATTAAGTATTTGACTGTTCTTTGGAGGCATGATCCTAAACTTTGCAAGCAGACAGCCTCTTTCAGGTGGATATTCCACTCCATGTCCACTCCATTCCACACCTGTCACCTCAATTACCTTTCCTTTCAACCTTGATGCCTCAAAGTCAGCTTTCCAATTAGCCAGCATCAGGCTAGCCTCTAGCCTGTTTCCTAGTCAGCTAACCTCCAGCATGCTGGCCCCCAACAAGCTAGCCACTAGCCTAACTCCTGGCTGGCTAGCCTCAAGCCTGCTAGCCACAAACCTGCCAGCCAGTCCGCTAGCCTCCAGGTCATTCTCGGGTCGGCTCTCCCTCCCAACGTCCTGTTTTTTCTTGAGTTGTGGGGAGTTGCGGAGTAAGCCATCCCGGTCAACATCTTGTTGGTCTCTGAGGGGTCTCGGCGTACTCCAAGCATGCTCCAAGTTTCCAGTCGGCTTCTTGGCGCACACCTGTTCCTGGTCCCCAGCTGACTCCCAGTCTGCTCCTGAGTTGGCCACCCCAGCCAATGTGAAGCCTGTTCCTGGTTCCTAGTCTGTGGTCCAGCTGACAGCAGCTTCTGATCTCCAGCTGTTTGCATCCTGCCCTGACCTGCAGCTCTCCATGTCCTGCTTTGCAACCAGAATTAACACACAACTGAATCTGCTGATAATGGCTGTCTCACCAGACCTCCAGTATTGCACTAGCTTCCAATTCATCATCCAGGAAGGCTCCATCTTGCCTTCCTGTTTTGAGGGGACTTGCCTTATCTGTTACCTTCATTCTTGGCTTCCAGGAAGATTCTGTTTTAGTCGTCAGCCTCCTGGTAATGCCTTCATTGTTGGTTTTCAGAAGGGTATTGCCTTCATCACCACCCAGCAGAGAGGTCTGGACTTTGCCTTCGACCTCTTGCTTGACCTCAGGAACGGTCCTGCCTTTGACTCCAACCTCCTGAGCGCTCCTGCCCTCATCCCTAACTCCGCTTGTTATCCAGGCCCCTGAGCCATTTGCCTGAGGTCTCCTGCTTTGTCCCTGGTCTGCCCCTGCTGATACCATGCAATCTCCTTTCACATCTCTCTATCTTTTGTCCACTGGCCTCTGGATTCCTCCTCAAGACCCCTCTAACTCACCTGTCTTGTGTTTTGGTCCCTTCCCTTGAGTTCCTGGCTACAACAAAAGCAATTTACCTTTTAAAAAGGACCATATGTGGGTTATTAGCTTGGTTACCACTGTAATGTTCAAGCTTTACCTAAACTTCAGAAAGCTAAGGAAGTCTGAAAACATTTTCAGTGTATGTAACCACTGAGCCACTTTCTTAGAACTGAATGTGACAAGTACAACTGAAACCACATTTAGTTATCCCTTTTTGTAGTCAAAAACAAGTTTCTTTTTTTTTACTATTAAAATGAAGAAAAAAATCTTTGGGGAATATCAGAAATGCTCTTCTTCATCTCAGCCAACTAAAGCAGCATGTCAGTGTTTGGTTGACAGCAGCTGGCAGGCTGCCAGACCTTGTTTCATCTTAAGGAGAGTCACGAGCAAACAGAGTGTTGTTGGTAAGGATCTCACTAGCAGCTCTTTAGCTATGTAGCCTGCAAATGGACATTAGTAGTACACTTTTCCCCAGTCAGTTTTTCTTTGCTGTGCTTATTCAACAAGCTTAATTGCAGGACAATATGTTTGTTCATGGTTGCTAATATAAGTCCTTGGAAGTCTTAGTTTACACTGCAAAGTTCCCTCAAAAAGAAACCTATCCTTTTAAGTTTGCCAACATTAGCTACAGTATCATTACCATTAGCAAGCAGCAAGCTAAGAGTCATACCAGACCTTTCAACAGTTACATAATCTCACTTTAAATAAGACCTCTAACTGAATCTGACAAACCGACCAGCTTCTCCTGTGTGAATGTTTCTCCAAAGAGCTGAAACTAAAAAATATCAGTCTTACCCTGATGGCCAGAGTGATGTCAGCATAGGCACAAAAGCCCCCTCCTCTTTCACTGGAGCAGTGGTGGAAGCCTCCTCCTGGGAAACAGAAAACTCACTGGCTCAGTGTCAAGTCAAGTCTATCGGAAGGCTGAGCAGGTCACTATACATCTGAGAAGTCTATCATCCAAAAATTACCATATTTGGGGATTTTTAGATGTTAGGCACATCTGAATATCCTTAAATCTTTATTAAAATCACGTTTATTGATGCAGAACAATCTTTTCCCTGATTCATCAACAGAAGGCCTGAGTTAGCTGAGTTGGCAGGTGATTCAAAGTTAAAGTCTGATGGGGTGTTTTTGATCTCTGCTTGGCACAAACTGGGAGGGAGGAATAAAGGATGACCCTGGCTTTTCAGCCAAAGATCTCCTACTGAGTCAGCCTGGTCACCGATGGCAGTGAGTCAGAAAGGAAACACACCAGCAACAACCCCTCCACAAGCAAAGATGGTGACGGCACGAATTTGAAGTACATTTCACTGTTAGTATGTTTCCTAAATAGTGTACAAGCCTCTATAGAAAGGTTAAACTAAGATTCCGTTCAGAAAATATCTATATGCCAGAGGACATTTGTGTGAAGGTGGAATCTGACAATATTATCAACTTTAATTTGAACCTGGCAAATCCCACAGATAATCAGCATTTCTGCAAATGAATAGACAGATATTTAGATGATGACAAAGACATGAGCAAGGATGATTTTCTCAAGCTAAGGATACATTTTCTGTCTGACAAGAACTAATAGTATCAAGTCTGCAGTTCAGTTTTAGGGACGAGATACAGACTGTATTAGCATGACAGCACAGCTTAGAGCCTTTGATTTTTGCATTCTTGCTTCGAGAGTTCATGCCAATGAACATCAGTGAACATCAATCTGTCTGCTGCCAAAACAGCTTTCATACATAGCATATCTTCAAAAAAATACAAATCTCCAGTGCATGTCAGTGTTTTTTCTACAATATCCACTCCTGGCTTAAGCACCATTTATCTTTTTATGGTTATGTTTAAGGCAACTCTAATCACTTGGTTAAGGTAAGTTTAGGGAAAGACCAAGTGCCACTGAAAATGTCCATGCTGATTTGAAGCATGGGACAGAACAAGCTGACTTTTACAATATTTTGTTTTTTACCAAAACCGTGATCACACCCAAAGTTTAACATTTGATGGAAAGAAGGATATGAACCCCAGAAGCCAAATGCACCAGCTGCTCTCTTGATTGGACAGAGCTTCAGAGGTTTCCTAGAACTGATTTAGGCATTACTGTAGTGCTTGCTAGCTAAATTATTTCATACTTTTTACTGGCACAATCTGATTTAGAAAATCACCGCTTTGAAACACTCTGACTGATAAAATGTTTACCTTGTGTTACGAAGACATTGTGGTAGGAAAATTCAGAAAAGAATGAACAATAGAAAGGATTTTAACTAGCATAAAATCTCAGCACAGTTTAGACACCTTATGCATAATTGAGATGCTGTGGCTTCTTGGGTAGACAGGGCTCAGTAATTCTGCTAACTTGTCAGTCAGGGTCAGGATCATTTTCTTGTCACTGATAAGTAATGTGGAACAGGGTCTTAGTTCAGAGCCTAGGAGTAGGATGGTTAACTTTTTGGAATAAGAAACCGTTCCCTCGTGTTTTATTAAAATCTTGTGAAACTGACTTACCTACATTTATGGCCCATCCTCGGTCAACAGCCAATTTTCCCGCCTGTGAAAGAAACAATATTTCATCATTTTATATGAACAAAAAAAGATGTAGAATATGACCCTTTCTAAGGTGATGCAGAATTTCAGTTTATGAAAGAAACTGATCTCCAAATAAACCACAAAACAGTCATCAAGTTGTTTTTGTGCTGACCTTAATTTTTTTTTCATGCTTAATGAATAATATTAAAAAACAAAAAAAACAACAATTTCTTTATGAAATTAAATATATATTCCAAGGCAATGCATTCAAATGTTCTTCTTCACAGACTTGGATAAAACAATTCAAATACTGTATGTGGTTAGCGAAGTTTGTGGAAATCTGATCTCCAACTATGTAGAGAACATACATACTGTGGGTGAC
The DNA here is from genome assembly GCA_016859345.1 of Istiophorus platypterus. Classification (NCBI taxonomy): domain Eukaryota; kingdom Metazoa; phylum Chordata; class Actinopteri; order Istiophoriformes; family Istiophoridae; genus Istiophorus; species Istiophorus platypterus. The sequence goes on from CM029117.1 coordinate 3,118,646, forward strand.
TTGCAAGAGAGTTTCATTGTTGAGGCAGGGATAGTAGAGGCTTCAAAGACTGCTCAAGAGGGATATTACAGTAGTGCTGTAGTACATAAACCCCTCGTTACAAAGATAAATGTACATTTAAGAGTTCAGTGGTAAAAAAAACACAGCTGCTGGTCTGCAGAGATGTGGAGAAAGTGATATGTTAAGATGAATCATCCTTCACCATTTTCTCATCAAGTGGACAACTGCACATGTGACATACACCACGACAATGTACAGGCCTGAATGCTGGACCCCCAAGTGAGGGGACCCGGATGCTCTGTTAGACCGTGGGGGACATTTTGCTGGTATGGTCTAGGTCCACTTGTCCCCTAAGAGGGAAGGGCCACTACAAACCAATATAAAGTTGTTCTGAGCGATTGCCTTTATCCTATGAGGAAACATGTCTATCCTGATGGGAGTGGTCTCTTCCAGGATGACTGTCGCCTTCCATAGGACACAAGGGGTCACTGAATGGTTTGATGAGTATGAAAATGATGTGAATCATATGCTTTGGCCCTCACAGTCACCAGATCTCAACCCAGTTGAACATATGAGAGATTTTGGACTGATGTGTTAGACAGTGACCTCTGGCAACATCATCAAAACACCAAATAAGGCAACATCTGTAGGAAGAATGATGTTCATCCCTCCAGTAGAGTCCAGAGACATGGTGGTGTCCCAACACCTTACTGAGACACTTTACGTAGTCTGTATCCTGATTCCAATTACCTCATTAGCTGAGATGTATACATAATTATATATACACATTTTAAAAATATTATATACTTTTTCAACTGACCCTGTGAATATTTGAATGATGTATATTGAGAAGAACAATATGATTTATACGTTTTTACTTGAAATATATTGTGTTTATTTCATTAGTTTAACTCAGATGAAGCTATGAATGAACTGTATGACAATTTATACATAAATGCAGGTAATTTAATGCAAGTAATTTAATTTCTATCCAATTTCTTGCCACTGCAATTGCTCCCGGAGGTCTTTGTGTGTGTGTTCAATATCTATTAAGTTAAAAGGAATTAAAATCACAGAATAAATGTGGAGGACTTCATTTTCATTTCCTTTCTGCCTTTTGGTGGTTTGACCTTTAGCTTGGAAAGCCCCTCCTCCCTTTAGAGGAATTAGTTAGCCTGGCTCTGCTCAAAGTGAAAAATTATGTTTAACCCAGGGCTGTTCCAGCAGTTTTTAAATCAATTTTATCTTTTTTAAGGCTTTTCTAGACCTCCAGAAAACTTAATAACATTTCACATTTGCTTTAGCCATGTTTATAATATGTCCTTTTGATGCCTTAACAAACAAATGTAAAAATGCCGTATTATGGAATTACGGAGTTATGTACTGGAGCTATTTTTTTTTTTTTTTTTAAGTCGGAGGATTTTTTTCCCACTACATCATCCTGAACTTATTTTGCCACAGTGAGGTCTTACCATTGTCACTGTAATGTGCTTAGAACCAAACCTTATGCTCACTGACCATATCCAGCAACCCGGCATAGCAGTTGACATGGCAAAACTGCACTGTTTTAACAAAAGAAAAACTATTGTTTAATAAGAAACATTTCCATCATGTGATTCTCCCCCAAATCACAAACTGATGTTTTATATTTCCGCTCAAATGCGGGTCAAAAACAAGATATATTTTGATACCTTCTTATATACAGTAAGATAGCATTAGAGTGTTTTGGTGTTTTTCCTATAGTATGGACAGAGGTAGGATCTTCTGACTTGATGCATTAAAAAAAATTGAAATAAGTGTATTACCTAGACTGATAAATTCACTTATAAATTTAGTTGGAAAGAAATGCTGGGGCACATGCTTACCTGTAAAATAATTGTGTATGGTAACAAGAATTTTCACTTTCCTTTGGTGAATTATCACACATCCCCATTATACTGTATGTTAAATTTTCTCCTAGGAGCATTTTTCCTGGGAAAAGACAGAGATAGTGTCTCACATCTTGATCAATCTAATCTTGATGTGCATGGCTACGCATGAGGAAGAGGATATTTAGGGCTGCTCACTCCACTGGCTCATCCTCTTTAGAAACCACTGAAGGTTTATGAAATACACTTCACAAATAAAAGTATATTCTTGGGAATATTGGTACAATGCCAAACTACATTGATGGACAAAATGTGATCAAATAGATCATTCACAGCTAAGACATATCAGCCACATCTGAGGAAATCCGACAGAAGGTACCATACTGTATTTTTTATTCTCTGAGAGGAATGGTGTTGCATGCACAGTGGCAGAGGCTCCAAAGGCACATCAAGATTTCTCTCTCGGATGAAAAAGGGGGCTACTCTGCCATGTATTCCTGGAGCTCAGTGTGAAGGAAGCCTGAGGCGAGGCGATATGAGCTGGGGAGAATATAAATGACGATAGGGCTCTCTGATGGATGAGTAATAACACACATTAGCATGTATGCACACTCTGGCCATGGCTCAACACTCCACTTTGTCTGGGGTAAACAAGCACCGAGTGTAACCGAGAGTACAGGCATATTTTTACTATAGCCCTCTAATTTGATATAATTTGTAATTATATCAAGTATATATACGGAAAACCATACAATGTTCTTTATTTGCATAATACTGATCAGTTTGCGCGGTCAACTCTGCAGCTATATTTAAATTGCATTAGCTCCCTGTTTGTTTTTTATTCCTTATTCTTCCCTTTTTTAGAAAACGACTAACAGAGATGGATCCAAGTTCTTGTCATGCTGCACTGCAAACAAAGTGAGCTGCACAAAGAGGACAACATTAATCAAGAGAGAGGAAACTTCAAAACAAACACCTAACAAACACTCAACCCAGATAATTCTGGATATTACAGTTAAGAGAGGCTAGAAAGACAAGTAAGACAAGACAGTCACTTTCAGGTCTCTATAGGAGATAAACTATTGTGTGTAGTGCCATATGAATTTACATTTCATTATTAGTATTAGACAGAATTACAGGGTAAAAATCCTGTAGAGTTGCAATTTCACTTCATTACAAACAGGATTAGTTTAGGTATGTCTGCCTCTCTATAGATACTTGATAGTTTCTAATTATCTTACTGCCCTTTACAGGAAAAAAAAAAACTGCTGGACTCTAAGCAGTAAGATGTCAACCACTACCTCCTCCTCAGCTCCTCTATCAGTCCTACCACATCTGCTAGGTTACACAGTTGGCCCCTCTTTGTCACATAATGTATCCATCTGTCCCATTTGTCAGAAGCTTTGTTGTTATCCTTGTCAAACCAACTGTTCCACATTCGTCATCTCTCTGGTTTGGATTATGATCTGATAATATCCAGACTCAACAGGATTTGGTGAAGGTCCTTGTCCTGCTAGTTAATTTCTCTGACACCAAAAACAATGTGTTGCTCTTAAGCTACTAAATAGCTCATTTGCAAAGTCAAAATGAAAACACTTGTTCACAATATAATTTGAAATTTTAATATTCTATGAAATAATAAAACTATCTCTGTTGCATTAGGAGGAAGGATGAGTATTTCTTTGATCTTATAGCCCTTTTTATGATTTATGGAAGTTCATTGGGGAAGTTGGAGATTATGATGAGATACTGCATTAAAGTCCATCCCTAATATTTGAGACATTAAAAGAAGACAGAAACTGGCGCATCACATAATTTTTTGATAGTGATACACTATGGAAAATCATCTCAATTTCTTTCTCTTACAAATGAGGGTGGAAAATGGGCAAAATTTTTAAATATTATCAGCTACAAACATGAGGACACATAAAAGAGAAATTTGTCTCTCAGATACATACCATTATGGTCCCTCCTGTCTGTGTCCGCAAAGGCCTCAATACCCTCCGCTGCACCAGGAAATTAGGCAGAAACAGGAGAGGTGGGATTTCTGTGATTGTTGCCACCACCATAGACCACTACAGTCAGAAAGGACCCAATTAGACACAGCAGGAATAAATTTTTTTGAGCTGTGACTATAACTTATAAGGCGAAAAACAAAACAAAACAAAACACAGATTGACCTAAGGTGACTGAAAAGCACAGAAAGTCAAATAAGAGATGGAAGAAACACTTTTTTTTAATGTTTCCCTGCCAGGGTTTGGACTTTAAAGTCATAGAAAAGCAGACTAAGAAAATACAGAATAATTCTGCAGGGGGATTTCTGATTGAGCCTCAACCCATGGATGAAACAGAGCAGCACAGCAGAGTAATAAAGTCCCTTTTTGAGCCCTCCAAGATGTGGTTCTCCATACAGTAGAGGGGGAGAGTATAAATACAGTCTTTGAACATGATAGAACTACTGTTATCAGATTTACTTTTCCACTGACTGCATGAAAAAGACACAAAAAAACTGAACTGCAGCTTCCAAGATCCCCTCTGAAGGCAAAACAATCATGGATCTTAATCACTTCCTAGGGCTGATAAATTAAAAGCACATACACTCTTACTGATTCAAAGGACTGGGAGAGCTGCTATCTTCTGAATATGCTTGACATGATTGATTTGAATAAGGACTAATTCCCCTAAGGGGTAGTCCACTGCATTCTGATGAGAACTCCCTGCTCTCATATGTCATCACCTGTGATACAATTACAGTCAGAAGTGAAGCAGGGAAAATCGCAAGCAACAAGCTGTTGAGTCTATATCACATTAAGACTAATATTAATTTCTAGTTTAATAACAGTTATGTCAATTAAATCCTGATGGATCCCCAATTTCCTCAGTGCTTCTGAGCGATGCATTTTTTACCCAGAGGAAAGGAATGAAGAGATAAAGAATTGTCTTGAAGATGCCATGCTGTCAGACTAACGGTTGGCAGTGTTGAGGGGAAAAAAAAACTTTACTACCTTTAGTCTGTTAAGATAGCGTTTGGTATGAACCACCAGCAGATCGTCCTCAGCAGCTTCAAGGGCTCGCACGATGTTCCCATCGGTGATGAACTGCTCCTCTGAGAGAAAAGCATTCAGTGATTAACAGGCATTAGATTGAAAATTTTAAAGAATAATGTCCCTATGGGCAAAACTGTGCAAAGCTGGATTTTAAAAACAAACATACACTTAGTTACATTTAGTTGTCACTTGTTGTTTGCTAGATGCAGTTACAGTAGGCTACACCCAGCAGACATTTCACATACTCCATAGCAAGGGGATTTTTGAAATGATTATAATGCTACAAAATGTATGGTTGTAAATTTTAGCATCTGTATCACTGCTTTATTACAGAAAGGTTCTTACACCCTAGTTTTTCAAACCATTCAGCCTCCAACTTTGAATGAAACACAGAAGACTCATTAATATCTATTACAGAAAAAGTCCCCATGCAGGCAGGTTTTCAAAAAATGCTCGTTAAAACTGTAACATCATCTACTTTTTCCCCAATTAATGCAAGAAATTAGGTAATCCAAGGTCTTCCTCTGTCAACACAGGCTCAGTTCTTTATTCTGAAGATTTTGTGAATTCATTAAGCTGTGTACGGCACTCTCTATAGCAAAGACACCGCATGGCTCAGTCTGACCACAGCTCCATGTTGTTCATGCCAGTTAGCCAGCGACTGCTTTCCCTGGGCCTTGAAACCCGACTGGGCCTCGTATACTCAACAGACTCGCTCATACACTCACAGAATAATCTTTGTTGTGTTGCTCTCCCTTTCCCCCTCTACAACTCACCTTTCGACGCTCTCCTCTTTCCTCTCCACCTCTCTTTTTGCTTCTGATCCAATCTGAGTGACTCCATATATATATAATCTTAGGGAGATGTCCTCCCCACCTGCCACTCAGTCTCTCGCTCTCTTACCTTTCAAGAAGTGAATAACTTTCCCCCACTTCCCGGCATCAAATGGATGGAGCTTTTCAAGGCCCATGAAGGTTATGTTGTAGTCTGGGTGGTACACAATGGGCAGACATGTTCGAGGGATGCTGACATACAATTCAGTGCGGTGAGACCTTAACGGGTTGTCAAAAAGATGCTCACTGCAACACTGCTGCTTTGCAGTTACATGAGGTGATTTCATGCTGTTTGTTCGTGCTGCTTACCTCCTCTTCCCTCCACTATCTTCTTTGTGAGACATATTTTTCGGGCATTGCTACATTCATCTTGGGAGAAAAGAAAAAAATATATCAACTGACAGTGAAATTCACCCGCTTGTAACTGACGTAAATATTTACAGTCTTACAGTACATCAATTCTAATAGAATATGACAGATGCCTTTGAAAATGATTTATTTTACAGACTTTTTACAGATTTTCAAGTGTACATACAAGAATGGGGATAACAAGCTACATGAATTTAAATAAATAAATAAATAAATAATAGCCAACATCTCGCGCATGCGCAATAAGATGTGTACATTTCCAAAGACGCAGCGTCATAAGGAAATGTCCCGGGACAAAAGTCTGCGGACGAGTGTGAGCGACGCCTCGATGGATCGACCGAGCTCCTCTCACCGTCCGAGGCCGAGACGCGACGAGACCCGCTGCAGCCTCCGCCGGGACGGTGCGAGGGCGCGGAGGCTCCGGCGGCCGATCGACCCACCTGCTACCGGGGCAGGAACAACGCAGCGCACCGAGCGGCTGCGTCAGATCCACAGCGGAGGCTGTCGGCGAGCGTCCCGGCCGGCGGGTGTCGGTTGGCTCAGTTAACAGTAGCTAACCGAGAGAAAATGTCTGTCGTTCCCTGTCTGTCGCTTTGACGGTGTCCTTATTCCCTCCTGCCCAACGCATCGAGCGCTCTACGTCGAGTGCGTACGTAGAGCGCGCTCTTAGCGCACACGGAGATTTAAAGTCCAAGAAACGTGTTCGTCGCGTTCACCGCAACCGGGCGAGTTACTGGAGAGGTGAGAGACACTTGCTCTAAAATCGTTATAAACAATTGTGGCTAAGAGCATTAAAACTGATCTTAACGATAAACCGTGGTCACTGATCTCTTGTCACTGTTGTTGGTTGAGGCGTAGGTCATCTTAAAGGCTCAGCAGACCCACAGAGGTGTTGTTAGGTGAGTTAACCTGACTGATTAGATTTCTGCTCAGGGCAAACCTGCTCTGAGAATTAGGTGAGAGACCAAATCTCAATGACACAATAGAAATGAAAGAAGAGACCTCAACTGGTACAATCAGAGAGGGAGGGGGAGTTAAATCAAGCACATTTTCAGACACACCTCCACTGTTCAGAAAAGACATCTCCAAGGGGAAGTAAGTGAAAACAGTGACACGAGTGTTTTTCTTTTTCTTGCATCGTTAGAGCACTTTTGCAGGCTGTTGTAAAAGGCCCACATCCCAAGTTGGATCAACAAAGTTTTACTTTGTGTCAGAATGTGCAGCAAGGATATGGCAAAGTCAAAAAAACAAACCAACCCACAATCCTTGTGCTTTTACTAAAGCAACACAACACATGTAACCACAGGGATAAATAAAGAAACACCTTATCTTATCTCAGTACAGTATGTGCAGTAATGTGCAGTTCACCATAATAACTCCTCTGAATGCTGTTGATATTTCTGTGTTGTAACAGAGTAACATGAATTCATACACTACCTGCTTCAGTTTTCATGAAATAACAAAGGAACAGACAACACCTGGACATAAAGGTGATCAGCTGACCAGCAGATCATCACATCTTTAATGTCAGTGTTGTATGTAATAGTTCATCACACACACTGTATTCTATACTTGATCTTCTCACTTCAAATGAAATCCCCATTTCACATGAGGTTTTTATATTACTGATGCAATAAACACCTCACTAATAATACTGAGCATCTGTAACCATAACAACTCAAAATAGATATGACAGCCACCCATTCTGACTAATATGAGTGAAACAAATAAAGATTCCAAAGCTGAAGCAGAGGCTGAAGGTTTAAATAGACTATCAGGGAAACCTCTAAAGAAATAAATGCATTTACATCCACATATCCACTGATTCTATAAGTCCTTTTGTGGTAAGGTTGTGATAACTCAGTATGGAAAAAATAATCTCACCTGGCTGGTATTTGGAGATATTTGGGATAATTTCTTAAAGAAATCCATTGCCCTGAGAAATGCTTTAGGCTTTTTACAGTGCAACACATTCTACATTGTCAGAGGAGATATGTAGGATTACAGCAAGATGTGATGGTCTAAATAATCTCAAAGTCAGCTTAGAATTAATTAAGTTTTACATTATTGAAGTTTAGACATTTATTTTTGCTGCTTAGTGTGGTAATTTTCATTTTTTATTGTTGACAGTAACCTTAAACCTAAAATGGATGTTGTGAGCTGACTAGTTGCATCAGGGTTATATCATCCGGACCTAAATAGTAATATTTTAACAGTCTCCTTTATAGATCCTAAATTCTCGTGCTACATGTTAAAGACTCTGTAGACAGGAAGACAACTGACAGGAGTTATGAGTCTTGGCAACATTTTTGTTTGGTTTTGAGCTCAGCCATTTTTATGATATAGAAAAATCACAACAAAGGGGGACCTCTTTAGCCAATAAGTCCTAAGGCACAATTGATGTAACTACAATACTTTAATCCAGGGGTTTCCGTCACATTCAGCGCTCTGGCTGTCTCCCCTAAATTGAAAATCCTATCAAAATACACGATTGTAATTTATTTACTTTCATCTGACTATGATTCCCCTTGTCATTCTGACAGCACAGCAGTACTAACATATCCTGTCATTTCAGACCTTGTTATTGCTGATCTGTACATTAATTTTCCTCACTGTGTTTCCCTCACTAACTCATAGCCAGACCAGTCACCTTCCCCATATTAGTCAGTCAGCACTCACCCTTTTCCAAAGCCGTTTGTATTACGTTCACACTGAATTTTGTTTCATTTCAGTGAAGAAGGGAGGGTTAAATGTATTTGCCTCTGATTGCCAATAAACCCTGCCAAATCATTTGTGCAGGGTTCACTTCGATTTCTGACCCATGAAATCACAAAGCGCTGTACAGCTGAAATCGAAACTGAAGCTATTTAAATTTTTTCAGTCACGTAAAGACTGTAAATAATTACAGACACAACAGTCTGGCATAAATTAAGGGGATACAGACAATGGATGGATAAATGGATGACAATTTCACCATGTCTCAATGCAAACGTGGAACGAACATCAGTCATTGTCAGATTTTCTAGCTAAAACGTTCTCTCTACGTTCTTGACTAAGTCTTTTTCTCATTTTAACAACATATGGAGGTTTCTTAACCGGTGAAGAGGAAACATTTCCATAGTGATACAGGTTTGTTATATTCTGTCATTATAAGAAATATTTCTTCTTTTTCAATGATTTTGTTGTTTTTGTGATATAACAAGATAAAGTGCTATTTTTTTTATTAGAAGTAAAGTGTCTTTTGTAAACATTAATAGTATACAGTAGCAATGAGAAAAATATCATAACCTAAATAATAACCTGTTAAAACATGAAAGGGATCCCCAAAATTAATCTCATTGTAAGGAGAAACTGAACAAATCATTAATTTATTATGGTGGCAGAAATAATACAGCAATACATTTCTATGTCACTTCTGCCATAGAAGTGACCTTTCATCCAGAAAATAGTGTTTTATCCTTGTTTATTTAACCACATGGCAAAATAAAATTGTACATTAGTGGAAAAAGAAAGACACTACCTTGCGGCTGTGAGTTGAAGGACAATGATAGTTGTTAGTGACAAATGACAAATATTGGATGTGGAACTGTCTGGTTCTCAATTTGTGGAAGGCCATTGTTTATTTGTTTATTCTAACAACCAGGCCTTTTACACACACAAAAGTTATTTCTTGGCCTCCTTTTTTTGCCACCCCTTGCAAGTAAATTGAAACTGTCCAGTCCTGGTCCAACTGCACCTTCCCTATTGATGTTTTTGACCAATGTAGACAAAATTGGGGATTTTTTTTTGCTGGTTCTCCCTGCAAAACTGTTGCTCACTGACACTGTAAGACTGTGTTTCTTAGACCAAGTAAAGGTTGTTTTCTAATTGTCTTTATCTACTTTGTCTGCCAAGTCTACTTGTTACTCCTTTTGTCTAAGTTGCATCTCATGTAAGTTAACAGGGTCCCCTATGCTCATAAATATTTTTAAAGAAACCTGAAGGTCAAAAGAGACTGATTATCTGACTATCCCAGCTGGCTTCCTCATCTGGGATGTCTTTGTTATGGTTTAGTCATAAACCTTTCTTAGCACCTTATCATTCAGCATGAGCTGTGTATCACATAATTGCATATGATAGCTATTTAATTTTGATGTATTTACACTAGGCAGCTGAATGGAATAAGTTGCTCTGTTCTTATTGTAAAGTAGTCTGGAATCTTATTAATTTTTTTGAGGACTTCAGTTTTATTTAGATAATGTTGCATGTGGGAGCAGAAGAGTATATCGCACTCATATTTCACATTACAGATATAGCGGTCGCTATGTGTGTATTACTGTGAATGACAATGGTGCCATACTCTGTGTTTAAATCAGGATTTTAGACTTTTGGACTGCTGGCTGGAAGACAGATAGCGGAGACAGAATACAATTTATTTCCACTCAAACAGTGCCTCTCAGTTCCCCTTCGCTCAGGCTGATGTAAACATCATCTGATTTCCAGAGCCAGGCAGTGATCTCATGAAATGCTGTCTTTATAGTTGTTTTCTTTGCCATCATGCCAGCCCTCTGCGGTGGTTCCTTTAGGTGCCAGACTCAACCTCATACTTTATAAAGATCATCAGTATACTAATGAGTCTCTTTTTTCAGGCTGTAAATGGCAAATAGAATCTGATGAAAAAAAGTATAATGCAATAGATTTATTTTGAATTCAGGCTCAGAGTGGTGCTGCTGCATGTTGGCCACATTCATTACCTAGTAATCTTTCATTGTTGCCAATTAACTTAGCTCTTGGTACTTACTATAAATTTCTCATTGGCTGAATGGCAACAGAGGACTTCAGCCAGCACTGATGGTTACAACTGGCTGCCTTGGCCAGCTTATTTGCTGTCTAATTTCACTCTAATGTTTGAACCTGTCATTCCAAGAGAAGACTTAATTCCCACCAAATCCATACTCAAACCTGAGATTTAATATGTGCAACATGGTGAATTCACCAAATTTTGGTGGGCTACGGTGTGGTAATCTGGTTTACTCTTAGATAAGAAGCACCCTAAATTGTTATTGAATGGTTATGATTTAACATATGTCTGTTGTCCTTGAAAACAAAAAAAATGTGAAATATAAAGCTCATAAGTAAGATTTTTGGCACATGGCACATTTACTATGGGTTTACTGACATGCTAATTTGCTAATGCAGGAATTAAATATATTTTACTTTGAATTTCAATATGATTTTTTCATACTAATAATTTTTTTTGGACCTGAGGTTTACAGTTATGTGCCCAGCATGCTACTGCGCCTCCTTTGGGAGCCTTAACCACTGCCGCTTGCAGCTCAATTGTCCTGACAGGGGACATGCTATGGAGCCATGGGATGGAATGATAGGCCCATAGCATGGACATAAATGGGCTGTCACAGCATGCACCCAGCTCCTCTTATCCAGCTTCACATCTGACAGCTGCAGCCACGCTCTCACCACAGCACAAACACTTGACAGGAATGTGTGGAAGTGGAGTGCAATAAAAGGAGATACCACTCTGTGAGCTTTCTTTTGGAGAGTAGGTCAGGAAATATATATCATGGCTCTGTTGCAGACCTGAAATGCATGGTACTTTGACCCACAGTAAAAATAGTAGACGTATTGGTCTTGTGTTTTTTTTTGTCAAGGACAATTAGAAATATGTAGTGTTTGAAATGTTAGACTTTGAATCAAATTAAGGGAAGATGAACATGTAGAATTGCAAAAATGTGACACTATTACATAGGGAATGATTTACACACACACATCCGTGCACACAGTTATTATTGATAGTGCACTGAGGATAGGTGTTTTTAACCCTGGGCTATCTTGGCAGGGATGAACTACATGTTTACAAAGAAGAAACAGTTCATTCTTCACAGTACCTCTGGGAATGGACCCAAAGCTACTGTTCAGCATGATCAATTAGTACAATTGATGTGATCTCCATTCATGTAGAGATACATTTTTTTTCTGTAAAGACAACTTTTTTTATTTTGTCTGAAGTAGAAGAAGTGTTGCTAAATTACATTTCAGCTTTTACATTGTGAATTGCATTAATTTAAATATAAATTAAATCACTTGGACTACATTTTGTAAAATTGTTCATTTATATATTTAAAAATTAATTTTATTATGTTATCATTTAGGATATTTAATCCAAATGGATGATAAAGCCAATGTAACCAATATTATTAGCTGTCATATCATTGCTTGTGGCTGATTATAGGACAACACCTTAAGGGAATTCCGCAGCAGACATTTAACTTGTTGTTATGGGAAAAACACAGATGTTACTAACAATATTAATTACAGCTCCTTCTCTTTAATTGTAAGCTGTGGCAGTCTGACAGCAAGCCAAAATGGACAAAAAGTGTTTTGTAAAAAAGGCCTGTTTAGCTGTGATATTAATGATATACATTGACTGAGCACTTTATTAGGAACCCCATACTAACACTAGGTACAGCCTCCCTTTGCTCTCAAAACAGCCATGTTGACATGATTACATCACATAATTTCAGCAGATTTTTGAGCCGCACATTCATGCTGAGAATCTCCTGTTCTACTACATCCTAAAGATGCTCTACTGAATCCTGATGTGGTGACTGGGGAGGCCGCTGAAGTTCACTGACCTCACTGTCATACTAATGACACGAGTTTGAGGCGACTTTTAGACAATGAGCCTTTAGAAGATGGTGACTTTTGGCCATAAAGGAATGAATGTAGTCAGCAATAATACTCAGATTAGCAGTTGCATTCAAGCAATGATTGATTGGTATTGAAGGACCCAAAGTTGGCCAAGAAAGCATTTTTTTCCAGTCATGTTCTTCCCCCTTCCCTGTATGTTATTGGATCATACTTCGTTCCATCCTAGGACCTGTAGCAGTGCGTTCATGGGTACACTGGTGCGCTGCTGGTGTTCAGAATCACCAGAAACATTATTCAAGCACAGAAGAGATTGTGCAGCTCAGCCATAAGGACGTTTCGACTGTCTTTGTTTGAAATACCACTCTGTAATCTCATCTCCTCTTTTTTGTCAACAAAAGAAAGATTTTGGTTAGGTTTCTATGTTTCAAACTAAACATTAGTCTTTTTTCTTCAACGATATTGAATATTGATATAGTCACAGTGAGGGTTCAATGACTTCAGTGTCATATTTACATTGTCTCGTCATAGTTGTGGAAAAAAGGTCGTTGACAAACATATTTATTCATAGTTTCCATTCACAAAATAAACACCACTGCATAGGTGTAAGCAGATATACACCGTAGTGTACTTACACTGGTATTTGGGAAATCAACATGTACACTGTTGTGAAAGTCTGTGGGCAAACTGTCCTCTTCCTGGGAGTTCATTAGTCTGGTAGAATTGATTTGTCCCTAACAAGTTCCCGCACATGACAAAAGCAGTGCTTTTCAACATTAAACTGAAGCCATTCACTAATCGCTGAGTGCAATAAAACTCTATTACACAACTTTCAGACATAAAACATGTAAAATGGCTGAGAAAAAAGTACATTTATAAAATGCAATTATGTAACTCGTGCCGCCGTAGATTCAGTTTCTTCAGTGTTTTAACACTTAAAAGAATCAGGCTTTTTGAGCCATTCTTTTAACCAGTTTCAAATTCAAAACACAATCCATGCATGTTTTGCAATTAAAAAAAAAACATTTAACAAGGATAAATCACAAACATTAACACAATTCAACTTTTGACTCACATACAGGATATTAATTATGTATAAAACACAACATTAACCAAATTCTAATTAAAATGTGAGATTCATTCAAATCCTTCAGAGGTTAAAATAGAAACTGAAAAAATCAGGCCCAATAAGCTATTAATAAATTACTTTCAAAAGCTAAACAATCAAGCAGTTGTACACACCCAGTTTTTCCCGACACTTTCTGTTGACTTGTTTTCATATTTACTTTTAGCCCTCTTTACTCCAAGCATTAATAAACCTACCTGATGAGTGTGTGTCAGTCTGTGTTTTGAACTTGAAGTGCAAACCACACAGCTGGCAACTGTTTGGAGACTTGTGTTAATGGCATTGATCTAGCACTGAATGCTTTGAACTTGAAACCCATTTATACAAAATGTCTCAATCCTCCATACAAATTATCATCAGCTGTTCACGTATCAAGTGATGTGTGGTCCAACTGGTCTCCAGGTTTGAGCAAAATCTACTCATTGTCTGCCTTTACGCAATAGGCATGAAAATGCATGTCAAAGGAAAATGAAAGCAAAATTTTACTGCAAAGCACCCATGTGATATCAGCGTTAACATAATTGATCCATCTAAACGTAATTTGTATTATATATAATTTACATATTAAAAATTCTATAAGTGAATCAACAAAACATTAATTGGGAGATTAATCTTTCAGTTAAGACATGTTTTTACTGTATGAATCCAGCAAGTTGAATATTCCTTTTAGACAGATAAGATGGGCTTTACGTTACCCTTACCCTATATTTTTGGCAGGACGACAACAGCGGGGCCAAGGGAGTGATGAAGTTACAACACTGGTCAGCCAAATGCTGTGTGACTGAGTGCTGAAATTGTAAATAAATGGCTAAAAAAAAACAACACAACCACACAAGATGCAAGTCTGTGATAAACTATAAACTGAAAAGAATTTTTAAAAAGATTGAGAAAACCTGTAAAAGATCAAGGCTTGTTAAAGTTAGCCAGCTAGCTCACACAGAAACAGAAACATTTAGGTCCAGTTACTCCAGTTAGGCCTGAATCTCCTTGCTTTTGTACTCCAGCTTCACTTATTTTTTAATTTAATTCATCTGTGGACAAGCTTGACGAAGCAAGAAAACTGTCTCAGGTATCCATTTAATGTCACAATGGGGAATGAGCCCTAAACGCTAATCCCTGCTGGTCTTTTGAGGCAATGACATGTGGATGACAGCCTCTTGGCATTCGAATAAAACAACCACATCATGATTCTGTAGTACAACATTAATAAAACTGTTCAATTATAATGTGTATTATAGCAATACAATTTTGGGACTAGCTGCAGTCGATAAAACGGACATCTAGCTATTCATTAATGAAGCTCATAAAAGTATCCCCTGCCCACACACACCAAGAATTGAGTGGAAATTTACTAGCTGCCTATTATATTTCAATAAACCCAACTCTATTTAAAACAAGATTTTTTTTTATCACTGATTTGCTGCATCATTTTCCTATATAAAACTTGAACAATCATGTACCCTTTGCTTTCAGCAATGATTTTGTACCATAATACAATCCATGCTTATTGCTTTCAGTACGTTACAGGGTACTTTTTTGACAAATGTACCTTTTGGTGCAGAAATCTTACCCTGTGACAATTTATATTATATAGCTGTATTACCAAGTGAATAAGGACAAAGATCAACCAGGCAGAGATGTTTAGCAACACTAGTAGTGTTATGGTCAAACACAACGTTCCCATCAGCCTCAGCTGTACTCAGCTGTGGTTAGTACAAATCAGCATATATTACGCATGCTAACTGCACTAAAATAAGATGGTGAACATTGTAAACAAAGCTCAAAGCACAGATGTACATACTGTAAATAAAGCCGTGTAACCTTAAAGCAGTACTTACTAGTACTTACTTTAACCCAAACCATATTGTGTGTGTGCCTAAGCCTAAATAAACATTTACCATAGCATTATAAAAAAATAAAAGGGTTAATCATCTATTTCAACAGTGGTTTGTAACAGTTTATATGTGGCCTCTCTTCTGCTAATGTAGGAAGTTCTACTTTGAGTAGTACCAAAGGGAAGGGACAAGCAACCTATATAGTTGTTTATGTTGGCTTGTTGTCCAGCAGTCTAGCAAACTGCCATCATGGAGGAGGACCACCATGCATGGGATGACACTGACTAGAAAAATATAAAAAGAAAGATTCAGCACCTAAAGAGGTAGGAGGGAGAGATGTCCTTTAATCTGTTGCCTAATTAAGATGCACAGTACAGTGTGAATTTGAGATTTATGCCAGCCTAAAGATGTTTGTAGAATCTGTTGCATATAAAAAAGGTGGGTAAACTGAGTTTAGTGTCCTCCCCCATAACCCCTCTACAGATGTTAGTAACAGTATACAATATGTTTGTGGTATTTTTGGAACATAAAGTAGATAAAACTGTACAATGACAATAGTGACAAAACTGATGTACGGTAAAACAGAAATGCCATAGTTATTCATTTTACAGTGTCTTCTATGTCAATGCAGATAATAATTTAAGATGACAAAGTACAGTTCCAGATCTATATTCAAAGGTTTAGTTTGTTATTTTCTGGTTTTTATTCTGTCAGTATTACTTTGGATTAATCGATGTCATGATTGATCATTCAACTTTATATAACAACGATGAGTCCTCTACAATCCTTTCAAAGCGTAACTTTGATGAAAATTGTTGGTCTGTGATCTGTGTGTCATGCTGCCAGGCCAGATGTTCATGCAGCAGGAAGTGGTTATGAATTGTATATCGTGTGTTTGATTTGTGTGTGTGTGTGTGTGTGTGTGTGTGTGTGTGTGTGTGTGTGTGTGTGTGTGTGAGTTTGATCTGAGCAGGATTAGAGAGGATATGTGTTGAGATCTATCTGTTGAGAATTTACTGAGCCACTGAGCCTCTGTATGACATAAATCTGAAGGATATTTCACAAAGAAAATCAATTACACAAACAATAATCAACAAGACTGAAGCTTTCCCACTACAAGGTGTTTGTTCAAAATAATCCATAACGTGGCTCTGTTCTCTGCTAACAGCCACTCCTTCCTTCAGCACTCACTAACCGTTTTGCGCAGGACCATACCATGATTGATTGTGTTTATGTTCTGAGCCTGCTGTGTGACTGATGAAATGAAATTCTGAGTGCACTGTTCGGTGGATGTATGTTGTGTTACCTCTATGCATACGGCTGACCTCCATTGCACACAGAGTGATTTGTGCAGGTGGAGCTGCACTAAACCAGATTTTTTCAGGAATTCTAACTCTCTGTTCAGCTTAAATCTCACAAAGAAGAAGAAAGAAGTCCTTTCTCTTTAATTCAAACACTTGAGATTCAGCTTATTCCCCCAACTGAGAATTTTTTACCGGTGACTAATTTACTCGAGAATTTCAATGACCTCAGGTAGAGCAAGTGTGTGCATTTACCACCCTGAGACACATCGTCTTACCAACGCTAGGACCATGTCCACACTAAACAAGCTAAATGTGAAAGGACATTTTAGAGCAGGGCAACTGCCTGCATCCCTTAACTACAATTTTGGTTGAAATTACTTGCACCTGTGAATTTTAAGTACAGAGTTTACAGAGACTTGAAAGAGTAACTGTACTCAAATTCATTTTTTTGTGCTGTACACAATATCACATAGAGTCCGTCTGGCTGGATTTGAAAGTTCGTTCAGTCGAATCATGCGGCTTGCTCTAACCGTGAATTAATAGGCAAGATTTAAGGGTCTACAGTTTTTTTTTTCTATTGACCCGATCCCCCCAACTGTGAAACCAGCTCCTGCACCAAGGAATACAAGCAGAGATTTGGCCAACTGTAGCCTCATTTTGTGTCCCTCACACATAGTAGCATTAGCAAGCCAGATAAGACCCAACAGACGACGATGATGAACAAGATTTATTCCTCTGCAGTGGTAGTGAACTACCACAGGGGACCACCGATACCTGTGCTAAATTCAAACAAGTCTGACCAAAAGTAATGTTAACTATGATAAAACCTCCATTCAGCCCGTGATTACATATACTTTGTTTTAATACAGCTGTATTCACGACTTACTGGAAATGTTTTTTTTTTCCTTTATTTGACCACTGAAAGTGTCTGACCATTACTATGAAAGCAGTAATTTGATTATTGATCGAAATGCTACCTGTGATAGGTGGTCATTCCACATAATTGGACAACTGAAGCCCCCGGCCCTGTTTCATTAAATCATACATAAAAAATAACCCTGTTACAATGGGAGGTGTAATGTATATGAATGCTTTATACTAGCTACAACGAGCCTGCTTTGAGCACGTGTGCACACAGACAATACAGACTGCAACATTTTTTGACAATATTATTTCTAAATTTGGAGGATATTTTTAATGTCAGAATTCTTCAGTAACAGAGACACTAGAATATAGCTGGTCAAAACTGCAAATTCAAAGCTTGAGGTAGCTAATAGCCCATGTACACAAGCTTATTACTCAAATGAAAGCCAGTCAAGGGCTATTCACCCAATGTTATGATATTGTCAAGGAAAAATTCAGAAAAAAAAGGTATATCTTGCCTTATCAATCACTGATTGCGTAACAAGGAATATCTTAAATAAGGAGCTAAAGCTGAACATTTTTGGAATCACCTGTTCAAAACTGTGTCTCTGCTAAAAGGAATTCATGGCAATATAATTGTTTGTGTTAGGTAATTGTAATGTTATACCCAGAAGCAGAGGCCGAAGCAGGAATGCGGTTTAGGATGGTTTATTGTGCAACAGGAGAGGGGCAGGTTGAGGTGGAGCCTGGAAACAGGAGGCTGGGAATCGATTTCTGTACATGATAAGACTGAAGCACTGGAGACAGCAGGTGTCGTAGAGGAGCACACAGAGAATCTACACATAGAAAGCGAGAGTTAGAAAATAAAACTAAAATGAAAAAATGTATTTTGGAAAATGCTAGAAAGCACTTAGGGGTTTAGAGAATTGGTACCACTTAGACAGAACAATCTGGAACTAGAGAGTTGGGCAGGTCAGGATTTATGGTGGAGTTGTGATTAGTTGGATGAGATGAGATGCAGGTGTGCTCCTCTGCAGCTGCTGGATCAGGTGAGCCACGCCCTCCACACACACTGGGTGAGTGTGTGATAGAGTGAGAGAGCGAGAGAGAGAGAGGACACACACCTTGGAGGGTCCAGAGGGCTGTTTCACAAAACATAGATGGCGGATTAAACCGGGATTTTTCAGATGTTCTGGATTAATTTAGCTGTGACTCAGATTCATGAAAGCAATGGTGCATAAGTTTCCATGGAGATTTATTCTGTGAAGCTGGCCTGGTCCAGTCCAGGCTAAAAGCCAGGCTTGGTATATCTGTTTGTGTTGAAATAGAGGCGTATTGGCATAGTCTGATGCGTGTCTAAAGACGTCAGAGTTTATTTTAATGGGGCAACAGCCACTTGCAGAGTTTAGAACAAGAAGCATCAGGTCCATACAAATGTTTTGGTTTTAATAAGACTGACATACTTTTACCGTCTTCAACAACCATCTTCTGCCAATTTCTGTCTTTTAAGTAATTATGTATTATAGCATGACTCTTCCTTCCTCTGCTGCCATTGCCACAAGTAAACAAAACTAACGCTGTGCAGCCTATATTGCAGGTAGTTAACTAATAGGAATGATGACTTAATGGCAAATAATATATAGCTTGTCAAATGCAACACAGGTTTCACAAACCCTGATGGTGGTGCATTAGAGGGCCTTTCAAGTTTTTTTTAATAATCCCTATAAACGTCTTTTAAGGAAACATGAGACTTGGCTGTTCTGGGTTTAACCTGCACTGAAACTCTGTGTTTCTGTTGTTGATCTGCTTTAAACTATTGCAAAATAATGTCTTGTTTCCACCGTTTAGATGGTATCAACACCTTTTGATGGAGGCTTACGAGGAATCAAAGCAAATTGTTTGCAAGAGAGGAAACACTGCCGCTATGGTAAAAGAGCAAGAAAATGCATGGCAAACAATAGAAGACCAACTGAATGCGCAAGTAGCTTAAAAATACAAATGTACTAACCACAGATCTGGTCTTAATCTGTCACGATTAGCTTATTAAGAGTTACTTGTCATTTTCCGATGTTAACGGTTGTACCTACATTGTGCTGTAAAGGTGCAATGCGGTGTTCGGCTTTTCAGGACCCACAATGTCTTTTGGGGAAATGTGTAAACGTGTATGTTTCAGAATTACTTACATCTGGCTTAACATAGTCGCACCTATGCATCCTGGTTTGGCCTTCTTGAACCATGAAAAGCCAGGATGTGCTGACCAGTCGATGTCAGGCTTATTTTTTCTTAGTTGTACTTTTGTGAAATAGCCCTCTGGCTGGATCTTGTTTGTATGCAAAGAAAAGGTGTTAACTTATGTGAGACCAGCATTTTCAGACTGTTTCTGAAATGCTCCTTTTTGTAAAGTTACTGAGGTGAAAAATGGCATTAAAAGAAGAAAAGGAAGAAAAGATTTAGTTGGATTGATATGCAATGACTTGCCACTTTCCCTCTTTTATCCTTTTGCTGTTAAGCATCCCTGATAGACCAGGGTGGTAAACATGATCATGGTTACCACAACTGACATGTTTTTAAATGGTTATTTCTTGTTGCCATTCCGTGTCAAATCCATTCAAAGTGTTGTAAAGCAGCTATCACTAAGTTTTCTCCTCTGCTGAACTCAGAATGTTTTTTCCAGACTGGTAAGCAAACAGCTGTTAATGATAGCGTTGGCTTTGTAGTGATACTAAAGCTGAAAAAACACTTCTTTAATATTGTCAAATGTTAAAACAGTCCTGCAACTTGGCAGAGGTTAGTGAGATATAAGCAGCAGCAGCCTTCGATATTCTTCAAATTGAGTGAAATACTGGGCAGACATCTTGTGACTGAAATGGGCAGTAAGTACTTTCATACTGGCACTTTGCGGAAGGAGGTGACTGAAGAGGTTTTGAGGATTTAAATACAATGAAAGGTGATTTTAGAACAAGTAAGTGTATTGGTAGAACATGAGGATTCATTGTTTTCTTAGGCAATATTACAAGCTCTATTTGAAACATTAAATCTTGAGCTCAGTATTTCACCGCATCAACCTGCTGCACTACCCTTCACTGCCAGAAAATATAAACGAGAAAGAAATAGAAGCTGGATGCCTGGAAATTCCAGTTGCCTGTCTCTCAAGTTTGTGTGTGTTTAATTAAAAAGTCACTTGATTATTTCAAAAAGAGTGTCTGTCCCAGTACTGCTACAATGCTGTTACTTCCTGCCCAGGGGTTCCTTCCCATTGTTCCATCCACATATTATTTTACTGCACACTCCATGAAGTACTCCTGATTCAGAGGGAAAGATTTAGAATTCTGGTTGCTTCAACCCCCTGTGGTTTGAAGAAATACAGCTCTATACCTGCTTGTTAGAATCCAGTACCAGATGGTCAGCTGCTATTGGACCAGACTGTGAAAAGTCTAGGCAGCTGGGCTATTTTAGAGAGCTTATCAAACATCTGTCATATCACTTATAGCATTTTAGGGGGAAACACTGGCAAAATCTGACAGAAGCAGTTCGGAATGAACTGAAGTCAACTGAAATAAAATAAGCTTTGAGACAAACAAAACTCAGGATCAACCCAGTATGCACTGATCATGGTCTGTATGTAGAAAATGCAAACTCAAATAACAATTCCAGATATTCACAAATGAAAATTAAAGATTTGCATGACAAAAGAGCAAACTTACAATTGAAAGAATTTTGAATTTGATATTTGATTGTTATTTTACTGATGCTATTGAAAGCAGAAAAGCCAACAGTTTTGTTCAAAATGAAGGACATCATTCTGCATCTGCCCCACTGAGATAAAGCAGATTGACTGATAGGAATTAATGAGAGTCTGATATGTGAAATGATCAGTTTGGTGTTGAATGTGAGTTTATTTAATAAGAGACACATTTTATTATACCACAAAAACCAACAGAGTTTCAAAATATTCATTTAAATTCTTTGTTTAGTCTTAATTATTTGCAGGCAGTGTTCTCATTTAGACTGTACTTGATTAAAATCTTCCTCTCACTTCTGTAAGCTGTGTTACATCTTTAATGTGAATGCCTCCCAGCTTCAGCCTGAGCAGCGGTTTAATTTAGTCAGAATAACTGAAAACCCCCCTGTCGGCCCCCACACACATAGGTGGGGAAAAGTACGAGAAAAAAGTCCAAAAGTAGGAGACCACTTTCTCATTCCAAGTGGCCTCAGACTTTTGGACCCCACTGTATGTCTAAGCAAGAGACATGTCAGAAATCGTTTTCTGTTTATTGCCTAATGCACTATATTTACCGACAAACATTTGAGTGTATGGCACAAGTAAGACTTCATGTCAACAATCCCACAATTTGGCTGTATAATGATTTTATAGAAGAAATGGAAGAAAATGTGAGACTTTCCTCTACAGCGGTCTGACAAATTTCAACTGCTGTTTACATTACACTGCTAATTAGATCAGATCTTCTGCACTGCTCCAGGAGCAGCTGGCCATCTTACTGTTATGATAGACATGGTGATTGATCAGAAATTGTTGGTAATTGTTGGTATTTGTGCATGATTTAGTCACCAGAAGTGATGACTGTTAAAACAATCCAAACCAAAACATTGCATCAAAATGGAGACTCATTTGGTTATTTTCACTATTAGAATATGACATGTGTTTATATTTATGTAATAGGTTGATTATTCCAGATTATGGTATCAATAGAATATATTTCATATATTATATAGTAGGGTCAAGCATAACTGATGGTAAAAGATGGTCTTTTTTACCCTGATATCCCTTGTGTATGTGTGGTTTCAGGTCACAGGACTGCCTAAAATGCGTGTTCCCAAATGAGATTTGTAAAACAGGCTGTGTCAGGACTCTGACTTTTATTTACTATAGGAGCAACCAGAAGAGAGACAGAACTGAAAATGGAACAAATGTAATTCATAAAAATAACGGAAACAAGTCATTTTAATATGCCTGTCCTTAATTATACAAGATCATTTAGTAACCATTTTAAATGGATTAAAACAAAGGGGTGTTGGGTTGTGTCCTACTCTGTGTATTTTAGTAGTTCCCCACTGAAAAGTGAGTGAAACACAGTAGCCACACAAAAAATTTCCCACCATTCTATTTTGGTACAAAACATGTTAGTCAATAGTAGAGTAAATTGTGTTTTTCAGCTGTTGGTCCATGGAGTACTGATAATGCAAGATGACATCTCCAAAACTGTCCAGTCACCGAATATCATTTTTACCATTTTAACATTGTTCTGGACCAAATGAACTACAGGTGTATAAACAACCTACACTGCTTTAAACTGTATACTCATGAGCAACTTATTCATAATGTGCTAGAAGCTAGTTATAAATCTTACAGATGTTGACAAATTAAAGGAAAAACCTAAGAAATTAGTTGAGAGAAAGGAAAACAATACCCCCATCCATAGGTCAAGTAGGGTCACCGAGTGCTTTGATGAATATGAAAATGATGTGAATCATATGCTATGGCCTTTGCATCTCAACCCACTTGAAGACATATGAGAGATTTTGGACTGACGTGTTAGACAGTGACCTATTCAACAATGATCAAGACACCAAATGATTGAACATCTTTAGGAAGAATGATGTTCATCCCTCCAATAGAGTGGAGAAACCTGGAGAATCAACACCATTGAAGCTATTCTGATGGCTCATGGTGGTCCAACACCTTACTGAGGCACTTACCATCGCTTATTCTGTGGATTGGCACCTGTCTGTGGTAGAACTGTGAGAGAAAGCATCACATTTTCAGAAAGTCTTTTATATTCATTTTTTTAATAAAATCTCCTCGGATCCCTGACTTAAAAATAGCAAATAATGGCATTGAATGCTGACGACAAAGACAGTGTATTTAAAATACATAAAATTTATAATGAAATAATAATATAATTAAAAAGGTTTTCCTAAATTTAAGGGAGCATGTTTATACTAACACTGATGATTCTTTCAGAATTCTGTGCAGCATTCACTTATGAAGTACCTGGAATGTTATTCAACTGAATTAACTTAGACTAGAGACTGTTTCAAACACCAGATGGCTAGTTACTTCTCGCAACTTCTCCAGCTCTATATGAATGAGTCTGAGTTTGTCATTTTTGAAACCCTGAATTCATCATAACCACCATCTGTAAAGCCCTTGTGAATGATCTGCCTGTTCAAAAAACCTTTGGGTTAATTTACAGTCAGAATTTGGCTTTAATAAACATATTAAGTATGTTTTAGTTGTTAAATCTCATGTCCTTAAGCTGCAGAATAACTAAAATTACCCAAAGTAGGTTGTTTCTCTCTTCCCTTTAGGTTTCCCTTTACTGTTGGCATTCTGACAAACCTTAACCCTAATTTAGCTTTTGGGCCTTTCCCTTATATTCCAGTGTGGTGTTCAGGCAGATTGTGATGTCTAATTACTATTTTCATTTTTTAAACCTATATAAAGGGAGTGCACTCAGTATGTTTTGTTTTTTATTGACCTCATAGGCGTAATACCAGTAGAAAAATTATATAAATATCTCATACGTATTGTGGGTGCCATAGTCCTAAAACTGTGGTGATAACATGATGACCTTCCACACTGTTTGTATACTAATGCATGCATCATATATTTTTATTATGTTTTGTCGGATTCGTTTATTTATTTGCTGGGAGTGTAAAGCCTCTTGCTCCAGTTTAATGACAACTGAATGACCCTTCTTAATGTCATTAAATGCCAGAGGCATATTGAGTGACTCAGTGGACCCATGCATTATCCACAAGAGGCCTCCATCTAACACTCAGTGTATCTACACAACACTTTGGAGCTAGATTTTAAGCCATGTATATCGGTTGTGAATCTCTCTGATGGTACCTATGGATGTTCCGTAAACAAATGCTGCAGAAGGAGGGTGTATCATCAGGGGCTGGATTGTGTTGTTTGACACATAGTCCAGTTTAACATTCAGATCTTTGGGTTTATTAAATTTTTGGATATCATATTGGTTTGTTAACTTTATCCTTTTCATTATGTCACTTTGATGCAGGGTTTCTTTTGCACTTCAAAGCCAAATGTTACTCTGGATAGAGCAGGATTTTCTGTCAGCCTTTGAACTGAACTGAACATTAACTACCCATAATATAGTTGGAACTGAGTGTTTGAGGTCGACCTAACAGATTAATCTGAAAGAACTTAGAAAAGAAATCCAAATGATTAACTGCAATATTACATAAAACTGTGGTTTCAGAACAATTTTCTTTCTCACTTGCCATTTTCAGCTATGCTGTTCGGGTTTCACTTAGGGGGGTACTATTTAGATTAAGTATTTTGGCTAATTATCTAGGATTTTAGTTAAACTGGCTGTATCACTTATGTACAGTGGCTAACATTAACACCATGATCTAACTGGTTGTCACCTGCAAGCTGATATATGGAAATCAGTACAGGTGTAAAACTGAGCCTTAACCTGGCTTTTATATGCATCATTAAGACCAAACCTGATCTGATGCTATATTTTTGCTTGATATCATGTATTACACCTTTTCTTTCCCTCTTTCTATGGTGTGCATCGTGTGTGTATCACAACAGATGACACAAATAGATGTGGAGAGTTTCAAGGTTTTCATACAAATTTAACAAAAATGTGGTAAATCAGTCATAATTTTTAAAATCAGCAGAAGAAAATGTGAACTAATGCATGCTTCCATCTGCTACTGTTAATAGGTGTCATTAAACCATTGCAGAAGAAGACAGCACAAGATGATGTAATAATGATGTAAAAGACCAGTTAAACCATAAACTAACAAAAACAATGTAAAAGATACGATAATATAAAATTTATGTTTGTTTCATATATTAATATGTTTATTATTACAGTCTCCTCATCAGGTCACACAGATCAGATATTTTCATCAGCTGTAGTTGTTCATCTCAAGTGCATTCGAAACCTTGGTGTCAGAATTTACTTTTGTTGATACATTGTTTTTCAACCTCAGCCAAGGGTAAAACATTTTTTCTGATATTTTTGCATCTTTTTTCAAATTGGTGGCATTTCCTCTCTGTTTTTTATGTGCAAATTTAAAAATTGGATAAAATAAAAAGAGATGGAAATGTGTTTACTTATCACAGTTAGAGGGAGACAAATGAATTGGTTTGACAGGAACCAAATCTCACCTAAAGCTAGAGCTTCACAAACATAATTGTAATAGCTTGTTTTTCCTCCTATCAGCAGGTTTGGGATGGTATAGCAGAACTCTACTCAGGGAGAATAGATGCTAGATATACTTTCATATGCCAGAAGCAAACTGTGGCATCTTTAGGGGGAAAAAATGGTCCGTTTGAGTGTCTCAATACATTAATACGTTAATACATATCAGTATAACTAGTATTCCAGTTCATACCTGTTGAATCTCCTGTCTCATCTTATTTTGTGTAAGATTCAATATTAATGCACTGAGATGATTAATCCATTATGGTTTCACTTTCTCTGTGCTGACAGGAGAAATGGTGATCATGCATCAGTACAGGAAGCAGTCCTGTATTTTGTCTTTCAGTATATCATATTGGTTTTTCTTTCCGCTGCATTCAGTCATGTACTCTATAATCACCTTTGGTTAACCCCCCCCCCCCCCCATTGTGACTGACAGACTGTTAACCTGAGGTTGACTGGCCGTCTGGAGAGCAGGGGCCTGCAAACAAACAGAGGGTAAATATGGCAGTGAAAGTCAAAAGTTAATGTACTCTTCATACTGTGTCAATGGGACATTTGGTGTCAGAGACCATTGAAATGACTGTATTCTACTGTTTTTCAATTGATTTTTATTTATATGCAATTTATTAATCACAAATCCAAATAGTGTCTTTTTTGCTTGTTGCAGTAATCTTTTTTTAAAATAAAAACTTCTATAGTTTGGTAACAAATTCATTCTGCACATGACAGTGACCCCAAACACACAAATGATGTCATAAAGACCTATTTAACAAGGAGTCCTGATACGACTCCCACAGAGCCTTGATCTTAGCATCAAGTCAGTCTGTTATTACACAAAATAAAAGAAGCGACTGCAACAGCCACAAACCACTGAAGATGGTACATCATGGGACAGTTTGGGTTTCAATATCTTGCCCAAGCACACTTTAACATGGGGGATGGAGGAGCCAGGTGTCAATGCATCGAACCAACGACCTTCTGGTTAGTGGATGACCCGCTCTACCACCTGGTCACGGCCGCACAACTTTAACAAAATGTGTTTGTCACAAAAACAATTTACAGTCGTACAATATGTACAGTTTAGAGACGGATAACTTGGGGCATCTGTTTAAGTTTGGTGGTATCAACACATTAGCCCTTACAATAGCAAGGCTATAACAACAAGTGCCAGACAATTGCCTATTCATAAGACTTGGGCATGACAATTTATGAGTCTTTGTGGGTGCTTTCGTGCCATCTCCCAATATTCCAGCTGGCAAACCATACTTGTGCCAGTACTAAAACGTCCCCCTATTCCACAAAACTATGAACTATGTCATATTTCAAATGACTGCAGGGGGTCAGGCTGGAGCAAGGGGCCTCTGCAGGACACCAGCATGTCAACAACAGTAAACTGGACCTTAATATGAGAAAGTATTGATTTTCACACCACACTGTCATTACTGATTGGTCTCCGTATATAGTAAACTCTGCTGTTAACACAGTTTATATGCTTTCACATACTTTTCTTAATGAATGAACATATGAAAGTTTGATAAAACTCATTTCTTACTGAGTCCTCGAAAATAGTATCTAACACATTACCATCATAAGTCTGCCAGAAAATTAGCATCCTGCAATCAGAATGCAACAGAGGTAGAAATTTAATCTCTTATGTGATCAGAGTCTAGGGGACTACATGCTGCTTTTGCCATTAGCTGTTTGCACATTGTGCCGTGGTTCAGTTCAACACCATTAAACAAAACCACATTATTTGCAAATGCAGAGTAAGGCTCTGTTCCATTGCTATCAGCGTTGCTATCTACTGGGGATGTAAAAGCAAATCAGAACAACTCTAATTTCTTCTCTCCCCAGGAAGCCTTGTGTTGACTTGCTATCTTTATTTGATTACACCAACTCTAAAAATGCCCCCTAACGTGTATAAAAATGCTAATTGCTCTTCACCAACACAGAACATCTTTACATTTAGTCTATCTAGACACCAAGAGAGAGACCCCCTTTCCCCTTCCTCAACATTATCAAGGCACTTAGGCAAGGCACCTAATCTCCAGTTGCTCCTCTAGAGCTGTTCAGTGGCCCACAGTGGAAGTGAACATTGGACTTTGATGACACTGGGAAGCCCACTGGAAAGACTGTGTTTAATTGTCTGACTCACTTCGTGCAGAAGTGGGCTCAGTGATTCTTTCCCAGGTAAATAAAAACAACTTTCATTAGGACTACATGAGAGTAAACAGATGAAAGGCAACACAAACAACTGTAATGACTTGTAATCTTTCACTGGGAGAGGACAATTGAGGAGGTGGTTTTGGAACAATTTCACACAAACATGAAATCTTTTGGACTGACTGGTCACTCATTCATTGGAAAGTTTTAGTGGTCACCCTGAATCATCAGTATGACATGGACCCATGTGGGGAGTTCGATTCCTTTGACTGACAGCATGTTGTACTTCACTGCTTGATATGTTTTTATTCATTTTATCTGTTGGTCCTGAAAGCTCCGGAAGTAAAAGATTATGAACATTATTAGTCAAGCATGCAACTCAACTTTGTAATGATGACCAGGGAACAGGATGAAAAAGAGTTGTCTTTTACCATAACAGTATAGGTAGAAATGGGACTCTTCTTGCTCATATTACACTTAATGTAATTTGAAAGTAAAGTGCAGCATTATCTTATTTCCCGAACAATATAGGAATTAAAAAATTCTGTCATTTACTTCAAACCTTTTTGCATGGATGAAGAAAATCATTCAAATGATTTCATGTTGAAATAAACAAGCTAGACTACATTCAAACCAAAAGGTTAGTGAAATTATTTCCTGTAGCAAGTTACTTTTTACAAAATGATTCAGAGGAAATCTATAACATGTAATTTTCTACAGTGAGTACAAGTAATGAGGAAAACCAATACAACTGTAAAATACAATATTTGTGGTATCTTTTGTTACACAGTTCATTATTTTTGGAGCTTGACCCTTACAAGGGACTTGAAAACCAGAATATCTTGATTAAAAGTTTTGAAATCTACTTTTCTTGCTTTTTTTTTTTTGCTTTATATGGAAGCATTATACTAAATGAGTGGCGACTTCTAGAGCAGGGTCCGAAATCAACACCCACCAAGCGCCAGTGTTAGGTAGATTTTCTGTCTGCCAAATTTTTGAGTAGATTTTTGTACAAAGAAACTGTCCTGAGAGTTTCTGCTGCATTTTCCTTGCCTTTCTCCTACATCTTTTCTTATTATTCTTGTCATCTTACAATTTACACTAAGTTATAACATAAACTGTAATAACTTATATAACATGCAACTAGGAAGCACTTTAAAAGGATAAGTGATTTAGTTACCACAATATGTATTAAACCAGCTATGCATGCTGACAGCTCCATATGGTAATGTTTCCATGCTGTTTGTGCCCTAAGGCTATGATTCCAGCACATTAAGGTAGTCTGTTATTTTAGATCTTAAATCAGAAGCCTTATGAATTTTTTATCACAGAGTGCCTCACAGAAGCATTTGACTTGGGGAAATGGAGCCTTTCAGTGAACAAAACCTTAAAGAACATATCCTAGACAATATTACTCCGGTTCAGTAGTTTAACTTGCATTCAGATAACAGCAACAGTGTAGATGCATAAAGAAAGTATACCATCACTGTCTGCTCCTCTGTCTGCTCCTCTGTCCTCAAACATCCTTTCTTTGTTGTATCTTTTTCTTTGGCTGGCTAAATCATTGTGTGAATCTGTGTAGGTATATGAGGAGTCCTGGACATTACTGTTTGATTTCCTCCTATCAGCAGTTTATCGAATTCTGTGTCTCTCCAGTAATTCTTGACCATGGGAATAATTAGCCCTGATTTTAGCACTTACTGCTTTCTTAGAAGACTTAATAGTAATGTATAAAATTAATTTGCTGCACGTCAGCTTTGTTGAACCATTCAGTCCAAATTTGAATTGATATTAGGAACTGCGTATATGCTTAATGGAACTCTGTAATGAATAAAAGAGCGTGACACTGGTGTCACAGTTAATCACTTATGCAATTGGTTGCTAGAAATTTACCAGTTCAAGCATGATATTCCCCCAGTGTAGTGATGCATGTGTTTATTAGTTGTAGAATTACATGAATCAACTTTTTGTGGTATTTTCCCCCTTTTTTAAATTATGAGTGGCCAATCCCTCCAAGGTCCTTGTCACGGCTAACTAAATTTTGGCCTGAAGAGGGGCAGAAAGTGTAGACTGCCACTTGTTCCCTCTAATGAATATGTCGCATCATCTGCTGCTTTTTATCACGGCGGGAGCTCCATCAGGAAGCTTTAAGATATGTAAAGTTCCTCACTATCATCCCCATCATCCACCTCGTTGGCATGTACACATGCAGCAGTGTATTGCCACAATCTTGTGCAAAATGGCAGAGTGAGTACAAACCACCAAATTCCAGTGTCCATATACAAGTTACAGGGTTTTTATCCCATCTACAATTTTTCCGAATTATGTTCATTTGACAATGAACTGGATTTTATACAGCTTCGAAGGACCACCTAGCAAGAAATGAAGTACAGCTATATGTTTGTTTTTTTTTTTTAAATAGCCACAAAACAACATTCTGGACCCGGCCACTGTGCTGAACCAGCTAACTGCCTGTATGGTATCACTCATAGTAGCTGACTTTGTGTTTATATCAACAAGTAATGGTAAACAAAAGCTAAGGTTGTGTCCAAACACTATTCTCCCCCAGTAGAGTTTATCATCCTGAAGCGCTAGCCATACCAGCTGCTGAGGGAATTCACTCTTGTCATTTTGGAGAAGTCTGCCTTGTGCGCAGAGAATCAACAGCCATTGACAACATAGACATGCAGTGCTTGTAGAAAGGCATCTAAGCCATCACAGACTACGGAACCCCACCATGGACCTGTGACAGGCTTCCCTTCTAGATGTGCTGTACGACGTCTGTGCACAATTTGACAAATCGAATAATGTGCAAATGATGAAGACCATCCTTCCCCTGGCTGACCAGGTTCTGCATGTGCCCAAAGGGTTATACCATCAAAGTCAGTACTGAACAGCTTACAAGTGCCTTCATAGACATCTTCAACATCTCTCTAAACCTCCAGCACCATCGCATTCAGTGCCAGCACTCACATCATCATTAAGCTCAGAGAGTTTGTGGATGAAACAATAGCAATGCTAAACAGTCACAGGGAATTGGTGAATGTACTAGCAGTGTGGTGTAAGACCAACAACAAAGGAGGTTGATATCAACTATAGCAATATGTATGCCAAGCACTGCTGCTGCTGTGGAGAGGGTCAAATCATAGAGGAACCTCTCCTGGGCCTCATGTTACAGCACTTTCCAAGAAAGCACAGCAGCATCTCTACTCACTGTGCCAACAGAAGAAGGTGAGCCTCCTTCCTCTCATCCTCACCATGTTCTACAGAGGCACCACTGAGAGCATCTTGACCACGGCAACACTGTCTCCTATGGGAACTGTAAGATCTCTTACTATATGACCTTACCTTGAACAGTGAACACAGCAAAGAGGGTCATTAATGTTTCTATTCCCTCTATCAAACAAATCCATGAGACATGGTAAACCAACAATGCCCTAAACATTGTGAAAGACTCCAACCATCCCAGCTACAGCCTCTTCCCCCATTTTCTGTCAGGCCTGAAGTACTGAAGTATCAACACCTCTTCTTTTGTACATATGCGTATAACTTACTAATAGAAACACCTGTACACCTGCTTACTCATACATTATCCAATCAGCCAATCATTTGGCAGCAGTATAATGTATAAAATTATGAAGATACAGGTCAGGAACTCAAGTTAATGTTCACATCAAACATCAGGACAGCTGAGAAAAAATCCTGGTAGTTTAAGAATTTGGCATCAACAGCATAAATCCAAAGAATGCCACAGCCTGTCCTCTCCTGTCCTAACCTGTCCTGAGTATTGTTGCTGACCATGTGATTTCTTTAGGGCCACAGTTTACCATCTTCTAATGGCTACTTCCAGCATGATCATCGACCATATCACAGAGCAAAATTCCTCTCAAACTGGTTCATGAACATGACAACGAGGTCAATGTACTTGACTCACCACCACAGTCGCCAGATATGAATCCAATATCTTTGAATTGTGGCAGTAGGGATTATTTGCAGAGTGTGATGTAATTGACGATAAAAGCTTTAACTTTGAACCAGCCAGTTCCATTGGGCCCTAATCAGACCAGAAGAATTTGCTAAAAGGACATGATCCCACTATGGCTTCCCATTGACAAATAGCACTTGTTGTGTTTGATATGATGCCGAGGCAAAAGCACTGTTTCTCTGTCTCTGCCGTCTTTGCCGAATGTTTTACCCCTGAGACGTCTGGGGAACAACTTTGAAACACATGCAAGAAAATTGCAGTGCAAATATTTTTTATTCCTCCTTTATTTGCCACAAAAGCCTATAAAGTTTTAGGATAGATTTAGAAATTTGAATTAGTATACAATTAAACTAATATAATGTGTGATAGCGATGATGACTTTTGTGATCCCCTGACTTCAGCTCTTACAACACCATGAGGTTGAGATTTGTGATTTCGAGCAAAACTACAGCACAACTATTCCATGGATTATCATGAGATTTTCTACACACATTCATGTCCCCCTCCAGTACATATCTCATAGAAATTACATATGTGTACAACTAAACTATGTTGTTAATTTATGTATTTGGGAAGGTACTAATATGTTGATATTTTATGTATCAGCAAAATGTTCCCAGTCAATGCATTTTATTTCTGCCAAAATATCGAATCCTGCAGTACAATATCTACTTGTAATTATTACAGCATCAATGATCTTTAAAATGTTTAGTCCCCCACATCACTTGGTTAAGGTTAAGGAAACATCATGGGCTGGTTTAATACAGAAAAAGCCCACAATTACATCAGACACAGTTTGATTACTTACATTTAACCAAACCTATCAATTTTCCCTAACCTTAACCAAAGTGGTTTGACTTAACATAACCACAGCTGAGACTGGTGAATGAAAACCTAAGTCCCTGGTGTGACAGTCATCTCCTTTGTATGCATACCTTCCATCCCAACCTCCTCCTCGTGAATCTGCTATCATTAATAAATTTGCAGATGGATTTATTGAAAGAAACAAATAAAGAAAAAAACAACCCTGACATATTCCGTCCAGCGATTTAACCAGCAGTTTAACTTGATTTAAATGTAACTTCTAGGAGACTGGGGTTTCCACCTCAGGATCTTCCTCTATTGCCACCATCAGGTCAAAATTTTGGCCTCAGTGATGGGCTTTGTGTTGCAGTGTCTCTGCATGGGAGGCTGTGGTGTGTCAAGGTTAACAGGTGTGAGGTAAAACTTTGAACCGAGCTGTACTGAAGTCTTTTGGCACAGCTGATCACTGTTGACCACTGCTTAAAGATGGAGGAAAAATTTGATTGCTTTTCTGAATATCCACAACTGTACGAGAACAAACTTCAGCACCACTGGGAGTTCCAGAGTGGTAAATACTGTGCCCAACCCTGAACGTGCAGTGCAGGGGCCTTGTTTTTCTGCTGATGGAAATACAGCTTCCTTTGTTTCTTCAATGAGGACACAAGACAATGTATTTACAGAGCAGATTTAAGTGGTGTTGCAAAAAATATAAGTTTTATTGTCATATTAATTACATTTAAATAAGGGGTCTTTAATCTCTAGCAGTTGATGTCCTACTCTGGGAAGGTTTCATTTTTAATAGGGAATATTGCAGCACATATTTTCACATTAACTAGATTTCCTTTGCTTCATAAAATGGGATTTTAACAATCTCTAGAGCTTTTTCCCTATGTAATAATTGGAGATAAGTTGCAGTGGGACATCATCTGCTGTTAATCATAATTTTTCTTCATATGTGACTTTCCTAACATAGCTACTAGCGTTGACTGCGCAGTGCATTAAACATCATTCATCTGACTTTTTTTCCAAGGCTAAGGAGGCACTGAAATCTCACTTCAAATAGCTGATATCCAAATTATCAGAGACTGAGCAGGCTTTTACTGCTCTTGTTTTTCTCTATTGCTGGGTTGTTGTTTTTACTCATTAGATGTATGGCAACCTTGTTTTTCGAGGCCACATTGATAACAGTAGCTACTAATGTAACATTGCACAACAAGCCTCCATCATGCTCATTGCTGTAACACTCAGCAGTGACCAGTGGGGTCCCTTCATTAGTAATTTGCTTTGCTTCAGTAATTTTTGCTATCATAACTTGTCTAAAGCAGAAAATTAATCATGGATCTGTCTCTTGACCTCACTGTGGGCTTAGAGTTGGCAAACTGGGGTAAAAAAAAATTACAACATTTCACTTTCCCTCTAAGTGGAAAATTTCAATACGCACTAAATGCACAGGAAGTAATCTTTGCACCAGCTGAATGTGAATTCAAAGACTGGTTCTTGGGGGACGGCAACATTGATTTTGAACAACTTACCATTACCACTGTATTTTTCAAAACACTGAAACATTATTTTGTGTTTTGTCCACATTATTAGTTAAAGGACAATTTAGGAAGTATGCTTATTTACTTTCTTGCCATGAGTTATATGTGAAGCATGATGGTACTGTCATGTCTGTAAGTAAACTATCGATTTAGAGCTGGTAGGCGATTAGCTAGTTATAAGGACTAGCAACATCCCTCCGCCTCCAGTCTTTATGCTCACCTAAGCAGATCAATTTTATCTGAAGTGTATTAGTATTTATATCAAAATTTAAGCAAGAAAGAGAATAACAATTTTTTCTGAAATGTCAAACTGTTCCTTCAAAACCCCAAAATAAAATGAGATATATTAACCCTACTAATGATAATATCTTTAATTTTATTGTTTTGCATTTCTTGTATTATGAGACTGTGATGTATGTCTTAAATGGTACCTGACAATGTAGCACTAAATACAATTTTCATTAATTCTAATAATCTCCTTCATTCTTATTATTGTTGTGAAAACTCTTTAAATAATTTCAATTTTCAAACATATATCCTGCATTTCCAGCATTTTTTATAGATGTGCAGTGTCCCTGTTAAATAAACAATTAAAGATCCTGGTAGGATCTTTAGTTTCTGACTTTGATGATCCCTGGGGCGGTAGTATCAAAGAATAAAGTACTGTAGACAGTGGTCCATGATATTGATATTTGACAATTAAAGCTAAAGTTTGACACAAGAGGTTAAAAGGAATCCTGCCCTACATACCTACATGGAAGGTAGTGTTTTATACGTCAGCATGATATTCAGCAGTTCATATCACTACAGCAACACTAGACACACTTTTTGTGCACAAAGGTTTGGGCATTATTTCTTCAGTACTTGAATTTTCAGCTCTCAGGCTTAAATGTCATAACTTTGGTGAACCTCAGATTTTTCATCTAGTCCTGTCATCGGGTCAGTATTTTAATTTGTGTAATTGGATAGGGTATGACTCAAGACCTGCACACTTGCTCAGCTTTTCATAACTTGTGTCAAAATATTGTCAAAAAAGAAGTAGGTGTTGCTGAATTGTATTACCACAGTACTTAACAGTGGTTTGTTCCGTTTTGATTTTGCTCCTCAACAGGTTAGGGAAAGTAATGTCTTGTTCTGTTGAAGGTTTGTGTAATATCTATCATTTTTGATATGGCTGATAACAGTCCCACTCGATCTATTCCACTTTCAGGCCAAATAACCTCCTAGATATAATATCACACATGAGTCAATTTTCTGAAATACTGAATATTGAAATGTAGAGATAATTATGCTTTTACAGTTTAAGAATATAGGCCTCATTATCCCTTTGTTTTCAGCAATTTTGCAGAACCATTTTGCTCACTTGCTTAAATATTTTTTATTTATTTACAACTCTAGTTTTTCATTTCAATAACATTGCACATTAAAGTAAAATCCCACAGCTGATTTTCTGTGTTGTTGATACAAATCAACATGACATGCATCTGTTGAAATTGCCAAAAGGCAAAGTCTTGCATGACAGGTTTAATTAAGAGTAAGCGACTCTGGAGAAAGACTTAATATTTGAACTCAACAGCAAAACAAATACACCAGTCCTTTCATTGCCCCTTCAGAGGCTCTGCTCCCCCGAGTTTCATGGATACGCATTGGCAAGGCAACAACACTGGGGCAGAATCTAAAGCATCTTACACCGTGTGCATGTGGATACCCTTTCTCATAGCTGAAACAAAACAAACCTCCCAACATAAGACATCATCAAACAAACAGCATGCACACAAACACATCATCCAAAACACAACAGAGTAAAAAGTTAGTTGTTTAGGTTGTTTTTTTTTTTTTTACAAAACTACAGTATCAGAAGAGAGAAGAGGTTGGAGCTAGGCAAAGAAGCAAGCTAGAGTCCAGTAGCACATCATTTAAACTCTGTATGAATCCAAGTAATCTTACTGTGCTTGAATGTTTCTGTTCTTAGGTTTTTGTGGCTATAAAACCCATTGCTTGTTTATCGAAGAAATACCATGATATACAGCAAACAATGATCCAACAAACTGTTGCTGCAGTTGCTGCTACAAAGCTACAAAGCTAAGACGCAGAGACAGTGAAATCCTCAACTCATCTGCTACCTTAGCTAACATCGCACCAGCTCCATATCTTACCGGCCACACAATGGGACTCCTGCCTGCCCATGAACCACTTAGGACTGGTTATGTAAATCATTAGCAAATGGGACAAGACAAATCTGACCTCCTGGCTCTGAGAGGCATAACAAAGGTAATGTTACCCACCTGTCAAGCAAAAACAGGGCAACCTCCATCTTCATGCCTTTAAACTCTTGGTTGGAAAGTCTCATCAGTGTTAACAAGTCTTCACTACTGCCTGATCACAGCACTTCTTTTCCATTATTGATCTTCTGACATTCTCTTTGGCTGTTTCTTAGCCATCTCTCCTTCTTGACCATGCAATTATATTGTGGAGTATTTGCCACAGTCATACTGACGCTGGCAGATGTTATTTCCATGCATTCGAAGTAATGTTGCTGCCAGTTTCTCAAATGCTGTCACAGTGAATCCCATTCAAAACTCTACACAGTCTGGTGGCGAAGGGTAGACTGCCCCATCTCCTTCCCCTGATAATCATTAAAATCACATTTTCCAGCCTTAATATTTAGCATGTGCCAGATTCACTATCTGCTACTCCCACTGCCTCCCTTCCCCCATCTCCCTTCTTCTTCCTCTTCTTCTTTCTCTTGTCCCAAACACAAGCACAAGGCCCCTGTTGCTGATTGGCTGGAAAAATGTTGTGAGGCTTGGTCCAAGGTATTTTATTTATTTATGATTTAGAGAGCAAGGGCTGGTTAGGAACACCTATAATCTTGCACAATCTCTTGTGATAGAAATTACTGTTTGAGATCATTATCGGATAAACACAATTTTATTTGAAAATTGTTGAATTATTAAAATACAATGGTAAACATACAATGTTGTTTGGCTCTAAGGAACTTCCTGTGTGATCTATTATCTAAATTGATAGAGATAAATGAAGGTAATAGGATGATAATTAGTCTCTCACACAGAAAAGTTGGGGCAACTCAGATCCAAACCTAGAGGATGCATATATCTTGTTTGTTTCAGTGATATACTATGTATATTATATACATAGTATATATACAAATTTGTGTATACATACAAATTGTATACATACAAATTTGGTGTGAATTTATTATTATACAAATTCACACAAATCCAATCTAAAAAAAATCTAGGAATGTGTAGCTTGGCTGAGATTGTCCTAAAGGATGGTGATTACCTTCCTTTGGTTCCAGCTTTGCCAGGTGCTCATCTCACTGCAAACAAACACTCCTTAGATAGCCATTACCCTAAGCTCAACCATCACAACTAAATGCCTAAACCCAACCTTTGCCCTGACCCTAACCTAAAACTATTTCTTACTTGAACCCTAAAACCAACTCTAAACCCTCAAACAGCCCTATATATTTGCGAGGATAGGAAAAATGTCCTCACTTTCCAAAAATGTCCTCACTCTCAAGATCTGAAATTCAAACTAGTCCTCACAGTGATAAAAGTACAACCACACACATACACACATCAACCACTAGAGCCACATCCTGTGATACATGAAAATATCAGTCTGTGCCAGCCTTCATGATTTTAAGTTTTTGTGGTGATAATATGACTGTGTTCAGCTTATGTTCAGCTGATCCATGTCTGTAGAGGCTCAGAAGCTGTCAAACGCTGTCTGTCTGTCTGTCATGCTCTCGTGTCACAGTGTCACTGTCCCCTCCAGTGGTTCACCTGCTGCTTTAACACAGGTTGTTGTCTATGTGGGGATTTATTAGCAATGACCTCTCCAAAGAGTTCAATTATTACCTTTTTTATGAGCCACCACCACACTTCTCTCAAGTCAGAGACCTGACAGCCAAAATTGAAAATACACTGAATTACAAAGTGTGTACACTGGTGGATGTCTGTCTGTTTCTTCTGTCTGTAAATTCTGATAATGTTCTTAATCAACATTCAACAATTAAATAGTGCTAGGACCTCTGCCTGAATAGGAACACTTAATTTAGCATGCATTAACAAATGTATTTGCTGTAAGTAAATGTGTTGCTGGAGAGATACAGTGAATATGAGTCAAACACTTTGCAGTTACATTAGGAAGTACATACTGTAATTTTTATCAGAAAATTAAAAGTTCTGTAATTTTCATCAGAAAATTAAAAGTTCTGTAATTTTCATCAGTTGTACAGGAAAGTTTAATTACATTCCATGACTTACTGTGTAGAGAAGTACACATTATAATGTAGCTTTTTAATGGAACAATTTTAGGACAATTTAGGAAAAGCCCAAATGAATGATATGGGGCTGTCACACCTGCAGGGATAGGAATCAGGGTACCTGGCCGGTCATGGACCTGGCCGTGCCTATCCCTGGCATCACATACTAGCTCTGGGGATGGGAAATGTTACCTTTTTGGTGGGGAAGGATCAAGAGTTAGTGCTGGAGGGGGAGCTGTACCAGCTTTATATAGTTTAGCTCAAGTGCATGCACAGCACTGGCTCTGGAACCATACTTCCAGCTGTGTTGATGTTTTCCCTAGAGAACAAGAGAGTTGCCAAGGTTGAACTTTTTTTTTGTGTTTATGCACCTAACAGCAGTGCAGAGTATCCAGCCTTTTTAGAGTTGAAGGACTCCTAACCCAACCTGCCCTCTGAGGAAGAGGCAGAGTTTGAAGACTCAGGGAGTGTCTCTATCATATCTCTGGCAGAGGTCTCTGAGGTAGTTGATAAGCTCCTTGGTAGCAAGATGTCAGGAGTGGATGAGATTTGCCCTCAGATGCTGAAGGCTCTGGATAAATTGAGCTGGTTTTGCTGACGTGACTCTTCAGTGTCACATGGAGGTTCTGGATACTGCCCGTGGACTGACAGAACAGACATGTGGTTCCAATTTTCTTTTAAAGGGAGAGCGAAGAGTTTGCTCAAAATTATCAGGGTATCACACTGCTCATCCTCCTGGGGAAAGCTTATGCCGGGCTGCTGCACAGGAGGCTCCAAAGAATATTGCGGCTTTTGTCCTGGCTGTGGAACAGTGTTTCAATTTCCTCTATGATCGGTTCTCTCAGAGGATCTTGTGAGGAGTACTGTTGGAATATGGGGTTCCGGGACCATTAATACAAGCCATTCAGTACCTGTTTAAACGGCCTGAGAGTTGTGTCTGTATTGAACCAACTAACTTTAGTAGATATCTCTGCCAGACAATACACAGACATCTTTGAAATAACTTTTTAAAATTTTTGTTTCTTATCATTGTGTTGATAATTTTGGTTCATTTTTTGAATGTTTTAAACTAAAATACATACATATAGCACGTTAAGGGATGAATCCATGAATATCTCACACTACATAATCTATGCAACTTTAATGTCCTGTGAGACTGATTAGGGTTTAAAATGTGACTATTTGCCTCACATTCCCCTAATTACCAAGCAAAGTACATTTGTTTTATGGTGAGTGTATTAAGTCAGACAAGGAGACAGAATGGCAGTAACACGTGAGTAGAATTTGTCTGCTGCATGTGGCTGTAGCACTGAGGTTTTTAAAAACCCACCATCACTTAGCATAGGCACAGACATTAAACCTTGATAGCAGTGAATTATATACTTTAGTCAATTTACCTGAATGAGTTCCATTACAGAGGACACACTCATGGAATGATGTTTACTGTATTGGGGCGTGAAAAAAGCAGAGCATTACAGAAGAGGACACTTTACTGTGAAATCCGAAGGAGGGATTTTTCTTTTTTCCACTGCTGCTGTGTATAAACCAAACCAAAAAATGTTTGTTTGGACAGTTTTTCAGGCCAAAGCTGAAGTTGGAGACATAAGAGAAAATTTACTTTATATTGTGAGCTGAATAAACATCATTACAATGACAAGGAAGAAAGCTCAATAAAGCTAATTAAAAAATGTTATATTCAAGTAGAAGAACTGTTACTTGAATATGAAGTAAAACGTAGAATGCCTTAATATTAAAAAGGTCAAAAGCAATGTAATAGGCTTTCCAGGAATAAATTTTTTCTGCATTTCATTGTCTTTTTCCACATTATTTTTTTTTCATAAAGCCATCTTTCACACAATCTGCTTTATTTGAACTGATCTGTGTGAATTTTCTATGTAACTATATAGTTAAATATATAAATTGGTGCATAAAGTGTTTTCAAACCTATGTTGTTTATTCCTCTTTAATCTAAGACTGGTTTTCCTATGTAATACAATCAGTTTGGGGTGATCTGAATACAGCAATTGTCCTTTTGTGTTGACCAAAACAACTGTACTAAGACCGTTTACAGAGAGTGGCCTTCATCTGGTCACAAATGACTTTGGTTTTTCTGAGGTGGGAACAAGATCCCACCTTGATCTGACCTGACCTGACTCTGCAAGTCTGAGTGCACATACTGCGATGCAGGGAGTAAAATCAATAGATAGCAATAGAACAAATCGAGGTCTGGCCTGGAACCATGATGTGCATAGCTTTTACTTTTTATTCCTGCCCCCTGCCCCAGACACATCTGAACAAGGAGCTTAGCAAATTTGTCACTTGACCTTTAGTGATGCATTTTGATTTAAGTGTGACTAAGTCTCTACCTAGCCTTGTTTGGGACTTCCATCATTTGAGAGAGAGTCCTGGAAGTTCAAAGAAAAAGCTGTGCACTGCTCTGTAACCAAGGTTGTTAACAAATGGGGCAAATGTGGTTGTTGCCCCTACTGTGCTTGTTGCACCAAAATGAGGCAAAGAAGATGCTGAGCAAAAAAAACTAACTAGACTAACTGGACTTTGTAAATATGTGTCTGATTAGCCACACCACCTCTGTTAAAGAGAAGTGTATGGCCACTTCCCTGACCTTTTATATGTGATCTCAAGCAGTGGATGAGATAGCCTTGAAAATGACTAACAACATCAGAGTATGGTATAGAATTGTTGCTCCTTCCCACACTTGCACGATCAGCTGTAAATAACAGTTGTGCTTCTTGTGAGTTGATTGTTCTGTATTTCAGTCAAAAGGTTAGGTAATGTAAAAATCAAATAACTGAGCAAAGACAGAAGAAAGCATAAAAACGCATGTATCTGTGACAAATTAAGGACATATTTTGCATGAATTTGAAATTTAATTTTTAGCTATTCCAATAACAAGGATTTCACACTGCTCCCATTTTGTGGTGCCCTTCAATGTGCACTTAAAAACTGGAAACCACATCAAAGAGCGTGTCTGATTTTGGCCAAGAATGCCAGGAATTGAATGATGCGTGGCTATTAAAACTACAATAACAAGAGTAAATTAAATTTTCTGCTTCCACTCCTGACAGTAACCTTCACTTAAAAGCAGAGAGTAGGCTCATGCAAGCTCTGATGTAATGCTAAACCAGTTTACAAGGCAAAGAAATATGACTGAGGAACATATTATCCCTTGGGGCCATCAGATATAGTCTAAGGTGTGATGTGTGGAGTACATGTTAAAATGGACACAGCAGGAATGTGTCTTCCTTTATTCACCTGGTGTTTTCAGCCAACGTAGGTTATTGACATTGAGCCCACCTCAGCATCCCCATGCACTTAGAACCACTGCTACTGGTCCAAACTCAGCTGACCGTTGGCTCGGGGACAGAGCTGATTTATAGCACACGTTGGCAAAGTGCATATTTCCTCAGCTGTGAAAAATAGCTAACATACCTGTAGTGACAGTAAGGATGGGTTTAGGCAGCGGCAGTTTCAGGGTGGTAGTGTTTTTTAAGCTTTTATTGTCCTCCTAATAATGAGAATGCATGAGTCTTGGCTGAACAGTGCTCACGCTGTAAAAGAAACCATTTTGACTTTTAAAAAACAAAGCTAGTCTTCAGGCTGTCTTAAAAATTTAAGTTAACTTAATTTGAGAGGGCAAATTGAGGTAATTTTACTATTTAAAAAAAAAAAAACAACTTAACTTTCTGTTGAAATAATCTTGATATTAATTCAGCTGTACTTAAATACTTCAGTTCACATAAATTAAACACTATGAATTCCATACAGAATTCTCTGGTTGAGTCAAAATAATCTTTTCATTTTCCTTCATCTGGAATTCTAAAGCTGAAAATACTGTAGGTATGTCTATCTACAATATCTGACTTTTGTTTAAATCAGCTGATCTCCCAGGATCACGCAGTCAGTCTCCTCTGTTACTGAAATATCTGATAATTCCCAATATCGATGATGAATCTACATTGAGCAGGAAATGTTTTGCATTACAAGAAAGAGAGTTTGTCAGATGTACCATCCACATTTTCCTAGTAATATCTATGATGATTTAGTATGCAACATCTGGCACTAAGCTACCCTAACCCTCTATCTGCTATTTCAATGTCATTTTGATGAAAGAGCCACTTGCTTTGATACATTTTTAATATTCTGCCACAGAAAGACGTTGAATTGTAAAGTGCTATTTTGCTGAAATGTGTTTGACTTGCTTTTAAGTGTTACATCTATTTATCCTCTCTCATTATTTGAATCTAGAAGATATGTTTGAAAGCACCAAAATATACTCTGTGAAGCATTTTCAAAAAAGTGTCAGTTTCATCATTAGCAAAAGTGTAAGCAATGGAATAGGAACTATTTCAGCCCAAGTAACATTACCATCAGTCAGTATTTGATAACAGGAGGAAAATCAGTTAAAATACTCTGTGTTTTTGTTTAATATTCCTACATATTGTACTGTTATGCACATTAATCTCTTTACATAAGATGAAAAAGCAAGATAATCAAATTGCACTAACACTAGGCCTATCTCCACCCACCAGACATGCAGCTAACGGGTATAAATGTACACTGAAGGTCATTCAGCTGTCAAATGTATGCTGTTCTTCTATCATAAATGTGCAGCTGAATCACTCAAAATGAGCATAAGCTGGTTTCAGAAACAGCACAGCAAAGTTCATAGTCTGTCTTTATAAGGTAATCACATTTCAAGCTTACATTTTACAGAATTTCCTAGTTGTTGCATTGTTTCCCACAGAAAAAAAGCAATAAAGCCCAGTGATGCATTCTTTTAGAGTTTCTAATCAACAGAGTGAACAGTTCTCCAGTAATTTAGCCTCTTTTAGCTTTTTATTTTGGTTTTTACGGTTACAAATACCTAATCATCCTTGTTTTCAGCAGCAGCAACAGGTGACTATTTTAAGTGAAAACACTTAAAAACAGATAATTCCACTGTATGTTTTTGATTAGCTGGGTAACAAAGAGCTGACCAGCTAAAGAGCCAAAATATTTTCTCTGGGGTAAATTGAAAACTAAACAGAGCTAAAAAAAAAAAAAAAAGTTGCACCAACTTTTTTTTTTGTCTTTTTTTTTGTTTGTTTGTTTGTTTTGGCAACTAGGGGGCAGTAGAGCAAGCTGAAAATACAAAATGTTTGTGTTTTATAAAGTTGTTACGGTAATTTATTTTGCAAAGGTTAGCCTCTTTACACATTTGGCAGCACACAGCAACATTAGAATTTATTTGGTTTCATGTTTCAGTCTTAAATAGTGTTCAATAAGTTATGCTCTATTTTGGTCTAATTATTCTTGCAAAATACTGTACTGTGTATCTCG
This sequence comes from Istiophorus platypterus, assembly GCA_016859345.1. Lineage (NCBI taxonomy): Eukaryota > Metazoa > Chordata > Actinopteri > Istiophoriformes > Istiophoridae > Istiophorus > Istiophorus platypterus. Next base: position 3,162,874 of record CM029117.1, read on the forward strand.
ATGGGTAATCATTCTTTGTGGGATTGACACTCCAAACATAAAATCTAGTCATTTGAATGAATAAAAACTGATTGGTGAGGCTTTAATCCTTACTAATTTGTAAAATTTTGATTTAAAGGGGAATTCTCTCATTTATATAATGTTGTCATGTTGAATGCCAATGTTAAACATGGCCAAGGTTAAAAACTTCAGGTGAACGTATGTTAAACTGCTCCAAGCCCACGTTTCAGTCTGCTCCAAGCATTTCCTCCCATTGTTTCTTTTTTCTACTTTCCTGACACACAGACATAAGAACATCATGGAGGGCCATAAACTGACCTCTGCTTAGGGCCTCACCTCCGTGTTCAGTTCACTGAAGCACCAGAGTACAACCAAGAAGTACAGGCCTCAGGGACTGAAATGCCTGTGACCACATTGTCTGGAAGCAAGTGTTTCTGTTGGTGTTGCAATGGGTGGAAGGCGCTAGACACCAGTGGATTCCATTTGTCATGTCTGGACTTCATACAGCAGTATAACTCCTGCATTTTTGTATGGGGTTCCCATTTCGCTGAAGCAACCAGGTTCAGCGACCACGTCCACTAGCTGGCTGGTCTGTTGGTTATGCGGCTGAATGGCAGATTAGCAGTTTCAGCTTTATTGGGCCATGGGGCTGAATAAGAACCCAAAACCTCGTTACTAACACTTTTTTCTTTGTGGCTTAATATCGGCAGCCTGCACATATCTCTTTCAGGGAGCAACTGTAGTGGTGAATATACTCTAAACTGTGCCAGCAGAGATGATGGCTTGCTAACGTAATTTGCTGGCTTGTTTGTGAGTTTGTGCATTTCAGTCTTCACAAACAATTTCAAACATGTATCAGCTCCTGTTGGTCTTTTTACTGTGTAAAAGTCTTCCCCCTTTCCTCCCTCTCACCAGCCCCAGCTGCTCCCTTAGCATGTAAGTATTGATATTAGCCACAGAGTCACATTAGCTCCGATTCAGGAGTCTCATTCTAACACTTCTCCCTAACATACAGCAAGCAAGCAAACTCTAGAGAATTGAGTATGAAAAATTTTCCACATATAGGACATAGCACAATAGGGAGATGTGAGAGATTTAAACACCTGTGACTCCCAACAGCTCTCTGTTTTCCTTCCTCATCCTTTTTGATAATAAACTTTTAAAAAGGGTGCAGTGGGCCTGTGTGCCTTTCTCTCAGATTCATAAATTAGCCTCTCTTCATCCATGTTGACTGTTGATTAGCTGAGAAATGGAAATGACATTGGCATCAAATGTGACCAATTGAAGTAGGTTGGTGGTGCAAGTGTGAGAAACTTTTGCAGAAATAGAGCCAGGTAGAGCAGCTCTGCAGGTACACGCTGCTCTACCTGTTCGCTGATGCATGGAGCAGGTTAGGACATCCTCACTGGGAATCACTGAAAGAACCCCCCAGTGCCCACTAGCTCGTCCACGCCGTATCCAGTTAGGAAACGGTGTAACAGTATAGAGTTTCATAAGGTAATGATTTACACCCAGCAGTAAATACTGACTCTCTAAGCAACACATGACATATCAAAGTTTAACAGTCAAACTTTATTACAATGTTAACAGATTATTCTATACATGATACTGTATTATTTGCAGTAATGTAAAAGGGTATCATACAAATAATCAAAATCTTTGACAAACACTTTAAAGCATAAATATGGCAAAACAGTCTGACAGTAAAAACTTATAAAATGAAAAGATCCAAGTTACTCTGTGTAACATGGATGAAGCTGCAGATACTTTGGTTAGTGAGCAGTTCTTGAAGCAAGCTACTCTATAAAAGCAGTAATTTCACCTTCAGTTATGTTGACATTTTACAGAATAAAGTCTGTTCCATGCAAGTTACTGCCTTGGGATGGGAAGTGCTACTGGTATGATGTGACTAATGGGTATAGTCATGATAATACAGGTAAGTGGTTACAGAGCTTATAATACTATTACGTTGAATACTCCTGTATAATGATTAAGTGTCCTTTTTTACCACAGATAATTATTTGACATTTTACTTATACTTTCTATCCACACGCTGACAATTACTAAAGGTTTTTACATTACGTACTGTGTTTTGGAAACCCTAACATAGCTGCTTACTGGTACAGATGTACCTGTAAAGACTAATTTAAAACAGAGTGTATTTTTATGGTTTGGAGAGTTTATGCATAAATACTAACCAAATATTATGTGACAGAGAAATGTAAAGAAGGGTTTATCTGAGGAAAACATTTGTGAAATCTGTAATCCTGGTTGCTGATAATGTTAATTTCTTCCAAGTTTTGGATCAGACTCCAACTCGAACATGTGCAGTTGTACAGGTTTTGGTGTTGAAGTGGTTGTTGTCACTACATGCTCTGAGTCATCCGTAGATGGGAGTCAGGCTGAAGGGTCCGCTGCCTTGGACAGCTACTTCCAGTTTCTGCCATATTAGCTTTTCTGGAGCCTGGTGTGGAAAGACTCCCTCCTGAGGACATGGGAGTTGCCCTATACTGGACTTCCAGCCAGTACAACAAAGCAGCTGAGAATCTGGCCCTCCGACTGGAGCCTCGGTGTAGCACGATCTGTTACCTTCTACTCCTGGACCACTGGCACATCTACACTCACCTGTATACATCCCCACAACCCAACTAGCATACTCTATCATCTTTATATCAATTTCTCATATGTATCAGTTTACAACTTACACTATTTTACATTGATTTATCTGTATGTTCTGTTCTCCACTTATTTAAGCTATTCAAGTTGTATGAACCACATTTTTCTTGATTCATAATTCACTACCAAAAACACAAAAAAAGGAAGACCAAGGATAAATACCACACTCAACTCCAGCACTTTATTTAGTGTCAAATCCATAAACAAAAAATAATGTGTCACAGCCATAATCATAACATCCACCGTACAGCTTTGATAAGAGCCAGAGCAGCACTGACAACAGCCTTTGAAGAAGCTTGGCTGTCTAGTGCAGCTAGTTAGTAGTAGCTGCAGTGATTCAGACTTGTGCCTAAGCAGCCACAGCAGTACTGGCCTTTATCATAGCATAGCATAGCTCAGCCTTCTTCTATGGATCAGGGGAATAAAAAATGCATTGTGAGGGAATACAAAACTTCTTATTGGATAACACAAACAAACTGCCAAAATTGTGACTCACACTGTGACTCTTCAGGGCTTTGGATGAACCAGGTGTAAGCACTGGAGTTTTGCATAGTATAATATAGTATAGTAGTGTATATTATAGTGAATTTGGCCCTGCACACATCTGTTTTAGTGTAATGTTTATTACTTTGGTGACAAAAATCTATAGAAAACATTTGTCTTAAAAAAATACAACATGCACTGTTTGTGGTTCAAACCAGTGAAAGCAGCTTTGTTTTCCTTGTTTAACTAAGGAACAGAGAGTGCCACAGCACCTGCCTGTGTCGTGTTGACAAACCCATCATAGATGTCTGATGTTAGATAACGTGTTTGTTAAAACCGCTGGCTGCAACTCAGCGCCCATCTATCGGAGACAAACAGTGGAGAGTGCTGATATCATACTGGACACACAAAAATAAAACACACTGTTTGGTAGCCACTGATGGAGCTCAGTATTGAGCACACAGGCAGGCTGAGGAAATAGAGCTTTATCTTAGAAGCTTTGTCAGGCAGAAAAAGAAGCAAACAATGAATTAATTTTCAATAAGCATTGTAATCTCCAAGCCTGTTATTTATTGTATATCTAAAGATGACCAATAGTTATTGAAAGATCACTATTCTAACCGCAAATGCAGTACTGTACAAATACATATTCAGAAATGTAAAATAAAAATGTATACTGCTTTTAAGAAATTGCCTAAAAATCAATGAGTGCAGCTTCTGAAAAAATCCCATAAAATTCCTGTTTCAAGCTCAACATTGAGTATTTAAATGCCTCTTCTCTCATGTACTCAGTGGAGATGCGTTACCTCCAGGAATTACCCAAGGACAAAGACGCTGAGATACAGGACAGAATAAACAGAGTGTGAGATGGTAGAGAGCTGATGGACTGTGTCAGCTGTACGTTTCTATAGCTATGTAGTTGAAAATATACAGCAATAACAGACACTGTAGCCATCGGGGACCATGTACTTATAAAAGTGAATACAGAAGAATACACTCAAAAACCAACAATAAATGTGTGTTACTGTACTAGCAAGTATTGTCTGTTGTAGATATTATATCCCTGTCATTAACTCCATTGTCATCCAAAACCTATTAAAAAGACATAAGGGCTCTTAGCAATCAACCATCATCAAAGAACTCAGTGCTGACAAAGGCCGATTGATCAAGCGCTCTGCATGAGCTCACGCTGTTTTCTGTTAAAAGCTTCATTCGAACACAGCACACTGAGAATATGTATAGAAGATGATGTGGACACAAACGTTGGTTATTGTGCTCTCTGTCATTTCTGCATTGAGCTACAGATATTATCGGTGTTTTACATTTATCCATCATTATCACTTATCTTGACCACGTTTTATGACCGAGGATTTATTTTAGTTCTACATTATACAGCCCACAGCACACACTTAAACATTATTGAGAGGTTTTCTATTATATATTGTAAAGTGTCCCATAGTATTTTCTAAAGTATCTATTCAAAGGAAGGTCAGTGTGGCTCTGTTGCAGTAAAGTCTAGACAGGGCCCCAGTCTGGATCATAATGATGTTTGCATGGAACATAAATTACCTGGTAACTCATACACACTTCTCACACTGTGGAGGGAGCAAAAGAATTGTGGGTAACAAATTAAGTGGGTATCTGACAGAAGGAGTTTACCATTAGATCCTTTTCAGTAGGTCTTTAGTATTTTTTTTTTCAAATAAAGTAATGCTAACATTGAACAACAGTGTGACAGACCTTTAAAAGGAGATTAGGTGTCTGATTTTAATTATGAAATATTTTGTATTTGGTCCTCCTCCACCTGGAGGTGTAGCCACCAGTGACCTAACTCACCAATGCCTATAAATGCTTGCTGTCACTGCGCATGCTTGTCCAGGGCAGATTTTGGATGAAAACACTAACAGAACTGTGAGGCAGAGGTACATGGAGAAAGAAGCAACAGACCTGAATAAATGAGCGGAGAAACTAGGTGAAAACAATGTAAATAATGTGCTTTGGCCTTCACAGTCACAAGATCTCAACTCAACTAAACATGTATGGGGGACTTTAGTGATATTTAGACAGCTTACTCCACCATTATTATCAACTGAGGGAATATCTTCTGGAAAAAAGGAGCAGAAGAAGGGGGCTGGGCAGTGGAGAGAGGTAGAGCTCCAGTAGCTCGACATGGAGGTTGTGCAGACAGGCAAAAGCTGGGACACAAGCAGAACTGTTCTGGAGGGCGTTAGCAAGGGCAGGATGAAGACAGGATCTCACTGAATGCCAGTGAAGGTGAGGTCTCCCTGGGGGAAGAGCAGAAAGGCGTCGTTGGAGGCTGGACCCCTCAGGGAGAAAAGCTAGAGGACGACCAGACAGATGGAACCTCTCTGGAGGATGACTTAGAGGCCTGCGGCATAGGTAAAACTGCTTTGGAGACCGGCAAGGAGACTGGAGGTCTGGAGAGACAGTTGGCACTAGGAAATTTTCTCAACCCAATTCAGTATATCCATTTAAGCAAAGCCCAAACAGATGCTGACATAGAATTCCACCACCAGTGAATGGATGGTCATAAATTTGTTGGTTTTCCAAAGTAAAGTTCTGTTTTTGGGTATGGATCATTTTTCAGCCATAAATTACAAGTTGGATGTAATCCAAAATGGCCAAATTGGGAATATTATATGACAGAATCAATGGTCCATATGTGACCTTATTTCTTAAACCCTAACTTCAAACAGCTGTCTCCAAGGTGTTTGTTTGTACCTGATTAGAAAACTAGAAGGACATCCAGAAGATCTCTGGATCCTGAAAATGGACCACAACTGGACTAACAACAGTACTGTAACCACTGTGTGTGTATGTGTGTGTGTGTGTGTGTGTGTGTGTGTGTGTGTGTGTGTGTGTGTGTGTGTGTGTGTGTGTGTGTGTGTGTGTGTGAGAGTCTTTTTTGATGGTGGTATTCTAGTACTACTTTAAGCCCAATACCTTTCTCTTTTAATGTGATTATTTATCTCTGAAAGCAGTCTTCCATTCAAATACATTTAAAACTCTTTCAACATCAGTAAAACCTTACATTCAAGTAAACCTATGAAATTAACATATAGTTTCTTACAGTTACCATTCAGGGAGTTTAAATTAAAAGAACAATGAAAGTATAAGAACATGCAGTGATGATTTTCAAAAGGAAGTGAGTATACAATAGTGAGGTGGAAATTAAAGGGTTTATATTTTCTCTTTTACAGTCAACACCAAACAAATGTAATAATATGCAGACTCAAGGGTAATTCATAAACTAATTACAGTAATTGTTTTTGTCTGCTCTTTTTGATAATTTCCAATTAATCTTATTTTGATGTTTTCTTTCGTTCCATTATTTGAGTTCTGTTTAATTTTTCATCCTGAGTGAAGCTCTCTCTGAATTCTTTCATTGTCGATGGCATAAACTAAACTGTGGAGGATGATTGAAACATCACTGCTGCTGCTGGCAAATGTATGATGAATTAATAACACTTTGGATGCTATAAATAACCACAGCTGTTTCCAGTGGCCCTGGTGATGTTGGAGAACTTTGTGATGAGAGATTCAGTGAAATTGTGCTTCTTCTTTGTGGTTCATCTCATCAGCTTGTCTGCTGAAACAGGTGGCTTTAATCATATAAAGACAGTTGATTAATCCAATAGTATCTACAATACTTGATACGTTCTTTATCTCTACTTTAATAGAGACATTTCCCAAGACAATACTTGACATAAATGTGTCTGCACCATCACTGACAAATTATAAATAGCATTGAAAACTTCAAAATGCCCTGAAATCTTTCTTGAGGAGTTTAAGATCCATAAATACATCCTGTTTTTCAGGAACAGTTGATAAAACAAAAACAAAAGCTTTAAGAGGATATTAAAATTAACTTGCCACTTGAGGTCATGAAAATTAATCACAGGCCACAAAATCATTTGAACTTTGCCATTATGTACATAAAGTAGTGTCCTCTCTCCAGCAGCAACTATGTATTGTTGGTGAGGAGGGAAACTCTCCACGGAAGTTTTGTAAGAGGCCATCCCTGCATCTTAAACCATGAAGAAAGATAACATCTCATGCCAGTCAAAATGAATCACAAGCTGTGAGCTGGCAAGAATGAGAGACACTCCCATGTGTGGTTTCTAATTCACCGTTTGGCCTAGGTTTCTCTTTATCGGTGTCTGCGGTGTAGTGTGAGGTGAACACTTGAGTCACTTCAGTCTGTTTTTCTTTCATCTTGGGGGACATATGGGATCGAGCATTACAGCTGCTGCTGTCACTGTTACTGTAGCAACCTTTGATACGTTGGTCTTTTGTGAGATGACACTCACATTCTCACATAAAGCTGAACATTTGATGTGAGCCAAAGCTTTAAAAAATGCTTTCTGCATCAGCCGGAAAACGGCACACACCAGAAAACTATATGTGCATTTTGCTGTGGCTGTAAATCACTGCTGCAAGATGGAACCATTTCATCAGAAGGAAAAAAAGAATACCCTGAGTGTCTAAATATAACTTCTGAAAAAGAGGAAAAAATCTCCTTTTTCTGCAATTCACTCTGCCTCTACTCTTCCATGCTTTGAAGATTTCTAGAAGGAAAGGATCACAGAATCTTTCCTGTGAATTATGCACATTATCATTCCCCACTTTCTCATCTGAGATATGGTGCAATGCATCAAAGGGGTTGGCAGGTGATGGCAGAGAGGATTTAGCCTGCTGTATTGTGTCTGTCAGTAGACAATGTGAGCAAGCCTTCTCCTCCCTTTCGCTGTTAGAGTCCTGCATTTACCAGACAAGACTAGATTAATTCAGTGCCTTATCATGACATTTTATTGCTTCAAAATCCTTTAGTGCTCAGCTTCTGAGCTTGAAAATGGATTCAGAGTTGTCAAACATCACCATTCCCATTACCATTGACTGCCTATGTCCTGAACACTGCAAACCACTAGAGGGCGATCATTGTGTGAAAGAACCACCCAGCGTCTACAGCGTGTGAGTGTCAGGGATAATGACAGTTAACAGATGTGGTTTGTCTCTCTCATTGTTGTTGTTTTTTTTTGCCATATGAGAATAAATCCCAGTGAGCAAAAAAGTACAGAAACCTGGTTTTAGTTTTAAACGATTAACAGCAACTTAAACACAAAGAAGACAGCAGAATTTCAGCCTCTCTCTCTGAATAATATAAAAAAATAATTGGAGTATCATCTCAATCATGGGCCATTTTCCTTTAACCTACAGTCCCACAGTCTATTTAGGACCACCTACTCAGTGTCAACATTAAGACAAAGCCATACAATGTATATCTTATGCCACTGGATGTAGTGGCAGTGTGTTTATCACTCAAATTCATGTGATTCATGTGTTAAAACTGCTTGTCTTTGCTGCTTTGCAAGAAAGAAAAGATGAATGGTCATCTCAACAGACTGTGCTGCGGATAGTTTGTGATGCACTATGATGATGCTGATTATGGTGCTACATTTCACTCGTGATGAGATGTACGGAGTGTCCTACTGGCCCAAGGAAAATGACAACAATGTACAGTAGTTTTTCCATTTTGAAAATCTGTTTGTTTTTTTTTTTTTGCATGTAATCCCACCTCTGTGTCCATCCACATTTTTTGTCACCTTGTTACTGTCTACTGACGGATAGAAAAACATATAAAAGGTATGGTTTTGTCCTTTGATCTGGTCTAAAGATATTTTTGCAGTTGTTAAACCAGACACCCTCAAAGGTCGGGTAAGTCATTCCATCCAGTCCTAGCCAGTGGCACCGATCTCCAATTGCATTTATTTGACAAGCTTTATTAGTTCAAACTGGTGCTTGACAATTCATTAATTTTTTCTTTAATTTTCTATTTTTTTTATTGAAACAATCCAAAAAATTTTATTTTTTAAAATGACTTTAAAAAACTAGCTGGAATTCCTGTGTTTAGTGACCTCCAATAATTCAAGTTCACGCCTTGCTGCAATGACAATAAAGTGTACTCATGATGTGGTTAGTGCACTCTGACATCCATTGTGGGTGCAGGGCTGCTCTAGCCATTTTGGTGCTCTAAGGAAAATTAGGATTTGGTCATTTGGGTTTATATATTTATAGACCAAATGACCAATAATTTTAAAGCTGCAAGTAATGATTATTGTTATCACTAATTTATCCGTAGATTGTGGATTTTTACCATCAATCACAAAGTCCATAAAATATCTTTTTTTTTTTATTAACATTTGCTCTCTGACCAGGGCAAGGACCCTGTCTGACAAGGTAGATAATACTTAGGATGATGTCAAAAATGATAGTGGTGCAGTGTGTTCTGTTACAGTGAGCATCATAAGCTTCCAGTAAAGCAGAGCAGGTTTACTATTATACACCAATCGGCCTCATCATTTAAACCAGTTACCAGTTATTTGTTGATTGGTGTATAGCTGGCCTTTAATGTTCTTAAATGGTAATGCTGGGATGAACTGAGGCCCACACTGTTGCAGAGTATGGAAGAGCATTCAGACCAGAAATGACCAACCACAGGTCAGGTGTGAAGGGTATCAGCAAAGCGACAGTTAGGAAAAAAATGCAGAGATGGCTGCTACATAAAGATATGATCAGCTGAAGGCTGTAGAACCAGCAGCCCTCTTGGATGAGAAACGGAGTCATATGAAACAAAGGCCACTGTTTTGTTTTCTATACTCAGCTGTAACATTATGAACAAGATGATATTCATTCTCTCCCAGCAAGGCAAAGGATGACACTTCCGTCATCTTAAAGCATCTTAATGAATTTATAGATTCCAATTTTTTAAGGAGTTCCCTTGCTCAAATATCCCTTATAATATGTCTTGTTCTGCCTCTAAGTGACCAAAAAAGACATTGTGCTAACATATTCCTGTGTTTACCATGCAGCAACAATGCCATGTTATGTATCAGCATACAGTATGTCTACGTTTGACAAGGGGGGGGTCCGTGGAGCCCCAGGCAGGATTAATGTGGTCATGCTTTAAGGACTCTTTACATCACCATCATTCATCGGAATCAAGCGTTGTAGGGGTTACAAAACCAGTTCCAGTAGTTAAGTCTTCAAAAGTACATTATTTAGAGTTTTTTGTGTATAATAATCAGTCACTCTTCGCTTTTATTCTTCTCTCTCGCTCGTTTTCTTCTCCTTTTTTTGGAGGGGGGGTTTGAACAGGCTATTTCCAGGCTGCCAGAATAATCCCGCTGGCGTCTGCTTGGTGGTGGAGGGATGTGGAGGTAGAATCCTTTGCACGAACCAACACAGAGCGCTGAATGAATGAAAATGAGCGTCCAGGTAGCCTAAGCGTGTACTTGTGTGTTTGCACAACCGAAGCTCAACCTACCTGTTGAGCAGATGTGCGAGGCAATACACAAACTCTCTGTCTGCCACACACACACACACACACACACACACACACACACACACACACAACGCCGAACCGAGGGGAGGCGGCTGAGCGCACAGTCGGAGCGCTGAACCTCCAGCCCCGAAAGAGTTAAACGCTTTTCCCATGTACTGGCTGGAGGTTACTTAGGCTGTTGCGGTGCAAAGCTGGTGGACGCCGCGGCGTCGGAGAGCAGCGCAGCAAAGCCGGACAACTTGGGAGCGAAGCCGCCACTACTGCGCGACAGACCGGCCATGTCGGAGCGGAGGGGGGTCTCTGGGTCCGACAGCGCTCGCCGGTACTACTACTGAGCGTGAGTGGGAGAGAGGGAGGAGGCTGCTTTTCCGCTCGTGTGGATATCGCCTTCATGGACGGGCAACGGGGCTTTTACGAGATGGAGAACCCGACGGAGAACCCCAGCAAGGCGGCGGAGTACCTCCAGGAGCTAAACAAGATCATCGAGACCCAGCAGGGGCTGCTGGAGAAGCAGAGGCTTCGGATCGAAGAGCTGGAGCTCCAGGTGACGGATCTTTGCAAGGAAAACGCCTGTCTGAAAGATCAGCACCAGCGGCACCTGGCCACCTGCAGACTCCAGCAGGGGAACCACTCCACCCTGGGAGCCATCAAGGAGAACGTCATGCAGGAAAAGTAAGTTGGCTGTCGGTGTGTGCTGCGAACGGGGCCCGGCCAAAGTTTATACGCCTCCGTTGTGCCACCAGATTGTTTGCTCCGCGTTATCCGCCGTCAGGTGGAACCACGCAACCAAACCAAACGCCCTCTCCTCCACCACTTTGCTATCGATCCGTGTCATTTGCGCACAGTCTGGGATTATTTCAGGCTCACGCACAGGCTGCGCACGCTTTACACGCGCGTTGCATAATGTGGACCCCGCGGGGCGCACCGCACGGTACATGTAACATCGTGACCCGCAGCTCTGGGAGGCAGAAAACGTATCAGACCACCGTGGTAAAAGTGGGTGTGACTTTATGTCTACCGTGACAGGAGTGTGTGATGTGGCGTGGTCAGAAAGCAAGTTTACGCATCTTCGGTCCTGCGCTTGATCGAGTTCCCCATTAGACACCTGAGTGCCAGAGTTGTTTCCCGAGGAAGGAGCTGATGTACAGTCGGTGTGTGCACCGGCCTTGACTTCGACTGATTTTCCCCACAACCCTGGAGGGCTCTTAATTTGAAACGAAGTTGGTCTGGAGAGCTGCCCGGTGCTAATGGTTGAGATGTTCCGTGAAGGCTGCCAGGACGTTCAGGGTTAATTGAATAAGAGGGCATCGCTACGTGGAGGTGTTCATGCAGATTGGGGATATTTTAGCTTGAAAAGTGCAGCTCGCAGTGCGTTTAAGGAGCTTTATAAAGCCTTTGAGCCACATGGATTTCCCATTGTGGTGTTCTGGAGCCTAATTATTTATTCGAAAGTCCAGCATACTGACTGTTCTAAGAAGCTTTATACTTGCTCAGGTCACCGCTGGCGCCTGTACATGCGGTACCTAGGCTTACTGCTTGTTTCTGAGCATGGTAAATTCTTGTGATATCATTTTATTTTTCAAGCCATGGCTGGACATCATACCATGTAGGGGTAGGCCATGTAGATAAAGTCGTATAATGAGTACCTTGGTATGTGTAATGTTATATTTATTAGCCCTGGCCCAGGGCTGTTGTGTTAGTCATTTATTAAACATACTTCCGTTCCAGCTTCTTTGATGAGGGGATTTGCTGCTCTTCTCTGTTTTAATAACAGTGTCAGTAGAATCTCTTTTGATTTATACTTTTGGATAGATGAAAATTTGATGGACATTTTCCAGTATTTTCTGACATTTTATAGCCTAAACACAACACCTCAGATTAGGCCCGAGTCCCCATAAATATCAGTCTTTAGCCCTGATCCAGGACCATGTACTAATTATCAGGGGATCAGATATTTCAAGAACTAATCTGCTCATAAAAATATATGTGTGTAAATATATATATATATAATATATATAATATATATATATATATATTATATATATAATGTGTGTGTGTGTGTGTTTGTAGTGTTGAAAGTACAGACTCACTGGATTGGAGGAAATCTACTAAGTATAAGAAATTATGTCAGGTGGCTGCTAAGAAACACAAAGATGAGTTATTCTGACATAATGGGGTCTTTTCTGTTAAAGTCAATACAAACCATGTCAAATCAAAGATGGCAGCCGCTGCTCTGCTACTGAATAGTCAGGCATTGAGGAAGACATCCTGGGGTATCTTTGATTTTACATTGTTTGCACTACCTTAATGGAAAAACCCATCTCTGTCGTACTTTACTGTTGCTTGATGTTGTGTTTTTTCGCAGCTCATAGGTCTCTGAAAGGATTTCCTACTATCCGATGAGTGTGTATTTAAAAAATAACAAATTTTATGAATGGATGTTTGACTGAAATGTTGGAGTGCGCGGTATATACGTGCAGGACCAATATAATCAGTATATGCTCCTTGATCAGGCTAGATATTGACATATACTGGGGGAAGGAATGAATTTGAGGATTCTTTAATTATAGAGTAATCTGTTGATTTTTTTTTTTTTTTGATTAATCGTTTAGTCTATAAGATACCTTAAAAATTCCCTGAGCCCAAGGAGACTTCTTCAAATTGCTAATTTTAGCTGACTAACTTGGAAAGTTTATAATAATATAAGCAGAAAAGCAGATAATGTTTGACATTTGACATTGACACTTAATCCAGTATCAAAATGCCTGGTAGTTAATTTCTATCAATCAACTGTTGCAGCTCTAATCTTGATAATTTTGATGACCAGGCAGGAAAGACATTACACTGAATAAATTACCTTTAAGGTGTACTCAAGTGATTTAGTGCTGTACTTCCATATAGCTGGGGGAGGCAGACTGAGAAAAGAATGTACAAAATTGAAGCAGCGGAAAATATCCTCCCTTGTACTCTCTAGTATGGATCCTATATTTCCCATAAATTCACTGGATAGCATCTTAATTAGACCCTTCTAGTGTCCTAAATGGTGACTTCTTACAAACTCCACTGCCACAGTTTGTAATACAGACTTTACTTTAATCTGAGATAACCCTGATGACAGCACAATGACATCATCATGATTATCTTTAACTGAAATAGATGTGTAAAATCAGCGAGTCACTTTTAAAAAATGAAAGTACAGTGGGTACAGAAGAGAATCATCCCCTTTCAAAAAATCCATTCTGTTGCTTTAAAACACGAGAAGAGATTTCTTCCAACTTTATTTATTCAATGCAACTTAAAACATCCAAGTGAAAGAGGCAAATGGCAACGTTTCTGAAAAATAGTGAAAAAAAAACTTCAGTAACTTGATCTATTGAACAGTAGAACAGCAACTGTAAAGTCAGTCAGGTGTAACTAATCACCTTTTGGATCACACACTACGGTAACCTGCTTCCACCTGCGATCAGATGACATATATCACAACAAAAGCCATTATTTCTAGAGCATTCTAGTGCTTGGCAGTGCAACTGAAAGCAAGTGGGTTACCCAGGGGGGGCAAAGCAGAGTTCAGAGATAAAGTTGTGGAAAGACACAAGTCAGGAGATGGGGCCAAAAAGATATCAAAAGCTCAGAGTCAAACCCTGAGGAGAATCTCTGGAATTTCTGTAAGCAAGAGCAGGTAAATATTGCTCAGGCTGTTTTGAAAGGGGGCGATTCTCCTTTGTACCACTACACATTACACATTACTTTATCACAAAAAGATATGCAAAACCTGTAATACTGTAAAACCTGGTATTGCAATAAAACTGCCCAGCTAATTGATTTGCAACATTGCCTACAGTGGTCCGAATATAACTAGAGATATCAGAGGGATAAACAGTGATGTTTGACAAATTTACAGTATATTGTCTAACCGTGTACTCATGCAATGCTAGTGCCAAGATATTTTCCCTCAGTCCCTCCATCCTCATGCTTCCTTGCCTCTTTGAGTATGAAATTGCATTTTTGGCGATGAAAGATTTGCTCTACAGCATGACTGATATTTTGATGATCCCAGCACAAGTTTAGATGCCACTAGTTATGCTGCTGTTTCCTTTCCCAAATACTGCCTGAAAAAAAATGTTCTTTTGTTTTGGGAAAGCTGCATCTACAGCAATAACCGGGTTCTGTTTGTTTGTGCTGAGTGCAATATGTGAGGTCTTTTTAACCTATGACATCATTATCATATTTGCTCACTCATCATTTGTACAGGGCTATAAATAGTCATCAGTGTGGGGCAGAGGACGGGTGCTTGTCTCTCAGGATTTTCCGTCCTAGTCCAGCCTTTTAACACCTGAATGGAAAAAGTACAAAACAATTATATCTGAATGCTCCTCATAAATGGTTAAAAATCCAGCAAATATTTTTAGTTGAAAGGACTTTCGCTGCACACACACACAACTGAGGGAGTCCTGTCCCCTGTGTTCAGTCAGCAGTTGGGCCACGTCAGCTGTTCTTTTGTGCTGACCGCTGTCAGCATACAGTCCTGGCCTTGACTGGAGGGCCAGTGGGGGAGCTCTGCTCCTCCTAGCCCCTCTGACACAAATGCATGCCCGTGCACCCACACACACACACACATTCATGTTATGTGTAACATTTTTGCAAGACCGGTCACCCTGTTACTTGAGGTAATCAGTGAAGTGAGAGGAGGCTACTCAAAGATTTGATTAGATTTCATAGTGTTTCTTTTGAAAGGGTGGGAGCATATTGTTCTCACCACAGCCCACTTTATAATCCAGTTCTCTGTGGTAGGGCCACTATTTTCTGTTCACAACTCACACAAACTCATGCAGCTCTTATCAAGGTCAGACTGTGTGTATGTTTGTAGATCCAGCGGCTCTGTGCTGTGGCCAACAAGAGCAGGAAGCTCTTTTTTTTTTTTTTTTTTTTACTTTTTTGTCAACCTTTATGCACCCATGTGAGGTATTTCAGAACACTACTTTCCTGGGATACCCTATTTTGGTAGCATATACAGTAGCTTTTGTTAAGCATTAAAGCTGTACTGCACACATAGAGACAAAGAATGAACAACCCCCCGTATGTCCTTCAAGCATTCCAAGACCTGCTTTTTTGAGATTATTTTCAGACTTGGATTCAAGTCTTCATCAGTTAATTGTGTTAAAGTGTGTTAACGTGTGTTAACGTGTGTTAACGTGTGTGAACGGCGCTGCAGGAAAATACCAGTTCACTGGTCAGCAGCTCTGAATCCTCAGTGAATCAGTAGTCAAAA
Organism: Istiophorus platypterus; assembly: GCA_016859345.1. Taxonomy (NCBI): domain Eukaryota; kingdom Metazoa; phylum Chordata; class Actinopteri; order Istiophoriformes; family Istiophoridae; genus Istiophorus; species Istiophorus platypterus. Next base: position 3,178,665 of record CM029117.1, read on the forward strand.
AAGTGAATGCTGCCAGAAGAATTATGAAATTTGGTTGGGATATAACAAAGTTTTGACTTTATGAGTTAGCATATATGCCACAGCTGCTGTAGGCAAGCTGTGAAATATACACTGTTTGTGATACATTTAAAGCCAAAGCGGAAATCCATTTCACACAGAGAACAGTCTAGATTTTGAAGCCAGAGGGTGGTCTTGACAGGCTGCCATTTGAATATAGAAGATGAGAAGAATAAATAAACTTTCAAAAGCAGAATACATTTTTGAATGAAATATTCATGAAGGGTGTTGGAGGTAAAAGGGACCTGCTACTTCCTATGATTCTGTCATTGTTTCGACTCAATATGTAGCATGCTTTATACTGCGTGGAATGTTGTTTATTGTTCCTGTATTTTTGATATTTTATGCAGTTAAACTTTCGATGGAGTTAATACAAATTGCACGTTATGGACAGGCATTGAAAGGTGGATACTAATAAGAAACTGAAAAATTGCCAAATCCAAAGTGGAGAAATTATTACATGGTGTAGACAAATAACTCCAACATTCTACTTTCACACTAAATGAAAGCTGAATAACACAGATCCTGTATTTGAATCTCTATTTTGTTTCAAGCCTATTTTTTCCTGATTAAGAAACCTTTTCTTATGAGATTGAAGTTTGCCCCCTGGTGTAAGATCATGATATGAGATTGAAAACTTAATGAATCTTCAAATTAACAAGAAATATATTTTTTCACTCATAATGACTTCATTGTCAGTTTTAATGCCAATCTGATATGATTTCTAATTAAAAACATATTTTCTTCTATACTGAAAATCTGCATAATATCACAGTTTCTTGCAAAGACTGTTATACCTCCACAGTAGTCAGCAATTAATCTATTTTCAGCAATGCAGTGGGGATGTTTCAGGTTCTGGATGTCATGTAAATTTAAAGTTCCCTTTCACAAACACAACTCAGGTTTCTTATAATCATCAGACAACTCATCGGAAAAAAGGGAGACCAATAAACCTTTAGTTAACTTCAGTTTCACTTATTACTCTACACCAGTTTTATGCTATAATAGCAGGCTATGGGCCAAATCTAGAGTCTTTCCTTTGATAGTTTGAGTCAGGACGTTTTCACAAACGCACTTTAAATATTGGGGTGGTGTCAAATCCAAATAAATAAGACCTCATACCCTCTGAAAATAATCAATGATTTGCACCTCAAATACAAATATGTAGCAGTCTAATAGACAGAGCGTGGTAATACAAACTGCACTTTCATATGAAACAGTTCACTTTTTATTGAGTGCACAATAACTTTCAGTTACTTTTTTTAAATTACAAATTTCTAAGAGCAAAACAAAGCTTTGGCCCCTATGAGTCAATTTTTGCCAGATTAGTATTAACATTAACTACTGTAAATCAGTTAGCCCTCACTCTCTGATGGGAACAAAGTAATCTGCCCTCAGATAAAATCAATGAAGAAATAGTGTAGTGTTATGAATCTCTTTTATCCCTAAAAAGAATTTAAGGATATAAAAACATCGTCAAGTTATTGGGCTGTGTCTCCACCATCCCTGTAAAACTGTGTCGACCCCTTGCACAATGCAGAACAATAATCGGCCTAATTGCTGACCCCTGGTAGTTATTTTTCATAACTGAGATTCATACCAAACATCAACTGACCATCCCAATTTATACATTAGGAACAGCTCTCTTTGAGGCTGGCATGTTAGGGCTACATTAACTTCCTGTAGTGTAACTTGTTCAATTATACAAGAATCTGTTGAGCTACATTGTGGGTAATGTAGTTGTCAGGCTTTGACAAGGAAGAAGAATGTTTGGGGGGGTGGCTCTGAATCTTCTTCGTTGATTTAAATACCTTTTCAAAAAAATGTCCATCTGACATTGTTATAGGAGTAAATGCCAAATCATATAAACACTCTTTTAATACCTTACTCATAAGTTGGATGCTCATCAAATTAAAAATTATGTAATTACACTGACCAATATATGATAGCACTGTTGAACTAAGATTAAAAGTATCTGAACTGATGGCTTCCTGAAATGTACTACATGTGTTGTATCCTGGTTTATCACAAATCAGCACTTCCAGCACCACATGATGATGACACAACATGTCCATCTATTGAGGATGTAAAATATTTGTAACATTAGGAAACACTGAAGTGAAACTGCCTTGTGGTTGAATTAATGAAGGTTTATAAACCTTTCCTGTCAGACCATTTAGGAAACCATATTTATATTTAAATAAGTTATGACCTTTTCCTCGAAATATTCCGAGAATGGACCATTGGCGTTGTGCTGAGTTAAATCGATTAATCTTGTGGCAATGTGGGAGCATGGAATACTGTTTACTGGAGCAGAGCAGTACAAATTATATGTTTTTTCTTGAATTCTTGCCAAGAAATTGTTTATCTATGATGAACAGGTTCAAAAGGTATCAAGGATTTACATTTTAGATAGACACAGTTTAGTTTTATTGTGTACATCTTTAAAGGCCTGACAAACATTCTGTATGCATTAAAAAAACATCCACTCAAGTCAGCAGATTTACCAACTTGCTGTTGTCTGCTATCTGCTATAAACTGTTCTGAGCTTGTTCTAATATTATTTGGGTAGTATTATACATGATAGTGATAAAACCTAAGTTAGCTGTAAAACATTCAGACCATACTGTCCAAATTTTCTCGATCTGCATGTCTAGAGCCCACTATTTTCTTCCTCAAGCTTTCTATTTAAAGCAGAATTGCACAGAATAGGCCTGGAGCTATTGACAATCTTCACTATCCATAAATCGACTGATTATTTTCTGAATTGTATCGTCGATAACCTGTCAGAAAATTGTAGAACATACCTTCAATTTCCCAGAGCCCAAGGCAGCATTTTATTTTGACCATCAGTCCAAAAACCAAGGCTATTTAGTTTAATATCTGACACTACGTGACAAAGAAAAGTGGCTCCATTGTAAAGGTGAAACTAGAGAATACTTTGTACACAAAGTGAGTCTGCTTTTCTCTTTTTTTGGTCAACATTTTTGAGGACCTGCAATTCGGTCAGTGTGAGCCACCATAATGTGACGAGTCAGTCAAATCGTACAGTGTGAGCATTGGAGGTTTGGCTGTGCAGAAAGGTTGGTTAAAAGTTGAAGTCACAGGTAATGCAACACACAAGTTTACTTAGCTTCAAAAAAGACATGCCATATCTGAAGGTGAAAAATCTTCTTTTTATTTCTGTTCACAGTAGAAATGCCAAAAGTGATGTTGCCTTTCTCTTTTTTTTTCGCTATTATTGAGGATACGGTTGTCAGAATAAACTTTATTGTCACTGGACTACACTGAATGGGGTTTGCTAGTTTGCTTTTGCTAGTAACCAGGGGTCTGTTTGCCAATTATAGATAACCGTAGAAAAAAAAATTATACATAACTCTTTGATAGCAAGTATGGCCCTTCCTCTGTGGCCATTTCAGACACACACAGCATGCCTGTAAACAACCATGAAGTGCCATCTTTGGAGGCTGGTTTAGGCAAGAACTTGCAGCATCAGAGACAGAATGATGAGGGGTATGTATTTGTATCCTATAGTATCATATTGTCTTTATTTCAATGTAAAAAGAATTGCACTTGAAAAGCATTTCCCCCTATTATTAATTTAGGAACCACTGTTTACTTATTTGTTTTTTTGCCTGCATTGTTTAGTGTAACATTACTGGTATTCACCTGGCCAGATGACATCAGCTCAGCTCCCCATGGCCCTGTCCATTTAAGAGCAGATGATAAAATTTTTCTCTAGGATTCTATCAGGTGTGTAATTGGAGGCCATCTATCATTGATTTCTTGGCCAGCTGCAGGACCTGTTTTTTTAGACTGGCCTGGCTGCTGCTCATCCATTATATCAGAATGGACCAAAAGACTCATTGTGGAACAAACTGGAATTGAAATTTTGTCTGCTGCCTTGTCAGTTATCAGGGAGGAAGGTGTGTGCCAGCTTACATGTGGGTTCATGTTGAAGTTCACACAGGTCCATTGGGACGAATGAAAGTTAAATGTGCCAGATTCATGCTCATGTGAAACATGCGTTTAATCATTAACATGATAATTATTGCAGGGGATATTTTGGGAGGACGCGACATGCACGTATGAGTAACTTGACAAATGAAGAAATACACTTCTACATGGTGATGAATACATGCTGAAGCTTTAACACAAAATATGCAAATTTTTCCTTTTGCTTCCCCCGTCTCCTCACATCACTTGTGAGAGAAACATGCACTTTTGTTTGCCAGGGTTTTGAACTTTTACTAAATTGAGTAAAAGCAGCTGTCATCTTCACTGCACCAACTTTTCTGATGAAAAATCTGTTTTATGATCACTTGGCACTTTCTCTCCTGTCTACTCTTTATCTTAGCACTGCCACACCTCAGTCTGTCTGCCAGCAACCAGCAATGATTGTTGAATCAAATGGTTACTTGAATTTAAATTGCAATTTTGAGTCATACCTCAACAATTATTTTGCCACTTTTGTAAAATAGGGTAGGGCTGTTGCATTAAATCAAAGAGTGCATCAATAAATGACAAACATTAAACCAGAATACCACATGGCAGAGGGAGAGATAAGGGAGCAACATGGTAAAGCTAAAGCTTAAAAGGAATAGGAACATTAAGAAGAAGAGGAATCAGAATGAAGGAAACTTCAGCGGTGAGGATGAGGAAGAGGAGACAGATCCAACCTGATCACTTATGGAGACACGCAAGGGTTCACTACAATGAGGAAATCAGGTGTCAGGTGACTACTGGAGACTTGCATCAGTGCTTGCAAATCACTTGATTGGCACTGATTACAAAGTCATGTTAGCCTGGATAGTGACGCAACCCAAAGTTGCTTTTGCCTGCCTTAATCTGTCACATCACCCTCACCTGACCCATGGTAGTGATCTGTTGAGAATATCCCATCTCACTGTGTCATCGCCACCTGCCTCATTAGCTTATTTAGATCTGTTAACAATACAGGCAAAATTGAGATAACGAGAACACTTATTAATAATAGCTGCAAACCGTTGATTGGATCTCATTTTCAAGATAACATATTGAGACATGGATGGCATGGCATTCCAAGGTGGAAATAAGGTGTCAAAATATGGACTTTTTTCCAAGACGCAGCACAAACTACACTGTGATGAAGATCTCAAGCCAAGTCTAACTTGAAACTGAGAGAGGAATCAGGATGACTGTGAAATGTTGTAATTTCAGTAATATGTGCCACTGTCAAATAATAATATTTATAGTGGAGGAACCAAATCTACATGATATTCCTACCCACACACACATAATCTGTTCTGCTCCTCCCTGAGGTGTCATGGAGCTCTCAATTTGATATTCTCAATCACTGTGTTTGGGAGGTTTCCCTAATGGAAGTGAAGAAAGTTAACATCTATATTTCAAAATTCTGAGTCTTATGAATGGCATGGCTTATAGGGGCTTCTGGGGTGGTTGTGGCTCAGGTGCTAGAGTGATCAACCACCAGCCAGAAGTGTTGGTTCGATCCTGACTTCTCCAGTCCCCAAGTGTCAAAGTGTCTTGGCAAGATACTGAACCCCAGATTGCCTCTGATGTGTGTCAATCGTGTATGAATGTATGTTTTTGTATAATGTGCTCACATGTGTAGAGAAGCACTGTTTGAATGTGTGTGTGAATGGGTGAATATGACAGTAGTGTAAAAGCGCTTTGAGTGGTCAAAAAGACTAGAAAAGCGCTATATAAGTACTGTTCATATCATATGAAATATCTTACAGTCAGTATTGTCTACTTTTCTTATTTACTTTAGTTAATTCTGATTATCACAAATTTGTATTCCAACCATAAATTCTCACAGACAAAGTTTGTTGGTTTACTGTTGAGATCAAGCATGATTTCACCCAAGAGAGCCGTTATCTTGTAAAACCACCTGATGGGATTTAAAGAGAAAAAAAACTACAAAAATTCTCATGCCTTCTTCTCTTTCTCTGTGGCCTTGTATATAATCATTTTAAATGACCCATTACCTGCTTATGAAAAAGTGAATGCTTTGCAATTTTTGCTTATTGGTAAAATCTTCCAAATCTTTGTGGTATCTACACAGTTTGTGCTCAGGGCTATCCTTGAGGCCATGGAGCCAATATGGATGTATTGAAAGCACTGAGAGATGAATTCAATTTCCATTCACATCATCCAGCAAAACTGAAAACTGGAGCTGCTCCAGAGGCAAAGACTTTCCATTCAGCTTATAGCAGTATCCTGTGGGTTTACTCAGGCTCTATCAGAGTATTTGGTAATGGCTGGCTGAAATGACATTGGATTATTTAAGCCTCAAGGTATTGAACATAATTAAATTATTTTTAGATATAGGACCGGATATTGATCCTATGTGCTGTACTGACGAAGCTCTTCATACTTAAAAAACCCTTGAATTTTAAGTGCAGCACTTATTTAGAATATTATTTAAAATAAAATAAATAATAACAATGATAAAATGTCCAGGTTACTGAACAACAAAAAAATGCTTTCATACTGTAAAATAAAAAGTACAGACATAAAATGTACACTTGACACAATTATTGCCACCATTTTATGAATTTCAATTAGTTTTGCAAAAAAAAAAGACACTTATACTTATTCATCAGTGGTCACATGACCTGAATTAACCATTGAATGAAGGTTTTACTGCATTAAAAGTGGCTGATTGTTTCCATTTTCTCTTTCACAATGGTGAAGACAAGAGAGCATCAGAAATGCTGTTATCAAAAAACATGGAGGTTCTATCAGGCTGCTTTGCTGCCTCTGGTACTGGAGGCATTGAATGTATCTAAGGATGAAATCAGAAGATGACAAAGACATTTTAGAGCATAATGTGTTACCCAGTGTCAGAGAACTAGGTTTGAGGTGAAGGCCTTGGGTCTTTCAACAGAACAACAACCTAAAGCAAACATCCAGCAGCACAAATGAATGGTTGAAAAGGGAAAGATGGACTGATTTAAACTGGCCAGCAATTAGTCCTGACCCAAATCCCATTGAAAACCTTTGGAGAGAGCTGAAATCTGCCATTGTTAAAGGACTCTTGTAAACTTAAAAGAGCAACTGCAATGGAAGATCAACAGAATTTACCAGCTGACAGGAGCAAGAAGCTTCTAGATGCTACAAGAAACATTTATAGGCTGTCAATGTTGGCAAAGGTTCTACGACCAAATATTAGCCAATATTGTGTCAGGGTTACATTTTGTGTTAATATTTTTTCACTATGATACAAGATTTTTTTTTTTTTTTCATTTTTGCTTAATAACCTTGGACATTTTATTAAAAAAATTGGTTGATTTATTTCTAAAGATTTTCTAAATTCTGACTGTATGAAAATTTGACTCGATGATGATGCTAGAGGAAAAGTCAGTAGATCGCCAACGTTATGAGAATTCATTCTGAGGGGACATGAATGTCTGTGCCATTTTTTTTGCCAAACCAAATAACAACTGTTTCTGATGATCAACAAAGTATTTAGGATTCTTCCTCTGCTGAACATAAATATCGCTACGAAATTTCATACTTATCTATTTAGTAGGTGTTGAGGATAGACCAAACTAATGGATCGAATGACACCACACAACGTCCCTAACGTCCATCAAACCAGTCATCCATTTTCGTATGACTTTTCCCAAATGCATTTCCCCATCTGCCTGTTGAGAAAGCCCCTCCCGGTAGGTTTTGTGAAGAACTCTTCCAAAGGGAGGTCTATTAATGTGAGGGGCTACAGCTCAGTACTGAGGGCCCAGATTGCTGCACCTCTCACCCATTCATCTGTCTACCATGAGTAACCTCATTCCTCCTCATTGGAGCCATTATTAAATGGTAAATCAAGAGCAGTTTTTGGTGGCTGAGTTCTCTCTTCACGGCCACATTCCAATACTATGGTCACATAATTACATACAGTACAAGTGAAAACAGGCGCACTGCTGTTAGGACCTACAGGTTTTGATCCCAGTTGCCTGTATGATACAGGCAAAAGGTGCTCATCACTTCTAATAAAGTCACAGTGAAGTAATTTCATTTTACAATGGTTCATTTTGAGCTTCATTTAAATATATTTGGATTTTCGACTGGTTTTCTGACTTATTTCTGACAACATAAGTGATATGAGGCTGCCAGTTGTCTTTATAATTTAATTTTTAGACAGCAGATCAATTGATTATGAAGTTATTGCTTTGCTAGAACACAAGACCATTGGTATCTGTCATATTTAATTCTTGGGAAGAAAAAAACGGATAATAGTGATACAAAGTCACAGCTGAAATACTGATAATTTTTAATGATTTTACTGTTTGAAATCCAAAGTTATTGTCTAAGTTTCATTATTTATCATTGTATAGCATAATACATCATCATGTACTCTGACATTCAAAAGAAACTACAAAGAGAAGTTATTAATGAAAACCAATTATGAGAGCATGTTAAATAAGTCCCATGTTGATATGTTGACAAGGCTTTTTGATTAATGTGTTTCAATTAATTTAATCTAATTTTAATGAATAATAAGATATTTCTTAAATTAGGTTTCGTTAGTCATATGAAAAAATACAATACATTACATTTCCATGACTAATTATGAGGACAATAATAATAAGGATTCTATGAATACACTCGTTTGTGTTTACAAATGCCTGCAGTACTTACTGTATAGCACAACAGTTGTTACAGTGGTATAGAAAATGAGAGAAAAGGAGATTTTTTAAAAAGTTCAGAACTGTGCATTTGGAATAAGCAAAATCTCCGCACCTCTAATAAATCCTCCTTGATTCCCTGTACTACTCAGGCTTAAAACTAAAGCCTATGTAGTGTACTGACATGAACAGTCACCCTGTCAAAACATTGGATTCTGCTCTCACACTTAAATTGTTAAGAGTAAGAAATTTTTTTTTCTTCTTGAATTTTGCTGTAAAGTAAGAGTTTAAATACTTATTTTCACTGTAATCTTGTATTATGTGCTTGAAGGAAATAGGGTAGTACAAGTTACTTTACTTTGTCCACACTGTTTTAGTTATATGTTGCGGAAGGTCCAGTGTGTAATTACTGTCTGACCTGGCAGGAAAGTGAATCTTATATTTTGCACTGGACTTTACACTTGAGGGCATCATATTTTGAGCCATAGTTATTAAGCTCATTATTTCAGTTACATCACCCTGATGTTTAGAAATGTATACATCTCATTTTAACATTACATATAATTCATAAATTGATAGATTAGTAGTAAATATATGTGTCAAGGGGAGCTAGCTCTTGCTTGTATCTTTGCCACAATACACTTTTGACTGCAGCCTTGTTGCAAATATGTTGGCGATGTCCTCGGTTGGAGTCAGTCATGGCTCTACAAGCTGCCAACACATCCCCTGCCTGCCAGTCTGATAGTTAATCAGTAAACAAAACAGCTCTGGGTCTTCGATTGCTGGTTCAGCAGAGGAGATGCAGATGTACAGTATCTGCTGGGTTTTGAGGGCTGAAATCCCAGCTCCACTGCCTTCCACTCAGACAAGCCTCTTTAAGGGGTTTGCACAACCTGCCCTCCTGCCAGTTTGTTCCATTTTCTGCTTAAAAGACATGGCTGAAAGGATTTGGCATATTGGGAGATTTCTAAATAATGTGTGACTTCTGTAGCACCCAAAGGAATAATAACAACCTTTAACAGTGCAAATGATAATAAAATCAATAATTGGCAAAATATTATGATGATAGGAAATACTTTATATTACCATGCAAAATACTTCTCCCTTTTTACTTTGTTTTGAGCACAAGGCTTATTAACCTCTGTTGCTGAAATGTTTTAGAACATCTCCCTGACTGTCATTGACAAGGTGAAAATGTTAGTGGGTTGTGCGGAGTAGGGGTTAAATGTTGAGTCAGTGGTATTGATCAGCAACCTCACAAATGTATTATGCTCATTCTGTGCTATGGGTGCAGCACAAATTGGGCTGCATGGAACAGTACTAATGAAACCTTTCTACACTGATTTAGTTTGGCTGATACGAATTCATGAATTCTTGTTGAAGTTTTTTGGCATCCTCCTTTCACACTATACAGTATTTCAGTAACAGAGTAATGCGTAAGTATACAGGAAAGGTTTCTCGTGTTCAGTTTTCAAATGTGATAAAGATGAGGGATTCTCAGAGTAAAAGGGCCACTGCAAGATCAGTGTAAAAAAAAAAATCCTCCAGAGTGTTTTTACATTACATTTTCTGTAATTATTCAATTTTCTCCATTTATGAAAGAAGAGAACCTACTTTGTAGTGGGGTAATGTAATTTACAGCTACAGTATTAAGCAATCAAACACTGAAAAAACTATTAAAGGGAGGATATCTCCTTATTCTCAATTTCTTATTTTAAGAGTTGTGTTTTTTTTTTTTTTAGTTTTCCCCTCATAACGACAGGGCAGTAAATGAAGTGGAGGAGGCTTTGTGTTTTCATGTCACACACGTTTCATTGTTCAGGCTTTGAGAAGGTCACAATAGTAGCTCATACCACATTTAATTGAAAGATCAATGTTTGTAGGGGCTCCCTTCAATAATTTTAATAATAATAATGATAACTTGATGTATTCATTATTATTTTCTTAAAACAACTTGAAAAGGTAACAGTTTCACATGCCATTTCTTTTGCATGAACTCAGTGCCATTTTACCTTCATTGTGTTAAGTTGAGATTATGACGCTTTTTTGAAAAAAGAAAACGCATTCTTGATGTCAAAAAATTAAAAAGTCAAATTCATAAGCGATAAATTGCTCAAATTCTTAATTTTACACCCTATGTGGTTTGCTGCTCTGGCCTTACTTTGCCTGGTATAACCAGTAGCTTATGGTTGAGGATATTAGCTGACATCAGCAAACTACTGTGAAAGCAGTTTCAGGAAATTTGTAACCACCAGTGATGTAGAATGGTCCACAGATTGTTCAAATTAGGCTGAACATCAAACCTCAAACCTGCATGATTAGGGTAAGTGATACATTTTCATGTGGCACTGCTTCCCTGCTACTGTCCTCAAACTGATTTAAAACTCTTTGTATGACCGAGTGCTCTGACTGTGTGTGTCATCCAGGCATTATATTTGTCTTTCCGACACCACATCCATTATGACTTATTGCTATGATGCAGAATGTAATAATAGGAGAAGCTCTACACACTAATTAGGCAGAACACTGACCTGCTACATACCACTGAAACGTGGGCAGCCAGCTGACCATTTCAAACACTCCCCCAAAGTCCAAGGACTGTCTCATTGATTAAAGGTCCCTGGATTGTCTTTTTCACTCTCAAGACTATCCAAGCTGGCTCTTAATTTTAAGGTGAAGCTCATTGTTATCTGAAATAGATCAAGCACCATCTATTTCCTTTAAACAAAGTCAAGCCATTTAAGGAAGCATTTATAATCCTTTCCTAAAATTCTTCAGTCGAATGCTAAATAGGGACTGTCAGAAGAATACTTGTGTTGTTCCTCTAAAAAAGTTATGTGGCATGTCCAAAGCTCTCAGTAATGATGTCTTTGTTATAGCAAACATAAACTATTTTCCTATCTGCTCACATCTGCCATTCTGTCTTTGACAGTTTCACTTGTACCTACCTGAGTAACAAGAGCCCGGATTTCTTTTTCCGCTTCTTTTTTAGGTGAAAAGGTCTTGGATATATTCTCAAGATAATGAATGCCATATATTGGCAACAATCTCCTCACTTTTCTATGAGACATGAACCCTATTGGCCTTTTTTCACTGGCTGCCAGATTGCTGTGACTCATCTCCTCTTGGCTGTTGCTCCGCCTCGGTCCCAATTAAATCTCAGTGATGAAAAGCTGCGGTTAATACCTGCACCTATAATATGCGCACTTTACTCTCTAATGATCCATACTTTAGTGGAAATGATGTATAGCCCAAGGAGGAGCTTTGTGTCCTTTCAGCAAGCACTACAGCAGGCATGTGTTGTATGTGGGTAAATGTTGAATAGATAAAAGCTGAGTCGTTTTTTTTTTTTTTTTCTTTTTTATTCCATGTCCACTAAGCAATCACCATTAAATATGAATAGGCTACTATAAATTCTATACTTAATTCCATCATTGAGGTTAATTGTCTGTATTGACAGTGAGTCACTTTTCTAAGGTTGGATGATGTGGTTAAAATACCCTGATGTTCAACTGCATTATGTCTATTATATCAAAAGAAACAGCTGGATATTCATCATGTTAACCAGGTGTGGAAATTTAGTAATGCTATATTGTAAATGGTCTCATATGAGGCTGGCTAGTCGCCGTTGTCTCTGTTCAACTTTGGTGTTGGATATGAATGTCCTCCTTGGTATTTCTGTGGCCATTGACTGACTCCTGATCGATGACTTTCTAAGTGGATGGCCTCAGTCTCTTGTTCAGCGTCCTTGTCATTTAGAATTCTGGTTCTTCTTCCTGGGGGATCCTGTTTTTTGTCTATCTTCAATGGAGATAATCTTATGATGGTGATTGGTTTATGGCAAATGCCGACACTTTTTGACTTGCTGATCCCCTGCTGACCTCCGCGAGAGAATACCTGTGACCGGTCATTTCCCAAAATGTACAACTATATTTTAGTTTTTTTGATATTTTGTAGAATTCTCAAAACTTTCAAAATTAAATGTTAATGTTATTTACCCACTCTAAAATTTGGTTACATTTAGAACTCATGGTAATCATTATTTTGCATTTAAAACAATCTTTTAAACTGTGACTAATTTCCACGGTGAAGATGTACAGTCCTTCTGTGTTGTTCACTGTTTGATTGTTTAGCAGGACAGATGCCCCGTTTACATGTGATCCTAATTGGAAAGACTCTGCTCCAGAGCATTTAGCTAGGTGGGGTGCACAACTTCATGAACTTTACCTTTGTACTTGGCAAATGATCACTGAAACCATGAAATGTGTGATACCAAGGTTGTGAAAAATGATATGGTTGTTACACATTAGAACATATTAGATTAAATTCCTTTTCACAGTTATAGTTCATGGCTCATTGCAATCCAACATCCAGAATATTATGTAAACACACTGGATTAGGTAGCACATTTGCTATGTGTATGATCATTTTAGGGTAAACAACTTCTTAGCAGAAAAATCCCACCAAAGTTGACATAGTCAGGGGCTGAAAGCAGAGGTCAAAATTTGAGAAAATAGATCTCAAGGCAACTAATTCAATAACATCAGAGAATTTTTTTTCTGTTTATTTAATATTTTTCAACATAGTCAGGTCTTTGAGTTACATCAGGGTTTCACCATTATCTATATCCTTGAAACCCAAGTAGGTGCTAGTAACAAAGGGATTCTTTGCTCTGATAGCCACTACAACACAGGAAGGAAGCATTTTTCTCTCACCCCTCTCAAGACACTCTCCTTTTAGAAACCACTCTGAAGTATGATACAATAGGCCCCCAGTCTGTACTGGCTGTATAAAAGATGAATATGTATTAAGTGAGATTACATTATGCACAACCTCCCTACCTCTTACCAGAGGTTTATTACAGTTTCTGGTGAGTGCTGAAATCAAAATGGCTTGCCTCACACTGGTGCATCTACAACGTCACTGCCTTGTTCCTACTCCTTCAATCGAGGTCCAATTCATGGCAGGAAAGACATCCTGTTGTGGACCACATAGTTTAGGATGTGTTACAACTACACAATCAGCTGCTTTCTGCTGGTTCTAGACTCCAGCATTCTGGTTGATCCAATGATGTAGTGCTAGTGTCTCTGGTTGGCTTTGCCCTATCTGTCAGTTTGTCTAAGCACCTTTTCGTCCTAAATATACTCTGTCCTCAAATTAATACAGTAAAACATTTGTTCAGTAGAAAGTGTGGTCTTCTTCTCAGTAGAGCTCTTCATGATGAGGTTCTAACATTTTCTTACTACTTTGCTGAGTTACTTCTTTGCTAACTGATCTCCGTTTATTAACTAGCATCCAGATTTCCCAGCTCTGTTGGAACACTGAGAGTGCACATCTGAGTTTGACACAGAGCAGTGGTTGAACTCATATCTACAGGAGTTTATGTGCCATTCTTGTAGTTAAAACTGTCCTCTACTACATTATCATATGGTGCAAAAAAATCTATTTACATTGTTACTTACTTTATTTTGCTTTTTGAATTAGAGGTCCTCTGTGATATGGAAACCCATCCATGTGCACAATAATGTCACTATTGCAAATACCATGAAACTTTGAATTTAAACAGCTTAACCTAAAAATTGCCATCATAAAGAGCTTGACACAATAGAAAATCTTTTTGACTTTCCAGAGTAACCTCTGACTTTTACTCAATATAAAATGAAAATGTGCCGACAGCCATGATGGAGCTTAGGATTCAATTTGAGGATGGCATATGTGCTATGGAGCAAATTATTTGACTATAGCTCATAAACTGAGTGTGAGAAACTGACCTGTCTGAAATTTAGAAAAGTAGAGAATGTCTTTTGTAAAACCTGTGCCTTTTGTGCTCTCTGAAATGTTTATAGACCAATATTCATGTTAAAATATGGGAAAAGAAAATTAAATCTATCAAAGAGAACAGATGCAGGGTGGTTTATATTAAATTCTGCTTTTTTTTTTTAAATAAAAATTAACCTACAGATTAGGTAAAAGGTGTATCTTTTATTACTATCACTATCTTTTTTTCTTTTGAAAAAATCTGTTTATCCAAATCCAGCTGAGCTGATGATGTTGGCAAGAAGTGCTTTTCCAAATGCAATTAGTCCTCTTGTTCTCAGGATTTTGAACTCTGGTTTCTGGTAACTGCACTCAAACACTGTTCCTTGCATACTGTGATATTCATTTTTACTCAGAGGTCCATAAACAGACCTTTTCTGGGGTAGAAATCTAATTGACAGTGTGTTTATCAAAACATACTTGTTACCAAATCTGCCATGCATGCCTTTTAAAAAGAGGTGGTCTGTTCGGTACAAAAAACACTAGAATGTGCATTTAGTTAGCGGCATTTATCATTGTCTCTAGTTGGCAAAAGAATCTCAAATACGTAAATGGACTGCACTCATACTGCATAGTGCTTTTCTAACCTAACAGACAAAGTGCTTTTCAATGTGCCTCTTATTCTCTCTCTCTCTCTCTCTCTCTCTCTCTCTCTCTCTCACACACACACACACACACCAATGGTGACAGAGCTGTCATGCAAGGCGCTGGCCCACTGGGAACAACTTGAGGTTCAGTGTTTTTCCCAGAGACACTTTGTCAAGTCAACAGAATAAGACCGATTGAACCACCAATCCTGTGAGTGGGTGACCCACTCTACTGGCTGGGCCACTGAGTGCCATGGACCTCCCTCTTTCTGTCCTCTTTCTTGCTGACTAGACAACCATGATTAAGACCATGATGAAGTTCTGAGAAGCTTTTAAGTGGAACTTAGGTGGAGCTTAGGTTATTTTGTTAAGATTACTGTTCCCAAAGGCCAGGCCACTGGATTCCCCTTTTGTTTTGATACACCTTTCAGTTTTCAGGGATGTACTGTGCCAGTGACAGCCTCTTTAGGCCAAATGTCATGGAGCCATGAGATCAGAGTTTGTCCCTGAAGGCTGCCAACAATTTGTTTGAACCCAGAGCTAGTGGAAACTAGTTACTGACCTAGGACTGATGTAGAGCTTGATTCACAATTTAGGCTATGATAACTATGTGACCAAGGGTTATCTAACCTCTAGGTTAGAAGAAAATCCATTTGTCCATTTGTTGCAAAAATTAGAACCGATTTTGTTCGGTTCTGTGGTGATGACATGACTACTTAATTTCTGTCAGTTATTTCTGGTGAGTAAGCATTAGAGACTTAAATGTTAGCAAACAGCTTATAGCATATTACACTGATGCACTGATTATATAACAGTGTATTTCATTACAAAATGGTAATTTTACTAATGCTACAATGTACAAAAAGGCACTCGAAATTCCCTTGTATGCTACAGATGTGTGACAAATTAAAGAAAAAATCTGAATGACAATGATCCCATCCATCGGCCAGGAGTGGTCATTGAATGATGTGCAGAGTATGAAAATGATGGCTTTTGCAGTCACTGTATTACAACCCAGTTGAAAACCTATTAGAGATTTTGGACTGACATGTTACAGAGGTTGCTCCGCAGAGGCACCATCAAATAATATCCAAATAATATCTTTTGGAAGAATAGTGTCCATTCCTCTAGTAGAGTTCAGGGACTTGGAGAATCAATGCCAAGGTGCACTGAAGCTGTTCTGGAGACCCAACACTTTAAGACATTCTGTGTTGGTTTTTCCTTTAATTTGTTGCCTCTCTGTATGTTAGACATGTTGTTCTTATAGTAGGACAGTAGTGAAAAGATCTTTTCAGAAGGTTGGACTGGAAGGTACTGGTTGTATTGGTAAGTACAAAGTTATTAAGGGAAACCTGTTGGTGAATAGTTGCATATTTACATGCAGTCAAGTATTGAGACCCCCTCTCTTTTTATTAAAAAGGACAAACTGCCCTATTGTGATAGGACAGTTTGTCCTATAAATTTGCTTAAATTTTAAATGGATCAGTTTTAGAAATTTAAGTTATTACTTCGTCATCATGGGCTATTGGATATAGATTAATGAAGGAAAAAATAATTTAAACATTTAGCATAAGGCTGCAACATAACATTGTGTGAAAAAGGGAAGCAGTCTGAATACTTTTGGAATGCATTATCCACATCCAGTAGACATGTAGAATCATTAGCTTTAATTTGGAGTTGTGTTTTTGACCCCTCACCATATATAAATCCCCTATTCTGTCTTACCTTAGCTCTGATTCAGTTTCCACCAACCACTAAGGACAATATCTATTTTTTTAACTGCTAAATATTCAGCCTTTTTCACTCCTCAGCTGTTTTAGTTTTGGGACAGGAAGTATACAGTGAGTTCATCAGTGTAACCAAAACAGAGAATTTGAAGGCCCTGAAAACAAAACAATGTGCTGGCTCTGTAGAGCTGATAGGTGATAATTCCCTGTGGGTATCCTTTGAAAAACCCTTTTCACATTACATGTGGCATTTGGCTTATTGTTAATTACAAAAAAAAAAAAAAAAAAGATTAGTTCAGCTTTAGACTATATTAATCATACACCAGTATATGTGCCGGTTTGTGTGCTCCATGTAAATTCAGCCATAATTAATTCCTTCATGCGGTCTAATTTATAATCCCAACAGTTTTTAGGATTGTAAATGATCTCAAAATGTGGCAGGGAGATTTGTGCAACAGAATAAATCCAACCGTTCTAGACATTGGTATTTCCATTTTATTTTATAACTGTCCTAAATCACTGCTTATGTCACTGTGCAGAGCCCACAAATGTTTTATATTACAGCCACAGCCAGACTGCGGAAAGATATCCATGTGTCTGACACTGCAGAGGAAATGAAAAAAACACTAAGGCATTTCCTATGATCTCTAGTCATGTCCTGACGTCAGGATGAAGAGGCATATTATTCAATCCAAGGCATATCCGTTGACATCTGGCCACAGATGTGCAGCCTGGCCATTGTAGCTGGTGTGATCTCTGTGGCTTTAATCCCACAGGTTCCCACGCCACACGACAGACAGGCTGCTTTGGCCAGTCTGAACTGCAGTGAACTTATAAGTCCAGGCCACTGCTCCAGATTTAGGCACTTGTTGTCAGAGGGAGGGGATTATGGCGGCACCTACGGCTACAGTTATATAATACTGTATCGTTGTTGTTATAATTCCAAGGCCAGCTCAGAAATGATATTTTGCTTTTCATTACTCTTATGTTTTTATATAATCTTACAGTTTTCCTGTTTTTCATTTTCTTTTAAATGGATGAACATTGTTTATTAGACCAGTATTTTGTCAAGTCCATTTCGTTCATGATAAAGCAAGACAGAGATTTATACTAAATTATTCAAAACTGAGACTACAAAAAATACAGTGCAAAAGCTGCAATAATCAATATTTTTATATTAACAATGGATCAAATCACTATGTTTAATGTGTTGGTTGTAGTGTAAGCCCACAGAAAATTATCAGCAGACTCCAGAGTTCTCTTGAGTTCCAGATTTCCAGACCTAGAAGGCAGTAGTTTTCAATGAAAAGGTTGTGATAAACCCACATATGCCTCCTGTTAAGGTAGAAGTTAGAGAAAGATAGCAGCTTGATGGTGAACCTGGAGCAGCAAAAGAGCCAGACACATTTTTCTCAGGAGTTTGTGGAGACTAAGGCAGAGCAAAGCAAGAATGAATGTTGGATTTACTCACTGGATGTAGGGTAAAATGACTCTGACAAATGAATGCTAAGCTGCTTGGTCTTTGCTTGATGTGTAAGTAGGTTTTACTAACATGTACGTCATTATAACTAGATATAACAATTGATATTGTTTATGTTAACCTGTTTTTCTACAGCAAAACCATGACAACAAAATCCTCAATGAAATTATTACATTTCAAACCAACAGTTCAATTAAAAACGGAGCTGCTGTAACTCAAAATGACAGTTCTCTGGCATTCTTGCTGTGCTGACAGGAGTGTGGAAGGTAATACAGGTTACTTTGGTAGTGAAAAATCTTCAACCAACTGTTCAAATATTGCAACAGGACCGTCTGCCTGTCTTCTTTAGACACAAGGTTTAGAGCAAGACCACGACTATCTGTCTTGAGATTGGTTTCGACCCGTAAATGCTCTGAAGGCTGCTGTAGGGAGGAGAGAGATCAAATCTTGAAAATTCACTCCCTTTCAAGGAACATCACCCCTCCTGTGCCACCTATGCTTTCTTCGTTGAGTAATTGGCTAGGAACTGCTGATTGACAGCTCAGACTGTGACATGTTGGATTTCAACATTTGTAAGTTTGAAAAAAAAACCCAGCAGAATTTTGACACATCCTGCTCATCTTTGGATACCTTGAGACTTTAATCACCTATAAATACGTCTTCTATAGGGTATGGCATCTTAAAAAGGTGCTGCCACTTCTTTTTTCCCTCGGTACATGTTGACCCTACGTTCCTTCATCATTTTGATGGTAGGACACCTGTATTCATGCCTGTGACACTGATCTTTTCCTACTTTTATCTAATCCTTGGTCAACACAGTGTGGTTGCAGTTCTCCAATCTGCCAGGTGAGACATGAGCTGTATAAAAGTTCTGCCTGGGTAATGATCTCTGGACTCTGCTCTGAGGATACTCTGCTTTTTCTCTGCTCCACTCTCTTCGCCACAGACCCTGTGTGTGTGTGTGTGTGTGTGTGTGTCAGACATAGAGAGGGAGAGAATGTGTGTGGCACACATACAAAGAACCAGCTGCCCCCTGCCTGTGATTGATAATGTGCCTCATTATTTGTGCCATTTCATCTGAGGCTTCCAGGGAAAGCTTCAAGCTGGGTCTGTCTGTCTGCTTGGAATACCTGCTAATGATGGTGCACAGCCCCCTGCCCCCCAATGCTGGGCAGCCACACAGCATTCAAAATGCCAGTGAGGACAACCTCGGCTTGGGAGACAAGATATAAACACTCATACACACACACATCCCTCCCAGACAGTTTAACTCCAATTAAGGTGTAGAAACATCTTGAAAATGATCAAGAAAAATGGGAGGCACTTGAGCTATATTTCAAGTGTGATATCAAAGGGTTTGAATACTTTTCCCTTTTTCTCTTTTGATAAATTCGCAAAACTTAATTCTAAAACTTAAAGAATTCTAAATACTAGAGGGAAAATTGGACTTACATTCATCAGATGGCCAGTACAATGGCTCCAAATGAGTTCTATTGTTTCTGCGTGTCTCCAGGATGTGTAGATGGCTAATTTTAAATGCACACATTTGTAGTGAAAACACATGCCCTTTTTGTTTTAAGAATATGGGTTAGATGGTTTGGAATTTTTTTCAGAAACTCCCCAGACTTTCAAAATGCCCCTCTAACCTCCCGCAATAAACGAGTAAAAATCAACATTGGCCACCCTTCTACAACCTGATGTCCTGACATGATATTAAACTTAACAACCACATTGTAAAAAACTTAGCAAACTTCTGGGTTCACACTAGTCATACTCATCAGGTATAGACTCTGGGTAGAAGCCTGCGATTGGCGGCGTGCATTCTCCTCCCCTTCCGATATCATTTCCAAAATCCCCTCAACTACGGGAAACAACACCTGAACCTCTGAGCTAGCAACCGGCATGCTGAACATGGTAAGTTTTGATGCAGGTTTTTACTCGCGATCCCACACTCGACATACTGTACATCTTTTACTGTTTTTGTGGTGTTTCCTTTGCAGGGATTCAGCCATTTTAATTGCTAGCGATCCCACATGCAAATATTCAACCAAACAAGTTCCTCCCAACAATATTTTGCGCCACTTCATCCTGGACTTAGCTCTGCAAACCAGAGTGTCTTTTTTACGCTATAACAGAAGGATAACGGGTGCAGCCAGTCAATTTTGTAGCGCTTACACAGCACTGTAGAGATTAGTCTGGCTGTGCAAGACCAGAGTCACACCAGTTAAAAGTGTCATTCAACAAACTGGTAAGCATCAGTATTAAACATACAATTCTCTGTCTCTCTCTCTGTCACACACACACACTAACACACACACACACTAACACACACACACAAGCCCCCCTCTCTGTCTCCCACACCTTGAGAGGTCGTTCAAAAGACTGAACAGGCTCCTTTCATATATTGTGGTTGTGATCCTGAAGTGACATAAACACAAGGTTCCTCCTTAGTTAAGCATGTCAGAATTAACCTGAATATAACCATCCAAATATATATGAATCTGTCAAAGATTACTCAGCAAATGTTTATTTATTTTTGATTTTTTTTTTTATTTAATGAAAATTAGTTCAACATTAGTTGAAATTAAAGATCTAATGCATTGTTTTCTGGGTGAAACCAGTGCCACCCAGTGACGGTGGATAGGTAGGCATCTGTAGCCCTTTTGTAAACTTTCGGTGTATAACGGGTCTCTGTAATTTTGTTCATTTGTACTAAATAGTTATTAGAATATAGGACTGTACTTTATTATATTGTTAATTAAATTAGTTGTGTTTAACTCCTTTTTATCTATTAACAATATTGCACATCATCTTGACAGTTAACTAGTTCTTTATATCACTGGGAATAGTTTTTTAATGTGCTACATTGGGATTATTGTCAAACCATATGCTTTTCTTCATATTCTATATAATATGCACTTACCAACAATTTATGTTTAGAGTCACTGTTGATTGTGATTAGATCAAGTGTGCATTAAACCTCAATTAAATTTAATTTCCATAAATTAAAGAACATTTCCAGAATCAAATCCATTCCTTTCCATTCTTTGACACCAAGGTCTGAGGACTCATTGACTCATTCTGGGGGCCAAGATACGTGTTTGATATTGGACTGTCCATTGTTCGGGGAATAATGGCACTTTGGCACCTTCGACCCCATTTTTTACCTCATCTACACTGGCATTCCAACACCATTTTTTTTTTCTTCATTGTTAAGCCCTGTGCATTTGAGCGCCAGGTCTCATACCATACTTAATGAGCTTAAGTTTTTATGATTTTGTATGTCAATAAGTCTCACTGCAGTAGTATTTTGCAGGTTGTGTCACCTATGCAGCAAGGTTATTATCATGCCATTGGACAAGTCTAGTTAGGGAGGGGGTGTAGCAGAGAACCAAGATCTAATTACAACCACAACAGACCAAGAAGCCAGCGGAGGTTGCATCACCTGCTAGCTTCTACCTGCTTGCAATCTCCATCAACAATCTCCTTCAATGCCTTAATCAACCCTAGAGTGAGATCGCCAGATCAGCTGAGCAGCACCTTTCTGGTCCTTGTTGTTTGGCAACTGCTGCGTCCTGCAGAGCATCCATCACCTTGTTTGGACGGCCGGGAGTCAAGTCGGCGCCGACTGCTCCAGGTCCAACCGAAGCTTTGTTCAGCAACGCTGCAAAAGTTGGAAAAAAAACATTCTGCTGTTTGAGATAACAGTTGATATCTGTTAGTGTTTTTAATTCTTAATTTTAATTCCTAGAGAAGTAAATTGGTAATTCTGAATTCCATTCTTCATTTCACTATCAACAAACTAATTGACAAGTTCAAAAATGAACTTTATTCATCTATTTGATCTTGACCTATTTGTTATGTGTTCATGATTAATGCCTTATTTATTCAATTACTCAGACATTTATCTCCAATTTTGCCAGGACATGGTGGTATATTCCTTCAAACCAGAGACAGAGATCCCTGAACCGAGAGTTTACTGCTCCAGATAAGACCAATTAATTTGATTTGTCTATTTTCTGTCAATAGAAGGTGGCACCCCAAAGATAAAAACATAAAAATTCAGAATGTAGTATCTGCCTGACAATTAAATAGTTACAGTGTGCTTTGGAAGCTTTGGATTTAAAAAAAACAAAATATTAGAATCTTTTCCACCACAAAATGATGCAAGTAGCAGTTACTGACAATAAACTTTTCACCTCTGTTTATATTCATACATAACTTCAGCATAAGTGCAGTCAATCATCAATATCTATTCAGCATCAGTATTTGCTTGCTTGCTCATATATAATGCGAATTCCTCCCACAAAGAGTTTACAGACAAAACATTCTAGGAAAATGGAGGTCTCTGACCTTTTTTTTGTCTCTCTGTGAAACAAAAACATTAGAGAACCCCAATATAAAGTTATGTTCATAGCCTGTTCCGCAGATGGAAACAAACAGTGACAATATTTGTCCCTGGCAGTTGTCAATTTTTATTATCTCCGATGCATTCCGGTCTTTGCTTATATTTTAACTGAGCCCGACTTCAAAAAGGAAAAAAAAGGTATTGACTGAGCTGGGTTGAGTTTTTGCACAACAATGTGGTGCAAGTGCATCACCTGTGTAAGTGTAGAGTCAGCTTGGATTGAGCAGAGGGCAGGAAATGGATGAGGAAGTGTGGTCAGAGCTGCAGTGTGGCCCTGGAAGGGGGTCTGAATGACAGGAACAGAGAGGAGATAGAGATAAGGCAACAGGAAGAGGCTACTTTGAAAACCCTGCTTCAACTTTGACTTGTGTTAGGGAGGCAGGGGGTGAGAGAGAGACAAGGGTCTCTGAATGACCCTTCTCGAAAGGAATCGGACACTTCATCTATTATTAATCAGTCCTCTGATTCTCTAATAACAACTACATTTACTTGAGGTCTCTCACAGCACCACGCTGCACCATGCGGAACCACACTTTCTCTGTATATAGAAATGTCACTTCAAAATAAAATCTGGGTTTGGTGAAACATTTTGATCTTTTGTAAGTTTATGTGGTTGTTATTCAACTTTAATTACACAAGATGCTTTCATCACTGATTCTTTATTGACTTTTATTCTTCCTACTCTTAAATTTGATATCTTTATTTAATATTATAATAAAGTGTAAGGACAATTGCCAAAAACTCCCTCTGGTTAATGTGTAAGAATCTAGAAACCAAAACTTTTTAAGGATGTTAAATGCCAGAAATCAATGAAACACAGCTCTCTTATTCATATGTTATTAAATTCCTGGCATCATATTCAGAGCAACTATTCTCTGACTTTTAATACACATTTTCATTTGGACAGAGAATGAGACAGCTGGATTGTGTTGACAAGTAAACCTGAAGAGATAACGTCACTTCTTTTTGGATCAGTTTAGGTTTAACAGTCCTACTTTCCTCATCCCTTACGTCCATAATTACATTTCCCTGAACACCAATAAACAGGATATTGCCGATCATTTCTGTTTCATCCAGCGGGGTCAGAGATCAAAGTTTCTTTGTTGTTAGATTATCTACCAAATGCCCAGAGAAATGAGCTTAGAGCCCTGGATAAGTTGAGCTTTGCTTTTGTTGGGCAGTAGCAAAGGAAATGAAAGCAAGACCTCCATGCTAGTGGCTGCCAAAAACATCACACAAGGGTTTGTACTGTTTTTCTATTGCTAAGTGTTCTGTTCTGTGTTTGTAGTGATTGATGATGGAAGTAATTAGGTGTTAATGCTACACATTTTTGCAATTGTATAAACAGGATACATATCCCTGTTTTGTGTGCATCTGTATATTCATTATTTAGTCAGTTTTTGACATCACTATCCCAGTCAAACATAAAAAACATAATATGGTCAAATAAAAACACAAGGTCCCTATAAATATAATATTCCATATAAATCTGCCACCACCCTTTTTTTTAATCATCTCCTGTCCTTCAGTATTAATAGAATCTGTCACCTCCATCATTTGAAATCCACAATCTGACTTATGTTTAGTCAATCTGACTACAGAACCCAGGGGGACATCATTTATATCAAACAGTTGTTTCATTGTTACTAAGAGTATGGCTGTTTTTTTTGTTTTTTGGTTTTTTTCCCTTCTATCAATAGCCTGCACAAATGAAAATATCTGCCTCTATTAAATATAGTTAGGCTTGTAAATATTTGCATACAACTTTTGCAATTTTGCCTCTGAACACAACCATGCCGGATTTGAAATGAGTGTAGAGTTTCGGCTTTAATTAAAGGGGTTTCCCAAAAATTTTACAATAACTGTTTAGGAATTTAAGCCATTTTTATACATAGTCCCTCATTTTCAGGGGCTCAGAAATAATTGGACAAACAAATGTAATTACAAATATTAGGTTTATTTGTAATACTTTGCAGTCAACGACTGCCTTTAGCCTGCAACTCATAGATGTCAGCAAATGCTGAGTTTCCTCCCTTGAGATGCTTTGTCAGGTCTTTACTGCAGCCACCTTCAGTTGCTGCTTGTTTTGGGGTCTCTCTGCCCTCAGTTTTGTCTTCAGTAAGTGAAAAACATGCTCAGTTGAGTTGAGGTCAGGGGACTGAATTGGCCATTGAAAAACATTCCATTTCTTTGCCTTGAGAAGCTCTTGTGTTGTTTCAAGGTATATTTTGTGCCATTATCCATCTGTACCATGAGGCACCATCAGTTTAGCAGCATTTGGATGAATCTGAGCAGATAGTAAAGCTCTATACTCTTCAGAATTCATCCTGCTGCTTCTATCAGCTGGTAAATTATCAATAAACACAGGTGACCCAGTTCCATCAGCAGCCATACATGCCCATGTCATAACACTGTCTCCACCATGTCTGACAGATAATGTGCTTGCTTTTTAGATGTTTTCTAGCAAACTCTAATCTGGTCTTTCTCATCTTGAGTGTGACCAGTGGTTTACACCTTGTAGTAAAACCTCTGTATTTACATTCATGAAGGCGTCTCTTGATTGTGGACTTTGACAATGACATACCCTCCTTCTTTAAATGTTCTTGACTTGGTTAAATGTTGTGAATGGTTTTTCTTCACCAAGGAAAGAATTCTGCGATCATCCATTACAGCTGTCTTCCATGGTCTTCCTGGCCTTTTGATGTTGCTGAGCTCATCAGTATGTTTCTTCCTTCCCTAAGAATGAGCTAAGTTTTTGATTTGGCAACTCCTGAAGTTTCTGCATCTCTGTGATTGGTTTGTTTAGTTTTTTTCAACCTAATAATGGCCTCCTTCGTTTGCATCAACAACTCTTTAATATTAAAAAGTTTTAAAAATAAAAATATTGAAGAGGTTTGAATATTAAAGTTTCCTGTGAACAGCTACAAAATGCAAAGTCAACCCTCGGAATCCACTCCTTAATCTGCTTCATTTATCATAAAATAACAAGAGAACAGGCCACACCTGACCATGGCACCATGTTCCATGGTAACCTTTGAAATAAGAGATAACTAATTATTCTCTTACAAATAATGTGATGAATGCATTAGCAATAAAATCTTTTAGAATCCATCAGACTAATGGTAGCTGATGTTTGAACACTTCTTCTTTTTTGCACTAAATGGTAGCTAAAGGTTTGCTTTCTACTTGACGCATATGGTAGTTTTATTAGGGTCAGAAGCAAATGCAACAACAACACAGTTGCCTATCACAATTTATTATATTAAGAATTTGAATTTGGTTGTATCACAGAAGTGGTCTTGTTGGCAATAGCATGTATGTGAATAAAACCCCATTCCTTTTAAACTGGCTCCACTGAAGAGCGTAAGCATCTTGGGTGTTATTTTTCCATTTGCCTTCCACTCATTATACCATCTGCCATTGGCAGAAACTCTGACGGCTTCGGCTCCATCTGCACTGGCACAAGAGCAGACCATCATCCGGTTTCTGTGCTGTAAAGCTATCCAACAGATCTCTAGCCAAATCTAACATGGTGGCACGAAAAGTAAAAATGCAGAGTGCGGCTGAGAGTCTGCCAGCCCTGCTCTCAGTGGTGGTCTCATTTGCTTCTTCTAATTATACTAATTTCTCTAAATGATTTATTGATGTGAAAATGCTCCACATAGCCCCCTTTAAATAGTTTGTCTAAAGTACTCTTTTTAAAGAGATTGAATTGATTACATACTGTCTTTGAACATTTCATTGATGTATTGAATTGGAGTTTTCACGTTGGGATAAAGATATACAATATCTAGGCATTAGACAAATGTAATATTCTTCAACTGGGTAGGTTAATTAGTTAATGGTACTTCCAGATGTACAGGAACTGTGGATTGACTTCAGCCTTCCTTTCTGCAGGAAAGAATGCTGACTGCACGGATGCAATAAAACTCTCATCTCATTTGAAGTACACTGCAATGTTTTGGAGCTGTCTTAGACTTCAGTAAAGTGATCCTAGGAATGTAGTCTGGCATTGGCATAATCACCACTAGATATTCTCAGATGCATATCCTTTAAAATGGATATTTCTCTTGTGAATATTTCCCACTGACGCATTTAGTGGGAGCAAGAAGGGAAGCATGCATAGGACACAAAGCAAAAAAAGAGAGGCCAACAAAAAAAAATCAGTGGATGCAAACATCACCACTGTTTCGCAATGTTACTGGCCTCTTTTTACAAAGAGTCTTAAAATAGAACCAGAAGATAATTGACGTCTTGTGTGCATTCCTCTCTATGAAGCTGCTGCCGTTACACTCACAGACTGATTTTGATATGTTTGATGCTGTCATGTGTGGGCTACAGTGATGATAGATTTAGATCAGCCATCCTCTTTGGTAATCGGTGCTCTTTAATGTAGCAACCATTAGTCGCATACGTCTTTGTCTTGCATGTGGTTATGACTTCCCTGTGGTCACAGATGTAATTAGGAATAATATCTTTGCAGTATGCTGGCACATATAAAATACTCTCCGAAGTGCTTGAAAGTATTAGTGCTCACACCTCAAATCATGGTCAAAACATGCTGTATAAATTCTGCCACCAGCCTTTATTATATCACAGAAAATTAAAATGCTATGGCCATTAATATCATGCTTTTAAGTAACTTATCACCTCTCAGTGTGCTCTGTGTACAACATTATAGCTTGTTCTTGATTACATTAAGGAAAGTGGTAATGCACCGACACTATATCACAGTGCATATAAATCCCTAAAACTATAATTTTGGTAAACAAGCCCTACATTGTTCACCCAATATGGATGTGAACACCATCAAACACCCTCAAAAAAAGTACTCCATTAATTTGTCACCGCAGTCCTATAACACTATCACACTGGAACCTACATTACCCACAATTCAACTGCACTGTGGCTAATGTAGCCTCAAGCAGAGAGGAGGACTGGGCTGAAGAGGCCTTGTAAAGTCACTTCCCTCTAACTCCACAGCCCCAGATTTTATTTGTTTCAAACTTGTAGTCTGCAGACACAGCCGATGCTGACTCGAGTGATGTCACTTGAGGACATTCATCAGACTTTACACAGCTCCCTCACAAGTAGCAAGAGGTATTGTACAATTTTGTTTTTTACTTTAAAAATATATCTGACATATAAATAAACTGTCCTATCTCATCTTTGTGGCTGGATTAACTGTTATTATTATTAATTAATGTATTTGACCATCAGGGGACAGTAAAAAAAAATATGAAAATACATCATCTCTTTTATGGCTAACAAGTTAGCAAATAGACACCTATTTTATTGTCCAGCAGACCATAGTAGCATACATTTGGAGTCATGTTTCCGTTTTCCTGTCAAATATAAGTGTGATGTTCACTCTTTTTTTAGTTCTATTTTTGAAACTTCACCAAAAACAGCCACTGTACAGGTTATTCCAACTTGAGTTCAGTTCTTTGGCTGATTAAACTCGCTTGCTACTGCTGGAAATGTGGTTGAGAATTGTGAGCCATAAAACCAAAACAAAAAGCTAAAAGAGAGTGGAAGAGTCTCCATAGAGCTAAGGGGAACTGCAGCGCTGGGTGATGAATCTATTGGGTCCATCAACTACGAGCATAGACAGCAGGCAATGGCCAGCTGACCTCCAACATATATGTTCTACTCCTGAGTGAAAGGATTGTCATTATTCTGTATTTCTAATCCAAAAGACACCACTAAGAGCTGAAAGACAACCAAAAACAATAACAACAAAACAAAAAACAAAAAACAAAGAAAAAACTCCTGTCACTTTTCATGTTACTGTTAGTCTGATCATGACTTCTATATAAGCTAGTGAATATGTCATATTAAAGTTGCAACTGACACTATAAAGTTTGGCTTTCCACAGAATTGTCAGCATGGAGTTTTTGATTATGGAAAAGAAAAGAAGAGAAAATGAGGAGGGGACAAATGGAAAAAACAAAACAAAACACACTATTAGGTTGAAAACATTGATTTACTAATCTGAATAGCCAGACAGCTCTGTCTCACAGACTGCCTCCACTGCTGATTCAAAGTCAGCACATCAATGTGGTTGACATCTGCTGTTAAGTGTCAGCAGCCAATGGTGCCACATCCCACAAAAATTACAAATGACGGTCAGCTGCAGAGCCTCAAAGTAATCCTAATTAAGACACCCTGCAGACATGGACACACACCTGAGCACTAATTCCAGAACATTTTACATCGCTGGGCTTATTTTCAGTTTGTTTAGTCAATGACAAACTTATAAAGGCAAAAGTAAATCCACATTTATGTCTAAATGAAGTCTAAATGCACAATTTCCAGATCAGCTACTGTTGAAAACATCTTTGGTAATACAGAGACCCACACACACAGACACACACACATGCATACATACATACACATATATACTAGTGTAATGCAGATCTAATGCCAAAGTTAATTCTTTTACTACTCCCAGCTTAATAGTTGTTTGTAGCAGACATTACATTCATCGAGGTCTATGAAAATACCACAGTGTGTGTTGTTGAGAAAATAACGCTGGTCTTCATTTGATTTACCTCAAAGTGCTCATTTACTTCTTCTCCACTATGAATGCAAAGGACTGTTGACAATTTAATGATTGTGCCATTTATATTAAAGTAGTTGACTAGTTTGTAATGTTACAATATCACATTGTTTTTCTTTCTTTAAAATCAAAAGATTATTGTGTGTAGCACAGTTCTGACTATAGGTGGTTGGCATGTTGTTTTTGCCTGACACACCTGCTCTGTGTCTGAACATATTTTTACAACATTAAAATCTGATCACAACCGAAGGTTGCAAAGAGAACTTAATCCCGGTCCTTTGCGAAAAATTTGAATCTTTCTGAACTAATGAACTTGCTATTCAGCAAACTTGCTAGCTTAGTTTGGTTCCTATTGAACAATAAGTTCACACAATTTATGAACAAAATGTAGTTGCCTTATGAATTCCTGTCTCATAATTCTCTGCAAACCATTGCTCTGACTTGGAAGAGCAATGCTTTGCAGATAAGCTACGTTAGCTTCCTCCATTTTGGACTCTTATGCTTTCTGCCCCAAATAAGTCAATACTGCCAACACGGCTTGATTGAGAATTCATGGGTCAAAGTTCACAAAAGATTCAGTCATGCAAGCAATTCCACTAAATGTGCCAATTCCATTGGAATTCGTTGAATTTATAAAATATTTTAATGTAAATTGCTGTTATGACCAGGCCTTCAAGTTGCATTACCCCCTCTGCCTCATATTCTTTCATCCTGGTTTTAAAATGCTGCAAGTTTAGAGCATGATCCTGCACAAATATATTTCCAGCTGTGTTACTTTTTGTTGGTTTGTTTGTTGGTTTGTTAGGCACTGCCATTCCCAACTGTCTTGTCCAGTACATGCCTGGTCACACAGAACAATATTTATAAAATCACAGACCACCGTTGGGTGGAAGGAGCATCTTAAAAACCAAGGAGAGCAGTTGTCCTCACAGCACTTAAGGGAGAATAACTGATGACAGCCACTGTGTTTTACCCCTGTGAACTACTGTACTGATCTGGGAACTGTTGGTAGTTTAGATGTCCCACAATGCAAAGCTTAGAAGCCTAGGAGATAAATTAATATCCCCCCATACAAAACGGTACACACAGCGAATAGCAGGACTGTGTTGACAATATGTTTTCAATTTGACTACAGAAAAGTTAGTAAGCTGACCTTTACATAGGTTTTTTTTAGGATTATTAGTACTATTATCATTATTTTACTATTATTATTGTTGTTATGTTGGTCAGAGGTAGCCAAGTTGTTTTTTGGTTTAACTTGTCCAGGCTTTGAGATACAGTATCCATCTCTGTCATTTCTGCCACCACCCCAAAACAATGTAGGTAAATAGAACTTTGTTTAAAGTAATTCTAAACTTTTCTGTGATTTATAAAGTTAGTTTCTTGAAAAAGATGAAAAGTTGAAATTTCTGTTTTGCTGTCATTTTACAATACTGTGATCACCACAAACTTTCTTCCATTTACCTTAGCTGTCACCTGTATTCTGTGTCGTTATATAAAATCACAGATACATGCAGTAGCTCAAAATCTGAACAAGTCAAATTATCTGTATGACTAGATGTATCTAGATGGTAAGTGAGAAAATATATTCAGAACGAGTAAAGAAACTTAAGGAAGGAAAATTAAGGAAGATTTGTAAAGAAATTGCCATTTGACCTTTAGTGTATTTAAATGCAGATTGGATTTCTTCTCTCAGCCCTCACTCACATGCTGAGGTCATATGCTAAGAAATCAATAGAAATCCACTTGACATTAAATGAAGGCTGCTGTGTCCTAGTGTCTCCCTTTGTGACAGCTGCTATCAAATTATGGACACACTCAGGGAGGGATCCATTGTCGTATTTTTTTAGACTGAGCTTAAACATGTCAAAATGGAATAATACCGTTCTGCTAATTTACTGATAATTTTCCTGCTTCCTCATTCAGCACTTGTTCTCTGCTCTATTCATGAGGACCAGAGTGCATAAGTCAGCCACTCTGTAAACCTATTTTTCCAGAGTTCAGCTTCAGTGCAACCTCTCCAGGTAACTTTCTCGAATGGCTTACACTCCTCTTCCCCCTCTTCCTCTCTCTCTCTCTCTGTCTCTCTCAAACACACACTCACATTCACACACTCAGATACACACATACGTTACTTACTGGCAGCCTGACCATATTGCTGTTTGGTACTCTACTCAAAGAGGGAATGATAGTATCTTCCAATATGACAGAGTTCATTTTTTATTCCATCATGCAGATAGCAAATTGAGGCCAGTGTCGGGCTAATATTGTACATTACCTGTTATCAAATGTGCCATTTACTACTGCTCTATATCAGTCTTTCTCCACCAGCAGTCATTCTCTTTAGCAAGTAATTTCATTTTAGATTAATTTCATGAGTCATTTTGGAAGTAGACAAAAGAACGAATCGATTTTCTGTGGTTAAAAATGTGGCGTGTCTGCTCTTTCTAAAATGAATATTATTGAATAGACAGAGGAGGATTCACAGTATTGTTTACATATGCCCTGAGATATGTATTCATATCTTAAAAAAAGAAAAAAAATGCTGAAAATCACTTCCATTGCCAGTAGTGAGACAATGTTTTTATATATTCTGGTCATGTAGGTCATGTTCATACAGTATGCATGTATAATCACCATTTGAGGTCTACCCTGTGCAGTAACAAATAGGAAAAAAGGCTGGAAGAAATTTGAGGAACAGAGAGATGTATCTTGTTTGCTTCCATTTCAGTTGCAGGGTTACATTCAAAATGCATGGCCCACAAAAAACACATGTTTCACTTGAGGAAGGGGCACAGGCAATGTACGATAATGCACTCAAAGATGTTTTAGGACAGGCTCTCAGTGAAAACTCTCATGGTGCATAAGACTCATTGCAGGCTAACCATATATTTAAAACCACCATACACTAACTGTATGAGTAGCATAAGTAAATTTCCCACGGGGTATGTGAGCATAATATCAATACTGATGGAAACCCTGGAACCCTATTTGCAGGCTCCTCCAGTTTGGCCAAGTGGTCCATTAAGAACAATTAGCAGTTGTTTGTGGGCGGGAAGCCAGTGAGAGGTCCTTGTAGCAGCACTGCATCTAACTAATGGGTGACGGTAGGGTTGCAACGTAATGCAGTTTAACTCTCTCTGGTTAGTTAAAAAGAAGCAACTACGGTGTTTGTGATAAACAGTCCGAACATGTGTGATATACAGTCCGAACCCTCCCCTTGGCACAAATTCCAGTTAGTAAAATGTCAATAAAGTATTTCCTTACTGACAAAATTGCAAAATTCCACTTTTCAGTGTCAGTGGTCATAAATCCATAAGCATTTTCTCACCAGACTTAGACAAGAGAAGATTGATTTTACTTTCAATGAAATTGCTGGTATCAGTGGATTCACAAACAGGGACAAAGTAAATCTGTTCAAGTTTTTTAGCACCAAGTCAATGAATTTGAATTTGCAAATTTAACTGATTTTGCAAATTTGAGCACAGAGCTGAGGGAAGAAGCTAACAGAGCCCATTAACTGTGTTGGATAATCCACTCCTATTCAGCACTCTTATTGAGTATAAACTGCTCCACAAAAGTGAAAATTATAAACGTTTTATATGAATATTTGATCTTGTTGTCTTGTAAACAAACAAGTCAATGAGATTGACAGCTCAGAGAGCCTTGATATTTATATCCTCTCTTCAGGAACTCTTTATTGAAATAATTGATGTAGTACAAAAGGGGGGATCAAACAGCCCAGTAAAGAGAAAATAGCAATATGTTTGGAGAACTATTGTGACCAACTAAAGTATTTTTCTACCTGTACAGTAGCTCACAGATGCTTTTGTTGGTCACAATAGTTCTCCAAACATATTGCTATTTTCTCTTTAGTCCTTATACCACCAAGGCTCCAGGGTAGATGCGAGCATGAATTGTTGGTTGTGAATGGAGCTTTACTTGGAACTTTACGTCAGTGTTTTGAGTTCTCCTGCATAGCTTCATGAAGCCATTCAGCTTTGGAAGACTTTGTTCATCTGGGCATAAGTCAGGATCGAAGGAAAATTCAAGGACGAATCCACCTAAGAATAAAACAATAAGATAAAGAGTAATTCTTCAAATAATTAGTACTGTAACTAACCTAAACTTTGATTGATTATGACTGGGGACCAGAAGGTATTACAACATGAATAGGTTAGTTGGGTGTCTTACAGTGCCTTTATCTAAAAAATAGTCTAAAATAGTCAAATTTTCTGAATTGACATAAGTAAAATAGCTAATTAGAGCACAATTGCAACAGAAAGTTGAGTGTGAGGAAGTAGTTTGCAACCTTCAGCAAAAGA
Organism: Istiophorus platypterus; assembly: GCA_016859345.1. Classification (NCBI taxonomy): domain Eukaryota; kingdom Metazoa; phylum Chordata; class Actinopteri; order Istiophoriformes; family Istiophoridae; genus Istiophorus; species Istiophorus platypterus. The sequence goes on from CM029117.1 coordinate 3,212,261, forward strand.
ATAATAACTCCTCTTTATCATTGTCAGATTTATCCTCAGAACAAGGCTTCTCAGCCTTCGGACCCAAAACATTTTGTAAATCTTGCTGCATTTGGCAATGCCAGTAAATTAGTTTTAAAACTCAAATAGGAAATATTTGTTCTAAAATAAAGTACATGTCAGATAATTAGTTTTTAAAGCCAGAACTCTCAATAACTTGCAAAGTATTTTTATTATTGCCAGTTATCAGTTCTCCTTTCAACTCTAAAAAGAAGTATCATGGTCATTTTATGAATCTTTCATCATGGCATATTTAAAGCACATTTTAACAGCTAAATTAAAGCCTGATTTCATTTATTATGTACTTTATTCATTTGTCTATTTGCTTCAGTACATTTTGATTGGACCAGGTCACATGTTCTGACCTGTTTTTTAGTGACAGTGCTATCATACTGTTGTCAGTCTCAGCTTAGTTTTTTTGTCTCGTTTGTCTTGATTTTATAGATCTCGTCAATAGTTGATGTTAGTATGCCTTTTTCCGACTTGGATTCACTTTGCTGTATTCTTTTTAAAACTTGTAATTACTACATTTCATTTGTTCCACTGAAAAAGCATTGGGTGTGTGACTGCCTGGCGTCAGTGTCTTCCTACCCTATGGGTACCTAGTGCTGCTGTAGAGAGCCAGGCGCTGCTAGCCTGCCCATTGGGCTTGTCTTCTTTGGCTCTGATGTATTGCTCAGTGTCTGAAAAAGTTCCATTTCCATTTTTATTACCCTGTTTAGTTAAACAACTACAAATGTAATAGACGTGGGAACTGGGATGAAAATGAAAACTTGGCTCAAGATAACCTGCTATTCAGTGGAGCCTTCTTCTTTATATCCTGAGGGACACAGGAGAGGGCAACAGCTCTTTACCAGAGATGAAATATGAGAGAATTCACATTTATTGATTTCTTACACTTTTTGAAGCTCCATTCTCCTTGTCCCAGCATTAAGCGCACAAGAAACTGAGGTGGCTATTGAAACTTAGTAAGGCATTTTAGTTCTTGCACTTTAGCCCATATAAAAATCTTTGAAATTTAAAGTTGAAATTTGTAATTGTAATTGAAATCTGTTTTTTAGAAAGTATCAAGGCATGACTGTTTCATATAACCAGCATATTGTGAGATGATTAAATTTGGTTGCAGTGGTTTTCTTGAGGTCATGTAATGAAAACCACTTATTGTCAGACTCATATCATTTAATTGGCTTGTCTGCAGCCCCCTGCCAGTTCATCATAGCATGCCTGGATTGTGTTTGTCCACATTGATATCCAAGATTCCTACTATTCTGTTTGCAGCTACTGGGAAATCTCTGCTTGTGCTTTGAGTGTGTTAATCTGCCTGCTTGGCAAATCAATGCTGCATTTTAACCTTATTTTAACTGGTTTTTGGTTTGAGTTAGATTCTCTTTTAACCTGAAAACAACATGGAATACACCATAGGTAATTTCCACCCAGATGAAATATGTTTCTAGATGGAAGGTTAAGGCATTGTGTATAAGTGCCTGAACAAAAGAAACACATAATCCCCTGCAGCCCCATTCATCTGTCATTATTAAAACTTTATACTTGATTGTAAAACTCTGTTGGTCTGGAAAATGTTAATTATCATAATCCTTGCTATGATTGGACTGACAGCTGCTGGAGCCCACTTGATTGTCAGGGAGGCACATTTGCAATAATACACCGGTACTGCAGTTTTGTTTTTTACAAGCAAACATTTCATTCCTCTTTTTTTTTGTTTCACCTCATTAGGACTGGATGTATTGATTTGTGAGTTGACGCAGAAGGCAGAAATTAATTCAGCAAAGAGCACAGTGATATTTTAATCATTATGGGAGAATCTAGTCAATGATTTAGCATTTCTCTGCTCAATACCCTTTATATGGAAGTGGAAGAAATGTCTTCTTGTAGTTACCAGCTCTTAGATTTTCAGCCTGGGACAAGTAAAATGTTCAGTAATCACAGGATTTTACACAGAAAATCTGATGTGCAGATGATAATGGAATATAATTACAACTTTAGTCTTATTTTTATAGTTTTCATCATTCCTATTGGTAACAATGCTAATTTTCACACCAAGCTAATTACTATGATCTGGGAATATACATACTAAATAGGAGTTTTCGGACAATAAAATGAAGGTTAATTGTAAAATAATTACACAAACTGTCATTGTTGAACATCAAATATACTGTCAAGACCATTTTCCTAGTTCATCTTTGATGTACTGAATGGTATGGTCATTTTTATTTTTACCTCTTAATCGTGGGGTTTAATAATCTAGTTAAAGTGTTGAATTGTTCGATCAGTTGTGTTTCTTACCTGATCACACCTTATTGTTGCGATGTAGCTCCAAGATGTCAGAAATTACTTCGGTAAGTAAAATGTTATAAAAACTGAAAGAAATAATCAACAAAACAATGGAATAGGGCACAAGTTGTAATAAAGCGGAAACAAGCTGGATGGACTGTACCAATACAAGCCCAGCATGATGGACAAATGTAGCAGCTAGCTACACAGTGGAGCAATACCAAGACTGAATTTTGTCCTCACGCCAGGTGGCCAGACACATGACCAATAATGTTTCTCCATGTCTGCTGTTCAGCCACATTATAAAATTCAAAACGTTAAGACCCAAGTTGAAAGATAGTTTATTAGCAGCTAAGATGTATTCCCTTTGTTAATAAACCATATCAAACAACTCTACAGGGCTTAAGTTGCTTCCATTAAAAGTATCTGCTCAGGCAACGTGTCTTGAGCTTTCATTTTCCCATCAATTAGTCAGGCATTGTGGGCATTGCCTGTCACTTCCTGTACTTTCATGCTCTCTTACATTTACCCTTTTTCATGCTCCCTCTCTGTTTGAACAAAGAGGGTCATGCAATGAGGAGCCATCCATCAGGCAGGGGGATACAGCAGGAATGTTGATGTTGGTGACACAGTGTTGATTTTTGTACAGGAGGCCCGAAGGATTTATTTCCTGTTTTGTTACATAACCTGAAGAACTGTTATGGTTAGTTGAGGATTTAGCAAGAATTGATTAAGGAACAATTTAATCTGAGGTCCATACAATTTTTACTTTGATGTGTAGCCTCCCCAAATAACAAAAAAATACTTTCTCACTCACCTTTAGTAGTAGCAGTGAACATAGGTTTGGGTTTTGAAAATACCTGTCTGTGGTCTGTTTGTGCCTTCAACCTGAGATTGATGCATTTCATTTCAGGTAATTACAGTATTTAAAAAATGAATGTAGTACTACTTTTTATTGAAAAAGTCAATCAAGGTCTGTCTATTATCCAGAGTAAAGGTCAAACAGCTTCTGTGAAAGTGAAATTTGAAAGCAAAATCTAAGTATCTCAAATTAGCAATATGCATATTTATTAGCAGGAGTAAATATATTACTTTTGCATAAAATGAACTTTGGTGAACTCTGACATAAGATTTTGAGTCTTTGACCAAGAGCAAAACTTCTTGCGAGTGCTGATTTTTGAGGGAACAGACCACCAGAGAAACTGGAGGAAGCTGAGTTGTAAATCCACTTTAATGGAACCTTCCTCTGCTAGAGTATAAACTGCTTAACAAAAGAGGCATGGTTGGAGTCAGTTATGGGAAAGCTGTTAAAGGTACAAATACAGCTCTTGAATATACTGTATTACCTTTTTAAAAAACTAAGCATGTTGATATGTATAAATACAGTATATCTCAAAACCTCAACAGATAACAACAAATCTGTCTGCATGACTGGACAGGTACATTGGTGTGTGAAAATGTGTGTTTTTGTGATTTGTGTGATTCAACCCTGTAATATGTTTATTTGCAGGCTTTTGAAAATCACTGTAAAAGCTTAGGATAAATGGAAATGTCAATAAATTCTAACAAGTAAACCATGAACGACTCTGTCCCCTTATAGAAATCAGTAACAAGATGCATAATCCCTTCAATTTTTAAGGTTTTATCACATTTTTCCTAGTATTAAAGATGCAAACCTTCGTCTTTTTTGATAATGATGATGATGATTATGATATTATTATTATTGTTATTATTATTATTATTATTATTATTATTATTATTAGTAGTAGTAGTAGTATTGTTATTGTTATTGTTATTATTATTATTATTATTGGTGTTGTTGTTGTTGTTTTCATTATTATTATTATTATTATTATTATTATTATTATTATTATTTTCATATACTGTTAAAGCAGGGAAGTAATTGAAATACCCCTAACACAGCCATTGCTGGGGAGGTAAATGCTAAAAATACCAAATCCCCTGCTAATGTAAATAAATTAGTAAGTATAAAGCAAATTTTTAGTGACAAGAGCATTCAGTGTATACGGTAAATAAGTTGTGTATTGCAGTCTCCACCAACTCACAGCATATTACACCTGGTATTGCTACCATCAGTGCCTGGTACTGATAACCCAGGCTCAGTAGTTCAGTCCTCTTGTGGTTGGTTTGGTAACTGGAGACGCATTTTGATCAAACCTCGGATAACTTGCATCCTCAGATGATATCATTAACTGGGTTTCATCAGGACAGTCATCTCCATTTCTGCAACTACACCTGTGACTACCTCGTCTTTGCTGGCTGTCAGTTAGTTTAAAGGGGAGTCTTTTGTTACCCCTCCCTTCTCTACTGACAGGACCAGTCTTCCTGTCCAAACACCTGCCACTGTGGTCTCATTGTTTACAATACTTCATTGATTTTACTTTTGACAAAAGACAGGTTAATCTTTATCTTGCCCCCCAGACCTCCCTCAATGTGCCTGGTTTACATGTTACCCTAAGTTCAGGAGTGCCTCATCAAAGCAGCTTTGTACAGGCAGGGTACTGTTATGCCACTAGTAAAGGATTTGCTATGCTTCGGTAGCTTTGTCTTGAAAAACACAGCATGGATAAAGGTGTCAAAGTGCCACCTCTTCCAGTATTTGTTTCACCCGCCTCTATGGAGTGGGATTCAATTCAGCTGGTAGATCACCCTCATTAGTTGAGTATTGAGCACTGGGAGCCAAAAACCTGACACTTTTCTTCTAAAGCGAGAGTAAGGAAAGACAAGAGCCCTATTAGCTGGATGTGGTGGGTTATGAAAGACAACCTGGATATAATGAAGGAGTCCGTCAGACCTATTAAGGTTGAGTGGTTATCCTCTCAGCTGGTGTAGCATGAGCTAAACTGAAGAGAATCCTTTTCACCTTCCTGAGTGAAGTTGATGATCATCACAGACAATCTGTCATCCAAAGCTTTTCAACTGTGCCCTTTCAAGGATGGGATTTTCCACCTCCATTTTTTTGGGAATAGATCTGTCTCCTTATGTGACCACTGAGTTCTGACATGACATTCTTTGGAAGCTGTGGTGGCATCTGTCAATACTAACATGTCACGATGCACATCTGCCCAAGGTTAAAGAACCAAATAGGTCGTTTTTCTTTATTCACTCTTGTAATTTCCTGCTGTTTTAAGCTGAAGTTTATATGCCAGTTTCCCACTAAATCAGCTGCACCGAGTCAAAAATGCAGAACATCGCATCTGCCAACTCTTGGTGATTTCATATCAAAAAATCCTCTAAACTTAATTAAGATTTGAGAAAAAATGTAAATCTTAGGGAAACAAGTTCCCCTCAGTGTTCTTTAGTTTGATGTAGGTTAAAACAGCTCCAAGATACTCTGACCATTTGGCTAGTGCCAAGGTAAAGCTAAAGTAAACCTTGTGCATTATTTGGACTCCTTGTGAAAGAGGGTTAAGCAGTTTTATAGAATAAGTTCTGGATGTAATAATTTGTGTGCTGGATTTCTCATGGTCTGCCTCTGATGGATGGCTTTTTTGGGATTAAGCTGTCCAACACCTGTTGGTCTGGAAAAACAAAGAAAATGAAAGTTCAAGAGGTGTCAGTTATGTGCTGTCCAAATTTCTCAATCTCATTATTCTACCTGTAAACACACTGCCTTGTTTTCATTTTTTTCTCCACACTACTCTCAGTCACATGTCATCTAACAAAACCTCATCAGCCATCTCTGAACCCTTCTGGACTTTTGCTGCTGTGTACCCTCACCTGTCAGTATCACCCTACCCTGATAAGATTATTGTTTTCCTCCAGGAAGGAGTGGGATCTTACATTGCTTTCTGAAGTGTTTCTCTTCTGATTCTCATCTTTCCTTGATTCATTCTTCCTCCAGGGCTGCCACCAGGGAGTCGCTTCTTGTTTTGTAGTCACAAAACAATGACTTTGCCCAGTTATGGGTACATACCTCCTTTCCTTATACTCAGTGACATGGATAATGAGACACAGCCATGATAAGCTGAGGTAGAGCTGTGTGGAGATTCATTAAAGCTTGATATTGTCAAGTTCTTGCTTTTGGTTTATTGGTTCTAAATTTGATAATAGAGAACAGCAGTAATACTGTTGACTTATTGAGTGTTGAGTATGGATGGATTGATAGATGGGTATTTAATATGGCCAATTTTTTATGCACACATCCCAATATTCATATATGATTGAACAACTCATTCCAGAGCCATGGATATTGATATACAGCTGGGATATATTGGATATGTTTTCCCGACTGCAGGGATTGATTCTCTGCGAATCACCCACAACAGTATTAGGGAGGTCCAACACTGATCTCTGGTGAGGCCTGGCTCAGAGTCAGCATCCCAGTTCGCCCAAAGTGGTGTTGAGTGGTGTTGAGGTCAGAGCTCTGTGCAGGCAAGTCAAGTTCCTCCAGACCAGTGATAGAAAACCCTTACTTTATGAGTGTGGCCTTGTTCACTCAAGGTATTGGTATTGTATGCTGAAAGAGGAAAATGACAAAAAAAACTACCACAAATTTAGAAGTACATTGTTATCTAAAATCTATGTTCTAGTATTAAGTGGCGTTTAGCTTTGCCTGAAGTGAAACCTATGTGCTCATCTTAAAAAGTGAAAAACAACCCCAGACCAAAAGCACTACAAAATTATGAGGGATTCATACATAGAGGATATGATTATTTGGACAGTGACACATTTTTTTCATAATTTTGTCTCTTCACACCACCACCACCACAATGGATTTGAAATGATGCCATCAACAGAAGTGTACACTTTCAGTTTTAATTCAAGGGGTTTAACAAAACCATTGCATTAACCGTTTAGGATTTACAGCCATTTTTATATATGGTCCTTCATTTTAAAAGGAATTAGGCAAGTGGCAAATCACAAGTTTCATGGCCAGAAATGGCTTGCTCTGAAATTAACTGAGTATATGAAAAAAAAAAGTTGCAATTCCTAAAAGTTAATGTGATATTTTTTTTCAAACACCTTGAATTAAAGCCAAAAGTATCAATCACATCTTGATGGCTTTATTTCATATCAAAGTGTGACGTACAGAGAAAATATTACAAATATTAGGTCACCGTTAAAATCCTTATGTATCTAACTCTTAATGGATTCTATATAGATGTACATGCATGGAAAAAATAAATGGACAGATGGAAAGCCTCCAATTTTGATAATGAAATTTTCAATGTCAGTATGATACTATCATCAGTATACAATTGAATGGAAAAATCTGAAAAAATGGACAGGAGATCATTAATAAAAACAAAAAACAAAGGTGATCCTGAAGTTGATAATTGAGACACACCCTCTGGCTGCATGAACAAATCCGTTTTATGCCCTTGTATACCATCACAGAGCAGTCATGGTCGTATTTGGTCTCCAACTTTATAAACCTTTGCAGCTTTATGCAAATCTACAATTCTTGATCAAATTTCTTCTGAGATCTCTGATTAGTTACTTTTGTAGACCCTGAGGCATAATATAATTGAACAGAACAATCTAAAAAAATGGACAGGAGATCATAAATAAAAACAGAAAATATAGGTCATCCTAAAGTTGACCCATGAGGCACAACTTTTGGCTGCATCAACAAATCTTATTTACACCATTGAACAACATCACATTGCTTTATGTCCTGGGGAGAGTAGCCACAGTACTAATTTATCTCAATTTATAAACAGTTTGTCTTACTTTGTAACCCTTTGCAGCTTTGTGCAAATCAACAATTCTTGATCAAAGGTCTCTTGAGATCTCGAATGTTGGACTGCTTTCATTTGTCAATGTATCTCTAACTCAGACCTCCAAAAATGCCGTCTGGGTTTACTAACTCCTGCCTTCATTTACATTTTGTTGAAGCCATTAGTTTAGGGAATCATATACTTTGTCTTGCCACTATAACAATGTGGTTTCTTTTGTAGACGAATCTACAGAATGACAGAGCAGAGAGTACAGATAACCTTAACTGAGTATATTTGATGCTGAGTATATTTGATGCTTTGCATTTAATTAGACTATGTCGACAGCTGTTGTGGCTGGATTATGTATACATCTAGCAATTAAATGCATCTCCAGTAAAAATATATAATTTCAACCTGGCTTTAGCTTGCTAAAATCCAGATTATATAGCCGTATCTTATCAGTCAGTATAAGAATGGTGTGCATATTTCAAGTAGTCTGCATAATCAACTCCTTAATGCCTCTTGCACACGTTTACACCTGAATTTAATGTGTTTTTTCTTTGTACGATCCAGTTAAAATCCAATTACTCAGGTGTTCATGCCAGCTGGACAAGATATCTTAATAATCGATATGAAAACTGAGATCTGAATCATCAAATCCATTTCAGTCTTCAAAACCATCAATGAAGATTTTAGAAGTATCAGACAAACAATTCTTTAGCTGACAGATGGCTGTGGTGATGGCTCTGAGTTCACCACATATGTCAGGGACATTCCTTTGCGACCTTTGAAAAAGTGACATGTCTGAAGAGAGTAAAGGAAGGCCGGGCCCACTGAGACACACACTATGGACACCTTGTTCTTTTCCAGTTAATCACGGGGCAGCACAACATTTTAATCACAGTGATAGATCCTCCAGCATGTTGGGACTGAGAAGGTGTGTGGCTGAAGGTCTGATAGCAGATAGAAGTGGACTTATCAGTATGATAAATGAAAAGTTGCAGGTGCACTAGTTTGCTAACATATCAGCCAGATATTAGTGTACTATTTTACCTCTAATTGGAAATTTCTGCAGTTTGAATGCATGCTGCAATATTGCAACACTTCAGTAAGTGTTTAATTTAAAATTAGAGCTGCAATCCTTTCCCTTACTAATCTACCAATTATGTTGTCAATTAACAATCTAGTAAATAAAATTTTAAGAAATTGTGAAATTCCAGATCACAACTTCCCAGAGCACAAAGTGACCTCTTCACCTTGCTTCTTTTGCCTCCAAAACTCAAAGATATATGTTTACAATGATTTAAAAACAGAATAAGTAAAAAATGGATGTCTGAAAATTAGTAAGAGCATGGGGTGGATGGATGGGTCATCAAATCATATAAAAATCTATGTATAAATTGCACAAGACCTCTGTGTATTGATTTTATGTAATTTTTATTTAGAAAAGTGATCTAGGGTACCAGTAATACAAAAAAATCCTCAAGAGAAGTGCCCCGAAGGATTTTTTTAAAGCTACTCTACGATGTATGGTATTGGTTTGATGAGACATATTACTGGTTATCTGAAAGTGTATTTGATGTTACATTTACCCTGCAGGGACTTGAGGTTTTGTGCAGAGGGTATAATTCTGTGAAAACGCAGCCACTATGACACCACAGTGAAAGAAGATTCCATCAGCCTATGAAATGGGAAAGAGTTACAGGATTCAGTTGTTGACAGAGTTAAGCCTCTCCCCCTTTATCAGGTCAAGGATAAACTCTCATGAGCTTATGCTTTGAAAGGATATTGAAGCTGTGTAACAGGCTTCAGTGCAATTGGAGGCAGAATTTCATAGAGCTGGAGAAATGGAATTAGACGTAGCCCCATCTATGCAGGGAACAGAGTGGGATTTGGATGAGGTTGTGGGGCTCGATGCGTGGTGGCTTATGGTAAGAACCCCCAGCTCCTGAGAAATGTCTATTAGATATACTGTTAGAACTCTCCCCATCTCCACTGCTGACCCCTGTGTGAGACACCCAGTCTCAATTCTGTAAACAGTGTCTTATGGAGAGCTCCTGGATAAGAAGGGTCTTCAATTTCTTTCTCTCTAATGAATAAAAATCCCTTTTTATTCATTACTCACAGAATTTAGCAAATTTTTGAACCTTACCTGCCACCCTGACAGTTTTACCAGAACTTCAGATGTCCCTACCTAAGGCTGGACAATTTACGAGTAGAGGGATGTCGGTAGTTTTCCACCATGTTTGATGACTCTTTTGGCAAATTAGCTGTACAGTGAGAAGCAATAAATATATCCATGAAAATATTTTTTTACTTGGTCTGGCAGCTGGAAAGTAAATGATTTACGTACGCTTAGTTTTTACTTGAGTTTGCATTCGATTATTTTAGACAGAGACCTTTACATCAAAAAATTTAAACCAAATGATTATGCAGCTATATTTGACGGCAAGACTTTTCTCTTTAGGGAATCAAAGAATTCAGGTGGGAGAACTAAACACACTTACAGCACATATATGAAAATTAAATCTTAGTAAAGCCAATTATATCAAAAATTTTTAGACAAAAGGAGGAGGTCAAGATGGTAGAAGGAATCATAAGAAATGTCAGGTTAAAATGGCAGTGCTGTACACAGGCATGAATATGATTGGATGTTCCCACTCCACTGGTAGCAAAAAAAAAATTATGATTGAGCCAGTCATTGTGAATCATGAGTGAAGCTGCTGATTACTAGCCTACTAGCCTAATGAGACTGATTTGCAGTCTAAAAATAATAATTTGAGCTCAAACAATCAGTTGCGAGTGACAAAGCCATCCCGCAGACATCCCTTCATTCAGCAAGGATGTTGTTGTTATGGTTGCTTGGACCAGTCAACACAAAGTTTCACCTCGTGCAAAATTTTGAGATTTAAGTTTAAAGTTCACAGCTTTTACATTGGCTATGTCACCAGGGAGTGAAATTCAATACCCTTGACTGACAATTGAGACCTCCTGAAAGCCAGTTCAGGAGGTTCCTGGAAAAAAATCTTTAATATATCATTTGTCATTTGCAATTTTAATTGAAATGTCTTCTCAAAGCGTATAATGTCCAGTATCTGTTATGCAAAACATTTATTCACAAATATGAATACTGAAAATATTGTTATTGTTTTGAGTTGCCTCCTTCCAAAAAACATGACTGTAGTCATTTGAATTCTTTATTTCAAAGTAATACTCCATATTCTATCAACAGTCTACAACAAAGGCCAGAATGCTTAAGCATGCAGCAGCAGACCTCAGCATGCAAATGTTGAAAACAGAGTTGGAGTAGTACAGTAAGAGCAGTATGGAAAGATTTCCGCATGCTAGCACTTCATTTTTAAGGAACCAGTGAGGACACATTGCAAACTGATGCAGAGAGGGAAAAAGAGGAAGGGCTTCACATTTGCCGATCCAACTGAGGATTTGAGGAAGATTTGGCCATCATTAAAGACATCCTGCATGTAGTTTAGAATGTCTCTCTAGCTGCAGAAAGAAGAAATGACACAAGTGGTTTCATGTCTTCACATCTGACAAAACTAGTGATGTTTTGACATGAAGACATCTGGTGGGAAATCAATGAATAAGGCTGAACAGTGTGTATCATCAGGCCTTTTTAAAGGTGTGGAGCTGACTTGAGGCAGGGGTAAAGTAAACAAGCCTCACTTTTATGAATCTGTGGTTTAACAGTCTATCCAAATGATTACCAGAGTCAATCTCGGTCCAGAAGCTCAAGGCTCTTGATGAGCACTTTTGGCCAGGAGAGCAAGAGGCATTCATTTTGTATAAGGAACAAGAAGGATACAGCCAAGCTGAATCGCTAGAGGGACCAGTCAGGGAAACTGTAGAGCAGTTTAGAGATGGGAAATCTTGGACAAATCAGATCTAGTTATTTTTATGAGAACCTGGATTAAAGCAGGACATCATTTCTCCTCCTCTTGGATACAGGGCAGCCATGAGAAGAAACTGAGCCAAGGCCTCAGTCTTCAATTATTTTTAGGATAAGATAGAATATATTAATATATATTTTTCAATCTCTATATGTTTGCAGTGATTAGATTGTGATAGACCTGCTTTGCATAAGGTGAAAAATTTTACCATGGAAAACAAGTGTGTGTGTGTGTGTGTGCGTGCGTGTGTGTGTGTGTGTGTGTGTGTGTGTGTGTGTGTGTGTGTGTGTGTGTGTGTGTGTGTGTGCGTGTGGGTGTGCGTGTGCGTGTGTGTGTGTGTCCATGTGCATGTGTGTGGGTTCAGAGATAGAAAAGGGAGTGTGCTCTGTGGATTCTGTTGCAGGACATAGTTGCTGTATGGTTGTGTAGTTGTGTGATTGGCGTTATTGTTAACTACACTAGCCTTGGTAATGTGAGTGTAAAGCGTATATCACCTAGTTGCATGCCTTGGCCTGTCCCCGTGAAATATTATGTATTTCATATTGAGTCTTTGCAAGACTTCAGCATTTTGGTGCAGTTGGTAGGACGGACTCCCGATTGCCACCGGGTATTTCATACACCGTCTGACACTATTTTTCAGAGATGTACCTGTACATGTAGGTGGCTAGCTAGCCATGTAGGGGGCTGATGACCCATTGTCAATCTGCCTACTAAGCTCTAATTGGTTGACTTATTTCTTCAGCTGGGTAAAACAGCTGTCAGTGAGTACAACACCAGAACTATTGGTCAGGCTAAACTGATACAAATCAGCTATTGTAGACACATCGGTGCTCAGCCTGAACTAAAGCTCCACACCATTAAAAGTAGGGGTCTGGTGACACTGCAGCAACTACAAATACAGCAATTTAGCAGGCTTTTTTACATGTGTTACTATATTTGGTGGTGCCATCAGAGTATCAGTACTATTTCCAACACTGCTATCTTAGAAAGTTTTATTTGCACTGCACTGCTAAAATTTTCCTACCCGAGCACAGCGTGGTCTGTTTATAAGGTTTTTGTTGTAACATAAGTCAGGAAGATGAATATTTTCACATCATTTCTGTAATGTGCTATATGGAAATGAGGCTGCCCCTTATTCCTTCAATTTACTGTTGACACTGTGCTCTGTCTGCCATTGCTTTCACAGAAGGCTCTCCAAAACTCCTGCTGCCCCTTCATGGCAATTTAATGACAGCCCAGAGTAACAAACTCTAATTTTGTTTGTTGTCTTTGCTGGGAAGTTAAAATTGCAATGCTCACTAATGCGAATATGACCTGCAGTCAAATGGCTAAGCATTCTGAAACCTTAAATGTTTCTGTATGCTAAGGTTTGGAAATGGATTAATTCAAAGTTATCTTGAAGTTTTCTGTAATGACAGTAACATACAGTACACCACCTTTCCTACTTGTTTAATTGCTTCACCACACTGTCAGACATTTTTTCCCTTTTGTTTACAACAGACATTAACATCTGCAGAATCCAAGCTACACAAGTGGTGTGATGGAGGCCATTTCTTGTGGCTGTGCCTTTGAACTCTTTTGCCCTCTGTCAAAGACTTAAATATGCTAAGAGAAATGCAGAACCTTCACTTCTAGTGATGAACCCGCAGGGAATTATCACTCAACTCAGCTCTTTTTTTTAAACCTATTGGGCTGCTCCCACATGATCAAAAATCCCTTGATGCACCTTTAAGACTCTAGAAGTTAATATTTTGTGCCATCTGTCAGTGTCATCAAATTCCAATCATTTTCTAGCCAAAACATTTCAAGTATTCCAGGGTTCTTCTTAGAATTTTTTATCTTGTTAAGGTGGAAAAGCCTGAATTGAATCTGTCACTACTCATTAAACCTCTAAACAGACTCTCAGAATAAAATGTCATCAAATAAAATATTAATAGATTAAACCAAAAATACAGTATAAAAGATATCATCAGTCAATCAAGTTTTAAGAGTCAAACTGATTTTATGTAAGAGAATAATGATTGGCTGATATGATAATTGATAAATGTGTTAAGAACAATATTCATCTAAGATCTCAGCAAATAAGTATATTGTTTTAATCTTGAGCAAAGGTAGATATGTTTGTGTGTGTGTGTGTGTGTGTGTGTGTGTGTGTGTGTGTGTGTGTGTGTGTGTTTGTGTGTGTGTGTGTGTGTGTGTGTGTGTGTGTGTGTGTGTGTGTTTAGAGGTTATGTAACCATAGGCCGACAGTACAGTTTTAGTGGTGTATGTGAGTATCTCCTCCCTTGGTTCCCCACTGTTGTATTATATGGTCCCACAGGACTCTGGTGTTCCAGGTGTGTCATTTAGCAGGCGAGAAGTGCGCCAGTAGCTTTACCTTCAACCTTCCCTTCCCCTTCTGGTGTTCCAGCTGTCTTCTCATCCCATCGTCGAGACCTTGTTCAGCTCTCACCCATGGGACGAGGATGCAACACATCAGCCTCTCTGGCTGTTGCATCCAGTTTCAAATCCTTCCAGCTGTAGTGTTTCTCCACTGGAAGAAATGCAGTGTTTTGTATGCTGATTTGTCAGTGAGAGGGAGCATGCCAAGGTCAAACGGGCAGTAGTGGCTAGTGGCTTTGTGCCTTCACGTGGTACACACCAACACTCCTGTGTAAGAAAATCTCCAAGGTCTAACAGAAAAAAAGGTGCATTTAGCTCTGCCCTGTTTCAGTGCTAATCAGGGGGATACAGTCATGTACAATATATGATAGAAACTTCCTATACACTAAAGGTTCTTACTATAAAAGCTAAGATCTTAATAGGTTCCTGAGATGCATACATTTACATAGTAATGAGGAAACACTGACTTTCATGATGCTACCATTACTCCTGAATGCTTTCAGATCGAGTTAATTTTAACAATCATGTGATATGTGAAGGAAAATAAAGTACACAAACAAATATGCTTGTTGTTTAGTTCAGTAATCAGCATAATTAAGGACATTGTCAATATATCTGGCTATGTTAATCATGATGTTTATGGAAGAATATTTGGTAGCTTTATTTAACCCTGTTTCATGAAAATAAACATAATAATGGAAATTAACATAATAACGTCATATAACAAGAAATTATTTCTATATAACATATCTGCAAACTTACTATCAATGCAGAATGTTCATATTTCATATACTGTAGTAGGAATGTTATTATCCTAAATTATCCTTACATCTAAAGTGTTAACATTTTTTGTGGAGGCAACAATCTTTTCATTACTTTAACTAAGGTTTATAGTAGACAACGCCTAACAACACATAGGGTGCAGCACATGAACCCTGTTAATTGTATGCACACCGGTCCATCATGGCTTATGTGCAGTGGTGGAATGTAACTAAGCACATCTACTCAAGTTTTGCACTCCAGTACAGTTTAGAAGTACTTTTACAATACTTAGGTGCATATGCAATGTCAGGGAGGGGCTTGGGGGGCTGTAGCTACCCCGAAGATGGCCATAGCACCCCCCCATCAACCCAAAGAAATATCCGTGATATATTTAATTTTTAATGTGCCAACTCTTGAATTTACCATTTAAAAAGTGAATAAATAAATTATTTTTAAAAGAACTTTTTTTTTTTTTTTTTTTTACACTAAAAGACATAAAGGCAACATATGTGATCTGATTCAGCCAGTGGGTGAACCTTTGACCTTCACCTTCCTGTTAGCCAGAGTGCAATTTTGACTGACTTAGCAGGATGGATTGTTTTTTACTCCATAAACATCCACATGTGAAGACTCAGTCAAAACCCATAAACAACATTGCTAATACAGGCAATGTTAATAGGTCTGCCCATTGCCCACCATTATGGAATCAGTGAGAAAAACCTGGCTACAGAGCTCTACCAGACTCACACACAGCTGCAAAAAAAAGAACAGGGACACACTATCAACAGCACTCAGGAGTTCCTATGCCTCATGAGGCTCTGCAGAGATGTACTTATAGACTTTTACAAACTGAAATGCATATCTCTGACACTTTCAGTCACATCAGTAAGACTTGAGAACTGTTTTTTTCTGTGTCGTTTGAAAAACCACTCAAGGAAGAGCAGTGGGGATACTCGAACCAGTAACCTTGCACTGTTGGCTATAAACACTGAGCGGACAAGGGCCCTAGAAAGCAACAAAATCATTTATACCTTTGCACTCGACCACAACAGACACATTGTTTTGTTATGACTTCTGATGGTATCTAATGGTAAGTGTATGATTGTTTTCCTCTTTGGCCTAAAAGTTGAATGCATTTGGTGGTTGAAACACAATTTCTGACTCGGTATAGTTATCTCTCTGCGATGATTATCAATATAATAATAGGCCCATAATGAATGGATTACTGTTGATTTGTTACTGGACTGAACTTGGTAAATGGAAGCATGAGTTTGTGATCTCAGAATCTGGGGTTGAAATGTACACAAACCTGTGTCTGTTGCTTGTCTGTAAGCCCTGTCTGTGACATAATTGTGTGAACTTTTATATAAAGAGGTGCGTTTATGGAGGCAGGCTTGTGAACCTTAGATCTATATCCCTTGAGCTGAATGTCTTGCCTTTTGTCTAACACAAAATAACATTTTAGTTGTTACAGAGTGGGTACTGCATGTGTGTGTGTGTACATGTGTTTCAGGTGTTGCAGTGGAAACTAAACCGTGGTAACCAGCACATTAATGGGAAACCCTAAAATTCAGAGACCCTGACTGAAAATTCAAGCAACCCTATAGCGACAGAAAAAGAAAGGCTCTGGCGTCGCCACTGGTTGATTATTTCCTTTCCATGATAATTTATACTTCTACTCCAATACATTTTAGAAGGAAATTAGTATTAATTCTTGTAATAGATATAGTTACTTTTAGATATAAATCAGATATAGAATGCATATGATAAGTTTATAGAATACAACAAATGGATATTAAACTAGTAGTTCCCAACCATTTTGGATTCTTATTAAAAAATTTGTGTTTAACTGTGTTTCCATGTCAAGTTGAGATATTTGTGAGCTGTTATCACTTTCAATAAAGAGACATTTCCCCTCATAGGCCCAAACTCTCCAATATTTCCTTAAAAAAAGGAAAGAGAAGAGTTGAGGAAAGTCTAAAAAACATGTATCCAAATTTAGGTAGCATAACTTTGTTTATTTTTCTTCCTCCCCATTAATTATCTCTCAACCAATCAGATTTATTTTGGGACCCTTCAGAGCACCTGATATACTTTGGAGCCACTAAACTAAACTAGCCAAACGTCTTGCAACTGGTTTAACTGCCTTAAAGCCAGCAGCAGAAGTAGTCACAGATTCCAGTCAATGTCTATGTAAAAGGGAGAGCCGGCATGGCAGGACAGACGCTGACACCATTGTGTATATATTTAGTAATCGTAATATTATTAAAACTAATAATAATTTTTATAGCAGTAGGTGTTGAGCAGGATCAAGGGGCAGCAGGTGGTTTGCAGTCAATGTAGAAAGACAGGGCTTGCAGTAGTAGCACCGCAGCAACGCGATGTGTACGAACTGCAGCAGTATAGCGAGGTAGACTTCACACACAAGTAAGTCAAGCTGTGTGACCCAAGGTTAACCACTCTTCTGTTTACTTTTAATTTAATTAATTTAAATGATCTGGGGGCAGACAAAGTATCTATGGGATTTTGCGTGGGTAACTGTTCTAGTGGAAGGGTAGAGTCGTGTGTACAACTGCAGCTTTGCCACCTGGTCTCAATTCTGGGTCTGGATTTCCTCTTGTCGACCGGTCCATACACCAAGAACATTCTGGAATTAAAATCAAAGTTTTGGTACACTGCATTGCTTAGGCAGATCAAAAAAGACCTGAATTAATCAGAATTAACCAAGAATTATCTGGCAAAAACATTATCCTGATAATATCATACTCACAATCTGGCATAACATCAACCTGAAATTCAGCAACCCACAGTGAATGACAGAGTACAAAATAAGACACAGGAGGAGCTTTGCAGGCGTCATTCTGCATCAAAACCAATAAAAATGTATATGGATGAGATTGCACTGAATGTAGGTAGAGAGAGGAGGACCTGGAACACCTCCTTCTCCACTGTCCCATCTGCATCTGTTTCACGGAGCAGGTCAAGGATCTTCTCGAGAGAGCTGCTATGGAATCAGGATCACCGACCATAAGGACTGGGACTGGACTCTACTGACACAGAAATGTTAGGTGTAAAAAAATCACTCAAGCAACATTATATTCTCAACGGCAAGACCCGTCATCTACATTTCAAGGAACTACACACTGTAGGAAAACAAGGAAACTGACAGGTGGAAATTATTCACAGAGTTCATAAAACAGTGCATAAGGACCATGTATACAACCCACAGAGGACTTTTTGAAAAAAATATTTGAAAATAGAACAGAATTGGTAAAAAAATAAGGGAAAACAATGACATAGAATTTGCAGTTGAAAATATGGGATGGTTCTCTTTCTATATGCATTTTTTTAATTGGTTTTGTTCTTTGTTTAGTTTGACTATTTTTTTTTTAGTTCATTTTCTTTATTTCATTTCATTGTATTTCACTTTTGAGATATTTTACTTTAAGTTTGTGGCACTTCTGTCTTGTTTAGTTTTTGGGTCCACTGTTTGGTGAAGGAATTGTTTATATTTGAGTGGAAATATTTGTGTCCTATACAGTACTGTAAATGTTTACACACAAAATTGGTAATGTAAATAGTGTGTGATTATGAAAGATGTATGATGAGAACCTTTTGATTATAAAATAGAAAGAACCTCTGGGTTTTCATGGTTTTTGGGTCTACTAGTAAACTCAGAGTTCTAGATATGAGAGCTGCTCCATCCACTGTGGGATGTATGCCATCTCTCTCTCAGACCAGGTATTCCCCAGAGAGTCTGACAGTTATCTTCAAAGTTCATGTCCTTTGCTGGACACCATCTGAACAGCCAGCGGTTGGATGATGACATGCAGTTTTACATGTTATCATTGGTCAGATTTGGCAGGGGCCCTGAAAAAAAATGTCTCTGCATATATATGTATCGACTCAAAAATAATTTTAGTGACATCCGACATGAAGAAAAATAAATTTACGTGGATCATTAGCGAACAGTTTTAAATATGATTCTACATAGCCTGCTATGGCCTCAGGAATTTGGCCATGGTTTCCAGCAGCGCTAACTTCATGTTTCTCAAGATAGACCTGCCACTGGCCAGAATTGGTTTCTCAGCCGGTGTATTGCTCAGTGGGGAGAACCTGCTTGAAACATAGACCAGCTGATGGTGAACTGAGGGCCTCTGTTTAGGAATGAAGTTGGAACGGACAGCCCCCCAGCCACCCTCACTTCCCAGCTGCTTTGGAGCTCCCAGTGGGAGAGTAGAAGATATTGGCTCACATCGGCTACTGGGGGCATGTCTAATTACAGCCGCTAAAAGCTTGCTTTTCATGATGGGAAGCCTTGCTTCCAATTCGCTGAGCCTCGCTTCCATTGCAGCAATTAAACTAAATTTATTGCCATTGTCTTTACATGAGGCAGATTTGTAGCTAAACAAAGGGCAAACTCAGCAAAATAGAGAAGGAGAGTGAGTGGGAGAGCAAGAAGCTACCACAACCTGCTAAGCTAAAGTAACTAAAAGATCTGAAAGGCGTGTAAACACCTGTGGGAATAGTGAAAAAGTCGCTAAAAGAGGGAGAGAGCTATGAGGGCTGGGCATAAATAGTGTAAGCTACAGTTAGTGCCTTTATTTGGGCTTTCAATCAGCTACTCAGCTCATCATTAATGCACCTAATATTTAACATATGGACTAATATTTCAGCCATGTACTCCTATTACCAGGAGTTTGGATCAGGGAGAATCTGGTGTTGAAACAGTGTGTTGCAGCTTGGATGGTGCCCATAAAGAAAGGAAATTTTTGCAGTTGATTTCATACGGTATCACTTTACATGAAGTCAATGAATAATCCTTAAAAAGTAAAGCTAATTGATTTTCTCCTTTCAAATGCTTTAAAAAATTGTATTAAGCTTTCTGACTCAGAATTAAGCTTTGTGACTGGTGGGAGACATGTGCCCTCTATTGGCTGGCTGCCACTGTGCTGAGGGCAAAAAATGTCACATTTTCCTGGGTTTGAAAAAAATCTTGCCAGTGACCATAAATCCAGCAGCAGTTAGGTTTCCCCCAGAAGTAATTTAGTAGTATAAAGATGTATTTTATAAAGAGAATAGCTTTATTTGGCACCTTACCAAAGATTAAGACCCCTTGGAGGTAACCTCAGAGAGAGCATTGAAACTAGCTCTCATGATCTTGCAACTGTCTATGAAACAATGGTGAAGCTATTGAAAAATGCTTGACTGAAAAGGAAAGTAATTAGACCCTGAGGCTTTGCCACAAGCTTTTTTGTTCAATGTTTCCCTCCAGTATGTTAGCCTATCCTGGAATTGGACAGCCAGACAGGCCCACGTTCCTGATTATCCTTATGTGTTACAAGACCTGTTTGTTTTGCCATTCCTTGATCTGATACTGGGAGATAAGGAGATACAGGCCATGAATGTGCTGTAGAGTGGTTCACTGAACCTATTAGCACAATGCCTGTGGTGGTGGCGGTGCCAATGCACAGCACAGTGAAGTGGCCCACTTGAACGCAAAGCCTTTCCTATAAGATCGTAGTGCTCAGCACTCAAAGGTGTGATAAACTGCGATGATTAATCATGAAATAGCCTCTTTTTTTGGAATACTTGGTATGAGCATGGCCGTGGTTACCATCGATAATTAAATTTTTGTCTTTACAATTGAAGATTATAAATTCCGCTCCCTCTAGACATCAATGGTGTGATGCTGATGAGAGAAATGAGATGGAGAGAATGATAGAGGTCTGGACGCTATAGCAAAGCCGATTTCAAAAGGCCTCATACTGAAACAGCAAAGGTTAATTGGATTCTGTCAAAGTGATATTATGGGACACTGTTTAATTCTCTCAGATCACCACTTATATTACATTGTTTAATTTTCTTCTGTGGAGAAAAACCTTGTCATAATCACTGTGAGACAACTTTATGGACCTATCAGGCCCTGATGATTCCCTCTAATAGTGTTTGTGTAAGAGCAAGGGCTTGTTGTTCGTCGATTTTTCCTGGAATAATAGAAAATAACATAAATCATACACGAATAGTGAAATAGCTTAGGATATCCAACATTTGACAATTATGTCCCTCTTATTTTTGAGTAATACCATGAGCAAGCATTTACAGACTCTGAGGCACAATTAAGCCTATAGAGGGAAAACAGAAAGATTAGGATTCCTGCATTATATAAAGCAAAACCAATTAAACCTGCTTTTCGAGAAATACGTTAGGCAGCAGACTCTGTATTATATAACTGATGGAGGCACACACTCCTCTATCAGGAGGAAGTAAAAGGCGGGGGTGTTTTGTCCCTGGGATTTGTGTCAACATAAAAACAGTTCTCACACTCACTAGCTTAGCCCTGTGTTTTATAGCAAGGCTCAGATGCTACCTGTGTTTTTGTTTATCCTTTCCTTGTCTGGATGCTGCCTTCAGTTTTCAGCGAGCCCTGATGGATGGAGCTGAAGTGATGATGGTGCAGCAGTGCATGACTGTGTTTCCACAACTGACCTCGTTGTTCTGGGCTGAATAAGAGAGGGAGTGTTGGTGCGTATTGACTCCGCACCAACACTGTCATCCTTAAAAATTGTATCCCCCCCGCTTTAGGGAACCTCAGGTTTTTGTTCAGTCAGTGTGGCTGCACTGATACATGACCCTGGAAGTGAAATGCCGACACTAACAAAACCTATGTTCCCTGCTCCTGAGGCAGAAGTTTGAGACAAGACATTTAATTTTCAACTATTGTTTCTACTGTAGCGGCATACTCCATACATTAATACTACACTAACATGTAGGCACATACTAGCATATTTGTTCACTGTCTCCAGCAGTAATATTCCAAGGGTGTCACCTTCTATTACAATTCACACTATTGATCCATGACATTTTCAAGTAAATGTCCATTGTGTTATTCCCTGTCGGAAACTGATGCGAGAAAACAGTCATACAGCAACCACAAAGAGAAGAGAGCCACTTACACCGTCAAACATATAGAGAATCCAAAGAAGATGTCACAATTGATTGAAACACCAGAGTAATATATGCTTACCAGAAAAAAAACAGAGAAAGCTATTTAATGTTAGACAGATCTAGATATGATTATCTGAAAATGTTAAATGAAAGACATAATGAAATAAAGAATAATATGAATAAATTGTTTAGATTGTACGAATGGGTGATGGATTTAAGGAAAAACTGACAAAATATCTCAGTAAAGTGTCGGGCAGAAGGTGCAGATTAGCTTCAATGCTCCTTGGCATTAATCCAACATGTCTCTGGACTCTACTGGAGGGATGAACATCATTCTTCCTACAGATGTTGCCTTATTTGGTGTTTTGATGATGGTGCTAGAGGTCACTGTCTAACACGTCAGTCCAAAATCTCTCATATGTTCAACTGGGTTGAGATCTGGGCCAAAGCATATGATTCACATCATTTTCATACTCATCAAACCATTCAGTGACCCCTTGTGTCCTATGGAAGGAGACAGTCATCCTGGAAAAGACCACTCCCATCAGGATAAACATGTTTCATCATAGGATAAAGGCGATCGCTCAGAACAACTTTATATTGGTTTGTAGTGGCCCTTCCCTCTTAGGGGACAAGTGGACCTAGACCATACCAGTAAAATGTCCCGCACGGTCTAACAGAGCATCCGGGTCCCCTCACTTGGGGGTCCAGCATTCAGGCCTGTACGTTATTGTGGTGTATGTCACATGTGCAATTGTCCACTTGATGAGAAAATGGTGAAGGATGATTCGTCTGAACATATCACTTTCTCCACATCTCTGTAGACTAGTGCCTGTGTTTTTTGTACCACTGAGCTCTGTGTTCATTGTACATTAATATTGCACGACCCTATTTGCTGACGTCTTTCCCTTAGATCTAAATACAGATGTCACTTCAGTCACTGCTCCTATTGAACCAGTGGAGCAGTCTTTGAGACTGGAGCTCCTGTCATCCCTGCCCCAACAATGAACCTCATTCAAAGTCAATTTGATCTTTTCCTTTTTTTCATCACGATAGAAAATAAGAAACTTCTCTGCATTTTTGTATCATTTATATCATTTTCATACAGTGCACCTGTGAAGCATCTGCATTTGTTATGTTTCCCCACTCATTTATTCAGGGTTTTGCTTTATTTTGTGACTTGTCTGTTTATAAATGAACCAAAATGTACGTATTTACACCAGCAGCTGAAGTAGATAGTTTATTCAGATCTGGCAGCAGCTATTGAGCTTGTTTTCTCAAGAGGCATGTGGGAGGGGCTGTGTGATTGGCTGAAGATGATGGGGTGGTGGCTGTGATAACAAAATTGTCATGTAATATGGTCTTGTGAAATAAAAAGCAATACCATTTAAAAAAACAAAACAAAACAAAGACTTGGGATATTTTGGAATAGAAATGGCTAGTATGAAAGAAAGACGAACTCTGGTATGAAAATGACAATGATAAAATAAGAATTTCTTCAATGACTTAATTACATTGTGTCCTTTATTTATTTTGCACATATTTGTAGAACTACTTAAAGTAGCTCATAACTACTTATCTATTTATTTCATACTGGACACTTTAGGGCTTCATAGGATTTCAATTTACTGATTTGAAAATTCCCTTAAATATATTGTATTGAAATAGATTTTTTTCCATTCTCACAATAAAAGCTCCACTAACATATTCTAACATCTATTCAAATGAATATGTGTAATGTAAAAGCTCATAGTGACAGAACAGTAGAAAGTCTACTGAGCTTTTTCAGCCTCTTTTAGCAAAGTGTTTTTTGTTTTTTGTTTTTTTTAGCAAATTGCTTTTCAATTTTTTTTCCTTTACTCAGAAGGTAGGATCTTCACAGTGACATGCAGTTATGGTTAGAAAATCTGTCATCACTTTGGAGAACTTAACTGAATGGAAAAGATCATTTCTTTGTTAAAGGCGAAATACATGGATATGATTACAATCAGGACACTGTAATGGCACCAAGATGTACTAAAAGAGCTACCTAGTGCACCATGTTCTATTTTAGCACTTTTAGTTATATTAAGTCAAGTACTTAACAGTAACAGTACTCCTGATTTACTTAATAGCACCAAACCTTCTTTTTAACATCTCACATTAACTGTATTAGTGGGCATTTCTTAAAAACCACAGCAGACACAGTGTGACTGTGCGGACTATGATTGTATGTCTGTGTTTTACAGTATAAGTACCATTATTAAGCCCCTTAGTCCTTGACACAACTTTGCCAGCCTTCTGACAGTTTAGAAGTTTTGGGAGCCAGCGTGTTTATAGACTACCATTATGTAAGCAGAGAACCTGCACTCCAGTGATAACAGGAAGCTTAAATGGCAGGCAGTTGGAAATTTCTATCCAGGACTTCACCTCCATGAATGAAAAATTATTACTGGCAGCTCTGGGTCACAAAAGAGCGTGACTCATTTATCCTTGAGACATGTTTTCCAATCACAAGCTGCATCACATTGCAATGACTTTTGAGGTTGACGCTTCACAGATGAAGTAATTAAAAATTTTTAGTTGCTTGGTTGTGTGTTTGTTTGATTTGAAAAAGTCAAGATAACACTGGGCGGAGCTACCTCTTCAGGTCAGTCTGGATGCTACAGTGACTCACTAGTGCCTCTTAACAAAGTGGTATTAAGATGGGCCAGGCTGGGGCTAGCTGGTTAGCATGCTAACTAAAGTAGATATCTCTGCAACACGATACAGATACGTCTTTGACATGACGTCAAAACTGCTGCCTCTTCACATTCTGTTGATAACTTTAGTTCATTTTTGAAGGTTTTTAACTAAAATACTTTTCTACAGTATAGCACCACCGAGTGACACCAGTGCGATATGTTAATGATTATATTTGAAAAGGCTCTTCATATTCGTTGCTGGTGTTAGATGTTATCATGCCAGAAGCCAGAGATTCTTTCTGATGAATGAGCAGTTCATTAGGGTTCAGCTATTGTGGTTAACATATCTGCAAGTCCGTTTCAGGAGATTTGTGATGTTTCAGTTCAATCCATTTTAAAGTTTAAGTATTTTGAACTTTATACATGAATGGTTGATGTGTGTCAAAAGTAAATTATGAGAAATTAATTAATTTATGACTCTTTCTGAGACTCCATAATAAACCAGCGATATAGACAGGAAATTGCTGCTTGAAAACAGTTTGGCCTCTCTCTTTAACCCACAGAGATGAAAAAGGCTAAAGGCTAAGTTTTTCTTTTTAATTATTATTCCTGAAAGCCCTTAAATGTGCTTCTTATAATGTACTGCAGCAGCAGCCATATTATTTTATGTACTTGCTCTTTACTGTCTTGCAAGAGTTTCCAATTTATATTTTTTTCTAAATATCTTAAAACAAGAAGACTAAACAGTACAATGCTGGATTATGTTAGGCAAACATGAAATTGTTTGTGATGTGATCATTTGGGGTATTTTAAGTATAAGTCTGGTTTTATTCCATATTCTTCTTACGGTCAACATATCCCATGAGAATACCCAACCAATAATGCACGGATCTAGCTATTGTATTCCTTAATGCCACAGAACTCCAATATTGCATTAATAATCCAAAAGCACATCAGTGAGCCACACCACTGACTGGCTGCCACATGGCCACTTTGACTCCGTCTCAAATACACTGTCCTGCCACTGCAAATGTGTGATCACTAAATGTGTATTAATGTGCAATAGAAAATGTTCCTCAAAAAAATGCATATTTTCCTCCTGTTTGACAAATAATTGCTAGGAACAACGGGGCCCTGCTGTTTCAGAAAATTGCTGAGTTATTGTAACTTGTTATTTATCTATTTTTTAAAAATAAAACCATATTTGTGATCCATTGGTGAGGAATTATGACGTTAGTAGGAATTAATGTTCTTGGAGCTGAGTGCCAAAGACAGAGTACAAAATTCAGAAAGTACTGACAGCCGATCTAATGCAGTGGTTGCACCAGAGGTTTTCTTTTCCTGGTGCTATGGGCCCCAGATTTAGTTTCCCTGCAGTGTGTACTAAAATCAAATAATGGTTGGAAAGTAGTCAAAGAAAAATACGATTTATTCACTTAAAATGGTCCAAATTATCACTTTAAAATATAACAATGCACTACATAGCAGTTCTTTCATATAACATTCAAAGAGGGAAATTTTCTATTTTCAGTCTAAAAAGTGTGGTGTGATAGTATTTAGAAAAAGGTTAAAGTAGCTGGGGCCTTGTGGAGGGGTTGCCTAAAGTGCCTGTTTCCGAGAGCTTCTGATCCCATAAGCCCACATTACTCCCTTCTGAAATTATCATCCCTTCAATGCTAAACTGTTGATGTTATTCCTCACATACAATCCTGTCTTGTTTTTATCTCAGCCTAAACAGAGCAATATCCTTAATGATCATTTTTATATCAGCTGTTACCAACCCTCTTGATTTCAATGCTCCCTCGGCTGTACACTGTGAAAGTTTGTGTCAAGACAATCTTCAATGCTCCTTAACTCCTTTAGGTGACAAAACAGTAGAGGCCCAGACAGTGAGCATCTGTGTGTCAATATTGCACTAGGAGACTCAGGAAAAGCACTTTGAAAGGTAACTCTCCCTGGCAGTATGTTGTGAAGATATAGGACTGACCTCAGTAATGTTAGCAGACCGTGCAGGTCAGCAACTGAGAGCAGGCCAAAGTGGTCCAGAAGCAGCACATTATCTCTTGTACCAGTTGTCATCAGTCCTCACCGGGGGATTGCTCAATGACAAGTGGCTGCTTCTTCCATTACTCAGCTAGCTGCAGCAAATGGGTACCAAGAGGAGATGTATAGGTTGTTTATTTATTGCCAGTCCTTCATTCCCCCTGACACCCTTGTCTGCCTCCCCCCCTCTCCTCTGCATGACTCGTGTCAACTATAGGTTTGATAGAACTTTACTCTCTGCTCCCGGGATAATATAAGCTAAATTGTATGGCTTCTGTCAGAAATTAAGTTGACGAAAAACATATAATGTCCTCACATTGGTATTAGAGGTCAGAAGATAGTGATTTGCCCCAGTCAGATTATTTCAGTACCATACATTTTAGAGTTCTGAAAGGGATAGCGCATGGTATTTTACAAGAAAGTGGCAAAATTACAGGAAAAGTTGAAGATGGACCCTTGGGTTGAAAACTACCTTCCCAAACTTTATCAAATGTTAACCTTATCAGTGGCAGATTAAAAACCACCCAGATGAGTGTTTTGTAATGGTCTTTTTCTAAAGGTTTGGGAAGGCACTGATAAGTGATGTCACTGTGGTGTTAGGAGTGACAGATTAGAAAGCACTCTTACAGGTTGTCTCGAAAGGCAGTGGAAAATGACATAGTTTGCTGTTTCAATATGAGGGACTGGAAAATCTTAAATCACTTCACAGTGCTGCTAAATAACTTAAGTGGTCTGTTGATGTTGTAGAATTTGTAGCATTTATCCCTTGAGAAAATACTCAAGATCATCACTTTGTTTCCACTTTACAGATCTCAATGTTATCTTTTTTAAAATGTGTGCTAAAATAACTGCACTTTGAGCAGCTCTTATGTCTTTGTTTCTGTGTTATGTGCAGTACTCTCATTTATCTGTTAAAGCATGCAAAAATGTATTGTTGGCAGTTACTGGAACTTCAGAGATTTGAAGTGGCAAGGTCATTGATGCTAATAAGTAAGATAACAGAACATATTTCTAATCTGCTTCCTCTTGTCCTGTGCTTCCCTCCTGTTCATATCTGTTCTCCACAGCCTCTTCTGTTGGCTCACGTTACACTCAGTCTGGTGCATTCTGATCATGTCTCATCTCCTGCCTCTCCTCTCCCTCTTTCTCCTCCTCTCTCTGCTCCCTACCTGGCACTGAGCTCTGTGTGCTGATTCAGCCCATTGTGATAATGCATATATGAGAGTTCCCAGCCCTGATTTGAGGGCATTAAAATGCTGCAGGCAGTGGACAGGGGTAATCTCTTTTTCAGCTCAATGGGAGTTAGCATGCCGGCGGACCCCTCGCTAGACTACAGTGCAACACAGTTCGTGCTGCAACAGAAACAAGTCACTGTTCCTGCATCACTTTCTGTCTGATTTTGAATGACAATATACAACTGTATTTTTCTTAAACTTCATGAAATGTGCATTATGAATTGCTTCAATGTGCCTCTCTCTGTTTATGTTGCAGGCGACACACATCATTGCCTGTAGAAGTCTCACAGATCCCTCTAAACCTAATTGCCCCTCCATGTAGAAGAAGTTACCCCTGTCGCAAATGGAAGTCTGCTTCTTTTGGGTAAATCGAAGGGTTTTTATTGAAGTCACATTTTCTTCATCAGACCACAATTTCCTAAGCCCATTTCCTGACAGTCTGTCTCATTACAGCAGTTTTTGTCCTGGTGCCACTTTACAGTATCACTCTGTTTATCTGCCTACTGAAACATCTAATCTCTGATCTTGCCATTCCCCATGCTGCTGTTGAGTGTTTGTCAGTCCTTTCCTTTTGCTCATGAAGACTTCCACTGCCTCCTGTGCTCAAGCTGGTAGATGGCCTCCTCATCCTCCAAATACACTCAGGTAGAAAATGAACCACCCAACCCATTACAACCACAAAAGTGAAGTAGAAGCACAGTGAGGGAACCAAGTACTTTCTGGAATAGAGTAGGCAGAACAGACAGCTGTGATGTCACAACTCTTGCTTCGACCCCTCGACTGCTCCACGTTACTTCACAAACTGTCAAATAGTTGAAGGATATCATAGAAAATAAGTGACAAGCTTTGCTGCAGTGCAACCTTGTAGATTATTGCAAGCAGCATGTTTGCATAAAGCATCTTGCGGCACATACAGTACAGCACAGTAACTCCCTGCCTGGCTGTCCATGCAGTCCTCCTCTCACTGGATGCTTTTCCTTGGAGTTCATTACAGCTGCTCAGCAAAGCCCTTAGAGCTCCTTGGCAAATGAGGAAAGATGGGGAGAGATGAAAACCCTGGGAGCATTGAGTAGTGGGACATAGGCTTCAAAAGCTTCATGGCAATTTCAAAGCGTTTTTATTCTTGACGTCCTGCTCAGTATATCTATCGAGGATCCAGAGCTTCGTTTGAGAATGATAATAAAGGCTGGTTTGTGTGTGTGTACGTGTATGTATGTGTGTGTATGTGTGTGTGTGTGTGTGTGGGGGGGGGGGGGGGGTATTGAAAAAATACCACCTTGTAGGCTTTTACCTGAATAGGAAGAAGATAGTGAACAGCCTAATTGAGTTGTGTTTGCTCAACAGATGAAGATGGAGATGAAGAGAGTACAAAGAAGTGCTAAACCTTTGTAATTACAGTGAGGTCTTGAGCTGTCCCACTTGATTAGGAAGTATTTGCCAAAGAACATGAAAAACAAGTGCAGATCAATTACAATTGCCCAGGGTGCTGTGTTCTGAATGATGCTTGGGTCATCGAGTAGGTAGGTGTGTAGAGTGGATAATGAGAGGCACAGAGGAAGTGACACATTGGTGCAGGTAAAATCACAGTTAGAAGCAATATGATGCTGTACAATGAAGCAGCTGTAGAGACACATTTTTTTTATCAGACATAGATTAAGATAAAATCTCTCAGCAGTAGGAAAAAATAAGAGCAGGAGAAGGTCTCTTCTTCTGGACTTTTGTGGTCACACTGTGACCCTGCTCTTTACTGAACGTTATTATACTGAAATCACACAGAGCACTGCTTTTCATTATGTCATAGCACTTCCATAGAAAGGTACAGAATTTGAACATACATTAATACTGCATTAACTCAGCTTTGGCCTCTTACAGGCAGCCTGACAAGCTATAAACAAAACCACTACACAATGTTACCCATTTACACATTGAGCTGACACAGAGCAACATTAGCTTTCATTTAAAGTAATATGTCTGGCTACTTAATGAATGTAGTTCAATATTCACTATCATTTCTGTTCTGTCTCCATATTAAATATGTTCATTGTAAAGTGTCTTGAGTGTCTCTGCTGTTTGTGGATGTGCTGTTTAGACTCATTAATATACAGGTCTGCTCCTTCTTGATGTTTACCAAAGGAGTCCCTTAGATCAAGCACGCTCTCAACACACGCCAGGCTTAAAAAAAAAACAATCGAAAAGAACAAAAAAAAGTAAAAAAAAAAACAATAATTTTGAATAAAATACATAACCCTGCAGAAATTCCAGTCACATATGGAAGGACAATATGTTCATATTTCACTGTGGTCGGCTTTTCTTCTTGATCCAGTTTTCATTGTTGGATTTTTGAGTTTTAATAAAAGTTCACTAAGGGTAACTGGAGGCTTTCAAAGCCTTTCAACATATGATGTTAGTGTGGTTGTTCTCAGTCTCTGTACTTGTCGATATGGTCTCTGCCCAGTGGTGTGAGGTCCAGATTACTTCCAGTTTGTGCTCCGTTGGATGGTGAGAATCACCGGTAGTGATCTGTGTAAATGGCTTTCAGTAAACCAAAATATCAAGCTCATATCCTTCCTTTCTACTGACTGCGCTCTCTGGAAGCTGTTGTTTTTTCGTTTGTTTTTTGTTTTGTATTTTTAAACTGATGTGATTATCATTCTCTTTGGGTTTTCATTCACGTACACCCTGTCTACAGTGGCACACACTGGTGAATCTCTTGGGCTGTCATGTCTCTCCTTGTACTTGAAATATGTGGTCTTCAAGCACAGATCCACTGAAGGTCACAGATGGTTAAGTTTCATCCTTTTTTTTCCTAGAATTCCCGTTTGAATCACTGAAATATGGAGAAAAAGAACCCAAAATTTTACACATTTGATTTATAGTTTGGTTTGGCAGAGTTGCAAATATTTTGGCTAAATATTTATATTTGTTATACAGATTGTAACCATATTTTTTATTACCTCTCAGTAGTTTGTGTAAACACAAAATAGATTCTCTGACATAGAAGCTAAGGTGAACTGTAGATGGTTGTCTATTGCATCTACAGTTTGTCTAAAGGGCATTCTGTTACTTCTTGTATTTGCTTGCTAGCTTTTCAAAGATTTAATAATTATTAAGACTGTGATATTCCTGAACCAAACATGTCTGTCTACATCAGGTTTGGAGTGAGCTAACTTTATACCTGTTCTGAACATCCATACTCAGAAAGCATACCATCGAAGGGAAGGGCTCTATATGATGGATTGTTCAAATGAGCACAACAGCGCACGCTTTCAGGCATTTTTGATGTTAGACTTACCTGTAGACATAAAAAGTGACAGAAATATGTGTGATGAGTGAAAAACGAGAGCTGGAGGGAGAAGTTTTAAATCTTGAATACTCTCTAACCTCCACATACATGGCTGCCTGCTGTGTGATGAGGCCATACTTGTTGGATTTTTGTGTCAGAGTTACCGAGAACTGACAATCAGACAAGCATTCATCTTGAAGTACTCCATCAATTTAGTACTTCACTCTCATAACGCTGTCGAACTCTCAATGGACAGTTAAAAAAAAGATAAAAATTCATGAGGCAGAGCCAGAGATACATTTTTTTTCTAGGCATTCTTTTTCCTTATGAGGCTACTTACTTTTTATAATATTTTCTCCTACTGATCAAAAATGATAAATTCCTGACACTGTAAAATGAGATGCTTCCTAACCTGATTAGTCCAGGTAATATTAGCATAATTTGGTGACCGTCAGATGCTCTTGACTTTTGGAACAAGCTGTGCATGTTTAATGAACTCTTTCCAGCTCTGTGGGGTTGCCCCTTGAGGTGGCAACACCAACTCCTAATGCAGGTGTAGGCCTTTGTTGTCGAAAGGAAACTGTCTCATCTATTTCTAGAGCTGTTATTTGGCCTTCTGCAAAAAAAATCTTAAAGGGTGAATGTGTGTAGAAAGGGCATATTGACAATGCATATTCCTCTGGTGTGACCCTGTGTTTCTATCTTATCTGCATATTTAACCATGTCTCAGAAAGTCTCCTTTATAGGATAGTTAAACATGCACAGTGTTGGGTGAGGTACCCTCTTGAATAACATGCCAGAGAAATTTAGCTTTTGGCTCCAGGCTATGTTGAATAGTGAGTAAGTAATTTGAATGACTTAAAAGAAAAAGTTTTGAAAATTTTCTGACTTTACCAGGATAAAGTAAGAAACAATCAGCAGTTTTTTCACCTTGTCTTTCATGGCTTTACTATCTGTTTTCAAGGCAGAAATCCTCCTGTCAGCCAGAAGTTGTTTAATTCAGTCCACGGACTGCCTGATGCAACAAAATATTAATTTTCCCCTGGCTCACGTTGGTATTATTTTGTGCTGAGATGCATAGTGAGTGGTTGGTTTACTCAGCCCACAATACCCTGGACAAATGGTTGCGCTGCTTTGCCTCTGAAGTGGGAGGAGAGCAGCGTGTGTGTGTGTGTGTGTGTGGGTGTGCATGTGTGTGTGTGTGTGATTAGCATGCAGGTTGTGTCAGGGCAAAGTTAGCCTCACACCATCACAGCACTCTGTCAATTGTGTCTTCATTTCATCTAGGCGCACTTTGATGTAGACTAGCTCAGTGATATATCCATCCCCTACCAAATCATAGCCCATCATCATTAAACTTGGTGGGGGCTTATATTTCCATTCTGTACTTTCTCTATCTCTGTTGCACCGACAATTGTTATCCATGTATGTAAAAAACTTGTCATGCCTGCTCTGAGATTGTATTGAAGTTGTTCACAATAACTTGTGATTCGGGGTTTAGTTGTCTCTACATCCACAGTGTCTGATTATGAAGCTACGGTCTCTTTTCTGTCTTGGAGGCAACTATTGTTTTGTTTGTTATTAAAATCATGTTCAATTTTCTGTAAACTGCCGGAGCTGAAAAAGAAAAAGTTGCACATCATTCCTTGCATCTGTATGATTGTTTGGGATTGTGACGCAGCATTTGGCGCATTCAGTTAGATGGGATTTATAAATAACCACAATGCCTGTCATTGGAGCTGAGGGAATATTTATAGATTTCTGTGAGTAGTCTGCCCCAGTTGTATTCATTTGAACACATGCAGGCAAAAATACTTTCTCTTTCACCCGTATGGGTGGCCTTCACTGAAAACATTTTTAGAATCATTAAATGCTAATTAATAATGTGTGCTGGGTTTCCCACTGTTATTTTGTTGTTACTTTATACAGACCTCTTGGGATTTGTGGTATAAAACTGTTTTACAATATGAACAGAGGCAGTCTACTGATTTTATATGTCAAGTCAGTTTACTACTCAGGCTTTGAAAAAAAGTTGCATAATGCGTGCTGTGGCTCTGGAGGTGTTTTCCAGAGTCTGAGCAAATTTGTTACATCACACAGGTATCTCTACTTGTTCTTGGAGTCTATAGATTTATTTCCAGTGATGCTGACAGTGTATAGAGCTTTACAAGACCATAAATTTAATGCAAAATCTGCATTAGAGATGCAGTTTCCCAGGACCACAAATGTAGCCATTTACCTGGCAAGGAGGGTCTAGTATTGGGGAATATACCATTACTTGGTAAGGTGTTACAGTAATGTGATTACACTTTTCAGTAACTAGTAGGGAAAGGGAATATAATTTGAACTTCAGTAGTCATAATAGTTACTAATCCCAGTAACACTCTCTTACTTCAGTTTTTTTGAGGGTTGTCTTGTTCACTGTTTTACCCAGAGTAAATAGAGGTAGAGAGGTAGGGGTCTCATATCCGTTTGGCCTCTACGTTTTCAGTGGACAGACTGGTCTGGGACACATTAGCTTGAACCAGGGCTCCAGGTTTGGAAGAGACAGTTAGCCTCTGCCAAGAGAGGCTCCTTAACTCATCAACTAACATTAGTCACCATAAGACTATATTCAGAATCATCTGGATTTGTAAAGAATTGGAGGTTGTGTGAACTGTATGGCTCCAATGTGAGTTGAGGACTTCTGCAGAGTTGTGTTTAGTCTTTTGTACAAACTAGTTGTTAAACTATGGCATCTCATTTACTGTAAAACATTTCATGCCATTTCAACTTTGGACAGCTGTTTAAGTTAGTACTGAGGTAATGTAATTTTTAGCTAGTCTTTTTAAAATGTCTTTGCAAGTTCCACAGCTTCATGCTAGTAAAATACTCAGTTGCTTGAGAGCTCCTAAAAGTTATGTGTAATGTGGTAATTGCATGCAACATGGTAATTCCCAAAGAATAGTGCAGCTTAGTAGGAATTGAACTCCTCAGCAGAACAGCTTTTGCCAAATCATTCACTAAATCAGCTTCTTCAAAAAGCACAAAACCACAATCAAGTCTCCTGTTTTTCAATCAAAATATTTTCTTTGTCCACTAATGGAAGGATTCTTCTCTCATCAAATAAGTATGTGATGTATCCTCGCATTCAGATCTGTTCAACTGAGGTGGGCCAGCTGTCAAGGCCTTTTTGCAAAAACAGCTGTGCCCTGATCAAGACCACTCACTGGACTACAGCAGCTTATACCAGGATACCATCTTATACTATAAGATGTTTTATTATTTTTTATTATTTTTGATATTGCTATAATTCTTGCTTCTTTTAAACAAGAATAACCCGTGAAGACTGTAGTCGGCTAGTACATAATTGCTCATTATCTCATTATCTCCCTGCATCCTCACTAGAATAGAAAAACAGATTGTTTTGTTTGTGCTCTTAAAGTTAGTAAAGTAAGAAATACTAACGAGCATCCTTGATTTCTACTCATTTCTTTGTTTGTATGATCTCATTTATTGACTCTTTGTCTGTTAATTCTCCCGCTGTCTCCCAAACTCTAGTCTGGTGCCTATATCAGAGCTAGTTGATGTATGACGTACAGGGACCCAACAGACTTGTGCTCTTTCCCCTGGGCTAAAGCTGCTGATGATGGGAGGCAGACAGGGAAGAAGCACTAATTCATCACCGTTAAAGGCTGGGTAATAGGGCTGCACCAGTGGCCGGGCTATCACAGGCCTGCTGCCTCCAAAAGGCAGTTAATTAACTTTTCATCGGCTGTGAGAGGATGCATGAGTGTGTATGAGCTCGGCTGATGGTCCTGGATGCAGTCTGTGGAGCGTGGCTATGTAAGGTCCAGTCCGCTGCACCACCAGAAGGCTGAGCTCCCTGGCAGGAACCACACTGGGAGTTTCTAGAGGACATATTGCCACTCTGTTGGTTTAGAGTTGGATCCACACAGATAAATGCCTAGATTATTAGCATAATGGTTCTTTCAATTTCCCTCTGTGTGTACCTTTGGTGCACTAAAAAATTTAGTTTTGCTGAGAATGAAAGTGCTGTGTTTCTCTTTGTCTCACAGCCAAACTTCACAGGACATTGCATCAGATTTGAGTACTCAGCAGCCCCATTCAAGCTGTTTTTTATTGTACCTCAGTATGTTCAGCTGTGAACACCAACATATTGGCTTTGTTTGTTCTTATGTAGAATAATGTAGATCTTGAGGCTGTGTGACCCTCGATTGTTTGTAGCTGATAACTTGATTTATCTGTCAAGCCAGTGTCCTAGTCTTTGATGGTTTTTAATCCAAAAATATGATACCAGCAATTCTCAAACAATTTTTATCTAAACTGGACATAGAGACAGACTTTTATTCAAAACATTCCTATGTCACTGACACGCCTTTATTTGTAATGTTCCTTGTTTCTCCTTAGTTAAATAATACTACTTTTTGTGAGATATCCTATCCCCTCCTGTAGATCGTTTATGCAAACTCAACACTTTTTCATGCTTATCGTTTGCCGTGATAAAATCAGGGGAATGCACATTTCTATTCCAATATTTCTATCAACACCAGTCAGTATTAAAAGAATTACTGTGCTTACTTGCTAATGAATTCTATTAGGTTCTACTCTACAGGTATTTCTGTGTCATTTTTTTGAACATTGTTAAGGCACATTCACTGACTATCAAATTGGTGAGGAAGACTGAGCTGAAACCATTCATAATGCATTACAGTCACGAGGTCTTGCAACCTCATGAAGCAGTTTTTGGACTGGACTAAGAAGAGACTCGCAAGGCCATTTTGAGTCTTCATTGCTTGATGCGCCAATGCTATGTATTGGCAGATGTTTATTTATTTTCTGTCCTGCCTTTTTTCCTCCGACCTGGGCTTTGTAGATGCTCCTGTGCAAGGAGGCTGCATAAATCTTATGCTGATGAAGTCTGTTAAGGTAATCAACTTGTATTTTTTTTTTTAATAAGTAGCAGTGTTGTCATGCAGTCTCTGTTTGGAATCTTAGACACTAAATGCTTTACTGTACAGTATAGAATCACTAAAATTCACAGTTGAAGTATTGTTTCATATACCAGAGATTTACACTCTACAATGAACAGCACTCTGGTTGATAGCTATCACTCTAACTTGACGAGCACACTCAGAGGAGATGAAAGTGAATGGGGAGATTAGGTTTGAGTGTGTTTTTCCTCCCCTGAAATGACCCTTGCGTCCGTACATGTACTGTATTGAATCAGTATTTTTCACTTCATTATCAGGA
Source organism: Istiophorus platypterus (assembly GCA_016859345.1). Lineage (NCBI taxonomy): Eukaryota > Metazoa > Chordata > Actinopteri > Istiophoriformes > Istiophoridae > Istiophorus > Istiophorus platypterus. The sequence continues at coordinate 3,248,753 of CM029117.1, forward strand.
TCATCATTTTTCAGTTAAGCTCACCAAGCAGCAGCTCCCAACTGCTCTGGCCTCCTCCTCCCTCTCTGCCTCTCTGTGATGTTCAGAAGCCAATCGATTGTGAATTTGGCTGTGATGGGTAGTTTTTCTGTGCTCCTCCTGGGAGATGGCAGCATTGAAATAGACTCTTCGGGCCGGGGTTTGGCACCACTGATAAATGTGGGGGTGTTTTCAGAGTGAGCTGCACTGCTGGCCACAGCAGCATCAGCGACATTGATCTCCCTGCATTCTCTTCATTAGCCCCAACCAGATGACATGAAACTACTCAACATCAAAAGAGCCATATGAAATCAAATCTCCCAATGAGTTACTTACTAGACTTACTAGACTAGCAAATGCCCAGCTGGTTTTAACTGACACAATATGTTCCCCACCCATGTTGAATTAGTTGCTGCCCAGTTGCTTTTGATCACATTAAATCAATAAAGCAGCTAAAAATATGTTTCTCTTTCCCATTTAACTCTGCAGCTTGCATGACTCTAGTACAGATATTACCTCCATGAAAATATAATAATTAAAATGGCAGTTAGTAGCTTAGTAGAGCGCATGCATTCAGTGAGGCCAAATAATGACGAAAACGTTGGAAAATTCCCTAACCAGCAAAGTTAAGGAAAGTGATTTTTTTTGCTTTTCTAAATCCTGGATCAGCCACTTTAACCTGGTTCCCACCAACATTTACTACACTAATGGCCCATGCTCTGTCCTTCCAACTCTGGTGCAGTACGTTTCTACTCTTTTTGCGCAATCCTGGGGACAAATAAACCCATGCAAACAACTTAAACAACAAGACATAGGTGAAAACATAACCATCTTGGCAGAGGTTACTAACTGAGGACTATTTGATGGAGGTGTTCATTTTCTTGTGAATTTTTGCTCTGCTCTCAGTTTTTTTTCACATGGGTGCGATAGAAAAAGCAATTTTCCTTCTGCCTTCTGAAACATAATTTTATTCTTTCTTCTTTTTGTAACTGGATAAACCTTTTTCACTACTGTTATGAAATGCAGTCCTCTACTGATATGATGTAAAGAGAAAAAGATGATAATTCATCCCTATAGTCTCTGTTTAACAAGCTGACCTGGAGTCACAGTTCAAAAAGAAAAGCTAAGTTTTTAAAATCGTATTTTTTGTCAATGCCAGCAACAGTAAAGAGTTACCATCCAAACTGGCATATGTTAATGTTATATTCTATATCCTTTTATTTATTCATCAATTAGTTTTTCTTGACAAGGGTTATTTTTGTTCGGCGGGTTTAGAGAGTAACTTCTGTATCATTCAAAGGTCGACAACCTTTCATTTCTTTTCCTGTTTGGAAGGAGTGTGTAATTTGAGATTAAGGGCCATCTGGGAGGGTAGAGGGTGAAATGTAATCCGGGTGTATTCACTTACTCTGTTTCGGTACAGCTTTTGGAACAGAACAACATATTGGATTTTTCCTGCAGGCTTGGTATGTTATTTTCTCTGATGCTGGGGAAAAGCCAGACATTATGCATGAGACTCAGATAGTGGCATTTGTGGCATGTGGTCAGCATCAACAAAAAAGTGCCCCTATCCTTCTGTAAAAGTAGCATGTAAAATCTATAACCTGCAGTCATGCTTAATGAGCTGATGGTCAGCTTAATATACAGATATAAGTCTCCATTCTCACAATGGCCAAACCTACACTGAACCTCAGAACAACACTGTCTTGGTAAATGGCAAATGAGCTGCATTTACACAGTGCTTTTCAAGTCTTCTCAAGCACTCACGGGGTTTTCACTACCGCCACATTCAGCCAGTCACACACATTCAGTATACATACATATACTGATAGCACAGCCACCAGAGGTAATTCGGGGTTCTGCATCTTTCCCAAGGAAACTTGGACTGAAGGAATCGGGGATCAAACCATTGATTAGGGAACGATCCAGTTTACCTCCTGAGCCAGAGCTGCCCCTAATTAGACACTGTTTTCCTTTATAGTGGTCATTATCTGCATCCAAGCCAGCACTTCCCATGAGATGAACTGGAGGAAGATGAAATGATCCTAAACTATGTCAGGTTGCAAGTTTTGAGATTAATGAATTGGACTGACTGTGTTACTATTTTTAGAATAAACCTAATTATGCAGAAAACTATACTTGTTCTAAAAATATGAATAATGAAGCAACGAAGTGATTAATTGTTTCTACAGTGGCACCTGTGTGTAACTGTCAACAGGTGCCAGCATAACAGGGTGAATTTAAGACAATCATTAAGGTGCGACATTGCACTTCAGCTTCAACAAATCATTATCATGTTAATTTGCAATAATTAGTTTAATTATTGTAAACAAACAAGACTTTCGCCAAGAACACAGCTTTTGTGCCACTGGGATGAGGTTTTATTCACTCGATTCCTTTTTTATTTTGCAGGGAATCATCAATTTCTTTTTCACCTACATAGTTTCAGCTTCACAACGGTTAACCTGGTCCAGTAATTCAGTTAGAAAACTGTATTCAGAGCCAGAGGGGAACCTAGTTTGGTTGCCCATAACCAGTGACACATAGCAAAAGATAAACAAGACAGACAGTTTACAACAGACAGCACATGAAACACATACTGCGACTACATTAGTAAAATGAACACATGTTCAATTATACACAATTGAACATAAAAGTAAAAGGCCACCATCAGTGATTTTCTTGAAAATGGGAAGAGTAAAACAAGTAATAACAATGAAAAGAAAACTTTAAAAGACTAAGAGTCGACAACCATGCCAGCTGCTCTGTGAGGCTTTACCTCGGCTCAGGTTTTAATGCTGCTAACATGCAGACAATGCCAGTGCTAATATGCTGATGCTAAGCAGGCTCGCATTTACTAAGTAGCACTAAAAACAAAGTACAGCTGAGGCTGCTATGAATGCTCATAACATTGGTCAAAAGCCGAATGTGTGTGTCAGAATTTGTACTAATCCATCTGATAAATATTAAGATTCCAAAAATACATGAAAATTTTGACCCTCTTTGTGTCCCTAAAGGAATCGTCAGCATATCTCCAAAGTCCGTAGGATTCATCTTCTGGGCAACGTGAATATCTGTAACAAATTTCATGGCAGTTCTTCAAATAATTGTCAATATAGTTCACTTAAAGCCAAAAATATCAACTTCATGGTGGTCCTAAAGGCAAAGGCAGGGGATCATTAAGGATTCGTCCCTCTGAGGACCATGAATGTTTGTACCAGATTTCATGGCTCTCCATCAGTTATCCAACAGACTGGGGAGCTACTGATTTAGAAAATGCATATCCATTATCCAAACAACTGTGGAGCTATTGAAAGGCAACACAGAAATATTAGACTTTCCTGCATTAAATTCTCAGCGGCTAAGTCATAGCATCACATCTGGCTAAAAACCTATCCAGGACTGTAATGTCTCTAATCAAGCAGTATTATTCTCTCTCTGACAGGAAATAGTGTTTTGGATATGTGCTTGAACAGTTTGAAAAAAGATGGTTCTCTACATGTATCCATTCCAGGAGATGAAATTGTGGCCTATTACAGGATGTGTGTATCTGACACTAATGAAGACAAGAGTTAATCCAATATTTAATGGTAGCTGAAAGTATAGGAGTGCACATTCAGAAATATACTGTTCCAAATGTTCTCTGCACATCTTTGAGGACTTGACTGTCACTGAAGATGGCCCAGCTGCAAAGCAAATAGCTATTGATTGCATTAATGGTGTTTTCAAGTGATTTTCTGTGGGTGTGTGTGTGTGTGTGTGGGTGGGTGGCAACAGACAAAGATATAATATCTGTGTGAGATAATCAATCTGATCACAAAGACCACAGGGCGTTTCAGTCTGTACCAAGCATACGCATTATTTGATTGAGAAAGTTGCTATGTATTTGTCATGTGAGGCACTGAACTGTGAAAGAACTAAATCTTTCTGTTTCCACTTGTGATACTCACAGAAAAAGCACATATTATTATATCAAGCCTATAAATGCCTTGCTATTGCCATTAACATGGCCCTTATTTTGTCATTAAGATTGCAACACTATTGTGTGGAAATGCCTCAGGGCACTGCTGCAATATGGTGGAATTAGCTTTGCCCAGGTTTGAAAGAGTATTTGAGTACCTGAGCTAGAGATAGACAATATCCCCATACATTAATCATCGCTTTCAACCTGAGGCAGATTAGAAACATGTTTATTACTGACGGTGAGTTCAACTGCTGCGTTTAGTTAATCAAGTACACCGACAGATACTGTGTAAAGAAAATGTATAGTTTATAAGTATTAAATATTTTAACTTAAGTGGTAAAAGTGAAGTATTTATATATAAAAGCTTGTATTCAAATGATGTTATACCCAGCACTCTGCTGAGAAAATTTTTTTTTTTTAAGAAAAATGTGTTCATACTCTAAACAATTCTAGTCATTTGCTTTCTGTATCAATGTTACCATCAACAAAACTCAACACTCCCTGATGTTTTTGCCCATCGAAAACAGGGACGGCTGTAAAACTTTGATGTGAAGTATTAAGTTTTATTCATGGTAGCTTAACATTGTTTGGGCAAAGTGGAACGCGTGATGTGAATCCTGCTGTACTGATGGAATTAGGACGATGGAAATTGACATTATACCCATTCTATGAAGACAGCAGGTAAACATGGAGGAATCCTAAGTTTGCATTTATCGAGCAAATGGGTAAATGAGACACAAAAGCTTGTCTATAATATATTTTTGTCAGAAATAAAGGCCTGGTACTCTTTGCTGAGGTAAATAAATGCCACAGCATTGCCATTTAAAATTTACATTACATCTTTAAAATAATGTAACTTTCTAAGGAACATATACTCAATTGCCAGTTTACTTGCTCCACCTAGATAAAACTAGTGCAGTCTAATATAATAATCCTGCAGAAAATCGTATACTTTAGGACGATAATAATGGTCAATGTTTTTGTTGAAAACTGTTAGAGAGCTGTTGATTGAACTTCAGTATCATTTTGTGGGATGCAGTTTGTGATGCTCTTCAGTTTTCTGTGTTGTATAGGTTTTTTCCTGTTATTAGGTTTATCCTCATTAATTAAATAGAGTGGATAAAACAACAGAAACACCTGTTACTTAAACACACTTTTCTAAGCTGTAGCATAGTTTTTGTAGTATAATCTTAAAGTTTCACCAAGTGTTGTGGTAGACGGGTCTTTTTCAAATAAAAGCTTGATTGGTGCCTTTGAAGCAGCCAAAGGACACAGTAGTCATGAGGGTAAATCGATGTGGATATGCTGATTAGTTAATTCAGGGTTAATGTGATCACTGATGATGCTCTACTGTCTGCCCTTTGTGACAGAAGGTCAGCCTCCATCTATTAAAACATGTACAGGTTATGCTTGGCTGAGAGCAGCAGTATGCAGTAGGAAGCCACATGAAGAGAGAGAGCTCCTCTGTTTCACTTGTAACTTGGTGGCATGGAGCTTGATCATTTCCACGTTGGTGCTGTTGTCTGCTTTGTGTTGGAGGTAATTAGTGATAGATTGTTTATCAGTGGGAGGGGAGGGTGTTCCTGAAACAGCTTGACTCCTACCCCCCCTCACACTCACACACACACACACACACACACACACACACACACACACACACACACAGAGACATACACACGCACAATCACACCCCTCCTACTGATGGAAAATGCCAGAGTTCAGTACGAGCTTCCCCCTAATGACAAGGGCATGTGTTGCAGTGTGAAGGGCTTTTATTTTCTGACACAAGAGCAATTTAACACATCATGGCACATTGTGAATTAAGTAAAAAAAAAAAACAACAATTATTTTTCTCCCTCCGAACAAGATTCTGAATATGAAATCTGACATCAGACCCAGCCAATGCCAACCTGACCTTTTCCACAAGACCGAACAACTTTATCCACTTCTTTCTTTGGGCGTAATTTTTGTCCTCTGACTTTTGGAACGTTTTTTTACAAAGCCTCAGACTCTGTACTCTTCCTGGCTTCCAGTTCCATTTCAGCTCCCCTGATCCTTCACAGCTCCCTATGTCACACCTTGCATAAAGAAACAGAGGTGAAAAAGAACAATTTGGCTTGTGCTCACCGGTTGTAATTACCACTTTATGGCAGCCTTTGTCGATCTCTTGTACAAGGTACAATCTCATGCCAGATGATGAAAGAAGTAATTTCCTTGCAAATGCAGACCCATAGTCCCTTCTGCTTCATTAAAATGAAAGCGATTACCATGAGCAGGGATTTACCCGTGATGTTGTAAAAAGTAAATCTATTTCTCTACATGTTACGTAACTTTCCGGACCCAGAAGAATGCCACTCGTCCTCTCTCTTTTGCCTCCTCACCACGTGTGGTTACATTACATTACAGTAACTCAACTCGATGGCTGGATTATGCCCACATTCCCTCATAAGGCAAGAACTCTCATAAAGGACAGTCCTATGCTCCTCCACCCTCAGGAGAGCCAGCAGGTGAAGAAGCAGTGTGTCCTCCTTTGGCCATGTGTTGTAGTGGATGATTGGGGTTGAGAGACAGCTGGCGAGAGACTGGGAGGTAGCCAGCTCATCCCTCCGTATTGGTCATATGGAGCCTCATTCCTAACTGACCCTCAGGACAGAGGACAACACCACCTGGCATCCGAGAGTTATGTTCCTACAAACTGAAAAACACATGAACAGTCGTAGTTAAGAATAACCATTCAAATTCTTTCTATCTCTGAATAGCAAGATTTGTTATGGAGCCACCAAACCCTGCTTATTAAAACAACACTTTGTTCGCCATTAAAAGAAGAGAATGAACAAGTGTGCTTTATGTTTTGGCTACAGGGCTAATATCTTTGTAATTGGTGTTAAGCAGCTGCTTGGGCTTTACATATTGATATGCTGTAGCTGCAGCAGTGTGTGTTCCAACCACCTCCTGTTCACAGCATGCTTTTTTAAGGCAGCAGCCCAACATGGTGTCTTGATGTCAGATCTCTGGGAGGGGGGTGTTGAGCTCACTAAAATGTGCCTCACTGTGCCTTCGGGGAGGAAAGACGGGGCTGTGTTGAGCTGTAATTGATAGATTGATGGTTCACCCCTATGGTGCCTCAGGGAATACAACATACCACATACCCCTAGCCCCACACCCCACACACATACATACAGTGAGCATATACAATCATAGAAACACACACAGGTAGATGCTGAGATGCTTCGATCTGGGTTGACTTCAGTAATGTGTCTTGAAGCAGATTCACATTGTTCCACATTTGATGGCATATTTCTTTCAGTGTTTCCTTGTAATCAGTGTGATTGTGTGTGCAAGTGCATATTGATTCCTGCCCCTGCCACCACTCTGGAGGTTAGTTCATGCCAAAGGGGGTAGTGGCCTAGCATGGCATCAGTCAAATTATCTGGTTCAGTTGTAATCAGCTAATCACTGACCGCCAATATGCTTCATCACATGTTTGCTCATTGTCCACAGGCCTCTCACAAGTCAGGCTTTCCTTCCAGGAATTTGCATGTCATCACTAATAAAGAGGGGCTATTTAGTTGATCTTACAAGTTATGAAATGAATTAACAAAATATTAAGAAATGTACAGAAATGTATATAATTATTTAATGTGCTAAATATCCCACCAGAATTCCAATGTTCCGCCCACTCTTTGAGGCTTATGTGGAACATACTGGTAAAACGTTCTGTCGATGTACGTATCAGTAGTTCTTTTCCTTTGGAATAAAATGATATAAAGCATGTTAACATTAGAAAATGGAGCAAAGTCCGCTCAAAATAGGTGGCACTTGAGTCTTGGTGACGTAATGTCTCCTTTGGTAAAGTGGTGTTGCTGGTTGGCTAATCACTAAGGCAATAGCCAACTGGAAACATGCTAGCACACTAGCTAGCCACTATGAGGACCATACCGCAGTACGCAATACATGTACTTGTACCACTAAACGCTGCAAACCATTTCTCTTTTTGAACAGCTTATTATGTAGCAGAATAAGTATGTTATTTTCCTCCGTTATTTACTCTTTGTACTCGAAGATCAATACTGTTGGGAAAGTTTGTCGCTGGTCAACAGTTAGAATTTAGACATTCTAGTTCACCAACTTGAGCTCGGCGAGAAAGATTCTTGGAGTTTTACTTCACCTCAGTGAATACACTGTTGCAGCAAATGTATTTAAAATAATTGACTTAACTGCAAAATTTTGCCATTTAAACTGTTGTTGTGACCCTTTACGCCTTTATCATGTCTGGTCATGTCTCACCTTGTTTTTGTTATGATGATTCGAGCATTACGCGTGCAATGGGTTTGGAGTAAATGTTAAATAAAAGTCGGTCTGAGTTAAAGTTTTCTCTTTATGCACTTATTGGTTATAATGCTGTTGTTAACCCACATTTGCTGCCATTTGAACTTTCATGTTTAATTAACTATTTAACAATCAATGAACTTGAGTAAATCAATTTTACTGTGTTGTCCAGAGTTTTTGTCGACCAACCAAAATGTTTTTTGTGTGTATATTGAATTAAAATTCTTGGCTGCAAATGTTCACACTTTCTTTATCCCTTTTCTTCCTGAAAAGAAACAAGGTGCCATAATCTATAATTGAAGCTAATAACAGATGTTCAAAGGCAGATAAATGGAAGTAGTCCAAAACCCACATTTTTTGACTCTGAACACTTTCTTTAGCCAGCTCCTGCTTCTCATTCAGTTGCTAGGAGCACACTTCCATCTAGCAAGCTATATAATTGTAAGCATCAAGCAAATTCCTGCAAACTCAGACAACTTTTAAAAATACACATGTATCAGTTGGGAAATGTGGCGAATAGCTGTGTTGTGAAAGGCAGATATTTTGAAGATACAAGACTGTAATCTGATAGCAGTAATGCTCATCCATCCCGTGACTGTGCTGCTGAATAGCCAGGTCTAGGGTCAAGATTATTTATTCTTGCTAATCAAACCCTGTCTTTCTTGAAGTTGCCAGATAAACATTTTTACTTCCCCTCCAGCTAGAGGCAGACTTTCGCAGTTGTTGTGCTGGAGCTGGCCAAATATAACTGCGGTATACAATATGCAAAAGACAGCTCTTAGTCTCCTTATTCTGAGGAGGCTATCATGGTAATGAGACTGCAGGCCACAGCAAGGCCACAGTGAAAAGAGTGGGTAATGGTTGTTTCTTCTGCTTTCTGGCCGTCAGTGATTTGCATTTTGTCTCTCACCCATTTCTGCTATCTGTCTAAATGTATTCATTTATCTCTTGCCTCAATTTAACAGATAATATTTCTGTTTGCTGATATAATAAACAGTGTCAGTTTAAATCAAATTAAAAATGGTGCCAATTCATATCTTACTGATATGGCCCAGCAAAGCACAGAATTAGATTCTGGAGATGCATGGTATTAGAATGAATGTTATTATTTGATAATTGCCTCCATTTGGGGATTTACCAAAACTCAAATGATTTTTACATAAGCTGGTACAAGACAGAGATTTTTTTTTCTGCTGTAAGCAAAATCCACAGAAGCCTGACAATTCATTCAGAGTATATACTCATCTACTCTTTTCTTCCATCCTTAGGTGGGATGATACATGTTCCCTGAGAGCCAACTGTACAATACGTTGTTCCTTGGAGCAAGATACATTCTCTCCAAGAAGCTCTGAGGCTACATTTACATGGCTATTTTCTGAAGGAAAAAGTAGAATGTCTGCACACTGGATTACACAGTAGCTCTATATAAAATTATTAAGATACCTTTCTGATATATTTTAAGAGATTACTATGACATAATTTGATATTGGTTTCTTTCAGGTACTGATAGTGTTTTATCAATGAACAAATATATATACAGTATTTTTTTTTTCTTTCTTTATTTCTTTTTTTGGCAGTTATATTCCAGTATTCAGTTTTCAAACACTGTGAATTTTTCAAACTAAATAAAAAACATGGTTTGTAATATATGGGGGATATAAATAAGGGATTTCTTGATTCCTCTTTAGGGCTAGTATGGACTGGAGGAAAAAAGACCAAAAACCCTCTCACTGATCATATGGGCATATGTGTATTGTATTAAATAACACTAATTGTCTTCTCTCTAGATACCTCTGTAGAATGACTACACTCCAACAACTTGGTGACAAAATCCAGTTCTTGTCATGTGAAAAATTCAATTCCATAGTACAGCTGTAGCAAATATGAGGATTCAACATGGTTATCTAAACAAATCAAGTGGCAATCGTTGTTTTGATAGTTGTGTGCTAGGACAACATCTGCAAAAAACCCACTTGTGACTATTAAGAGGTGTTGCTTTGCCAAGGCTCAGAAGAGAGAAGTTTGCCCTAAATAACAATGGAAAATACCCACTTGATTTGGCCTACTCAAACTGCTGAGGTTTTGTTTCAGCTGAACAATAGAATACATTTTTGTCCCCCGTTCCTTACATTGCAGTCATTCTACATAAGTACATCATTTGGCATGATAAGTGTTGTATGAAGATACAGTATTAGGATAAGAAACCTGACAAACTCTATCCTTCTTGTTTGATTTAAGTCACAAAACCTGCTTGGTCAATGTCAGTTAATGTTGACAAGCAACAGAATCTAATGTTGACACTGATAGGAAGCAGCCGTCCTCCAAGTCAGAGTAACACACTTTTCTGACTCAATTCAATTACGCTGTACTTAATGTGCTATATATCATAGCATTTTATCATATCCTAGCATTTTCATACTGACAATTAATCGAATGTGTAATGGTAAAGTCATGTCGCTCATAGTGATGAACCCACAGAGAATTATCACCCAATTCTGTAGTTCAAAGTCAGGTAATTACTTGCAGGGCTCTTTGTGGAATTTTAGCATCTTCTAGTGCATTGTTTTGGTTTTATGGCCCACAAATTTCCAGTTCTAGTACAGTCCCAGCAGATATTTAGTGGAAATCAACACTCTTTTAAGAGGTTGTGCAGTGTTATAACAGTTTCACACTGTCCACGTTGGTTTCTGAGAGATAAGTATTCTAATTTGCACAGCAGTGTAGAGGTCCTTGCAGAGGTCATTTTCAGCTGTTAAAGAAACAACTAATGCTGCTGTTGTTCGGGTGAGGACATATTGTAGGTCACTGTTACACACTCTTGCCTCAGTGCTTGACTGCTGGAAAATGATAGTTCTATCCTCTTCACCCTGATAGTGTATCTTTATTTTTCTGAGTAGTTCCCATACTGTTATATTGTGTGTATATGTTTGTCTTTATTAAAATCCTTCATCAGCTCTATGGACTCTACTAACTGATGGGCTTCTGCAGTGAATTGCAGTGTAGGCTACTACACTGTGAGATGAAGAATAACAATGCTGAGAGTTTCTTGTTTGGATTTATTTTTTGCTGTGAACAAATGTGTATTGCTGAAAAATGACCTACATTTCAGTAATGTGGTCTGACTGAGAACAGTTGTGATATTCAAGCTTCTCCTCACAAGCACAGGATATTTAACAACATCGACATTAACATTCTTTGACTGGGCTTTCGGTTGATGTGTCTGTTGAAATGTCAGCCTTGGTTACTCTGTGGTCTGTGCATTTGCATCACATAGACTGCATAGGTATGTAAATAAACACCAAATCCAAGCTATATAATGTAAACAAAATCTGATCTGACTCTTCCTTATCATAATTAATTAATAATTAACAAAGAATTAATAATGATGTGTAGCCTCAGTTTGGGCTATAACGTGAAAAAGGAACATTTTTTCCTGTCTTCCAAATTCATGCAAAGACTGAATTGAATGCCTCAGCAACTAGTGCTAAGGGTGATTTAAAACCCCGATCGCCACACTTTTGGGATATTTGATCAGTTGTAGCCATGGTTACTGCAGTTTAGGGGATGGAGATGGAAAATAAAGTCATGTAAAAAAAGGGGAGGTAATGATGAAAATCAGAAACAGGCAACAAATAAAAAAATAAACTATATGGTTGAGCCAAAATGAAAAGTGCAAAGAAGACTATACTTTTCAAGTAAATTAATTATTTATAAAATAAATACATTCTCGCACGCAGATAGAGATCGGCTAAAACCAGGCAGGCTGGCAGAGCCTCACAAGCCGTTGCTGCGCTTTAATTTTCAGTCTGACATCCCCACTGAAGAAATGGATGCTCAACTCCAGTTTGCATTTTTTTCTAGACCCAGATAATAGTCATATTAAGTCTTATGTCACATCTGTAGCTGTGGTTCTTTTTGGCTCGCTCCTTTTTCTAAATGGGTGCTTTACTTCCCTTTTTCTTTTATCTCTGATATCATTCCCATATTTATGTGTCCCCACCACAGGTATAGATTTAAGTAATAATGGTACAGACATGTCCTAGCCAAAGTTAAGGTGCTACATAATTGTCCCCACCAATATTTTTCTCTCCTGTTATCTATTATTAATTCTTATTAATTATAATTACACATGAGGGTTAGCCAGTGATGTCTATGCAAAGATTCTAGGTTTGTGAGTTTTCTGTAAAAAGTTGGCTATTTCAATGAGGAGTGATATGAGGGATACCTGACCTAAAGAACTGGCAACTATAAGGCAATACCTAACACTGCTAACTGCAGCACAGGCAGCGGTGTCTGTTAGATCAGTGAAGTTTTGGACAATAGTGGAAACATATTTGAACACAATGTTGACACATAATCACATATACATAAAAAATAAGGTCATGAGTTAAATGACAAACAAATACAAGTGGAAATATTTGAGAGCACCTAGGTATGTGTTTTATGTTTATCTGTGTATGTTACACAGTACATGTATATGTAGGGAAAGAGATAACAAGCAAGTGCACAGACACAAAGCTGGTCAACCTATGCCTTTGAAACTGGTGACATATACGTTACTGTTTCTGCCTCTCTGTCTCTGTTTATATCTGTTCATTCCCCGTATCTCTCCTGTCAATTTGACATGTGTGCTTATATTAGGTGGTTAATGTGTATGTCATAAACTGTTTAAGTTAAAATTTCAAGGACCGGATATAGAAATTAGAGGTGTCACTGCTGAGTTCAGAGAAAAAAAAATGCTGGCAGTTTGACAGTTGGTTTTCATGTTCACTACAAATTAAACCGGAGAAGCAAAGTGATCAGTTCTGCTCTGCTGCTGTACTGCTTCTGCTGCTGAAAGTGCCGCATGTTCTCTTCATCTGTCTCGTTCTTCTTCGTCTTCTTCTTTTCTAACATCTAAGCTTCCATTTGCTCTACTTTTACGTGCTGAATGCAGGGGATGTAGTGATAGATTTGAACACATTGAGTCATTTGCACAGCAAAGGCATAAAGCAGATCCATTCAATGCTATGACGGAAAATTGGATTGCCATGTCACTCAAATTCAATAACCATATGCATAATCTTGTCTTGGATTTCCAATTGAAAGAGGGAAAAATGTCAGAATTAAGATGTTGCAGGCACTGCAACAGTAAATCGAAGGGCAGGCTCGAAACACAGAGGGCTTAGATCATCTTCTTCTTAAAAAGAGAAACACATTTTAAGTTATTTAAACCATCTCCACACAGGCTTTAAGTCTGAGAGCAGCAGATTTGGTTCAGCTGCATGTGTGAAGTGTGAAGCATCCAGTAAGAATAGAGGAAGGGTTGCAAAGCTGCGTAGCTGTGTGTGTGTGTGTGTGTGTGTGTGTGTGTGTGTGTGTGTGTGTGTGTGTGTGTGTGTGTGTGTGTGTCCATGTTTAAGCGCAAGTCAATTGGGAAGAAAAATGTAAAAATCTGTTGCCATTATTCACATCATCTGTCAGTTCTGAACAGGAGTGATTATTTACCCTGGTTCTAGAGTCTTGTGTTATGTTCACAGGACAGTGTTGGAAAAGAATAACCTTGATTCCTTGATAACCTTGAAATTGCTGAGCTTACATGAAGATTTAGTTGTTACTAAGTGTGGAGTTTTTGTTTTGGTCGAATGTTCACAAATAGCTGATATGATTAATTTTTTGAAGACACTGACAGGACCATTTTTGTTTAGGTATGAGGACCTTTTGCATCGTGAACATCTGTGCGCTTTGCCTTAGCTATTGTTTATTAATTTAGAACATAAGGATCCACTCAAAATAAATAGTCAGACAAGATGAACAATCTTGTTTTATTTCACAAATTGTCCTCTTTTAATTAAAATGTTAAAGTTAGAAGTTCGTCATTTATGATTGCATTATCCCCTCAGAGCAAATTTGCATGATTACTTAGAGCTGCAGAAGAATTCAAGAGAAGAGTGCAGAAGTTATGAAATTACCTAGAGATTTATAACAGTGGTTCATGTCTTGTTTAGCAGTGCATAAAATTAATAGTGAGTCAGAGCAGATAAATCAATAACTACGTTTCTGTTTTAGAAGAGAGGAAGAAACTAAAATGATTTATGTTTTGGTTCACTCTGAGCAGAGCTCTGACATCAATAGCAATGCTCAGAAAGGAGTAGAGGAAACAGTTTCTAATGCTCTGCATTCATTAGCCTACTTCTAAATCAGCTACTGTTTTGATCCACAGTAGCTAAAATGTTATGCATACAGTGTGACCTCCTTTTGTCTGAGTAAAGATTCAGTTCAGTTCAGTTTTCATGTTAGAATTTAGCAAAGGTGGGTGTGCATGTACATCATGTATTTGTATGTATACATGCATGTGTGTGTGTGTGTGTGTGTGTTTTTATACAATACAGTAATCAATTCCTTAAATTGACTGTTTTTTGTGTTGGAACGGTTATTATATAAAAACACAACAGCCCCAAAACTACCTTAATACAGCCCCATGCAGACCACTTCAACATGTAGAGAAATTCAGAGCTTGACTGGCATGCTGACAGGCTGGTTTTAGCAAACAGTAAATGGAAAAAGCAGTGATACTGTTATTTTTTAGCATAATATAGTGTTTCATCTTGTTTACATGCCACAGGATTTGTCTGGTTGTAGAGGAGTGATGTTAAATTCATCACTAGATGGCAGTTATAAAAGAGAAGACCACTTTCACACTTTCAAGTCCTTTCTTTTGCAGGTGGACATGAAGGGGTGGGAGGCCCTCCTAGGTCTGAGGCCATATTGATAGTTTCAGTGGGTTACTTCTAGGTTTTTATTCTATTGGACCCAGAAGCAGAGGCCAAAGCAGGAATGTGGTTTAGGATGGTTTATTGTGCAACAGGAGAGGGGCAGGTTGAGGTGGAGCCTGGAAACAGGAGGCTGGGAATCGATTTCTGTACATGATTGGACTGAAGCGCTGGAGACAGCAGGTGTCGTAGAGGAGCACACAGAGAATCTACACATAGAAAGCGAGAGTTAGAAAATAAAACTAAAATGAAAAAATGTATTTTGGAAAATGCTAGAAAGCACTTAGGGGTTTAGAGAATTGGTACCACTTAGACAGAACAATCTGGAACTAGAGAGTTGGGCAGGTCAGGATTTATGGTGGAGTTGTGATTAGTTGGATGAGATGAGATGCAGGTGTGCTCCTCTGCAGCTGCTGGATCAGGTGAGCCACGCCCTCTACACACACTGGGTGTGTGTGGGATAGAGCGAGAGAGAGAGAGAGAGAGAGGACACACACCCTGGAGGGTTGTGGCTGGAACCCTGACAGTTTATTGGGCAAACAATGATGTTTCCCATCTCTCACTAAGACTCCACGAGTGCCAGACGGTGGGAGTCAAGGTCAAATTGGATTAGACCCTTTCAATATGAAACTGTTCATACCATTGACCTTGGGAATTGTTCAATTGTAATTCAATTTCAAGCCCATACAATCTGCTGACTGATTACTGTAAGCATTTGCCATAACACATTCCTCACTTCTTGTTGTCACACCGGGAATGGATATCTCTTCCCTGAACCGTAGAACATTACCACTCTCCAACTCTGAATGTCAGATAAAGTTGTTTTCATAATGCAAAGTCTTAAATAATCAACTCTCATTTGTGCTGTAAGCATCTGTTATTTCTTTATTCACTTGGCTGTGACAGCTTGCTGTCACACTTTCCATGCAGTGGAATGGAGGATAATTAACTGTAATGATAATGGCTGCCATTTGCTATTTCAATTAGTATCATTTTAATCATCATTACATTGTTGTCTGGCTGTGACATGAAATTAATAGGATGTGTGATAGTGTGTACATAGTGTGGGCAATGGCAGTGGCTCGACAGGCCCGAGAGGAGCAGATTCCTGCTCTGCCTGCTGGAGACAAGTAGGGGAATTGCTGGAGAACGCCAGGAGTGCTACTCTTTACTATCAAGACCTTCTTTTAATGAAATTTAACTAAAGTTATACCAGACTTTGGAATACTTTTCTAGAGTTTAGACAAAAATTTTTCCACCACAAAATGAGAGCAGACCTAAGCATGTGCCACTCAGTTGAGCTGACACATTAAATGAGAGAGGGATCTCATTGAAAACTGGTTTCTACAGTATCTGTTTTTCATGCAAAAGGATGCAAGACTCTGTCTGTATAAACGTGCATCTCCTTGGAGTTAGTAATCTCATAAAATTAGATACTGGATGAGTTGGATCCACCATTGAGCATGAAACATAAGCTTTGTCACAAGCCCACTTTACATATATTTGCACTATATATAGTCGCCTGTTGTGAAGAATGTCAGTCAAGTTGTGCCTTCATGTAATACATTTGTTCTCTCAATGCCTGAGTCTGGCTCATTCTCCACTTTGCTGGAAGAACTCTAAACCCTGTATGTGACGCCAAATACATGTTTGGCAGGACGTCTGTTTCTGTAAATGCAGATTTACAGAAACAGAAGAGTTAGGTCTTAAGTCACAGTTTTAGCCGTAATTCATTTTTGGCCTGTCACACACATTTTAGACTCATGCATATGTATATTTTCACTTTTGCGTAGACACTCTTTGCTTACTATTGCAAACATACTTTGCACACCTTTTGAGTGAAATGGTAAATGTGCATTTACTATACAAGCCACATTCACCGGCTCACACACACATCAATACAGCACTTTTCTATCACTTGCACACCGATTATACATCAGGGGAAATTTGGGGTCAGTATCTTGCTCAAGGACACTTAGACATGTGGACCGGAGGAGCTGGGAATAAAACCTCCTACCCTCTGATAAGTGGACGACTTGCTTTACTTCAGAAACCACATTATACATGTATTCATTTTTGAACTGTTCAATAAAGGACATTTGGTTAACTGTGTGAGTTTCTGCCCAGTATAAACAAGCAGAAACTGGAGTTGTCCAGGAATTATATACTGCCCACCATTCAGCACTGGCCTTAATGACCCAATTAATTATAGATGTTATACAATTGCATTATTTAATTTGTATTTGGGAATATTCATGTCTTTTCACATAATGATGGAACATTACTGCCACACTTACAGTGAGAATCATAGTCAGTGCAGTCTGAAGTTATGGCTTGTACAGCTTTCCCTACAGCATTTAAAAATATTAATAACCCAAACATGAAAAAGTCAGTGACAGGCCAATATATTGTTGACAAAAGACAGTGTACTTTTACCTGTCAAAAATTGTAGTTTTTGAAACTGCACAAAAAAATGCAACAGTGCATCCTAATGTTTTAACAAGTATACTGGCATGTTAGTCCTGTAGGTTTTGATTTCAGGTATCTTAGATTTCTTTTCTTAACTTTTTTGTTAATTAGTGAGAGTTCACACTTTGCAGTGTCTTACCCATGCATACATTACTGTTCATGTTTATTTGATCTTTCAAGCTTCACTGCAGGTTTACTTCTTTACTGGCACTGATTAGTTAATAGACCGACAAGGGTGTTTCTCACCATGCATATGAAATTGCTTCCAAAGCAGTAATTTACATGAGGGAGTGTAACTTGCAACTTGGTAATTAACAACCAACAGTTTTGACTTCACCATCTTTATGTGATAAGCCAAATAACACCTTTTCAAACATAGAGCTCTTTATGTGTGGAAATAAGTAACCTCCCTGTTGTTCTGTGCTTTAATCCAACTGTAAAACCACTCATAACAGGTCTCTGTCATGTCAGAATGTCGTGCACACTTGTAATGACAGGGCACAGAATTGTGGCCCATAAATGAACTTTGCATAGTAAAATAGTTTTTCGGCTATCAGTCAATCATCAGGCCTCTGAAGGGAGAGATGAGTTTGAGGATGGGTCTTCTGTTGACTAACAAACTCTAGTCCAACGCTCAATGTCACACATTGCACGCAGCTAGGAGCTTCTAATCAAGCAACTGACCTATAGATCAAGTGGCAGACTGTGAGAACACAAGCTGTGCATGAAAAGCAGAAATTCAATAAACTATCAAACAAATTTTAGATGTGCCGCACAAGAGAGGAGGTGAGTTGAGCGATTTTGGAGCACTTGACTGTAGACAGGGCTGTCTCCATGCAACGGGCCTGAAAATGAATTATTTAGGTGTGCCTTTGGCCTAATGTGAGCCATGACCAAAGTAGATTTTAGATTGAAAGTGTGTTGACACTGTCCTCTTGCTCTAGAGCAGAGGTCCAGAGGGACATATGGGACAGGCAATATTGAGCAGTGAAAACACACTGCCCTCTTTTGGTACAAGCCAGCCTGTATCCACACACACACACACACGCACACACACACAGGCACGCATGCACACCCGAACACACATGCACATCCACACACACACACACGTTTGGTCTATCTTCATGAAGACACTCATTGACATAATGCAATCCCTAGCTCCTTACCCTGACCTTCACATCACAACTAAATGCCTAATCCCAACCCTTAAGCCTATCCCAAAAAGTTCACACTCCAATGGTTTACAAGTACATACAAGTACACACACACACACAAACACACTCATCAGAACAAATACAGAAAGTCTCTAGCCTTATAATCCATTCCAGTTATTAAAACCATTAAGCCTTCCACTCAAATGATAGTCCTGACAACACGGGGTCACACTGGTGAAATAAATCATCTTAAACAGGCAAGACATTTGATAGTCTTGTCACTTTGTTTTGTTGAAAACATGAACACTGCAGTGACATGTTGAAATCTTGAGTGGGCTTTCTAATTAAGGTAATGAAACATGCAACTGTGTGATCTTGCACAGCCCCAAATGGTAGCAAGAGGGAGCAGGCTCAAACTTAATTTTGTGGACTTCACTAGCCAGGACTCCTTTATGGTGATGTCAGGACTAAATGTCAGATGGGGCTGTTAGAATTTGTGATTGGTGAAAAATATGTGATGACTTTATTGGATAGAGCTTTTATTACACCTACTAGTTGCAGCATGTGGTCACACTAAAAATGCAATATTTATTATGAAGACAATGAGTTGAAACTTGCTGTAAACGCTCCGTCCGCCTGGGGGGGAGAGACTTCTTCAGGCGTTAAGTCTCTCTACAATCTTCACTGAGTACCCACATTCATATCATCATTTGATGTATTGTTATTTTGAAATAATTGATTATAGTCATTTGAATTCCTTAAAGCTCAATACCTTTTTAATAGTTTTTTTTCTAAATCACTCTTAAATGTTTACAGTTGACAAATAAAGGTTGTAAAGTAAAAAGTACAATCTTTCCGTCTGAATGTACATACAGGCCTATTCGAGTCTTTCCAGAAAACGCCTGTATAATGGTAAACACTGATATACTACTACCTTACAAAGTTAGCAGTTTCCTTTTTACGCATAAAGCAGATAATCAGCTACATTAGCACTAATTTGAGGTTTTGTCGAGCTAAAAAATGTTCACCAACCCCTAGATAAATGTTTAGCTCTTTTGCAGCTAAAAAACGTATGGTCTCTAACTAACTCATTTTGTCTACTGTTTGATGCTTGCAGCTAGTGGACAGTAGGTTTATTTGAGCTTTCAGCAAGAACTGATGCCAGGTTCTGCTGGAGATGAGGTTAAAAAAGAGCATTGAGACTGAACTAAAACATTAAAGCTGCAGGTTGTAAAACTAAAAAAATAAGTTGAAAGATGCCAACACAATCAGTGGGTTCATAGCTGTGAGTGACACCTCTCATATCACACATTATTGTTTAATCAGTTCTTAGCATAAGGAATATTGATATGTACAGCATTAAGGGTGAGTGTGGCACAGGTCTAAAAAACGGACACTTGCATCCATCCTTTCTCTGCATCTTAAAGGCCCAGTTTAGCTGACCTGTACTGGTTCTGCAAAATGTGAGATCTGAACCCAATCTGCTACCTTAGCCTATATTTTTTATCAATTTCTTTTAAAAAAAAAAAAAAAAATTACTATTACTTAATGTTAGCTTTCAGGCTAATTAAACATGCCACATGCTTTGTCCTTTCCTCTTCTCACTGGGTGTTGCCCATGTACTTGCAACCCATTACACACAGGAATACGGGCAAAGTAAGAGCAAGTAAGAGAAACATCTGTCAATAAATTACATGTGAAAATGTATCTTAAACCGGTCTGAAACCTGATAGTTTGTCAGGATCTTTCAGGCTGGGTAGCAGAACTATAATGAGATGGATTTTACATGTTTCATCTGACCCCAACTGGAAAAGTTTTGGTGCAGATGTGACAGGAAAGCCGGAGGAGGGAGACAGTGACCGCAGAGATAGGAGTGGTCCTTTAACAACTTTCCCTCTATCAATCACACACATAGGCACACAAGCACACACACACACACACACACACACACACACACACACACACACACACACACACACACACACACACACACACACACACACACACACTCATTCACACATACCTTGTCCATTACTGCTGCTTACTCACGATCCTGTCCTCACTGCCGTGGCTGCAAAGAAGTGATTAGCAAACCAATGAGACAATCTGCCAAATCAACAATCTTGTGAGTAAATTGCCACTTCATATCCTCTTTCCCATTTTGCTTTTCATGTTTTCCGGACTGCCAGCCCGGTAGTCTAGTAACTGGGGTGTTGATGTTTTAATTAGCCCTCGGCTTTTTTTCTCTGATTAAGAAGAGTCCCCACATCTTGGTCTTTCAGTTGGTGCCACAGCAATACGACTTCATAGAACCTCTCGCTACCTAGAGAAAAAATACATCTCTTCCAACTCTACACACACTCTACGTATACACACTTCACCAGCTTCCTCCATGACAGTGGAGAGTGAAGGAGACATCAGTGTCTCAGAGCTCTTAAGCACCATAGGTTGTGAGGTAAACCTGGTCTTCTGCTAAGAAAAGTAAAGTATAATAAGAGATCATATTCTTAAATATTTTCGAGCAGCTATGCTTTATAGTTTTCAATGTCAAGTAGATTATAGCACAATCTTTTCCTTGCAATAGATGTATCCATTGTTGTTTAATCTACCAACTGCCCAGAAGCAAACCTTATTGACATTATACCAGCAGACATGTCCAGCAGTATTCATCATAAACTTGTCTCCTTCCTATAAGCTTGTTACACAATGGACCATTAGGCTCATTCTGACAAAGGATTAGAAACGGTGAGGATATCTCTCATCAAGAGATAGAGGTTTGAGATGCCTGATGATTCTCCTTTTAATCAAAGTTTGGCATATTTCACAGCCCAAATATTTGCTCAAAGATCATAGCACTGCACAGAGCACAACACAGCATAACTGTGGTTTTGCTGGATCAAGCTTGTTTCCATCTCTACAGTCTTTCTGTCTAATCTCTGCTTGAGTCCAGACCAGGTCAAAATTGACGATGTCGTCCTCAGCATCGTCAACCCCAGGCTCCCTTTTGTTGGAGACAGACAGACATTGGTGCTTATAGCACAGGTTCAAGTTGCTAAATCCAGTCCAGTTCCCCAGAGACCAATTCCCAATGATAGATCAGGCCAGAGATGTTACTGTCAGTGTCACTCTGGTCTGTATGTCTCTAAAGATGCATGGTGTTTGTGCTGTAGAAGCAAGATGGTGGCCCCCGGAGGTTCTGTTCATTGCCTGATGTTGAGGGATTGTTTTAGCAAATCAGATCACATGCATACACCATGCATTGAGCATGTGCATCAAGCACTATTTGTCAAACTGACAAACTCACCCCCAGTACAATTTCTCCTCGTCTGTGAGTGAACTGAAAGATCCCCTATCTCGATCAGCCCCCTTCCCTAAGACTAGACGGCACCAAGGGGGAGGCAGCGTTGGTCTTGTGGACATGACAATGGTCTCTCTCTCTCTCTCGTGTCTAAGTAGAGGGGCGCTGAATGTCACCAAGTCTCCCGAGAGAGGAAGGAAAACATCTTTGCTTTCAGCCATCGCTGTTGTCAGGACAACACCTATAAAGGCCTTGCCTGTGATTGATGTTTCAGCACTTCCTTCCATCTTGCAGGAGGTTCAACCATCTCTGCACAGTGTGTATTCCTGTGAGGAATGTGCAGCCGAGAGTGACAGCATGTGATACATGCAAAACATACTTAGCAGTCACGTTATCTGCTGTGTGGTGATGCGGCTTTTCTTTTTACTGTTAAGCCATTTGCCCACTGCCTTTTTCCAGTCTTCCTTTGAATCAAACGATAGCATGATTAGCCCCACCCCCCTCACCTATCACTGATTAGGGCATACATCTTCCAGAAAGCTATAAAACGTCAGTCTAGAGCTGCAGTTAGATGGAAGGCATGGTTGAGAACCTGTCGGTGCATCCTGGCTAAAACCAGCATTTTTCATCTGCTGTTTAACACTTTCTAAGAGAGAATGGGGCAGAAAATGCTAGACCCATTTTTCCTGACATGATGTGGTGTCACTCAGCTGAACTGTTCTTCCTTGATAGTCCTTTTTTACAGCTGCTTACCCTGAGAAATGCTGATGCACTTATACCACTTAATATTGGGCTGTTGGCCTGTGTGTTGTGCTAACATTACTATACATTGCAGGCAGCTGATGGAGTTTAGTACTTGAACAACTGTCTGCCATTGAAGAGCTACTGAGCTGATTCTCTGCAGAAAAACCCTCCATGTCATGTTAATTTAATTGAATAGCTGCTGTCTAATTTACTGCTCCTTTGTCTGACTATACTATTTTCCTGCAGGACACATCAGTAAAGAAATTAGAGGTTTAGAGAGGCTAATCCCTGGTACCGTTACCTCTAACAGAGCTGCATTTTCAACAAACATCTCCCTATTTACTATGTCGTAGACTACATTTACTTTTGACCATATTATTTACATGTCAAAATTGTGAGTGTCTACTATATAGTAGAGTATCCACTATTTAGTGCTGCAGAAATTCAACATTGGAATGAAAAAAACATCTGCCTTATTTACTTGATATTTGGAAATATGCATGTTAGTTTTTTGTAATAATGATGGAGAATTACTGCCACATTGACAATGCAAATTATCATCAGTGAGCCCCCATTTACATTATTTACGCCAAAATTATTTAAATTCCAAAACCAGGGTACCTACCATTTTGATGTTATCTACTATATACAGGCAATGTGAAAAGTGCAGCCCCTGTAAAACTTTCAGTGATGAAGCAAAAATAATGATGATTCATTTTGTTGCGTCACTGGCACAAAATTAAACACAATTCACTGTACACCACTGAATAAACTATAATCTATCAACTATATAGGGAAGAGTGGATGAGTGAACAAGGTATCGATAAGGGCCTCAGACCAAAGGAGTTTTTTTAGAGTAAGCAGTTTCCACCAAGGCCTCCATTGTATTCAGTGTAAATGTGGCGGCAGATGTGAACCCAGGGTTGTCAGCAGTGGCAGCAGCAAGGGAGGAGGGTAGCTACCACTCTCGTGAACACATGGCTCTGTGCCGCTGCCATCACAATTCTTTATCAACTTGTTGCCCCAGCTTGCTGTGTGACCATGGCAACCACAGTCAGGTGAACAACACAGGAGCATATTTTACAGGTACTGAATAATCTGAATGACATTTCAACAGCAGAGAACAGTTCAAAGACGGTAAAGAGGAATGGAGCAATATCAGTGTCAAAATCTGATTATCCAGTCTGAGACAATAGACATTGCACATCCGCAAGGGGGGCGGCAGCAACAACCGCCCGCTGGCTGAAAATCTTGTGTTAGCGTGCCAACAGTGGCTAATTAGCACAATACTCAGTGCAGGTGAGGCTGATTTTAATGTCAGTTTTGCAGGTCATTAACCAAAATTAACCAAAATTTACGTTGAGGAAAAATTTTGACCTGATCATGGCACAAGATGGAATGTAAGGGGATCGCCAAAGTGACTATAATTCATCCTGAGTGTAACATGAATGCGTTACCAAATTTCATTGCAATCCACCATGGCAATAATGTTAAAGACTCTTACAAGAAAACAAAGAAATGACAAGTTGTGGAATCACCAAAATCGATCAATGTCTGTAAAATTTTCATGGTTATCCATCCAATCGTTGTTAGGTTATTTCAGTCCAGACCAAAGCGATGGAATAACTGTCCAGCCAATATTGCCATACATGCAGCCACATCACACTCTAGGCAAAAAAAACATAGAAAAATAAACTACATTTATTTTTCTGACTTTTCACCAGTTTTGCTTTTACTTGTGAAATAGTGGATAGTGGAGACCCCCTTCTCCTATCGTTCTCCACCAAACAATCCAACAACCGAAAGGTTATATACAGCAGCATTAAATGTGAACGTGATTAAGGCCTGTACCTGCCCAGGTTTTTGTACAATGCTCAATTAGCTGCAAAGGATTCATCAGCTCTTGATGAAAAGTGCAGAAGGGATTTGATTCCCTGATGCCTTTCCCTCTGTGGACCTGCCCTCAACACAGGTTTCCATAGAGACCCGACAGCCAATCCCCTCTCCCCTTCTCAGTACAGTAGTACAGTGAGCCATTGAATAGAATGTTTTTTAGTTTCTTTACAGTGAGATAACCTTTGCTTGGTCAACAAACTCAATGTACAAATACAAACAAAATGGTGAGCTGACATATTGCTGATGCAGCAGACATGACACATAAATATCTGAGATGATTTGAAAAATTAAACTATTATTTGATATATCTACACCCACAGACCATAGTAAAAAAAATGCAAGTATGATTATATTGTATTGTTAGAATTGTATTTCTTTTAGGATTTGCTTCATGAAAAAAATCAAAGCAATAAAACCGGTGCTAAATACCTCACACATTAAAGCTTCACATAAGTGTCATTTAAATGGCATATATATGCAATAGAGAGTATGTGCTTGGGCTTCTGCTAATGAGATATGTGGCACCAGTTAAATCATGAAACTGTTTTACATGAGCCATCATACCTACTGTCATTAAGCTTGAATGAGCAGCACGTCAGTCAGGGTGTTTTTGCATGTGTGGGAGTTGGTGGGTTACCAAGGGAGCTTTATCATGCCAGTCAGCATGAGTGTCAGCTCTCCGTTCTCCTGCTCCCCCAGACCAGACACAGAGGTTTCCAGCTCTGCCATGATTCACAGACACCACAATCACTTGTGAGTACTAGTGTGAATGTTGTATGCTGGTCGATTTTGGGAATTAGGTGGTGGTTAAGAAGATCTGAGAGTTAGAATTTCCATCAAAAAGGTGTACTTGTACTGTAATAGTGGAAAATGTTTAGAAAATGTTTAGAAAATGTGCACAGATAGTAGGTCCTTTTTTTGGAATACAAGCAATCAAATAATGATTTATTTTATGGTTAATTTTTTGTTACCTATCTATTTATGGAGGAAATTGATTATAACAAACTTTAAAAATAGAAAATGCATAGGGACACATAGCTTGTTGTGTGTGCTGCTACTTGCATGTGCATGTTTTTTTGTGTGCGCATGATGTCAGCCCAAACACCCACAGATGCAACCATAGACTAAATGCCCTCCAGTCTTTTTTGCTGCACCAACAGAAGTAAAGGTGGACAGTCTTTGCGTAGCAATGATGATGTCACGCAACCGAGACTATTTTTAGAAAAAGGGTCTCAAGAAGATTATATTTTTTTCACCCTTTCCTAGAGTGTTATTATTATTCAGAGCCTTTTAACAGTGCATCCTCTTCTCTCTGCCTGTTTAATTCCCATTTGGTCAAATTGCAACCTTCAGTTGTAGCATCTCATGGTAGTTGTGAGGCTAGTTGCATACACATAGCCTCTTTGGAGTTTTTTTCCTCTAAAAAAAACACAGAAACACAACAAAATATTTGGAAGTTATGATAGCAGAGTCCAGGCAGAAAGCCGTGAGAGACAAAGAAAGAAGTCTAAATCTATGCATTTATAGAATATTTATATATTCTACAGAAAACATACAAAATTTTCTGATGTATAACAACTGACATAATGGATTAATGACCACTGCTTCACTATGCTAATATTTATGAAGGTGATCCATATTAATTTGAAATATGCAAAAAATCTGGAATTATTCATACCTTCAAGACAGACTCAATACTTACTACTTTAGAGTATTTATATTGTGGTTTAATGTATCAGACTTAGAGTATATGATATATCTCACCTTATCTAAAATGAATGTGTTGTGACGCTTACTAAAATATAGCAAATCAGTCTAAGAAGTACCTGGCAGCATGATTTTTTCCAGGTCTTGTTGACCTCATTTTAATCCCACTACCCGTCTGTCCAAAAAGCTCATCTATTCCTCCCAGGACGTTCATTAGTCTCTTTATTTTATCTGGCATCCAGGGAGTCACATAAAAGTCATATTTTCTGCTTCACTAATGCTGGATTGCATAAGAAAGAAGGAGTCTCCATCTGTTCCACCCAAGGCCTGCACTAAGCAGGGTTTTCATCATATTACCACCAGCCCCTCCCCTCTCTCAGCCTGGGCACAGCTGCAAAGCCAGGGCTAGTTCAGAGCCAGGGATCGCCTACGATGGCTGATCATGTGACTCACCCAAGCTCAAGGTCGCTGGTGGGTCGCTGGTGGGTCAGCCACAAAGCTCATGGCTCTTTTCTAACTAGTGGTGACATCGTCATAAAAATGTTTACGTGGTTTTAAACCAGCAAGTGCCCTTTAATAATATACTTGACAAAGAACTGACTTCAGAACTCACCAATCATGCCAGCAGTGAGACATTTGTCTCTCCAGCCTCTCAAATATAAGTTTCTCAAGAACTACGGAACCTTTAAGTGGCTGTCATCAGCTCCTCATCCGTTTTTCACTTGCTAGGCAGAGCAATCCAGACCTAATCCAATCTCTACTGACACAAGGAAGTGTGGAAATCAGATTGGGGGATTCTCTTCTCTCCTTACAAGCTCAGTGAGTGTCCATACAGTAGATGAGTTTCTGTGGTCATACAGCTCTGTTGGAAATAGCTGGAACTGTAATGACTTTTTGTC
Source organism: Istiophorus platypterus (assembly GCA_016859345.1). Lineage (NCBI taxonomy): Eukaryota > Metazoa > Chordata > Actinopteri > Istiophoriformes > Istiophoridae > Istiophorus > Istiophorus platypterus. The sequence continues at coordinate 3,275,983 of CM029117.1, forward strand.
TCCATGACCCTTCATAGCATCAAATGATGGAAGACGTGTTCGGTGTATATTGCAGTTCGGAGTTTCTTGTGGAGCAACTGATTCTCAGGAGTTGGGCTTTGGGGTAATGGCATGCATTTCTATTTCTTCCATCTGTAAAGGTGTCTTATTTTAGACTTCCACTGTAGGGCACCAAAGTTTGAGATTCAGTATCTTCCAATACTGGTGGTGACTGAAAGTAAACTAGATTTTTTTCATGCACAGAACAAAGTGTCTAAATTATCAATGTCAAAATGCTTGAAGTAAAGAAAAGATGAGTGAAGTTTTGCTGTTTTGAAGACGTTGTATTTCCAGTTGTTCATGCAAGAGAAGTGAAAAAGAAGAAAAACATGAACCAGTCAGTAACATTTTATGAACTAACCTTATGATGAATGTGAATGTGAAATTTGATTTTACAAAGAAATTATTTTCCCTCTGGAAAAACATTGTAGAAAAGGTAGAAATCTGTACTTAAAGCTTCTTTTTTCAAAATAATTCAACTTTTGAAGAAGAAATTATTCATTCTTCCTCTTTCAAATGAAGAGTTGAATTTCTCAACTCAAACTGAGCTTTTACACACTGGGGTTTTGTTGCCTCAGCCGTACCTGGTCTGATCTGACCAGTAGTTTATAGATATTATTGATATTAGTGAGCCAGTTTGTTGTCTATATAGATTCTTTTCTACCTGGACAACTGCTACATTTTAGCATTTGCCATTGTTCTGTATTTACTGTTATGGCCAGGCACACTGTAACATCAGCATTCATTTTTAGTTGTGTTTCTGGCCACAAAACCAATACTGTATGTCCAGAATTCCCTCTCCTTTTAAGTTTTGTTTCAGTCTCCATCAACTCTAGAGGAAAATATCTGACTCTTTGGCTGCCAGATTTTTCTGGAGCTGTTCACCGTAGGTGGAAAATAATTTTGAGGTCATTGGTCACTATGATTGAGTTTTAAAATTATACACAATTTTATCTGTTTTTATTATAGAAATAGTAATTAGTGCAGATTTAACAAGTGTTGAATAGATGGACTTTTTTTACATAAGCACTGCTGATGTAAATTTTAATTTCTGATGCAAAGTATTCACTGGTAATATTTTTAGGGTTTTGGTGTGTACATAGTGTAATGGTCTGTTGTGTTGTGCTGCACTTACACGGTTATTTCAGACCGCTTATATCTTTGGACTCAATCAGAGGAAGCAGTAATAATATGGTAAAGTGTTTTCAAACAAACTGATGAATTAATTAATATGTAAGGACTCGTCAGAGAAGTGCTTAACAATTAGACTGAAATGGCTATTAATTATTAAGAAACTACGCTGTCAAACAGTGGGATTGTGGGACTGTGGTTGATAAAGGCACCTCATTTATCTTGCTCTCTGTCTGAACTGTGTGCATATACAGTAGCTTAATAAGGCCACATATATTACTCTTGTCAGTGATATCAAATACAGCAGCTAGAGCTGCACCACTGCGTTTTAGATTGATAGATTGGACTTTACAGTGGAGCAAACTTCTTTGTCAGCTTCTTTCCATAGAGCATACTACAGGATCTTTGGGTATCAGCATTGTTCCCCATCCACCGCTATCACAAAGGTAAATCAATCCATAGATATCTGCCCACTTGCCTTTTATGAATATGCCACTGAAATATTTAGGGAGCCCTCCTAGTTAAAGTTTAATGCCTCACTCACTGCACGTCTTTACATCTGATAGATGACTGGCAGTGACAGACAGGTTTTGTACATTGCTTTTAGCTTAGTGTTAGTGTTTAAATGAACTTGCTGTTAATTCAATCTTAAATACTGCTGTTCTCCAAGCCCCATCCTCACTGTTGTTTTAATGCTACATAAACAAGGGCAAAGAGCCTTAGAAGACAAAACTCGGCTAAAATAATCCCAGGTATTTTAGCCTCAAGTCTGCTGCTATAGTGGGAGATGTCTGCGTATTTAGTATGCAGCAGTGTTACTGTTGTTGTTGACCATAGTGATATATAAGCTCTGCAGCACATGGGGACATGGCTGTTTTTAGCAGGGAGTATTAATTACAGCTGGAATTTGTCAGATGGTATATGAGACTAGAGACACTCCAGCTAATTAAGAGTAACCTCATATAAGCGTTGTAATCGCGAGTGAAGAAGCCATAAATAGATCAGGCTTTTTATTCGCTCTCCTGCCACCACTGTTTGTGTTGAATTGATCTAATTGTAAAGTCTCTTTCATGGCAGTGCTGCGGCGCACAGCTGACAGTATCAGAGATCAAAGGAGCTCACCTTTCCATAAATCTGCATGGAGGCAAATTCAGGCAGCTTGCCCTGCTGTGCTAAATACACTAGCTGTACCTGCACACATATCCCTGTAGTAAACCACTTTCTGTTGGCTGTGCAGTCAAGCTGTCTGGTCAAATAACAGTTAGCACCATTAAGTATCATAAGTCTGTTGTTTTGACAGACAAACACTAGTCCCCGATGCAAGGTATCACACTTACATTATGCTTATTTATATGTAGTATTGAGAAAATATTTCAGTCATTTGTCAAAGAAAAGTTTTCACTTGACTTGTCTTCTCAAATATGCAGATTCACCTCCCTCCTCTCCTTTATATTAATGTCGATTGAATATCTTGATTTGTTGATTGTTGGTCTGATAAAAGAAGCAGCTTGACGATGTCAGCTCAGCAATGGTGATGGAAGATAATTATTGGTGTGAAATACTAATGTAAGGTATATTTATAATCTGATCCAAGTTATACTCCCAAAAAGGGAAGATCAAACCAACATTATTAGCTTCACTGAGCTAACGAATGACTGTGTATTTATGCCTTACTATTCGTGCAGAATTATAACAGTGTAGTTAGATTAATAGAGTTATTGTTTTGTGTAATTACAGCACAAAAACAAACATTACACAACCATCACATTTAACACAACACCACTGACAAGAATACAGCCTGGACTGAGCTGCACTACATACAGTGCATTCGGAAAATATTAAGACCCTTTCTTTTTTTTTTCACTTTGCTATATTGCAATCATATGGTAAAATTTCAAATAATATTCTTCCTCCTCATCAATCTTGACTGGAGTAACACCTGTGGTGAACTCAACTGATTATAACTGGTTTCCTCCAGACATGATAACTTAAAATCGAAGGCAAAATACTAATTAAGATTTCATCTGACTAGAGAATCTTGTTTCACTGTGAGAGTCCTTTAGGTACCTTTTTGGAAACTTTCTCAGAAGAGTCTTCCATCTGTCCTCTCTGCCATAAAGCCCAGATTATAGGAGTGATGGTTGGACTTTTGCCATTTACAGACTTAGCCATTAATCGAACTGATAATAAAAAATAATCACAAGTTACAGACTTGAATATATGTGTATCAGTGCCATATTTTCCCCTGTGGTGGTTATTGGAAGTTCTCATGTTTGCCTGTGTGTTTGTCTTTTATCTCCAAAAGTTACAAACAGATTTGAGTGATATTTGGCAGAAAGATTTGCCTCTGCTTGATTAGGTTTTGCAGCTCATTTAGAACTGGATGGTAGGGAAAACCTAACATTTGTGCCTTCCAAGTTGGCTGCTCACTAAGGCTACAGCTGTGCAAGTGTGTGATCTCAAAAAAGGCAAAACTGAATTGATGTGTGGCTGCTGTGTGGGTTTAAGCTCTGCTTTGCATTGTAATCCAGTGCCATGTTAGCCTCAAACTTGAGGCATAATTTTTTCCTTCAGTAGTGATACAGTGGGTGGATGTAAACATTACAGATCCTGATTTCTAAAGTAGTATATGCATCGAGAAAATAACACAAGGGAAATGAGATAAAGCTTGTGTTGATAAAGCCAGTGCATGATATTAGGTATGGCTCTGCCTGCTGAGCATCCAGGATGTCTTAAAGATTAAGACTGATTAGATTCCTTATCGAACTCAAAAATCTTGCATAAATACATTGATTATGTCAGCATAAAAAATAAAAATAACACTGTACCCATATATTTTTGCACAGGAACTAGGGTCCTATCATATCAACCATGCCACAAGTATTTTGAGGAATATAGTAAAAAAAAGCTGTGTTACTACTGCTCAGTAGCTGTAGGGCAGTTTTCTGTGGCCCGGATCTAAAAACTCACTCTGCATACAAAACACTATTTACATAGAGGAAATCCCAGCAAATCTGTGTGGAGAGTTGGAGCATAGGTAGTTGACCTTCACAGACTGATATAAGAAGAATTTTCTGTTTCTTCTTAAGTGCCTTGGCTTTACGGGGACATCTAACTCTGACAACCTAATGACACCCTCACCATGGGTTTGGTTTGAGTGCTTCAGCAGAAAGTAGTTCTAAGTCTATGTGTTTGGGAGGACACAGTTTTTTTCAACACAAAGTAAATATGTTGCATGCAATGTTCTATGGTGAGCTGTAGCTGACAATATCATGCAAGTGTGTTTGTGTGATGGAATCTGCACTGCTCCTCCTAAATCTGAAACAATTGGTGGGATCTTCCTCTCCAGCACCCTGGAAAAAACTTTTCCAGGAAGGCTGAGCAGTGTGAAACCCCGATACTTGGAACACACCCTCCCGCCCCCCTTTATGAAAATCAATACTATTTACACGTTTGGGTTGCTAGGTCTGGCTGGCAACCTTCCCTACACTCTGATCCAATTTACTGCCAGATGGTGATCAGTTGACAGCTCTGTCTCTCACTTCACCGGAGTGTCCAGGAAATAGTAGTCCAGCCACTAGACGCTCACCAGTGAGCTCCCATCCCTGATCTGATTCCAGGAGGGGCCCTGGTTTCCCCCCTATTTTTCCTATTTTTTTAAGTTATTTTGGGGCATTTTTTTATGCCTTTTATTATGATACGGTCGGTGGAGAAAGACAGGTAATAAGGGGAAAGAGAGCTGGCTGGCTTGGAGAAGAATTTGCTGCTCAGGGTATTCGCTGCTATGTGGTATGTGCCCTAACCACTCAGCTATCGGGTCTTTCCTGGTTTCCCTTTTTCAGGGGGCTCCAACTCCATGGTCACTGATTCATTAGGGTCTTGTAAATCTCCCTTAGTCTGGCCCCTCCCCTGGGACTAAACAAAAGGCTCCCATGTTCACAGGGACACACGAACCCTTCCATAATGTTAAGGTGGCAATTTTTGAAGAGAATATTGTCTGTAAATCAATTCATGCAGAGAAGGTAGCAGTAATCTTCTCATAACTGCAGCTTGGAACACACCCTCCCGTCGCAAAGCATTCAGTACTGATCATTAAGTGCAATTTAATGTTTTTTGCACTAGTTTCTGGACCATATGCACCAACAGATCAACAGAGCATAAACAGACCCATGTGCATGTCCAATGCTCACATCCATGTCTGTTATATCTGCAGCACATGTAAACGCAAGCTGCCACACAGCCTGTGCAGACAACTGGACTGAATCAAATAGAGGCGTGTCTCTTCCATCTGACGCATGTGAGATGGACAAATAGAACACAAGGCTAAAATGATTTCAGTGTAGACAGACCTTTACTAATGTGGATTAATATCCACTAGACAGTCAGAGGACACGGTTTAAAGAGATTTTTGTGCAAAATCAAACTAACACTGTAAGGTGGGCAGGGACAAAAATGAGATTTTGATTCTCCAGTGGAAATGAAACCCCTGGGTCAGAAAATATCAAATGCAACTTCAGAGTATGGATTTGATAATTATATTTGCTCCTATCACGTATTTCTTTTTGTATTTTACTAAAGTGTCTGCTATGAATTAACCTTCACCTTGTGAAAAAAAATGACTTTGTTAATTAAACATGCAAAAGCAAAACATCCTCCATTCAGCATTTAAAAGATACTGGAAGCTGGAGGGACACACTGTTTGTCCATTTAGGGACAGACAAGTTTTCGTTGTATAGTATTAGGACCATACTTGCACTGTCTTAAAAAAATAGTAACAACTATATAAACATTCCCACAGCTATTTAGATATGTCCTATATCATGGTTAGACTCTTGCCACCTGATTTCTCATTGTCTCATTTATTTTACTGCGACCTAATATGTGATAGTTTTGTGTGTGTGTGTGTGTGTGTGTGTGTGTGTGTGTGTGTGGTCCCAGACTGGGATTCATGAGTCAGTGTGTCAGTACTCTGTGTATTCACTGTGATTTAGTTTGGTCTGTATGGTCTTGGGGGGTTGACTTTACTGTTACTGAGCATTTTCTGTCTTTATGTCTGCAAAAATACATCATGCCTCCTCCTAGCTCCGCACTTTTCTCTGGGCTCAGTTGTATGGGGATTGCACTCGGACACATGATTGATAAAACAGCTGTGCGATGGAGACAGATGGAACCCATGCTGTTCTTTTAAACGCTTGTGTCTTTTGATTTTCAGTATTTCAAAAGAATCCATGCTAGAAATTTATGCCTCTTCTCAGCATGGGTCTCACTGTGATAAACCAGGCTTTATTAACGGTTTGTTAACTTTCTTCATTTCTGCATCCTCAGTCATAATATGATATTCTCCATTTGTTTTGAAGCATGGTATTAAAAGGCTGTGCTGGGTACAGTCAACAGATAAGCGGTTGAACATTGTGGCTCCACTGACATTTTGCCTCACCTTTCATCTTGTTTGTGGCGTCGCCTAACACACTTGTCACTCAAAGGTACTTCAAAGACGGGATCAGAACAGCGAGGCTCCACTTCTACCTGCCTGAGGCAACAAAAACACAGAGAAATAAGCCAGGAGGCTACTATAACTCCGCTAAGAACAAAACGTGTCATCCTTCAAAATGAAATCTCTACCTAACCTGCATTATAATTTTGATGTGCAGACTGTAAGTATATATACTTTATAATATACAGAGGTGAAAGGAACATAAGTAGATTTATTCAACTACTGTTCTTAGTATATATTATTATATATAATAATAATATATAATATAATAACTAATTCCTATTGTTGCTTTTTATGTGCTAAGTATGATTGCAAATGCAAAAATAAAATGAACTATGAAAACTATAGCAGTAAAAATACCATCTTAACAGGAAGTTAACCAGCTAGGGGATGACGTCGTCGTTACCTGTTGTTATTTTTGATTTGATCAGTCCATACGTTCCTCCATGACTAGTGGGGCATAGTGCTAACTATAGCAAGGTAGATTACCTAGCTTCTGCTGCCCAAGTGGAATACAAACTTAAAAGTGTGATGAGTCGTCCTAAGTGTTGTAAAGGGACACATAGAAAATGGTAGCCACTGATATTTAACTAATGCTACATGGACTTGCTGAAAAAGAGAAAAAGGTATTAAGTTCATTGTCTACACAAAGTAGTAGTGTACCTAAGAAGTTGACAGTGCAGCTGTCCGTCAGCTGATGACATGGGAACTGCCATTGCTTGGGGCTTAGATGGTGTTTCCACAAACATGTGCTGAATTGGTTTTATCCACTTTTCAGAAATTGAAAAATATGCAAAAAGAGCTATCGTTTTGGAGACATCAAATTCCAATTTAACTTTGATTCATCAGTAATAATTTTCAATAAACTATATAAACCTTTTGCACTGATAGGAGCCATCCTTGTGCTAGGTAAAATCATATAATAATTGGATTTATTTTGAGGATTTAGATGTAGGCCACGTAAACATAAACAACATTGACAGGTGTTGCATTTTTTCTGCTCTTCTCAATAGCCAAGACAGAAGTGGTATAAGTGTGTAAGTGATTTCAGTCAGTAAGAACACTCCAAAATGATAATATGTTGATACTATAACTTGAGTAAAATTATATTAAAAATCTGTATTCCATGGGCCAAAAAAATGAGAATAACAAAACTATGATAACAGTGAATATCCTTTTTTTGTTTGTTTTTACATAAACACATTAAATTGACAATTAATTAGACAATAGAAAACAATAGTTTTGCCCCAGAACCCTCAAAATTTTCTGTTGAAGCCATGACAAAAACGTCTCTGCAATACTTTTTGCATATAATACCTCGATAACATTGTTTATTGTATACAGTGTATGGTATACTATCATCCCACTGTTATACCAGTTGTTCTCAGTTACAATATTAATGACATCATCAAAGTGAAGAGCATTCTGACGACGAATTACTAAAAACAGTCTGTCGCTGATATTTAGCACCAAGCTCTCACCTCATGTGTATTACACTGACACGTGTGACCACACCTCTGCTGATGTGTTTACATCCCACCGTTTGTCTTTAGGGCAAGGATCCACTAGAGGGAGCACAGCTTGAAGGCTTTACTGATGTGCTCCTTGGAGCAGATTAATACGGATCCCCTAAGATGACTTGGAGGCAGCAGTGGTTGATGAAGATAAGCAGCATCTAAGAGAAAGCTGCAAAAAAACTCCCTAACTCTGACTGGCTGATTGAAGGCTACCAGGTGGCACCAGGCTACCAGTTCAAATATATGTTGACTGTGGTCTAGTTGCTCATTAGACAGTCTCGGAGGGAAAAAATGCCTTTCCATCATCAGAAATCTAGTCTTTTTTCTGTTTATCATTATCCTTTAGTTCAGGGCTATGCATTCTTGTCTTCTTTTATCATTTTTGACATAAAGTAACAGTAAATTGGGCATAGTGTCCTGGATGGAGACTTTTCTGTTTTTCATAAACACAAAGCTGAGCCATATCTTAATATTATAACAGCATGAAATGAGTGTGCCAGAAATTATACTTTGCGTCTCTGAGGAGTTGGCAGAGGGTTCACAACATTAAAGCAATAAGAGCAACAGGAGATTGATAGGTTGTGAAAACAACAATTAGAAAGACCTCCAAACCATCTGCACTATTTATGGACTTTATTTATATCATTATTTAGTTAATTCATTCTCATAGACTATTATTAGAGCCCCGACTTAATATGGACAAAAACTGAAAAAAAACAAAGTTAAAAGTTAAACTTAAGTCGAGCTCTTTCAAAATTTAACTAAAAGCAAAATTAGCTTTTAAAGGGAAAGCTTTTAATGAGTTAATTATACTTTCAGTTCTGTCTTAGTAAATATGTTGATGTTGAATAGAGAAGATAACAAAAAAAACACTACTAAACTCTAAACTTTCAATTGGTGACTTGAAATTATTTTTCATTAATGGCAACTTGCATATTTTTGTGAAAACAGATTGTAGCTGATATTTGTTTGCTACTAAAGCTGATTATATCTATTCCACACAATTTAAATCATTTAGATTGATATTAAACCTTCAGTAAAGGGAGCATAACTATAGGCACCAGTGGTGCCAGTGGTGTGCAAGTAATTGATTAGTCAGTTGACAGAGAATAAATCCTTTATGCCATGCATAAAACAGAAATGGCATCTAGTAATCTGGTATTTTCTTGGTATTTTCAACTCATGTTTTGGAGTTTGGGAGGATTGATTCAACATAAGATCCTGTCGGGATGTGGCGCTTTGGACTCTGACATTCAATAATTGATTCCAGCTTGTAAAATGTAAATATATTCTTTTTTCTTAGTGATATACTATAGTTCAACCCTGTTTCCTTGAGCAGTCCTGGCTGAAATTATTGGCATTAATGCTGAACTTTGCTGTCTACACTGAATGAAATCTGTAAGGGCTAGACCTATGTGACTGCTTTTTCACAACTCTTCCTTGGCCCAGAGTGTCAGGCCAGGCTAAAGAGAGCTGTTAGGAGTTATCTAGAGCTTTGTCGTGAGCTGCTGTCTTCATTCGGAGAAATTGTCATGAAAAGAAGCCAGAGCTTGAGTAAGGGTGGAAGCTGAGGCAAATAGGCATCAGTCATTGTCTAATGTAAGTGATGTGAGGACATAATGTACAGGACCTCCTCTTCCCACTCATTACTCCTGCTCAGACCTCAGCTGGCTACTGGTGGCCTCACAATAGCTGCAATTACACGTATGGCATTTCCCCAGGGGGCAGTGTGCTTGTGGGAGCTGTAAGGGCTGAGCAGGGACGCAGCAGACCATCTTTATTGGTCTTCTGAGCTTAGACTGTAAAGGTGATGGTAAGACCAGTGCTGGCTGTTCATCACTCGCTGATAGGTCTGTGTGGAGAGGGCCTTCTTCTTATTGGGTATTAACACAGCATCCAGGCACAGTGAGCAGGAAACACACCCCGTATCTGACAGTAAACACCAGATGATGCAGGAGAGCAAGGCCTTTAATGAACTCTTATCGTAGGTCGGGGTTGAAGTACCTTCGTCAGATAATGACACCAATGTGTCATCCTCAATCTCACACATTCTCACTCATGCCTATAAAGCTTAGCCTCAAAAAACAGAGGAAACAAGGCATCAAACTCTTATCTTGATCATATCATGCAAATTTTTGACTCCCTCTAAACTCGCCAACAAGCTTCGTTTCTTCAGATGCTTGCCTGAGACCTGAATCTGTGGAGAGAATGTAGGTTACATGGTAACTGTTAAATTTCCATGAGGATAAACAAGATAATGGGATCTGTTCTGCCAACTGAATCAGCAGAACAGTACAGCTGCTGGCAGAGGTTTGTTGCCTCAGCTGGTTTTCTCGAGAAAATACAAACCACTGTATTTTTCCAATAATCGGGTCCTGCCGCAGTGGGAAGGAAACATGTTCCATAAACAGGGCTAGTATGTATGGGGAAAAAGGCATTGTGTTTGTTATATTCTCATTTTTCTGTCCTTGGATCAGATTTAGGATGCCGATTAGTTAGAAGCTGGAAACTTTAATGAACAAAGTAAATGGAACAAATTTTTCCACTTTAAAATTTTTTCTTGAAGTAAGCTTCTCTATCTCAATCTCTCAAACTGCTCATCAGCAACATCCTAACAACCGTTTCAGTGGTCCGACAGGGGTCCCAATAAAATGTTACTGTTTCACTCATTTGTGTTTAGTTTTTCCCTTGGCCTCAACTGGTTGTGTGTCTTTGCCTATTTCATCTTATACTGAGGCTATAGAGATTTCTACACAGTTATATACAAGTGCTAATGTGTTTCAAGTCTTAAGCTTGGAATACAGTAATAATGCTGCAATTTCAGTTTGAAGCTTTTAGTGGATGCTTAGATAAAAAATATCTTGCAAAACCAAGAATACTTACATTTGCACAAAGATGGCAACAGATATAAAGGGTCTGCCATTTGTCGATTTAGATGTTATTCTATGAAGCAGATCATCTTTAATTCTATCTTTGCTACAAGAGATACAGGGAAAACCAGAGGACCAGTTTCTGTATCAAGGGGAGGAAAGCGTTTATTAATACACTGTATAAAGTATAAATTTATAGTATATGCAGATTATCAGATTTAGTAGAATAACAACTCGTAGCATAATTTTGATATATATATATATCCTGTGTGTGTGTTTGTGTGTGTGTGTGTGTGTGTGTGTGTTTATATATATATTAATTGTATATATGTGTATGTACAGATATGTATATATATATGTATATATGTATATATGTGTGTGTGTGTATATATATATGTATATATAAACACTGAAGCAGCAACACTGTCAGAGCAGTTTCTGTCCCTAAGTTTAGGAAAGAAAGCTCTAGCTCAAAACTTGGATTCTACACCCAAGCACAGGTGTGGGTTATTACACCTTGCCAAAAAAAAATGAGCATTTTTTTCTGCATACTCAGGCGTCCAGCTTGGGCTTTGCGTGAAGAAGGTGCCTGCTCTGCCAATAGGGCAGTGCCACCACGTGAGTGGCACTGGTTTACTAGTAATCGAGCAGGGCGACCATCACGCAGGCTCTCTCGGATGGACATGACGGCTGATCACTGAGCCTCTTGAGCATTGAAGGAAGGAGGCATCCTCTATGGTGGTGACACCCTTGTCCCGCTGTTAGCCGTAGATGGTACGGGATGACCCATGTGCCACTGCTGGTGGCTTGGCTGACAGGGGTGTCCCACTCCCACTTGGCATAAGCAAAAATGGTCTCTATGGGAGGGCAGGACACCCTCACTCTCTCTCTCGCCTCCTGCTGGTTGGCAAGGCAAGCAGTGAAACCATTCCAAGGGGCTTTCTGCGACTTGGATGATGGGAGAGTGTTGCCCGTCTTCAGGGCAGTTGGGATGAAGAGGCTGGTGAGGTCGTCAAGGGGGTAGTGGTGGGCTGGTGAGTCCTCCTGGAAGACTGCTGTGGGGTCCCCCTCCTCATAGATGTGGCTTTCATCCTCCTTGTTGTACGCATCCCAGAGCTTGGAACCAGGTTGTTTTGTGGAGGGAGCAAATTAACAGGCTTCAGCCCGATGGTGCCAGCTGAGGCAGCCAAAGGGGTGGTTGGGCCATCGGAGGCTGCCGGTGGCGAGGCACAGGTCAGGCAGGTCTTCAGTGTACGTATTTAATGTTTCAGGGTGCTGAGATGGAGTCTTGAAGGGGGTTAACCGATAGCAAAGCCTGTTAAAGGGTGGAAAATGTATGAAATAGAATGATCAGTCTCCAAGCCCGGGGAAAAGCTCCCTCTGGAGCACAGAAGACCGAAGACAACTGTTACAGCTGGTGAACTTGATTTGTAAATCCAGTGGAATGTTCCTTAAAAAGCATGCAGTTTCTGAATTTATATTGTTGTAATGTAATGTTTTAAACGTGTTGTCCGCAGTGACAACTCAAATTTAGGCAGTTAAGGACAGTGCAAATAAAGTAATATTACGGTTTCATTCATTCAGTGCCACAAGAGGACAGGTTATGGACTGGGCCACACATGCTCCTCTTGCCTTATTAAGGACCAGTGTAAATGCTTTCCTTTTTCTCACTGACAGTCTGAGGGGGGCATCCCACTCAGGGGGGCCAGCAGCACATTACTGAGCAGACGGTGCAACCAAATGAGAGACCATCTATCATGTAGTTTTCTAGAAGCCCAAGGTCTGTGTGCAGGCAGAGTCAGATATTGTCCATGCTTGGTCACCTCTTTACCCTGGGGTAGGAAATCGAATGCTGGAATCTATCATTACTACCGCTTCATTCATATTGTTTGAGCCCAAGTTTGGGAACCCTTCTCAAGGGTTTAGTTGAAAAAGATGGCGATAACATTCCAGCATTTTAGATGACAAATCACGGTATGTCATATTAACACAATAAGCTGGCATCTCATAACCATAAAAGTAACCACGGATCTAAAGTAGCAGTTGTTTTGTTGACTCTACCAGGTGCTGTGCCTAGCTGTGGGCTTTAGCTAAATGAGCAGGAGGAAGGCATTATGATAATAAATGCAGAATCCATTTGGAAACTGAGGAAGGACAATCCCTCCACTCCAGCCAAGCTTTGCTTTAATTTGCAGAGTTTTACTGACTTTGGCCTGAAAATCACGATACCTGATGGTACAACTAGTACCTCCAGCAGGCCTAACAACTAGCATTATAAATGAATTATTCATTTTGTAATGAAGAAAAAGACCTTGAAGATGCACTGTACATATAGGGAAAGCACACATTGTTCTTCTGTAGTTCAGTGAGTAGTGCAGGCTGCCAAACCTCTATTAGTTCAAGGTAAATTTCTCAGTGCTGTGTGGATTAGCTACCTAAACTCAGCAGGAATCATCTAACTCCCCTGTAATCAGAAGAAATGCATCTTTTAATACAGACAGGATACCGTAAATGTGGAATTTCAAGATACTCAACCTTATACCATTTGTAACCAGATTGCTTAGTCTTTATGAGTCCCTGGTTGGTCCTTTGTCAGCAAACTGCTCAGAATATTAATCCCTCATGAGGATTTAATAAAAACTGAGGTATAATGAGGTTTGATTTCATTGAGCCTTGTGGTTTCTACTTTGTTTTTTTTTCCAAAGTCTCTGTTTATTGCTGGAGCAGCTGATAACAGCACAGCCCAGAAAAGATATTTGGTTATCTGTTAAAATCAGACTAAATATAGTTGATTGGGTTAAGTTTTGTAGACTATAAGCTTTATTTTAATTTAATTGATAACAACATTTTTAACATTCATATCAATACCTCAGCTTAACTTTAAAGTTTTGGGGGGGGTTTTTTGTCTCTTCCCCTCAATCCCTCAAGTTTCAGGAAGTAAATTACTGGAGAGTGCCTTTAACATCCCCATCAATACCATATTCATTAACTGAAACATTCTAAAATTACAGTATTCTGTTGACTTTAATTACTTGAACACTAGATTCCTTTAGATTCATTAGTCCAGGGCTTGAGTCAACTGGCTCAGCCATATAACACATACAAAAAGAAGGGATTTTGTGTTATGGTCAGCAGCAGCATCCCACAGTGCACTGTTCAGTATTGTAAACTTTCATCTGCTTTTTTCATGACTCACAACCTTTTACAAAATGCTGTCTGTTCTCACTTCAAAGCAGAGTGCCAGGCTGAATAATTGCTGTATCGCTTCACACAGCTCCCCATCCGGCCTGCTCTATGGCACTATGAGCTGATGGAGCCAGAGCTGAAAGCTGTAGCAACACTGTTAACGCTTCCAGCTTCCATTTCAACATCTCTGCCAGGATGTCACTGTCAGCTGAATCATCATGGTAGAGAGCAGCGACACCCATCCAGCAGTGATATCTGTATTAAGCAGAGAGTGACCATGGCACTCTGATTTGACAAGGTTTGTGTAGCACTGGTAAAGTTAAATTTGATTCACATATTTCAGCTGACTGAACGGTTCTCTTTGATCCAGTATAAACCACTCTGCATAAGCAATCATACATCCCCAAATCTGTATTGACAGCAATCCGAGAAAAGTTTCAATTGAAAACCTGTATAAATCTATGTGATCCTTTGGGGAACAAATGTAATCATAAACTATTAATGATCTGTGTTTCTATAGTCATCCTTAATTCATTCCTGCATCTGTCCTAGTCTGTTCCAGCAATGCAGCATTATCTTTACAAGTTTTCAAATGAGTTTCTAATGATGGATCGTATTTGTTTTTTGTTTTTGTTTTTTTGTATTATTCATTGGTTTTTTTTAAAGACTCTTGTATAGTTTTTCTTTTTTTTTCTTTTTTAAGGAAATGATTGGCCTGCACAAAAAAATCAGAACCTAATGCTGTTGGTTCTTCACACCCTGAACCACTCCTCTCTTCTTCAACCAATCAGCATCAGCGAGAGTCCCATCAATGGTCCATCAGTGTCTTTTATTGCTGTCTAGGGTTGTCCTGGCAACCAGCCAAGGCTTTGTGTGCACATGTGTGTGTATGTGTGTGTATTAGGCTGTTCCTCATGGATGCCGGCTTCGCCCCTCTGCGCACCATGTGCTGCTGCTGATTAGCTTGTCTCTGAGCAGCCTGGGCTGGCAGAGACTGTGCAGCATCTGATAAAGCCTAATTGATACGGCCACAGAGGGAGGCCTTTGTGTGCTTTGTTGGTCTGGCGAGGCGCAGCAGAGTCATACCTTGTCAGTGTGGCTGCTTAGACAATAGGAGCAGCTGTAATTCAACTGTGTGGAGCAGCAATGATGGAGACAGGAACCTGCTCCGCAGTTGACTGACTGGGAAAAAGTGAGCGGTGTGCGTGGAGAGAAGGCGTGAGGCAAGGAGGAGGTTTTTTGAGATAGAGGATTGTGATGGGAGAAAGCTTTTTGTCCAACAACACCAGGAGTAGCCACAGTGTCCAGCGGCTAACATCTCTATCAAGGCCCTTCTGCCACTCCTGGACATAGAGAGTGCAAGACAACAGGGGACTACTCAGGATTAACAAAGGAACAGAAGGATGGAGGTCCATCCCCCTCCATGTGGCCCAGATGCATACAGTCAGATGCTGAGATGTGGGGTGCCAGTGTTGCTGCCGTTGAGCTTGAGCTGTGCAGGATTCACTTTGTCCATCTATGTTTAGGCCAGTCTTTGTAAAAAAGTTGTTTCGTTTTGTTTTTTTGTATTTTATGTGTGTTTTTTTTCAGTGGACCAAGGCAGAATGACATTTTTAATTTAGCCTTTGTAACAGGCCGGCAAAATGTTAAAGTTCAAAGCGTTATGTTTGGATTACTGGCAGTTCCTCTGTCTGCAGCCTCTGAATGGTTTCTATAAAAGGTAAGGTGATTCACATGTATAATGTCTGTTGATTCTAAAGCTTTACATTATATTTATCCTACCCTAGAAAAGACATAGCAATGACCATTTTAAAAGTGGAATGATACCTTAACATCACGATAGAGTCAGTGCTCTGTGGTAACCCTTTGGGGATTCAACCAGCAGAAGCTATGGGTGCCCAAGATAAACAGACTTCTGTCCTCTTGCCTATCAAAGTGTCATGTTTGAGCCAGACATAAATGATGGACGGCCAGCACATTCCAGCCCCTGTGCTTTTTTCTAATCCTATGTTGAGAGGGACTGAAATGGGTACACGGGGCCCACGTGTCAGTGAGGTCAACTGCTTCTGAATGGAAGTGCTATTGTTGTGGTTTGCCCCTGACAAGCTCCACAACAGTATTCAGTCTATTGTGTGTGTGGTCCCACTCAGAGTTATTGGCTCTGCAGCATGAGGCGACACATGCTCTGCGCTCCACTGTTCCTATCAGTGTTGTCCCATCGGGCACCAGAGAGAATCCAAAGTCTGTGTTCAACTCTTGTGGTCAGATTTTATGACTTATTAAGTTTTTTAAGTTTGCACAAAAAACAGCATGCTTGCTTTTTGTATATGTGTTAGGAAATGTGACGATGGGTTGGGTAATGAACTAGGAGTGTTATAAACTCAGGGCCTCAGTCTGAAAGACATGGGCACTTACCTTGTAGTGAAAGTCAAACAAAAAGACACAAGTGATTTGTTTCACATAAAATATGGTAAATGTCACTTTACCCACTCTGGAGACTGAAGGTCAAGATATCTCGTTCTCTGCTGCTCTGATTTTTACCGTTCATTTTTAAAAACTGAGTATTGTGAACCCCCAACTTTATGGAAGTGCAATATTAAATTGATAGAGTACCCAATTAAGCTAGGACAAGGTGATAAATCATAATTCAGATTTTTGTTTTTGCCCAATGTCTATATTATGAGAAAGATTACAGTGGTATTAGTATACAATTATACTACAGACATACATGAATACATTGCAGGGACACCCGGCTGCAGTTTGCATGACCGCTTTGACCCCAGTTGGCTATATGGCTATGTTGTTGCGAATAGCAATGTCATTACTAAATAGATCCACTGAAATGGGATTTTTCTTTGTACCTTCTCTGTATTGTTGCTTAATGTTTATTACTTATTATTTTGTTAACTATGTATATTATTTCTACTTACAAAAGGTGGAGCAATAGGAATTCACTGAAGCGTGTGCAGATTTGTCTTTGTTTGTCCTGTCCCTGCCATGTTGCTAACACTAACACATCGGCTGACTTGGTCAGGAGTCAGGTTAGTTAGTCACCAAAAATCACATTTGACTGGAGACATATTGTTTTGTTATAAACTCAAAAAAATTTTTTTTGACAGGAGATGGGCTAACTGAGGACTAACTGAACCAACATTGGGACATAGGATTAGAATTTTAAAAATTTAATTTTTTACTTAATTGTGTATTTAAGCTAACAAAATGCTAAACTGACTAAATGAATCATTGTGAAATGTAGGGCTGTATTTATCAGGGAAAATATTAGTCAACTGAAATAACCACTCTTCAACCAATTGATTGGTCACAGAGATAAAACAAAAACCTGCACGTTATCTCTAGTTTAACAAAATCGGCCACAGTTCACTGAGTGCACTCCACCGGGTAGCCTTATTAGCACAATCGAATTATAGATAAACATATGAAGCTAGTATTTGCAGCATAAATAATTTTAACCTGATTGTTTAATGCTGAAATAATAACATCAGACTCAAAGCCGACCAGCACACACACAGCAAATATTTCTATGACTTCCAAAGATAGAACTACATCAGCTGGTGATCTCAGCACAATAACTATTCAGGACTATAATCTATAATGAGAAATAACACAGACTAGTCAGACTACTATTTTTAGATGATATGCCATGTTGATTGATGAGCTGCGATATGCAAACTACTGTTTACAAAGTTAATACTGGATTTTTTTGGTCATACTTTTAAATAAAATGCAGTCACACCAATGACTTCTTTGACTTGGTGTCAGTTTGGAGCCGACTCTGAATAAGCATTGATAAAAGTTAAATGATTTAGACGTAACAGTCTCCATTAGGTTGGGCGAGTTCAAAGTTGTGAAAACAATTTCACAGGTAGTCTGTAGATTAATGGATTAATCCTGGAAGGCCAATGATGTAGCTTTTTTTTCCTCATGAAAATATCCCGTACCATTGGTGAGACTACAGCCTTAGTGAAGTGATACATTTCATAGAACAAAATGTAAAATGCAACTACGTCAGCTGAAGGCTGTTGAAAGCTGTAGCTGCAATATGGCTGCAAAATGGTCCATTGTATCATCTGAAAGTCATACAAGGGTTTTCTGTTAAAGCATTTAAATGAGCTGTACAGGGTAGGATTATACAGGCAAAATAAGTGACACAATCATCTTTAAAGTCGATTTTAGCAGTTTTTGCTGGCCTGTGTTCTCATTTTCTCTGTGTAATGAGAAAGACACCCGTGGGGTCAGTTGAAGTGAGCAAACTCTTAGCGTGGTTCAGAGAATGGTAATCAGAAAGGGGAGTATGTGATGTGGTGAGGAGCATTTCCAAGTGTGAATTGTCACACACCTCCAGGCCATATTTATTCATGAGTTCACCCATCCCCCCGAGTTTCTCCTCCACGCAGCCATGTCTCGGGGGGGTAAGGACAAAAACGTCCCCCCACAACGGAGCCTGATGCGCTTGTGTTTCCATTTAATACCAGTCGGTGATTGGATGTCGGAGGCCCATTTCATTAAGCCTGAGGAAGAGCCAAACTCTTGTATTGTTTTGCAGTGCAGAGCATTTGCTGGGGCTGTGAATTGTTTTGAGAGCCAGGTGGTAGTCAGCTGCAGTTCTGTGTTTGGGTCAGTATGAGATTATACACAAAGAACAGACATGCTCATCATAGTGTTTGGTCTCTTCAACCTGGAAGTCATCAGCGGTCAACAGTTTGTATCCACTTGCACTTTTTTAGATATTTTTCTTGGAAGTTTCAGACCAAAACTAAAAAAATGCACTCAAATTATTAAAATATGAAGAAATAATATGCTTCAAATCAAATAATGTGCACTGAGCAGCTTCCAAATTTTCGCAGCAAAAGTAGAGGGTCAGAGGCTTAAGGGCCTGATTTCGCTGTGTAGCAAGACCCATCGCAAGCAGCTCTCCAACTGTTTGATCTGGTGACTTTCCCCGTCTGTGTGGTACTTTGGTGCCGAGTACAGAGCAAATGGTGCAAAGGTATGAACAGAAATTGTATTGTGATGGCTACTTTGAAGTTTTATTAACAAGAGCAAATAAATGCACACAGCTAATGTGCAGCAAAGACAGAATAATCCTCAAAATGTAAACAAACAATTTGAAGTAATCTTTTTACAGCCAGTAGAGGCATTTACATCAGCATTAAAAAACTAAAGTCAATTGTGTTTAAACAGAAACACTGATAAATGAATCCTCATTTATCTATAAATGAGTATGAGCAATTCTTACAGTATCTATTGTTCACAGCTGCTTTACACTGAATCAAAATGTTCTCCTCCATTTCATTAAATCCCTTCAGCCATCTGAGGGCACCAGGACACATATGTTATCTTGATGAATTTGCATCCTCTGATTTTAAAAGTGCCGCATCAGAGCACAGTGCCAGTACGCATGGCTGTCCACTGTTTAACCTGATGACACCAGGCTACGACAAAGTAGCCGCATACGATACGACGCATATCAGAGTGATGACTACGTATTCTGTTGTTTAAGTGAGAGATGTTGGATTACAGCAGCTCATTGATGCTGTGTGTCAGAATACCATTTTATGTTTTGTTCTTGAAGTGCGTCACAGTGAAAATGTTGCCGCATCACATTTTACACTCTGATGTGACCATTTATGACGTGAGATACAGCAGAAATTAAACTGAAATAGCGCCACATTGATGTGATTTTGCTGTTTTACACCATCCAGACAACATCATTTTGTGGAAAGGCTACACAGGGCCACACAGCGGGTTCACCCAAGACCTATCACTTTGCGCTTTTCACTGCACGACTGTTAAATTAATCAAAATGAAACATACAAACATCACTGCTCCTTTCATTTATCAACAAACAACTTTCTCATTTTAAAATTTGAGCAAATAAAATCAAAACAGTTGGGTCTTCATGTCTAGATACAGTGAGAGATAAGAGATTTTTTTTTAAAGTCCGGTGAAGTGACCATAGTTAGTTATTATGTGATTTTTTATTTTTTTTTAAAGAACGATATCATTGTTTTTCTTTGAACTCCGGTAGATCAATGACCCCGATGTTAATCTGTTAACCGCACTCTTTGTCTCTAATGGATTTACCTGTGTTAATAGCCTAGGGTTGGCAGTAATGGCTATTGAGCTGTCAGGGCGCGATGAGAACCTGGGATTGTGTTTTACGCGAAGCTGGAGTTAAGGCAGCAAGGTGAAAAACTGTTTGATACAGCTCTACCCTCTCTACCCTCTCTGCTTCTGTGGGTCACTGGTCCACATCACCCTGTCCAAACATAGCTGTCCATCACTGTTGAAGACACCCCATACCCCCACCGTCCGGCCTTTTCATCATTCACTCCCAATGACTCCTCATCCACTTTTCCCTAAGCAGACAAGAGCTTAGCCCCACCATGTATCGCTGCTACTCTTGACAGAGTAATTGCACATAAAAGGGGTTCCTTTATGTATTTCAGTTCCCATGCACAAGATCGAGGTTTTGCCCTTTTCCCTCAAGGATTCATCTGATTATAGTGTTCTTATCAGAAGTTAACAGACAGAGTCCTGACCTTTAATATTCCACACTCACTGTGGACTAGAGAGAGCAGTCTCCTCTGAGGACCAAATTCAGGACATCAGAAGGCTTTCTACAGGCATGAAGTAGGTCGCTGGTCTTTCTTAGATCAATCCCAGTGGAGCTCCTCCAGAGTCTTTACAATGCAGATGAATTTCTGATAAAATCCAGAAGCTTTCCAGATTCACACCAGCTCACCCAAAGTATGGGAATGACCTTAATGTGGTCTTTCATGCAGGAGGCTACTATGTAACAAACTAGAGAACAGGATAGAGTACTAGCCCTACGAAGTTAATTGTTTAATGTGAAAATGATTGTGTTAAAAAGACTGCGGAGTCTGTAATAGACTGCTAATTCTATTCATTTACAGGCCAAACAGAGTACAGGCATGTGAGTGTGATGATGCAAAGCGCATGCACTGGCACTGAGGTCTATCATATTCTGCCAGCAGCTCGTTCACACCAAGTACAGCAGGGTGCTCAGCCTGCCGGCCCGTTCTCCATAACCCAGTGGCAGTTATGCCTTGTGACGGCCAGTTTGATATAAGCCACTCTCTCTCTGTGATTTTCTACACGGCATGAAATGGAATCATCGAAGTCTGAAGCCCCTGTCAAATCGATCCACTGAGTGAATGCGTGCAAGCATGGTGGAGCTGCAGGCGGTGTAAATCAGAGCTTTGTAGCCTGTGGCATGGCACACAGTGATATTGATGCTCCCTTTGTTGTCAGTTTGTATAAAATACTAATTATGTCTGCTGTATTTCTCTGCTTTTGATCATTTTTCTTCACTGTGTCTGGAGTATTCAGGAAAGGAACCAAAAGATAAACTTTATCAAACAGCAGAGTTTGGAGAGAGAGGTTTCCACCGCATCATGAGTGTCGTCTCCCCGACTGCCAGTAGCCGACCCAGCCATGAGGTGGGGGTCAGAGACAGACAGGCAGGCAGATTAGGAGACAGACGAAGAGAGAAATGCTTGGCAGCTGTTCAGATGAAGGCCACAGAGGCCAACAGGGAGTGAAAATACTTGGCTATTCTTAAACATCTAAAGTAACAAAGGCAAACTTCTCACATGGTCAGTGTAAGGATCTTCATTACTATGTGTCAGCATATCCTTTACATGCAGCTGAATTTTGGATGGAAGTAAGTATGCCCAACTGTTACCTCTTACTTAGGACTGTGGGGGCATAGGCAATGTTACTGTAGGTAACACAAAGTATCAGTGGTCTAGAAAAATGTTACTAAATTTTATATTACACACAAAGACATACACACTGACAACAAAACCAAGCGTACATGTACTGTAGATGTTACAGTATGTGTTAAACTAAATGAACTCACTGACTAATGAGAACCCATTATAAACAAAATGTTGTACCCTGTTATACTCTTATTTAGGCCAGTGTTGGAAGGAATGTTTTCTCAAGTACTGTGAGGGTTTTAGGGTACTTATGTACTTTTCCATTCCAAATGTAAGTTTCCATTTTATGCTACTTCATTATTCTATTTCCTCCCATTTCAAAGCCCTGAAATGATTATTTGCAAATACAGAATCATATTGTTACAGAATAATTTTTACATAACTTAAATGATATTCTATGCAAAAAAGCTAAAATTAGCTGTTAATGCATCGATAATAATATTTAAATAATAAAGATAATAAATATAAAACTCACTCTATGCAATGATGTTTGATCATGTTTGAATATATTTTGATAATGATATTTCTGTAGTTTTACATGAGGAAAATTTTGTGTGCCAGAATATTACTTGTAACATGGCACATTTACATTGTGGGGATGCTTCTTAGGATCTGAGTACTTCCTCCATAACTGTAGGGAAATATGCAAACCAGTAATTATTGTTACATCAGTGGCAACGACAACAATAACAAAACTGCGCATATTTATGAGAATGATAATTAGACAGAACTTAAAAAGTTCGACCCACTATAGCCAATATGCTCTGCATGACCCTGATTACCGTGCCTATGAAATAAATCAAAGGAATTTCCTTTCAAGAGATGCTCCTCTTAGTGGAAAAAAGCAAGTTTTGATGATGTGTAGATTCTGCTTCCACTTTACCCCACCTCACTCAAACATAAACCAATGGTTGCTCTGTTGTGAAGAAAGTAATGTCAGTGTCTTTCAACTCTTTGGTTCGAACCAGTGATTTTAACGTACCCATCCTCTGTGTCTGTTGACTGAATTGTTTTTATAATTATGTTTTATAATTAGCTTGTGCAGTTGTTAGCACTGTTACCTCAAAGCGAGAAGGTTCTGGGTTCAAACCCAGCTTTACCAGGGGCTTTTGCATGTTCTCCCTGTGCCTTTCCTGACTTTCCTCCAGGTACTCCAACTTCCTCCCATAATCCGATGAGATGCAGGTTAACTGGCGACTCTAATTTGCTTGTAGGTATGAATGTGGGCGTCACTGGTTGTTGGTCTGGTGACCTGTCCAGGGTGTCCCCCACGTTGCCAAATGTCCCCTGGGATTGGCTCCAGCCCCCCCCCCTCCCCGTCCCCAAAGGATAAATGCCATAGTTAAAGAACATGTGGATATTTTATCCTTCTATTTTGTGTATTGTTATGTGCTTATGTGCAGTCACAGTGAACAGTGACTGGGATCCTGACAACCACTCAGCCTGAGGTTCACACACATATCTACGGTTACTGATCTGGAGTCATAGCACAAATAACAGCTAATGAAGACTATTCTACGAAGTCTCACATTGATTGTCTACCCCCTTCAAGCGCCTCTGCTCATTTCACTCACGTTATAGCAGAGGATATTTAGGTTGGACAGCTGTTCACACCTAATAATACAGCTTGCTTTACTGGCACGAATAATTTTTTCTTTTCCACATGCGTAACATATTTTATGTCTCCAAAGTTAACTGATCTTTTACTTTCCATTCCACACTGCTGACTCAGCAAAACAACTTTAATCCTCTGCCTGAGATGTTGTTCTCCTCCACATTGTATGAAATAGTTGTTTAGTGACATATCAGATAGCATGACCAAAACATGCTCCACCCCTTCAGCAGCAGTGTATTTCACACCCCTTAGGTCAGATACCATCTATTGAAAGTTTGTGGGAAAAAAACAAATCAGACACTACAAGAAGAGTACAGTGAAAACAAACGATGCCCAAACCTCCACACCTCCCATTCAGCACCATCGTGATGATTTAGGGGGAACTGTGTAGTAGCAGTTACTGATAGACAGCTAAGGAAGGAGCTGCAGCCGGCTGGTGGAATGTGAACATGCACCAGCATTACACAGTGAAGCAAGGAGGGATTTCATTCCCTGTCTGGACCACTTAGCAGCTGGACTTACATGGTAATGCCGGATAAGTCTCTGCTCTGCTCTCCTCAGACAAGAACAGACTGCTGAGTAAAAGAAGGGAATAGAGGAACTCAAAAGGAACAATAACAGAAGTAACCCAAACATCAGGAGAGAGAATTAGTCATTTTTCCTTAGGAGCAAGAAAAGACTAGTACATGTTTTGTGGTCAAGTGAAGAGAGAGGGAAGGAGTGGCATGGGTGGATGCTTGTAGGAGGACTCATGCATGCTCTTCTCTCATGCAGACAGTTTCAGACCTTAGTTTGCCTAAAAACATCTGGGTCTTTTTTACCTCTCACCCGCTCATCAGGGGACTTAACCTGTCCAGATCTCAAGCTTCTGTCCCAACGATGTCAGGGACATGTGGAATCTAATGTGGAAGTACTGCATTTCAGTGCGGACAATAAGGTAGGGGAATCCTGCAACTCCAAAGTGTGGCGGTGTGTTACTAGGGACACAATCAGATATTGCTGATCCATGTGCTCGGGGGAACACTCACTCTGTTTTTAATATATTTTGTGACCTGTAGTTGATCTGAAGCTTGGAAGCAGAATTTTTTGCATGAAATATTTATAAAATTAGTCAGGTTAAATCATGACATTTTGTTTCTATCTTTAACTAACTTAAAAATGTTAGTATTTTTGACTTTTTAATAGTTGTGAAATGTCTTTGCTATTTCTTTGACAGCTGTGATATAGATCATCATCTTGTGGGTCAAGATCACACATGAGAAGTTTTTACATTGAGTTCTGATTGCAGGTGCAACTTCCATCAATTGTTTTTCAAATAAATCATTGAGTCCATAAAATATCAAAATATCTATAAAATGCCTAACACTACTTCTCAGAGCTCAAGTTGTCATCTTCAGACAGCCTTTTTTGCCCAAGTAACACCCCAAAAAGCCACATATATCAATTTAAAATTAGAATAGAGAGTCACAGCAAGAAAGCATAGAATTGAGAAAAGTTGCACATCAGGAAGCTGGATCCAGCAAATGGTTGGTGTTATGAATCAAACGGGTGTACCCAGCCCTCTTGGTTTTTTGACCCATCAACATCAGTTGCATTTATACCAGATTTGAACAGTTCAAACAAAGAAAAAGGTCCTTTTTTTCTGAATAAATACAATTTTCAAGAAGCTGGCAATACTTAGAGGAAATCTAAATGCATAAATACACATAACTGAAATATCTTAAATAACTTTAAAAAACAAGAAAATTGACATATGTAATTGTGTATTGAGATTATTTTTCTTCCTGATCAACTGATCAATCAGTCGATTAATTGTTGCAGCAATAGTTTAAAAGGAGATGTGAATTTTTAGCCATATATGAGATTCAAGCCACAGTAGATGACAGGAAGATAATTTAGTGCACTTGTTACTCACAACACTCTTCCTACAACAGTCTGAGCAGTGTTTGTGAAAACAGTAGACCCGTTGAAACAGCCCATGAGTGAGAAAGCTGCTGAATAGGACGGGTTAAAGCATTAATGGTTCCACACAGTGATTTCACCACTGAAAGGCTAAAATTAGTGGCCATTGTGGCTAAAGCAGCCTGAGTCAGCAGTAGCCAATCACCATTCATAAACTCCTATGGTCTGTAATTCCAGTCTCCCTGGGTCAGCCAGCCACAGCTTGGAGTCCATGCTTTAATATAGAAATGATTCCTCCCTCTCAGTGAGTCCAGTCGTTTTATTGACTTTCTGATTCCTGTCTGGTAGAGCACACTCACAGTCTTGTGTAATTTGGCCATTGGACATTTTCCGTCTCTGCTGATTTCTTATGAATGCCACAGTGACATGGTTTTTCCTCTCGGCTTGGAGTCCCTTCTGTCCGCTCTGCTAAAAATTACTACACAGTCACTCACACATGCACACAGGACCCAGAGGCTGAAGCTGAATGTTTGGTATTTTTAAATAGCAAGCTTGGATTGTCAGTACTTCATCTTCACTGTCAGTTTGGTGTCACTATCTGCAGTTTTTGTCGCTGGCATCAACAGTGGCAATCGAGGAAGAACTCATACAACTAAACCTCTCTGAAACCTGGTTAAAGCTGCATTGATTTGTTTTCTTTTTTAACAAACCAGTGAGCTATCATTCAGTTGTTTTGATGAAAGTGTTAGCAAGCAGTTTGCTATTTACACATTAAATAGACAAAGAGCATCTTGAGCATTCATTTTGAGTCGCACTTTGTCTACCTGACAAACGTAAGTCCAATATTCACTTGCATTTTAGGTCTGTTGTGGTCCTCTTCAACTACTAAAAATTATATCTGGCCCTCCAGTTGCTAAATGCTCCACTATGCCAGTGCTTGCTACTAACTTTCTTTACTGTTTGATTCTAGGCAGGTAGCATTTGTTGGTTTATTAGAGCTTTTTAGCTAAAAACAACATTCTCTTTCTGTAGCTGGAAACAAGGTTGATGATTGAGCAAAGTTCATTGCCTAAAAAGCAAAAAAAAAATGATCCATTGGTAATATCAAAATGTTGATTAGTGAAACCTTAAAATGTACCTTTTCATTTAAAGCATCAGAAAACTTTGTTTCAAATTCTAAGCATTTCTTTAAAAAATTAAATGTTTTTAGTAAATTGGTTAGTAATGACCTAATTATACCGTCAACAGTTTCGTTTTCACACCAAAATAGGCAAAGACAACCTCAATGAGTGACTCAAATCAACACTGAAATAGATGAATCTCTACATGAAACAACCAAAACTGCTTAAACTTTAAGAGAAATTCTGTTCACTTGCAACTTCATTGTTTACAGTAAGAAGCTAATTGATATAATACATCTTCAGGCCCTTTAAGAAGTGCTGCTAGCTGCTGCAGGAAATATAACTACTGTTTTCTGTCTGTCTTACACATACAAGGCCTTTCACAGTGTTATGGTCGGGACTGAGAGATTTACCCTTTGATAGCACTGCTCTCTGGGAGAGAGAAGACAGCAGTGTCATCTTCCTGCAGTACATTCCTGAAGACAGGAGTCATACCTCAATAACTCCCTTCTTCTCAAATGCAGGTCTCACTGCCTCTGACCCTGCTACTCTGTCTATTCTCTCTGCCAATGCCTGACTACATACCAACCCGATGTGTGTGTTTGTGGGGGTGCGTGGAGGTGCGTGCTAGTGCGTGCGTGTGTTTGCATGCGTGTGTGTGTGGTTTTCCCCGGTATTCACTATCTGCAGGGAATTTTTAACCTTCTTTCCTGGAACTGTTTTGTAATGAATTCTTCTCAAGGAACCTAGTTTTACAGCAGAGGCTGGCCCAGACAGTTTGAACTCTTAGCAGACTGTTTTCTCAAAGGCTGTGTGCATGCAGGCACTTTAAAAAGGTCTGCCAGTGAAACAGTAGATGCCAGGGAACCTGATCTGGCCATTTCAACTGCAAGCCAAAGGAGCACAGGGTATTATTTATTTAAGTCAGGGACTCAGACTGGAGTTGGAGCTGCCAGTTTGAGTTGACCTACAGTACATGGCTGTTTGTCTGCATCCTGTGCTCTCAGCCTCCCCCAAGGGGAGGAAGTACAGGGTCTCTGCTGAACTCCACAACAGATTGTCTGGTGTCTTGACGACTATCCCAACTCCACGTAACTTCCTGGCAGGCGAGCACACGGAGCAGATCAGAGCCAGCAGTTTGTCTACAAGCAGATGTCTGGTGCATCAGAACCACATCTACTCTTTGATGCCTTCCATGTTGTGAAGTAGAGGCTACCTGGCCTCCCAAAAGACTGCAGAGTAAAGGTAAAGTTGTTTCTGCTCACCACTCCAGCAGGGGATGGAATAATAGGGCCTCCTGTAAACAGAACCAAGCAGTCAGTCAGCTGCTGGCCAGGCGCTCTCTGACAACACCTCCCTCTGAACTTTAGCTGCTGCACCTATCGTAGTAGCAGTATCTCAGGAAGAGACTCCTGCTCTCCGTTTGCTGCCATAACATACCCGAGGCACACAGGCAGGGGGAAGAGATGATTTTTAACACAACATGGAGACAAACAGAGCAGCAAGGGCAGAGTTGAAGATGTAAGGTGAGTGTGGTGCTGATTCACTTTTGGTAAGATGGAGGGGTTATGCAAGGAAATCAAATATTATTAGACCTTCACTGGCTTGTGCTCTACAATCATGTGAATGACTTCATATTTCTGAAAAAAAATGCATGTTATGTTCTCTCATCCTCTATGTTGGGGTGTCTGTCAGTGAAACTGGCATCTATGTTCAGCTGATTTCATGGTCACTTTGTTTCAGCTGCCATTCCTCAGCAATTTCACACTTTGCATCTTTAGTGTGGAAGGAATTCTTTTCATCCTGATTAGACTTGTCAGAATTGGTCCTGTTATGTAAAAAGCTAATTTACCTTGACTGTTTGACTCTGCAGTGACAGACACTGCAGGCAAATGGACATTATGGGAAAGCTCTGTCTACTCCCAGTGTATCTTTTTCTTTTTGCTTTGGCTGCCCTTCCATGAATTTCTCTCACTTTTAAAGAAATTCAACACCAGGAGGATACTTTAAGGTCTGCAGAGGGTAGTGCTTTAATAACGTTGCTTGTACTTTGACTGTATGCTCGTACTGTAATGAACTGTTATAAATATTTCAGAGTTGCGGTGTCACATTTCGACCTGTAATTTGATTCGAGATCTCTGTCCCAGACTTGCAGTAGGTTTTTATTTGTGTGCAGTATACAGTCATTTTGTGTAGATTTGATTCTCTGTCAAACACACTTGTCTGTATCTTTATGCCTACATTTATGCAGCAGCCAACACCAGTATGTAACACCAGTATGGCGGAAGAAAGTCTCACATCTCTTCCTTAAGTAAAAACACCAATACCACAATGTAGAAATACTTAGTTACAAGTAAAAGTCCTTTTACCTCTTTTGGCATTAAATAGTTATTTAAATGAAACTATCTGAGAAGTTTAGAGGAGTAATGTCTCTTTGATGAAACATCTAACAAATAAATGACATCTTAAATGTGACAAGGGGCCCCACATACAAACAGATGTTTCTGTGTAAATCACTAACTTAAAAGGTTACTCTCGGTTAAATTTTTAACAGTATGTTGTGTTTTGTACACTGTCATTTTTTTTTTTAATGTAAAATCTTAATCTAAAAAATCTAAATTTTTAAAATGAAAAAAATGGATAAAAAATGACTATATTTCCCTCTTTAATGTAGTGGGTTACAAGTATAAAGTAACATAAAATGGAAATACTCAAGTACAGTTCCTCAGACGTATCTCGAAATCTTACATTAGCACAACCCTTGAGAAAATGAATTTAGTTCCTGTCCACCACTGAATTTGGAGTCGCAGTATCAGGAGCCATAGTGTGTTGGTTACACAGAAATACCATTTCCATTTATTACTCTAGATAGATGCTTGGATGGAACTGTAATGGATTTAAATTGCCATAATGATGAATAAATGTCACCATAATAACTTAGATGTCATTGTAGCTCTGGCATATGCTGCACTCCGAGTCCTTTTTAATCACTGTGAGGTGCCATAATTGGCCCGTTACTAGCATCAGTGGTGACCCATGGCTCAGTCAATAACAACCGGACAGTGGAAGGGGTAGTCAGGGACACAGTCACCACCTGGGGTCCTCCTCCATCCTTTATGCATTTCAATGAGGCTGAGCTCATCCAACATTAATGGCCAGAGTGGCCCTGAGCATAGATCACTGTACCCGGCCGGCTCGACTCTAAGCCAGGCTGTCAGTGTCGCGGGGGGGGGGTAACCTTCGGCCAGGCCTCGGCTGTCCCATGAAGCCTGACTTCACCCTGACTCTGATAACTGAAATGTGTCACCTGCTAATGGCATTCTGACTGATTAGAGACACAGCAGTGTTCTAAAAAATCTTAGTTATTGGCCTTATTCACCATGGCCTTTCACTTCAGAAGTGCTTTTCCCAGTATGACATCGGAAAGTCCATTATTTTCTTCTTAGGAAGTAAATTCAGAAAAGATTGCTTAGTTCCACCAAACAGTTGGAAGTAGCACTTGCCAGATTGTGGCTGTGTGTAAGCATAACCAACCAAAAACACAACATGTGTTTTCCACCAAAGTACCGTGTGAATGAGAGTTTCAGAATTATCTCAGCACAGAACAGAGCATGCAATGCTGCCAACATCTGGCTGGTCACATATTATGTAATTCCTTAAAACATCATTATTTGACTCAAACAGGCAAGTCCATTGGAAGGGCTGGGTAAGGGTAACACGAGATGGCTACAACACTGTGTGATTTAAAATCAAGACAGAGCATTGTAGCCCTTTTAATGTTACATTTAACAACATTTTTAATATCAATCTTCCCCAAGAACGTCTGGTTTTACAAAATGCTTCAACGGTTTTGCGCAATCTTATCCATAAAAAATGCCCAAAAGTAAAAACCCATTTGTATAAAATATTCTCATCACTATATAATTTTTAACCAGAAAGAAAAACTTATATTGATTTACATAAAAAGGTTTTGTTTGCCAGCTATTTATCTCAAGTCCAGCTCAGTAAATATCACAACAATGCTGTTTATAATGAGCAGCCCTGTAGCTGATCAATGAGGGGCTAATGGTTCCTGGAACACCTCCTGCTACTCACCCAGACCCTTCGGCCTAGTATTCTTGGAAAATATCCATCACTGGCAGTGTTACCTCTGGGGTTTCGTTGTCACTGTTAAGTTATATCAGCCACTAGATGCACAATAGTGTTGTTACTGCTGGAGGAAAGGCATAGTGGTGGTGATTTAGATTTTTAAAAATTCAACTCCGTGTTGAAGTATATGAGTTTGCATAGCATACTGTCCTTTCATGTGTCTTGCATCTTGCCAATTAATTATAATTATTATATGTGCAGGTTTGTGAAAAAAAAACAGACTTTAATTATCAGTGCAGTAATTATAGCTCTTTATTTATCAACCAGAAATGCCAAACAATTATTACCCACTTTGACCTCTTGTTTCCCTGTTCTCCTCCCACTGTCCCACCTCCCTCTGGCGGATCTGCCCTTAATTTTAATTGTCTTCCTCCCTCTCTTATTCACCTCTTCCTCCTCTTCCTCTTTTATCATTTGCAGCTGAAGTCTGCAATCAATTGGGAGAAGGCCCAATCAATTCCTTCTCATTTGCAATTCCACCCTGCTAAACACTTCCCTTTATTACCAGTATCATAATTAATGCAGCGGAGATTGAGAGGATGGGAGGGAGGAGAAGGAGGAGTCAGAAGTGGGAGGATGGAGCTGGCAGAAGAGAAGTGTGTGTGTGTGTGTGTGTGTGTGTGTGTGTGTGTGTGCGTGTGCGTGTGTGTGCACGTGCGTGTGCGTGTACGTGTGCGTGTGTGTGTGTGTTATCATGTATTTTCTTCCTGCCCACTGCTCATCCAGACAGCAGTCATCTAACTCAGCAAACACAGCATCATTAATCATATGTTTAGTGGTCTATGCTAGCATTGTAAATTAGTCTCTTCAGTGAAGGAATATACCTGGAAATTTCATAGAGCCTTTTCAGTAATGACACATTTAACAATCACTATGTCCAGTGAATACATGCAGACATGAACATATTTTTTAAAAACCCTTTACCAAACCTCTGTGACACCAGCCTTAGTCTCCCGTGTGACTACTGAAGCGTAGCCTCAGCTGGCCAGTGGTGCTAACTTTTCTTTCAAGGACTAGCCGTACACAACGTTCGCGTTGAGACAACTGAGACATCACACACTCATTAGCATAATGTTCCCAACAGTTAGTGGGGTGAGGGCCGGTGTTTAAGATTAAGCATCATTGTAACTCATGTTAGCCTGCAGACATTTAGCTCAAAGCACCACTTACCACAGCCTCGCAGAGCTCGCTAGCATGGCTATAGACTTGTTAGTTTTGTTATAGATAAGCAAAAAGTTGTTTGTAGACAACAGTGCAGGCAATGAGACCAAATAGTTGTTGGCTTTTTGTGAGCTGACAAGCTAATTAAATTTGTCAAGCAATGTTTATATTATGTAACTACCTTCTGTATCCTCTGCTAACTCTAACTGGGCATGATGCTCTCCTAGTTAACACTGACTGACACAAAAATGATCATGTTGGTGGTGCAGAAGAAATAAGTGTCTTCTGAATTTACTGACACAACTAAAGGCCGGAGTTTTAAAAAGACAACTAGTTGTTCCAGCCACCTTTAAATATGGCCGCTGCAGAATGCCATCTAGTTTTTTCTTTGTTAAAACACAAGCAGCGTCCACAACCTTCATAAAACAGGGGTCAACTGGTGATTACCCCACACTGAATGAGATTTCCACCTCTTAAAATAGCAGATTACAATAAGCCTGTATAGACACTGAAAAAGAAGGCTTCATGACAATGAATTGAGCACTTAGATGTGAGTAGAGTGCAGACAGCTGTTTGGAGGCTTGTTTTATGAGCAGTAGGATGGGATGGCTGTGTGATTGGGGGGCAGGTGGTGGACCACTGGTAATTACTAGGCAGCACTGCTGCACAGTCAGTGGTCCCAACACACCAATCTGTCTTCTTCTGGCCCTAATGAAAAGCCTTTTAACATCTGATTAGCTTTTAATGCCATTCTGTGGGTGTGGGTGTGGTTTGGAGGGGCTAGTAAATGCAGTATGCACATATATTTCAGTTAAGGATCGAAGAGCTGCGAGATCCAGGAGAAGATAATTGCGCTGGATGTCTATAATGTTTTTATAAGTGTGTTTGGGTGTTTATTTGCACCATTTTATGCATGCATTTCTTTCTTGCTCTCCATTTCTGCTCATGGAGATGTCTGGTTGTTGGATTGTGCAGATAAAGTGTTTGTTGACACAGGAGAGATGAGGCCTATTAGAAATTCAGAACAAATTATCCACCCAGTTGAAAGAATAATGGACATCAGGGAAACAGTGTTTGCTGTTGGCATCTTCCACCAGTTCCTATGATAACTTTTGCCTTATTTTAACATGACTTTACCCTGCTCATTCTTTCTTTCTTATCTGGATTAAAAACAATTCTTCCTAAAGCTGCTAACAATCACATTGTTCTTTTTTCTCATTTATACAGGCAGCTTTCATCTGATCTCGTCTATTGAGTCTTAGGGACGAGAGTTGCGCAGTAGAAATGAGCTCTCATACTGTATCAACATGACTTTTCTTTGAAGAACGAATTCCTCCATCAAAACAGTTCTTTGACTTTTTTCAGGGATTTCTTGCCTTTGCTGTTACACAGTTTTTCACTGTTTGACAAGAGAGTTATCGCAAATGTCAGTGAGTCTTTAATTGTATTATACCCGAGACAACACATCTGAAAGATGTTGACTAATACCTTGACAGTCAAGAAGTATTCTGGCAGTTCATGAAGTGGTCAAAAGCAATCTTGTAGTGTGTTTTGTGTGACAGAGCGTGCCATAAAAATATCTTATATCTGCCTGTACAAATTCAGCATTTTGTTGAGAAAAAAGGAAGTGATTTTGAATGTTTTCAGAGCTTCTGCTAGACTGTTCAGTGGTGGTCGGCTTTATCTGTACAGAAATCTGACATGTGCAGTGTAAAATGTCTTGTAAATAAACAGCAGCTGTTATGGTTGGTTACAGTTGTTTCTGTATTTTCAGAGAGGACCAGCAGGCTGAACTGACAGTGGCAGGAAATTTTTCACTTGGGTCTTATTTTGCAGATTTTCTCCTGTATATCAATTACAATAACATTTTACTCTCCAAAGTTATTGCTTACTTGTCAGAACGCAGTAGCCCCAGTTTGCGTCTCATGTTTTATCATTACATTTGAATCACAGAGCTAAGCGTCTGTTACTAATTAGAAAAAAATGTTTTGTAGAAAATTACATTTCCACCAAACAGAATTACATTTCCAATTGAAGAGAATATGTTGTTAATTTTCTTATTTGGTAAATTGCAGTGTTGATGCTGATCGTATCAGTAAAACATTCCCAGACACCATATTTGTTTCCCCCCGCATTATCCAATCTGGCATCACAGTATCCAGTTGTAGTGACTACATCATCATTAAACTTTTTTATTTGTGTTTAGACTATCAAACTGGTTCCATACAGTAAAAGTTCACAGTGACTTCAGACACAAAAACCCTAATCTTTCCAAACCATTACTAATTTGCTTTTGCCTAAACCACAGATGGGACTGTGGATGTGAACCCTGGTCTTATCCATCCCAAGCAAATCCTAGTGACTCTTCTGCAGTTACTGCTCATTGCACTTCTTTGATAAAAACCAAAAAATATTCTTTGATTTTGTTAACATCAGCGTGGATTGACATGCATTGACCCGTTGTATGAATAAACAAACAAATAAAGAAAGCCAGGGGGACATTCTGAAATTACTTGTTTTGTCTGAAAAAACTGTTGAAAAACCAAAGATGTTCAATTTCCCACATAAGACAAATAAAACTAGCAAAACCTAACATTTAAGAAGCTGGAACTTGTAAATACTTGGATCCATTTTGCTTGAAAACGTAATGTAAGTGATTAACATATTATCACAAATAATTTATTATCTATTGACTGACTAATTGATTAAATAACAAATTTCACCAAAAATACAAGCAGTCAGGTGATAAGAAAGTTTGTAAACAAACAGTTTAACCATAATTATTTAACCATTTTATTTGTATGTAAAACAGAAAGTGGGCACAATGCAAAAACAAATGAAAATAAATCTTCCATTGTACAGGAAAACTGCACAACTATGACAAATAAATCAGATCTAAGTTGAGCCAGGAAGTCTGATTTTCTACTACAGACAGTTTTGGTAACAATTTTACCATTTGCCTTTGTTTTCTCGTCCAAATAAGCCTTGCCAGCCTAGGGGTTTTTGGTAAAATGAAATGTCCGACTGCTTGATTTTCCCACCCTGTTGGACTTCTGTTTTACAATGTTACCATGTTTCCAGATCTCAGCATTTAACTTGGTGACTACGATGTTATTGTCACTGATAAGAATGATAGCCAAAGATTCAAAAATAACACCGAATTTGTAATAGATTAAATCTACTTTTCAAATAATATATCATATCTGGTCTGTGAGGTAGCACTCAGCCACTCGACAGCAGGATGTGGCCACCATTCCTCTGCGCAGGGCGGTAAACACTCATTAAATCCATCTCTGCCTGCACACACAAACATCTGCCGTCTGTTGTCATGGTGAGTTAGTGGAGCTCATGCAGCACCTACTGTGGTCATCCACTGGGGCATCTTTCAAAGTAGGCACCATGGCATGTCAGGTCTTTGTACACCATGCTTCACTGCCCACTATGCCAGCCAACTGGTGCATCCGGTACAAAAACAAGCCCACACCTCTTTCTGAAGTCAAAGAGGGTTGCCAAATGATAGGGGATGAGCTGTGGATCCAGCACTGAGCCTGCTGTTAGAGAGCATATGAGAGAGCATATGGTTAAATGTTTTGACAAAAGCCCTCGCGTAGCAGAAGCAGGGCTCTCGTCTTCTCCCTGCAGAGGCTCGAGATCAGAGGCTTCAGGAAGGGAGGATTTCACCGCCTCAGATTCTCACTGCTTTAGAGCTGCTGCTTGAATTTGTTCAGGGCATACAGAGGTGTTCCTCTGAGTAAGCTTTGTTTTGTTTCTATCATTTCCCGGAGTGATTACAGCCACCTGGTGTGTGAATTTGTGCGGCTACTATCATCCTAAATTTCTTTATTGTGTGTACTAAAATCCTTGATTCAATTAGTGCGTCCGGGAGGCTGCTGAAAGTAAGTTGATTCACAAGACATCTTGTATTAGCGCTGTTTAGAGATGGAGTTACACTTTACATCTGGACACCTTAGTGTTGTGACAATCTGTCAGGAGATGCATTTGAAAGCTCCTCTCGCTTTCTCATTCCTGCTCTCTCTCTCAGTGGCGTTCAAGCCGATGGTACTGATGTGGCGTCAGAAGTATTGCCAACGAAACACCAAGCCTCTGGGCTGCAGGCCTCTCTAATGAGCTCCCCTGAGTGGTTAGCAGGCCCGTCCTCTCTCCTCCCCCTCACTCAGCGTGCCTAGCTCTAATTGGTGGGAGAAGAAAGGGAGACTCCAGAATTATAAGAGACAATACTTTGGTCGAAAGACAGAAAAAAAAATCTTTTACCACCATATCAGAATGCAAACCCCTTCACCCCAATTATAGTTTCTGGTACAGGCCTGAGGATTACATCAGCCACTATGTCCTAGGCCTGAAGAGAAGGACAAGTGCGAAAAGAGAGGCATCAGGTGTTAGTTTGGGATAATGTAACAGACAAATGTACCAGACAAATGTACCAAATATAAGCTGGGGTTTTTTCACCTAATTTTGATCATATTGTTGGCTCTGAATATCAAGGTGCTCTTCATGTTCCTGAGCTCAAAAATGCTCGATGACTGGAATAATGACACCCTCTACTGGTCGCATATCAGCACAACCAGAAAACTTAAAATCCGAGCAATCAGAGTTGCATTGGGCAGCTATCAACTCATGACTTTGGCTGGATAATTCATCTTTTCATTTTTTTAACACTTTATTGCAAGAGTGCACAAGTTCATTTCCAAGTCCATACACTGTATATTTTTTTTCTGCTCTGTCAGTATTATATGTTTTTTCTTTTGAAGGAAAAAAAGATGAATATATGCAGAGAAAATATCATATACAACAGAGGTTTTAACAAAAGAAAATGTGCTGAAATGAAAATTAACTAATTGATTTAATATATGAATACTTAAATTAATGAAATGACAGATCTGTAGATTCTGCTGATAATCCATTTTCATTTAATTCATTTAGTTAAAAGGCCAAATGAAATTGCTTGGATCTATAGATGAGCTTCTGGATTGCTTTGGCTATTCACACATGAAGCATAAAAGGTCTCCTCCAGACACATTTGTAAGAAATATAAAATCTTAAAATTACAGCTTCTCCTTCTCCCTTAAAATCCAGAATTTATGAAAATGCAAATATTTTTTCAATTTCTAAATTTAACTGCTGGAGACAAGATGCCTCGTGCTTCACTGTAAGGTGCACAGGATTTGACCTAAACTAGCTGTAATGTCACAAATCATCTCATATGTACAGGGAAACTTTCTCTCTTCAGCAGATTGATTTGAAAACGGACTACACACATACAGTACTTTATTCTGTACAATAAAGCTCAAACACCGATGTAAAACAACAATAAGCAAACCACATTTTCAAGTGACAGGGGACTTAAAGTAAGCCAGTTAGTTGGAGAAAGGCTGGGAGATGAGGGCTAAAGTCCTTTATCAGTGTAAAGTCTAGACCTGCAGCATTTTTTTTTCTTTCTTTTCTGTTCGGTGTACAAAATGTTTGGAAGTTTTTTGAAAGTATGTAGAAGAACTGTATATATGATGTTATAAATGCTGGGGTGTTTTTTGGTTGTGTGTATGTATTACTGAAGGATTCCTTGTTCTATTTAGATATACACTTTAGTAGTGTCTTTGAGTCGCTTGTGGAATTTGCCAAACTGCCATGACTTGGTAATAACACTAATGAATTACCTATGCTGAATTATTAAAATATTGACTGTGGTAATATTATTAAACATAGCTTAATATCGGAATATACACCAAGAAAGCAGTCATAAATAATGAAGTTCTTAAAACTTGATTGTGACACAGCAACCCTTTTTTAAAGGTGTCTAGATCAGATACCCATCTAGAGGTTCTGATTATGTCAGTAGATATTCAGCTTTGTTAGTGTAGTGCATATTAATGTATTCCAAAAAGAAAATTGCAATGTACAGATTACCAAAAAACAATTGCCAAATAGTGTACCTGGAGCTTTAGGGACCCCTTTAGGGACCCCTATGCCCAGCTGGTAATCTAGTCTTGACTAGTAAGAACACTGAAATACATCTAATACATCTACCATGTCTCAGTGTTTTACCTCTATTATGTAATTCCTACATCTGTCCAAGTCCAATTATAAACCCCCCTATGGTATTTGATTAAGGGCCTAATATCCTATGTAATTATTCCACATCTTACATTTTCAGATTTTTTATTTTCAGTCCTGTTAGTTATTTTTTCCATTTCCAAAATTGATCATTTTTTCATTCATGTGGTTTCACGCACTGTTTTTCACATCTAAGTGATGCAGTCATGGATGTAGGTTTGGATTGAGGGGTTGGTTGGATATAATTAAGTCTAAAGTTCGAGAACCAGACAAATAATCATGAATCCGTGTAAATGTTGGTTTTTTTACCTCTGCGATGACAGCCGAGGCCTTAGGCTTTATATGTTTTCGAGTTTTCCATCCCATTCTTGTGAATGTGATATCTCCTGGACTCCTGGAGAGAATTTCTTCAAATTCGGCGCAAGCGTTCATTTGGACTTAAGGATGAATCAAATTGATGTTGCTGGTCAGATGTCAAGGTCACTGTGACCTCATATCTTTCCCGTTCTTGTGAACATGATATATCAGGAACACCTGGAGGGAATTTCATTACATCTGACACAAATTGCCACTTGGATTCAAGGTTGAACTGATTAGAATTTGGTAGTTAAAGGTTAAAGGTCAAGGTCACTGTGACCTCACAAAACACATTTTTGGCCATAACTACAAAAAAACTACCTGAAAAAAATGTTTGCTTCATACCTTGAAACAGTTGTGATTGTATAGATCTTCTGTGCTGCCTGGTTGAAAATATGTATGAATTATTTAGAATTAGCTTGTTCACAGCAACATCCATATTTGAAGCACTGTCAGTTGTCAAGGCTACAACCTTGTGATCTATTAAAATCAGCTTTACTGGCCAAGCATGTGAATGTGAAGGAATTTGACTCTTAGTTTCTTGTAGTGAACTTGAACATTAATACAGTAGACATACAGCTAAACAAGAACAACACAGCTTAACAAAGTCCAGTCAAGTCAAACAAAAAATTTGCCCTATGGATCTTTAGATAAAATGGTTATATATTATATCCAAACAGTCAGGGGTCGACTTGTGACATCAGATTCTACAAATACACTCAATATCTTTTGCTAAATTTCTTGAAAGTCCTCACTATATATTTTATATGGGTCTGGGTAGACAATGATGTAAACTGCAATTTACTGGTTAGCGGAATAATTTTTTCATACATTGATGTTAATCTTGATGTTTAACTCATCATCTTTGTGCCTTCCCTAAATCTGACAAACCATTTAAAAAAACAGTGACACCTGGACACCATTTTTTACATGAGAGGAAAAGGTATAAAAAATTATAACTTATCAAAAGGTATTAAGCAAACAGTACTGTCAAAATTAAAATGGAGAGAGAGACTAATATATAATCAAAATAATTACATTTTTATACTAAAGTGTAAATTGTTGGGTATAGATTATGATTATTGCATTTATATTTAGTATAAATCCAACTAAATTATCTTAGCAGTAAGTTTTTTGAACTGATTCAGTTTAAATGCATGCAATTTTAGAAGTCAAAATGAAATTGCTCATTGTTTTGCTTTCTGTAAATTCAAACAAAACAATTCACCACTGAAGATTTTGTGCTGGTAGATGTTCCTCTCGAGCTGCATCCAGCCCCAACAAGCTCCACCAATCACATGTTGAGGTCAGCCTGTATGTACCCATACAGGTGAAACTTGTGGGCAGGGGGGGTCCAATAGGCATTTGCCACTACTGAAACATTTTTATAGTTGTCTCTCACCTGAGTTATAGGAATTTGACGGTAAGAGGACCCTGTTTAGAGAGATTTTATTAAGTAAATCATACTGAAACAGTGATTGAGAGGGGCCCACTGTGCCAAATACCCCAACCATGAAATCTACTGTATCTTCTCCTCCTGCCTCTAATCTATTTCCCTCTAAAATCAAAGTTTCTTTACAACTTCTACAAAACAGAAGAGGTGTCTGGGAGCTTACACAGTGACCAGTTAAACACAGTCTTATATATTGATTAGATTTTGTCAAGTGTTTAGATTATCTGAGGCCAATATGAATCAACCCCGGGGAGGAATTTTCAGCTGTAATGGTTTCGAAAAGTGAAAAGTGTAAAACTGTTCAGTGATGACTGCAATAAATCGGGAAGTGTTAGAAATAGAAGAATATCCTGTTGTAATGAGTCTTGGGCGTTTTATTGTAAGGATTGTTTCTCTTCAATAAAAAAAAAGAAATTGCAAACAATTCACAGCTGCCTTTTTGGTGAAAGTGATAACCAGCAATTCGAAAATAGACAGGAACTTATTGGCATCTTTTTGTTTCCATCCAACCTTTAAAATTTCAATGTAACCAAAGGAATAGAAATAGGTGTGGAGGGCAAAAGATTCCTATAACTTTCCTCCAGCCCTCAGGGCAGGTTTTGTTTGTGTCCATCTGCACAGCATTGACATCCTCCCACGCTGCTTCATGTTGCAATGTGTGAAACAGTGCTGCTGATCCCTTGCGATGTCACAAGCTGTCCTGCCTTCAGAGGCTTATGGAGAAAAGGTAACAAGCTTCTTTATCCTCATTAGCATCATTACATTATGACGTACCTCCAGCTATTGTTGTCATTCTCTGTGTCCAGCCCTGCCTACCTCGGTATCTGCCTTTTTTTTGCCCTTCCCTACCTCTATGAAAACTAGACAACCAAAATTTTATTGAATTTGAATTGAGAGCTTGCATGAGAATTTGAACTTTTAAAGTTTTTTTTTTGTTTTGTTTTTTTTTTTACTTTTTTAACTTCAGTAATGTTTATAAACATAAAGGTTACATGGGCCTTTACTGAAAAACATGGAAAAGGTCAAAATGGTCACTGACTGGGTATATTTTAAGTCTCATTTTATAATATATATATATATATATATATATAAAATTTATTATTTTTTTAAGCCTTTAAAAGTGCTAATTAAATATTATAAATTGAAAACATCATTTGTACTTTTTTTTTTTTTTAAACAATGATACTAAGATAATCTTGAGAAAAAAAACGAAATAATCTGCTTTACTACAAAGTACAGTCACTTGTTTGCTATCACTTTCAGATACTCAGTGTCTACACTGATATAGACAGCTTTCTAAGATGGATATTTTTCACTGGACACAGACACTGGTAAGGAAAGCTTTAAACCTTGGCAATGTTTTTATAGCCAGAGCTGAACTTGAGCTAAACGGGGACGCCACCTGTCAGAAGGAGCCATTAGTCCAAAATCCCATTACCAGTAATCCTATAGGCCCAGTGGTAAGAGCAGAGCAACTAGTCTCTACTTTCTCCCTCTGTCTCTCTGTTTGTTCCTGCTGGCACTGCCAACAGCCGTGCTAGCACATCAGTCATCTTGGCGACAGGCCTGTGAGCGCCAGGGTTAGAGGGGGCACGTCCCCTGGCAGACTCCCCCCCCCAGGTGGATAGAGAGGCTCGCTGAGGATATTAATGCCACTCCATGCCAGCTGCAGTTTACAGTCGCAACAGTAAGTCTTACCTTCTCAGGTCCAGCTTTTCTGCACAAAAGTGCTTTTCTCTGTGGGGCTGTGGGTTTAACTTCCCTGACTTGTCAGACACAGGACTGCACGCTTAATCAGCAGCTTGTTTTTCATAGGGTTTAGACAGATTAAACAATTTATATGGCACGAGATGACAATTTTTTTTAGACCTGTGTATCTGCGTTGTGCTGTTGTGTTGTAGTAGAGGAACCTCAGTCTATTGAATCTTTGGTCAGATTTCTCATTTTTACTTTTTCCTCAATTCCTATATTTATACTTTAATGAGGCAAAGTTCACGTATGACTTCTTGTATTTAGACAAAATTTAACATTTGTTAACTTAAACTTTTGTGAACTGGCCACTTGAATAAGAGTTTACAGCCATGCTTGGAACTCTGTGAAGATGTAATTAAGTAGAGTGAGGTTTAACAAGATTTAACATTTGAGAAGTCTGGCTTCTTTGAAAAACATTTATATTCCTGGTATTTTGTTATTATCTGACTTTTGGTGATTTGGTACCAAAACGTATCTATTGTACTCTCAATCGTATCAAAAAAATACAACCACTACCACTATTTGTGCTCAAATCTTCAGACTACTCAGTAATTTTGTCTTGTTGTCTAATTTGGTGATGGAGCCTTTTAGAAAGAGAAAAGCAGAAAGTAATCCCTATCTCAGACGCATGATTGATTTTTTTTTTCCTGCACTGCTGCTTGTTTGTCACAGTCAGAATTTACCCTCCTTGCTCTTCACTTCAGTGCCAAAGAAGTCTGCACATTTTCCCTGCAATCAAACTCAAAGCAGCTCATCTCATTAATTACAACCAAAGGGGGAAAAGACTGAATTAAAAAACCTGCACCCTCTTGGGTCTCACTGTTGTGTCTCTGGCTGTGAGGGAAGAGGTGCAGAAACAAACCTTGACCTTGCAGCAGCGCCAGTAAGAGGCAAGGACTCGCCTGGCTGCATCAAGCTGGACACTCAACTACACCGAGAGGGAGGGGGGTTGGAGAGAGAGAGAGAGGGAGGGTTAAGAGGGGAGGGGCCGATAGAGTCATGTGGAGAGAGTGGCAGAAGGGGGGGGTAGAGAGAGGCTCAAAGTACAGGAGCCAGATAGAGAGAGAGTGGAGAGGGCCTGAGCTGTCTCTCTCTGTGAAGCTGGAGGTGAATGTGTAAGGATGGTCTCCCACTTTCTTCCTGCCAGTGTCGACTGTGTGCTGGGCTGCTCGCTGTCTGTCTCTGCCGGTAGGGCCGCTGCTTTCACTTCTCATGGTTCTCCTATTTTATTTTTATTGTTCTAATGTCCTCTACCTCTACGTCCTTTTTTGTTAGAAGCACTTTTGGCATGTTTGTGTCCTGTGTATGAGGTGAGAATAGGAAAGAAGATTGCTGCGGGCTGCCCACACTCTGATTAAACCGGCTGCCCAGGCAGGTGTCTGGCAGAGATGACTGCAGCAGCTGCACCGGCAGGTCCCCCACCACCCCCACCCACCCCCAGTCATTCCCTCTTCCCATCTCGCTCCTGTAGTCTGATGTCATGGCAGCTGATGTTTGCGCTGGAGGACACCCACAGCTAGCTGCAAACTAGGGCTGAAGGGACGTTTCAACTTCTCAGACAGTGCCTGACTGTTGTTGTCCTTTTTCACCCCCCCTTCCTCCCCTTGCCTCCCTCTCTACTCTCCCTTCATGCTGAGGCTGTTGTGTCCTCCAAGCAGCTTTACAGACTGGAGGGGACATCGATTGTTGTTTTTTGTTGTCTTTTTTCCTCCATCCTGGTTCGTTGTGTTCTTGTGGTGAACAGTGGGCAGCCATGTGATGACTCCCTATTGATCCTTTAAACAGACCCAGGAATAGTTCATTACATCAGGCTGCTCTGTGCTGACCTAGACAACATTCATCTTACAAAGTGAGCGGACTCATGTGCCATACTCCCCATTACTGCAAATTAGATGGAGGGTCACTCTCAGTCATTTCTCAGCCTTACAACTCTGCTCTTCATCATGCACATCTTAATATAGTTTAATAGGTTTTAGCAAAGCAAGTATTAATTCATCAATAATGAGTTTGGGGCATGGCCCACAGTGCAGGATTATGTGTGACTTGTGTGATCTTGGTGGATATAATTCCATCTCAGAGGCCAGATCTTTTTTTTTGTTCTTTTTTTATATCCT
Source organism: Istiophorus platypterus (assembly GCA_016859345.1). Lineage (NCBI taxonomy): Eukaryota > Metazoa > Chordata > Actinopteri > Istiophoriformes > Istiophoridae > Istiophorus > Istiophorus platypterus. The sequence goes on from CM029117.1 coordinate 3,319,679, forward strand.
CAGGGGCCGGATTTTCAGGTTGGGTAGATTATGCAGCATTAAGCTGCTTGGTATCAGATAATTCTACAATGATGAAATCCTCTGTGGTTATGAATTAAATGGGCTGAGCTGTGCTGTTGTTTTATGCTCATGAGAAGCTATGTTCAGTATACTGGATTCAACTTTTCTATGATTTTGGATTCAGTATATCACAGCTGTCAGGAAAGAGAAAATTTGCTTTCTTGTCCAACGTTAACAAAAACATTTGCTGCCTGCTTTGATTCTGCAGCCTGGCCGTCCTCAGTAAAACAAAACTGATGATGCAAAAAGTGTTCAGAGAGGATAACACATCCAAATCTCTGCTGGATGAACCTTTTCCACTAGTGAAGTGCAGTGAAGTATTTAGACTTTTTTAATGCAAAAGACATCAGCATGTGTTAAATAAATCATGGGCCCATCAGAAGAGTTTTCAGGAGTATTCAGAGCAGACAAGAGGGAGCCAGGAGCTATGACAAGCGTCTGATGAGTCATCTCACGTTGCTATTCAAAGGCATTAGGTAGGGCCCGGTTGGACGGGGGCTCACTTTGCTGGCTTTTCGTTCATTATCACACCAAGGAAACTCCACTTCAGGATAAGGATACTGCTTCTGGTTTGTTAAGGCAGAATGGTATCCAAATCTAAGACACCGAGTCGTTGAAGCTGCAGCATGAGTTTTTTGTTTGTTCTGTTTGTTTTTATCTTCAAATTGTAGTCATCTTCTGTGTGCTAGAAAATCAGAATTTAATGTGGCTTATGTGAGGCAGAGAATAAACACTTAGGCTCCAAGAGTGACGTCTTATTTAACATGTTCAGCAAAGGTGGCTGATCCAGATATCAGATTTGTTTGAAGTACTTGCTGAATATGTTCATTGGTACCAGCTTAATTTTCTCATGCTAAACTTTTTTAAGTGTGAGGATTGACTGTTGTTGTAAGCATCAAGACTATGTATGTTGCATTTAGGCTGATTAAGGTCTCATTGCTCACATAGGGACACTGTCCTCACCTAAAAAGCAGCATTCTTATTTTTAATAAAAATCTTGGGCTGTTGTGAATAATAGCACTCAAGTTAATGAAGTAGTGTGACATTATTAGCACCCAATAAGACCAAAATATGTTGCCCTAATTTCCGTTTGGATATCATCTCAAGGTAGGTGGTGCTGGAAGCTTAGTGACCTAGTGATCATTTGTGGGTCATGTGGTGACCACCATTTTTTCATGGCTAGTTTTGTTCTTGATAAAATGGCATTGCTTCCATTTGACAGAGGAGGAGTGTTAAAAATACAATTTGCTGGTGCAACAATTGTTGATGTGGATTTTGGGGTCTGCAGCGCATCTCACTTGCACAGCAGAGACTGCACATTTTGTCCCATTATATTCCAACCGTCAGTGCCATTTTGAAAAATTTAATTTAAACAATATAGGACACCAAATCAACAAGTTCTCCAACGCAAATAACCATATAGGTCATTTATCCCTCCTCTCTGATACGACCAATAGAAGGGTTCATGAATTCATGCCCCTGCAAGCAGCAGGCATACTGCACCATCATCATCATGGTTACAGTGAAAAACAAGCAGTTAAGCTTAAGGAAAAGTCATGTGTTTGGTAAGGTTCAAGCACAATAAAAACTTGGTTAGGTTTTAGGGACAGATCATGGTTTTTGTTAAAGTTCTACTTTAAGGTTAGAAAACCTGCATCATCTATGTTATTATTACAAACATCCAGTCATGGTTGTGGCTCAGTCATGGATAAAAGTATAAACGCTGAACATAAGTTTGAATCAGAAATGAACTGCTCCCATGCCAGCTCCTGTGTTTTGTTGACCAAGCCATGATTCTCAACCTCTTCCTGACAATAAAATGTTACTATGGATTTACTATAGGATGTTTTATTAAAAGGAGGACAGTCTCAATCTTTTTCTAACCTTAACCAAAAAGAAAGGTTTGGTGTTTGCTGAGCCTTTAAGCCTATAAACAATGCTTGTATGGGACTAGCTTTATAGTGAAAACTGAAAGGGTTGAACCACAAACAGACTAAAGATACTACTGAATTGAAGACAGTCAGAATTAGCACTGGACATCACATGCTTAACTGCTCACTGGCATTTGAACTGAAATGCATTATGATGGTGATCATTTAGCTTAGGACAAGATGAACAGACTATATCATGAGTCATATTTAACACAAATTTTTTTAGGGTGAACTGAAGTGATTCTAATCAGCAAAGTGATTCATACTTCTAACCTCTTTAACCAAGGAGATTTACTTTGTATACAAACAAATTGTTTTGTTATTTTTGTATAAGGTCTCGATGAATAAGCGGCACATAAATTCACATTCTCAGTTCTCTGCCTCTCAGATGCCCATTGATAAGATGCACATTTCAGGCAGTGTGCAATGCAGATTACAGGCTGTTTAGGCATGCCCAGCATTGGCCCACTGGGTCCCTGGGATTGGTGTCAACAGGTTGCCATAAAGCCTGGTAACGTGACAGGGAAAAGCTACAGGGGATTATTCTGCTGAAGCTCGCTCTGTCTCTTCCAATCATTACCACAATTACTGTCAGCACACATAACTTTCAGGATATGCTGTGGATGGTGAGCAATGGAGTGTCATAGTGTTTTAGTTTCACCATCACAACAAGGCAGCAGTTAGTCATGAGATATAGCTGCTCCGAGTCAAAGAAAAGACAGTGACATAAGACACAAGGGAATGCTTTACATGTCATTGCAGGCTTTGGCTCTAGTGATGTTTCAGAACATCAAGCCAGATGATTGGGCTGTTTCTTTAAAAATGAAAACAGGCTTTTACTGTAATTGTGGGGCATGTAAACAGAGAAATCATGTGAAATCACCATTTTCAATTGAAATTTGGGCTTATTGAGAGTGTTCGCCATATCTCCTTATGAAAGGCATACTTTAACCTCAGATCAAGTCAACCCACATGCTTTGTGTCTACTGCACTTGGTTAACAGCAGCTCACATTGTAGTGGGGCCATTTCATGAATATTTGTGCTTCTGAGGGGAATGAGGCGTCATTACTGAAAACATGCACTGTATTTGCACATATATATGTGTTTCATATGTACATGTTTATAAAAAATATGCAGATATAACTAACAGTTCTAGAAACATAGATGATTGGTTTTGTGACCTTGATTGGTATCTTCAAAGATGATGCATTTGAATAATGTGTTTGTCAGCTCATGAACTGAATAGAGTTTTATAATTGCTAAACCTTTAATCTTCCCAAGGAAAACAGACTTCAGTTTGTGCTTTTTTACTCAACATAAGTGGAAAAGCTCACTCACATGAAGTAGAATTTGGTGAATAAAATGTTCTGTCTTTCTGTTGCATGGTGAAGCTTATAGGTTTACCCTTGATCATTTCTGCAAGGGCTACAAGGGCAAGCACTATTAAAGCCATCCATTCAATAAACAGTAGCTTGAGTGGAGTTTTGCCCCAGTGTCCTTTTGGGGATTAAGGCACTGATCATGAATAGCAACAACTCTAGCTTGACTTTGGCCATGGACCTTTGTTGCATCTTCTCTCCCACCCTTCATTTGTCATGTCTCTACCGACATCTTTCTAATAAAGATATAAAATGTCAAAGGAAAAGTATCCTTTTCCTTAACCATGGGTTAAGGATTATACATGATCTTCTCATTGTTGTACACTGAAATATCACCTAAGGTCTCTCCCATCATTTAACTAAAAGTATGCAACATAGCAGAGGTGTAGAGCACATGGTATTAGAATGACATTGGGGTTGTGCTTTTTCAACTTGTAGTAAAGCTCATGTTTGTATTCAAATGGGCCAGGTTGATTGTGGTTTAGCTCCTGGCTTTCCTGTGTCTTCTCATCAAAGGGAAACACTTCCAGAGGTGAATATGCTCAACTTCCATGCATTGGAATGTGAAGAGCAGCGATACACCACCACCGGATGTACTTTTGGCTTCCAGGGTCGGATTTCATAATGAGCAAAGAACCACTAATTTCCAGATTCATTCTTGACATTTCACATTCAGATGAGAATTTAATTATATTCTACAGCAGACAGGGTTCAGAGTGTTTTATACAACACACTCCAGATGGGTGGGTTTACTACACTGGGCCCAGCACAGGTTGGCTCACTTCTGCAGATAAAAACACTAGATTAACTGAGAAATTGCAGTAATCCCCACCAAACTGGCACCTAAGCAACTTAAACAACAATGAGAAATATTTTCAAGCTCTTTTTGCTCCAAAACTCAGTTTTAATTGATTCCTCAAAGGGGAATATCTATTGTAGGGATGAAAAAATAGGTCTTCCTTGTTAAAATAGTTAATAGCCAGTTAATTTTCCTAAATATAGGGGCACTGAATAGCAGTAATAACATTATTTTCCTTTTGAAGAAGTTGTATTTAAGAGATCCTTCTAATCTTTCAGAGACTCTCCAACAAAATTGCAGCCTTAATAGCAGATATTTAAGAGTGATTTATTGTAAGATGGCAGCGGACCACAGAATTGCAAAGCATAGCAGAGCAGAGGCAAAGTTACTGTGTGAAAGGGACAGGTGCATGCTATTCTAAAAACAACAGGAAGCTAGTTCTGGCCAGCTGGTCACATTCAAGAACTCCTTGATGACCATGAACACTGAACTCAACTTCAAATTGTACTATATTGTTTTTCAATAAATGAAGTCTTGAATTTTAATGGCTTCAGTTCAGTTTCACTCCAATCTGGTCACAATCTCTTTCCATGCAAAGGAGGCATCACAGTGTTTTTAGGTTTACAGGTAACCAGAGGGAAAGGAGACACTGTAGGGAGGAGTGGTCCTACCTGGCAATTACTTTGACACCCGTAGGCCTTGTCAGGCCACTCAGTTGGCAGCTATTCAGACATCATATTCATGCCCTCAGTAGACAGGAACTTCTGTAATTATTCTGTTGAAAAATATTATTGTCTCAGAAGAATACATGCCTTTGAATTCTGGGTCAGACAACAACTGGCATCTTCAAAAAACAGTCAGCGGTAGGAGTCGTCAGTGTTTCCCAGGTCTCACTTCCCTTCACTTCACCACCTATCTACCTACCACCACCTGTCGAAGTCAGGTTGACACATAGTTGGTAGGGACTCACTGCACTAAAAATATTTTGTCAAAAGGTTGATATGAAGGCCCTCAACAGTAGTGTATTGAAAATGCATGGGACAGAGCACAAAAGTCTTCTTTCCTGTTCTCTTTGATGTTTGATACAGATCATCTTCTCATCCTTAAAAACAATCGTCGGTCCCTTCTCTCCATGACATTCATCTTTTTTAGCTAAGAGAAATAGTTTCTGCTAACTGTTCAAATCATATTTCACTAGAATAGAAAGTTGCTACTATTTTTGTGTTCCCCCTAGATACAAAATGAAGTGGGTCCTGTCAACTGTGCTGAGGTTGGGTATTAGAGGACCTTTGGGGTTACTTACTATACTGACACATGGATGCGGTAGGTTAAGTGTAATGATGAGGCATACTGTTCATGTACTTTCGTCCATTTAATAATCATGATAATCATTGTCAGGTAAATTAAGCATAATAATTTATTTTCCTTTTCATGCAAAGGCAGTAGCCAACACACCTTTCCCACCCTGTAACGTGAGATAATTTACTATTCTTCCTGGGTAACGTGTATTTTGTACTGCAGCAGAATAAGTTGCATGTTTAAACACCAACCTGCTTGTCTGCCCAGATTTGTCATGTTTTGGAGGTTTAATAGAGACATCGTTTTAGACAGCAGAAACACCCTTGACTAGAAAGCAACAAGCTGCTGCATGTTTTCTACACAGCGAAACATGGAGCAGGCACCTCTCTCTGGAGACATGGAGAGGAAGTGTGGGTTCAAAGGTTAGCAGAGGTCACATCTAAAGAGGGAGTGTTTAAGGGGAGAAAACAAGACCTCTATGGACAGGAAGAGTCAACCAGGGGTCTCTTCATCACAAAGTCTAAGTGCAAAGGATGTATTAACACACACAGTAAGCATTGTTTTTACTCCAGCTTGGTCTAGATGGATAGATGGATAGATTGATAGATTCCTCAGAAATGCCATAGGACCTAATCCTCAGCATATGTTGAATATATACTGTTAGCATACTGATAGCAAACTAATAACATGTTCTGTCTGAACAGGTTAAGAGAACGTTTCTGTCTCAGCTACTCTGCCTGCCAATGTATATGGGAGCCTTTTTGTGTTGCTTCTTAGGAATAATTTTGAGTCTAACAGCAAACTCTGCACAGACCTACAGCACAGAATACACCTTAGCAACAATTTAAAGTCACCAAACATAATTTAAGGCAGCTATTTGTAAGTCTGCAACAGCAAATTTATGTTAAGTAAATTAATCAGACTGACTTTTAACATATGGTAGAGAATTTTCTAAATTGTAGGGATTACATTCAGTGGAGGCAGTGAATGGGAGTCATATAATCAGGCTACAGCATTAGTATTATGTGTCTGTAGATTGTGTAATGTCTTTTTAAGCTCTTTACTGATAATGCATCAGGGCTGTCTTTGAGAACATGGTCATACTCTACTGTAAGAGTGAGAATTTTCTCTACTCTAAAGTTCCTTTTCTATCATTTGGAGGGCAGCTGAATGAGCTAAAACCTTGCATGATGCAACATTTCCATTTATCTTATGTTGTGTCTATGTCCACCTGATTGATATAAGTCAAATATTCCCTGTTGTCTTTGTCCATCAACCATTTTGTGCCGGGCAAGTAGCTTACAGTGTGCTTATTATAACTTTCTTTCACTGAACATGGTTGATGAAAGTAGGGGAAATGAGCTATACTATATACTGTAAAGTAAAGCAAAATGATTGTCTCAAAGCTTCCTATAGCTAAGGGGAGCTGCAGTCAGGTTATATTCTCTGTTTGTAACTATAAGTGACACCTTTGACATTACATACCCTCCAGTCCTTTAATTGATTATTATAAATAATATGACTAACATTTTAAAAGGTATTGATAAAAAAAATGATTAGTGGAGCTTTTATGTAATGTAAGTGACATTGGTTTCTTGTAGCATACATCATGCTTGTAAGTTAAGAGTTAAATCTGAGAAAAAAGCTTTGTGCTCTTTAACTCTGTGAGGGTCCCACACTTGCCTATTTCTTCAAGTTCGCCCAGGGTCTCTATTCATAGAAGAGAAGATAGCTCTGGGTTTCATGTGCAGCCCCATTAGACTGGTTATGTGATAACATGTTTTCCAGTAAATTAAAAAAGAGAACAATTCAGAGTCAGCTGAATGACAGTCAAGCTAATGTGATGACTAGGAGAGATAATTATAGAATAAAACAGAGCATAGAGTTTCAGTTTTGGGAGGGTGCCATTGAAAGTCAAAATATAATCCCTAATCAGCCGGGGTAATCAAGTGTGTCACACCAGGCTGCCACTCCCTTCCCCTGACAGGCAGGCACACACAGCCAGCACAATGCCATCACACAGCCTTTCTTCCATTTCAGCCTCATAGCTCTCCCTGGCAGAGGTGAAAACTCTAGCAGGAGGGCAGGGGAACATGCAGCAAAGAGAAAGGCAGCCTTTATTGCAGATGCCAACATCAACAGTGTCCAGAGCCAACATGTAGACAGAGGTGCTGCCTGTCCTTCAATAGCCTCAGTGTGTGTTATACACCACAGAAGAGGGACGGGACAGGAGCTGGAATGGGAGAGCCAGCCAGGCTGGTGCCTACTAGCGTCACTAACATGAACTAGCTCCAAGTTCCACTGGAAATCCATCAGTGTGAAGGAGAGGAGTCCTGATGTTATTACCTGTTTGGACATTTTTCTAGAGATTTAACTTTACGGCTCCAGTCAGGTTGTACTTGGCCAAGACAGGCCTGGAGTCAGCTGTACTTTATTTTAACCTCTGTGCAACAAAGGTAGGTTTATGTCTGCCATGATCACAATAATCTCCCAGTGGCTTGTTTTGATTGTTTGGTACCTTCTGGTATCTGTGGCATCCTTCAATTCAGCAGTTTACTGCAGGTTTAGGCTACATGTGCTGCTGTGCTTGAAAGAGAAACTATTTTCCTCTTGTTGTAATACAGGATGACATTTAATTTTCTTTGTTTGTCTAGCACCTTGCTTATTTCCATTTCTTTTCCTGTCCCATCTGTGACACTTTGGGTACTACTTTGTTAGGCCTGAACCAGATGGGTTTGGCTCATACCCATGTGGGAAATAATAGATGGTTCCCCCCTACAGTTTTCAGTCCTGTGCATTGCAGCAGATGATGTACAGCTGCTCCTCCTGAGCTCCCAATTTCTCCTTTCCCCCATCTGGAAAAAACGTCCTTGAAAGCAGCGGGGTCAGCAGGCAAATCCATAGCCTGTCATGACCAGTCAGCTAGGATCTCAGACTGCATAATTTTGCCCTGATGGTCCTGCTCAGAGTGGACAGCAAAGGGTACTGCCCATCAGTCACTTTGGCAGCAGTGCCTCCCACTCCGTGCCAGCGATGGGAAATAGATGGCAGAGAAAGGACATAAGGAAGAGAGAGAGGAAGAAAGGGGGAGTTGGGGAGGACTTATGGGGATTATGCAGTCATTTCATTCTCCCTCTGTTTCTCCCCTCTTCTCTGTTCACCTCTGGTCTCACTGGAGTATCATACAGGTGATATGTCGTTGGTGATGGTGGAGGTGGGGAGTTTTTAAAATCACGCCAGCCACTTCAGTACACCCTCTCTCATAGATTTAACACAGTAGGTAGAATTTTGGAACCACTTCCGTACCTTTGTTAAACATTTAATTTGGCCTTGAGTTGTGTATACTGTACATTCATTGACTTCACCTAATGAGCTTAGCAAAGTGAAATATAAGTTCACCACAAGAGACTGTAAATGTGGAGACTGTTGGAAGAGTTGGAACAGAGAGACACAAATTCTACAGAAGTTTGTGGAACATTCAGGGTACTAAAAACTTGGCAGCATCAAACTTCTCTAAGCCACCTGGAATTTAATCCAATTTCACACAAATTTTTTTGATGCACCCGGTGCTTGGTGGAGGAACAAACAACTAAACATACATAGCTGATGATAGACCAAAGACAGACACTCGAGTCAGATTGGAGGTACTTGTATAGCTGTGTTGCTGCCCCGCAACCTTGGAACCTCAATAAAAGAGCGAGAAAAAAATCCCATTAAAACCTCAAACCGCATGTATAAAGCCCTGCAAATGTGCAAAGTTGCAACAATGCTGTTCAACAAACTTCACTAATGCACATAACCACCAGCTCTGCATCTCAGTGAGTATGTCTGGCTGTCAGACAGAAATTTGGAACAAACACACCATGCCTCTTTGATTAGGATTACTCAGACAATTCAAATTTGAGTGTTTGCTTCTTTACTGTGGGTAAAATGGGAAAAATCAAGTGGCACCAAATGACCTCAGTGAGCCAGCTGTGAAACTTTAACTTTCCCACTCCTTCCAAGAATACTTGTTGTTAGGTCTCCAAGGTTTTATTGGCATACGGAGGCAGATGTTATAATTTGATATACAGCAGCTTCTTATGCCTGGAAAGTTCAGTGGAATAAAAGGACTGGAAACGACAAAAAGCAAGGAATAATTTCCACAGTCAGTTTTTTCCCGTGTGATAAAAGCTGTTATCAAAACATGACATTCAACATAAGAATTTCAAACATGACAAGATAAGTTACAAATACAACTTCACACAGTTGATCAGCCACTTAAATCTGAAGTATGTATGTAAAATCAGCCAAAAATTGGCCTAATTATTTGGGTTTCATCCTTGATATTTCTAACCGATTTTGTTAAAATTCAGTTAACTGAACAAAAAGTTCACTGCTACCAGCGAACTTTTTGTTCATGCCATAATGTAATGGACGCAAAAAATAATGATTAAAATTTCCTTTTTCCTTTTTTTTTCCTCCTTCACACACAGCCGGTGTCCGGCCATTAACAGACACAGTCTGAGCCCGCTCAGCCAGGCTGCTCTTCTTGGAACAGCAAAATGTTTATGAATACTGATGAAGCAGCAGCTCGTCCAGCAGCGCCTCAGGTCCATGTCACTGCGAGGCTCTCATCTGTTTTCAGTGCAAACTAAACATGTCAGGATCTGTTTTGTCTCCTGTGTGACAGAGAAAGGCACGTCCCAACTGCACACGACGGTCGACGACTTGTTTGAGAATACTTCTGCTTCAGTGCACGTTATCTAGTCTTACTTGGTATGCTGAAATCTGATTTCTAGGGAGTTTTCTCTGGACAAGGTCTGTTAGTTGAATTTATCATGCCAGCTGATGATGCGGTGTCACACTGTGTATCTATGGACGACATCTGAATAATGCTTCCTGTCTCAAAACATCAGATATCACCACGGTTCACTGGGATTGTCTGCACAGCATTCAGACCTGACAATAACAAACACCAAGGATAATTAAGAATTCAACCTGTTGTGGAACAAGAATAAAAAAAAAATTAAAACCAACTAATATGTACAGTGTTAACAGTAGCCAGCAGCTGATTTTTTTAGCTTAGCATATAGAAAGCGCCAACTAGCTAGCGTGAGGAAAAAAAGCTAGTCCGGCTCTGTCCAAATGTTATTAAAAATCATCTACCTGCACCTCTGATATATGCAAACTAACACGTTGTCTTGTTTAATCCGTACAAAGGCCAAAGTCTACAAAAGAAAGGTAGTTGTTTTACGTGCTGGGTGATTCACAGTGATTCACAGACCCTAAGAAGTCACTCCACCCGGCCCAGAAGTGCCACTTCTGGAGGAGCTGGTTTGTTTACCCTTAGACAGTCGGGCTTGCTGCTGTCCCCTGGTTGCAGTTGTGATGCTAAGCTAAGCTAAACATTTCCTTGCTCTGACTAGATGTGTGACAGACAGATAGGAGGATGGTGTCGACCCTCTCATCTGACTCTTCACAAAAAAAAAGCAGATAAGCGTATTTCCCAAAATGTGGAAGTACTCTCTTAAATTAGAGCTGGTGGGGGTAGTGTCCAGGCGCCTGTCCAGGGATCACCAAATCACACACGGCCGGGACGATGAGTTCAGTTGAGTCCAGTTCAATGTGTCAGTCGTAGGTTTGGTAGCAGCATGAATAACTTGAAAACCTCTTTACCTACTCTAATGTCAAATTCATGTCTGGAATCACTGAAAAATCTTTAAGGCAGTAGTAGTAGTAGTTAATATTCCAGTCGGTAGGGAAAACCAGTCATTTCTACTGTTCTTCCTAGTAGTAGGACCGTAATATTTCCACTGGCTTTCAGTATTTAATGCTCGTGGCAATGGTTTAATGGTGTTGGTTCGGCACTAGAGCTTATAGGCAGCTCAGGAACAGGATGGAGGCAGAGTTACGGAGGGAGGATTAGCAGAGATAAGCTGAATACTGCACCCTAGTCGGAGGGGCTACCACAGCAGAGAATAAACGTTAGACAGATTCAGCGCCATATGGTCATCAACAAAACATCAACTGTGGTTTCATCCGCCAGCTCCTGACCGTGCAGCCTGTTGACTTTATATAATGCATATGTATGATTGCACTTAATGGGTATGGCTGCCTCTGTCCTCTACTCTCTCTATCGCTCTGATGGAGAGGCTTGAGGATGAGGGGGCGGAGCCACCGACTCCCCCTGAAGGCCACACATGGGTGGGTCCTGGGATTACAAGGTGAACTGAGCAGCTTTACAGCAGGCAGCAGGGACACAGTTAGCCTGATGGCCAGGCCTGGGCCACACTCAGCTTGAGGTGTGGGTGACGCAGTTGGAGCCTGGCTGGAGCATGGGGGCAGTCGCTGTCTAGATCTTTGTTTTCATGTCAAAATGAACTTATTCCCCAGCGACTGTAAACAGGACATGATGACTACTCAGAAGATAATTATAAATGTACCGGCATGTTGTTGATGTGCCCTGCACACTTATGAAACCATTTTAAGGTCTTCTGTCCAAGTTGGTGTAGAGTAATGGAAAACAGCATTTATGAGTTTATTACTGGCTGTAAATTGTTGTTTAATTGTTTTCAATTTTCTGTAATTGTATATTTAGTTTTCATTCATTATTAAGGTGAAGTGGATTGTAAAAGGAATAAGGTCAAATACAATCTCATAATTCAAGACACGAAAAAAAAACACACTCAAACCCTGGAAACATAATTGCTGCCTGGATAATCATGTGGCCTAACATTTCTCTCAAAGCCTATCTACTGTTACAGACTAGTAATATGTAAATGTAATTTTTGAGAAAGAGGGCTGCAACAATTTTGTCTGAGTTTAGCAACTTAAGTTAAGATTTTTACGATGTCCAACCCAATTTCAGATATAATTTTTGATATTATGCCAAATTTGTTTTCAGCAACAACCACTGAATGTATTCTGTAAATGTGTCTCTATATAGTAGATACCATTGTTACTGGAATCCCCCTTTCCCACACAGGATTTAAGTAGCACATTCACAACCTGTGGATTCATAGAAAATGATGCGTGTACATTCTGGACATAATGTAGAGGACAAAACAGGTTCACGCATTTATTTCTCAATATTAAATTGGAGGTGCGGTATTACTAGAGCACATTGTTCAGTATGTTCTTTTTTTTTCAATTAAAATATTATGATGAAATGAATAAAATGTCCCCATGCTTTGTTTGGCTGTGCATTTTTTTCTCTGGAAGCTCCTTGTTTTTCTAATCAGAGCCGCTGTTGTTTTCAGCCGCAGACTGTAGCATCTGGGGAGGTGGACATGCAGACACATTTGTCTCGGGCCAGCCCTCTCACACAAGCTGGTCAATTCACTTACCAAGCAGAGCAGAAAATGCAGTGTCTGTCAGTGACTCTATCCTACCCGACCCTGCTGGATGAGAACCAGTCTCATGCAATATGTGAAATTCATCACTCTGTGGGTGTTGTCATGCTGAAGGCTGGAGAAGGCTGAGAGATTTGGGCATTGCAGATGGAGGTAAAAGGGAGTGTAGGAGGAGAGTAGGGTCTTTAATGCTTGACACCCTATGTCTGGCCTGCTGAGGAGCTGGAACGGTTGTAGGGATCAATACTTTGACGAGGGATCCTGGTGTTTCCACTTTCGAGTCCAGACAGAGTGAGACAGGTGTGTCTGTAACACAAGGCCTTAAAGGTGCCGTCCAGATTTGATTCAGATACTCTAGAAAGACCAGCTGCTTCATGAGTTCCTCAGTTGCTTTCCAGTCTGATCAATAGATAATAATGTGACAAAGCACATAACAATCAGTGACATAGAGACAGTTAATCTTATTATAAGCAAAGAAAGGCAATATTTAACTGGAACTGTCACCACTACCTTAACCATCATGCATGCACTAAGGTCATAATCTTAGAATATATATGTCACTCAGCCTGTTGGCAGATCAGTGTATAACTCAATTATCTTTTTAGTTACGCCTGTCATTCCCATCTGGGGGGATGTTTGAAAACCTACAGCAGTTAGAAGTGGTGGGATAATAAGACTTGGTATTTTGGAACAACAATAGACAGCTTTTATGCCTAACAGTGTGCATAATGAAGTTTATGTTGAGAGTCCCTGAATGTAAATCTATCAATCAAGCAGTGGTATACCTACTACCTACGGGGTAGTTCTGCAGCTTCTTTGGTAACACAGAAACACTGAAAAAATTAAATTAAGATTTGAATAAAAAATAATATCTAGGCCCACATGGCATCATCTGTAACAACACCACATGCCGATACCGCCAAGAAGTTAAACAGTTTGCTAAAAGTAATGGATGAAAAGTTGAAGACAGGCGAACAGTTTTAACACTAAGGTATTGTATAAATAGTTTAAATTAGTGTTGGTGTTGATAAAGGGGTACTTCCGTTTATCTGATGAGGCACGGGGGTACATCTGACCAAAGTCATAAATGCTGGTTAGTAGCTCTGCTCTATACTGGGATTTGACATTTCAGATTTGAGTCTTGGTTTTAGCGTTTAAGTTTACCATGAAACCAACAGAAACACGGCAAGTAGTAGGCAGAACGAGAAACTGTTGGTCATCAAGAAATAGTTGCAGCACGATAATCTCTGCAAAACCACAAATTGTTGTTTTTACTGTTTGTGTAAAGATTAAACAAACCAGATAAATCCATCTTAACCAGTGAGTTTTAGATCACTCATGACCCCTGTAGTTGGAATTTTTTAACTTTGAACGGAGCCTAGCTAGCTGCTTCCCACGCCCCAGCCCCATACACACAGACTTGAATGTGGTATTGATCTTTTTCTCTAACACTCAGCAAAAAAATGAATAAGCATACATTAATTCCAAAAAATGTTGAATTATTCTTTAAAAATAAGTTACAAACATTTAAAATTTGTCAGAAGGTCGTAGTTTGTTGATGAGTTTCTCTCCTCCAGCGTTTGGCACAGATTCAGTCTCATCTGTGAGGTAAAAATACATCAGATCTCTCCTAACTGCTGCGTCTACAGTCTGGCTAATCACTGTCAAGACAGAGATGAAAATGACAAAAATAACCCAAGGTCTGATCAAAGGCAGCTGTCTAAAATGATCCCTCCCTGCCTTCAGACAGATGTAAGTGGGTGTTAACTGTTGCAGCTTTATGTTAAGCTTCACAGTCATCATTAATGCTAAAGGGAACAACTGGCTTAGATAGTGTTGAGCCTGCCTTGATGTTTAAATTAGTGTCTACTTTAAGGTGAACTCAGATTTTATCAGATCAAGGATCAAGACTTTTCAGCACTAACATATTTTCTGGCTTTGGACCATGCAGAGATCAGGTTTTCTGGGACTACTCTCCCTGCTCTTCATGGTTAGCACTGTCCAGAGCTGCACCTTTAGAACTGAGAGCCAGGGAATTTTTGTCCACATTTTCTAACTTATATTTGATAATTAGCCATAATGAACTCAACCTTTGTTGTATTTTTCTCTTCTGCATTTTACATGAACCTTCAGCATATGGACGATATATTGCTCCCTTTATTAAGCTCTGTAATGGCTTATAGGAGAGCCATTCTGCACCCCCCTGTTTGTTCCCTCTTTATTATTACATACTTTAATGAGGATTATTTTCCACATTGTATATAGTCGATAAGAATTTGTTTTCTTGAGGCATGTAGGCACCGTAAATGCACAGTATAAGATTCACTAGAGTGCAGAATCAGACATTTTGTGAGCCTTACCGTTATGGCGGCTCTTCCCAAACTAAGCCTATTAGCTCTGTTATCATTCTGCTTTACACTGCATGGTTGCCTTGGTTGATAACATCTTTGGTCCATTTGATACACGCCCGTTGTTTGGATAATGATGTCATTATGCGGGAATGGATAGGCCCCTAATTACTTCACTTTTTGGGCTGAGACAGGGGAATAGGAGTGGGGGAAATCACCCTAAACATCAGCACAGAGATGGGAGGAGATGTGAGTCAAACATTCCCTATTAACTGGGATGTTTGTTCAAACGATAGCTTGGTGGGTCAACTTGCAAAGCAGCTGTTGCTTGTTCTGCATTGTCCATTATAGGACTGTGGTAGTGATAGTATCATTTTAGGCACTTTTGCGAAGCCTTTGATCGGCGACTGTAAAGTGGAGATTATCATACACGGTGTATATTTTCCATATGAAGCTGAGGGTTGGCGTCCGAGGACAGCTGTACTGATGTAAAGCTCACATTACTGCAGCCATACCTCCTCAGACACAGCAGCTAAATTGGTATATCCAGGGGTTTCCCCAGGCCTCATCCTTGCCTCTTGCTATTAATAAAGCCACCAGAGCTTGCTCTCTCTCTCTCTCTCTCGTTCCCTTTTTTACTTCTTACTTGTTGTCCCTTCCTGTTTAAGACCCTCTTGATCTGCGGGACACCAGTGCTCCTGCTGCCATACGACCCAGTTTCCTATGGAGGAATTCCCTCCCTCTTCCTGAGAACGCCCCTCCTTGCTAGACTGAAAGAAGGCCAGAGCTGGAGATGTGTCCGAGCTGTGCAGTTAGGCTGTGTAAGCTACACTTAGCCCAGGGATGGAGTAACAGGGATCAGGGTGGCGATGGGTCTGGTGTAGGGGCTCAGAGGGCAACATGTGGTGTCTGCAGTGCGCCTCTGACAGGACTCAGTCCTTACTGGAGCTGGAATCAGACAGCTGGTAAGCTTAACCTCGAATTTGTGCGCATGCTGGTGCTGTGAGTAGAAGTCAATACTTTTAATAGTTGCTTGACATGCAGTTACTCACCAATTTGGCTCTGGATTAGTCTTGTGAAGCAGCTTGTACATTTCACAAATGTTTGCTCCTTTATTCAGGCACAGCAGCCAGACTCAACTGAGATCAATTGAGAAAGCATTTACTAATGACCAACAAAATTGCCTTTACTCCTTATTGGATAAATTGCCTTTAAAGCTGTGGATTTTGTGCCAGGGTACAGAGCTGCTGATGAAATTCACAAGGAGCACACTTTGTGTAAATAAAGTATGCTTCATTAGTGATGCAGTAAAGGTTGGCGCTTCATTGATGAGCCAGTAGTTGATTTTTCTGCTGCGTGACAAGCAAGTGAATGCAGCTGAGTCATATTTCAAAGTTCTCCATCCAGTGACCTATAACTTAGATTCAATCAACTTAAGCTCATGCCACACAGTCAGTGTGAACACAGAGCGAAACAGAGACAACCAGAAGAGGCAGGTTAGGTGTATGTGAGTGGCACGCTGGAGTAATTAATTCATCACAGCAGAGTGACAAGAGTGAAAAGAAGCTCCACCTGAAGAGCCACTCAGCAGCACAGGAAGGTGTCTCCAGAGGAGGTATTGACACCAGAGCTGTCCTCACATCCCCTGTCCCTCCGCTGGCTCTATCGCACCCCCCTCCCCTACAAACACATTAAAATTCTATCAGCCTGTAATGTATGCACTGTCATGAAACACTGCAGTACTTTGTGGGTTTTTGAATTGAATAGGTGGCTGAAATCTAACATGAGGGGAGGGTAAGGTGCGTACCCATGTATGAGGGTGTAATCCTTGTAATGATGCTGATAACTGTATCCCAAACTGTAACTCTGTGGCCCTGGCAAGTATTAACATGTTTTTACAAGTGTAACCTCACCTACAATTGTTCCTATATATAAAGCTTAGCCAGGGATGTTAAGAAAAGAGACGCATTGTAAGCAGGGCTCCAAGGGTTTGTGAATTTGAGAGAGGTTATTATTGTACTCTTACATGGTTAATAACAAACATGCCTAATACATTTATTGAGCGAATCTAAATTGCTCATTGTGTTTTGTTCTTTTAAAAGAATACATTATGTGCATGCAACCTTTGTGTGTACTAAAAATTCCCCATCACACACTCAGAATTCAGACAGAAATATAATTCCATATATGAGTCCCCTAAATATAGATTTGGTTTTCATGTGCTGGGAGGATAGACTTCTCCTCCAGTGACTGTAACCAGCACAAGAATGTAATAAAGGCTCAATCTACAGGATCTTAATTAGCCAGGATGGGAAGTACTTCACCACTGCAGCTACTTCAGAGTCTCTTAAACTAATGAAATGGGAGTGTATATGTATATAAACATTTTGACCTAATTCTACAAGCAGTTTTCAATTAGTGGAAAATTACTTTTTTCCATTAATTTTCTTACAACACACAACATTGTCTTGAAACCTTGAAACAGGTGAAACTACATTGCAAACAAGTGGAATTTTTTTTAAACCTTGAGATATCAAGCCTAGATCTGTAACAAAATATGGACAGACAGACCTTTCTGACACTAATTGCAAATTTGTTTGATAGAAGTCAGTCACGCAGTGTATAGTACATGCTATCAGAGTTCCTGGTAAGCAGTTTGGGTTATTTTCTTCTTATGGTCTGTCATCACTTAGAAGATATCAGTGGAAGGCCTTGTGGTAATTTGTCAAGTCAAGATAAAACAGAAACCTTTTTCCCTCTGTTATGATGACATTTCATTACATCAATAGATAGTAACCCCATTTTCTACCTATATGAGGACGACTCAGTTGGTTGAAAATCAGTTTCCCCTCTGTCTTGACATATTCTCAGAACTAAAGCCACTCAATCCCCCCATCTGCCCTTTTTATCCATTTTGTCTCTGATTTAAAATAGGAGTTTTTTGGCTGAGGG
This sequence comes from Istiophorus platypterus, assembly GCA_016859345.1. Taxonomy (NCBI): domain Eukaryota; kingdom Metazoa; phylum Chordata; class Actinopteri; order Istiophoriformes; family Istiophoridae; genus Istiophorus; species Istiophorus platypterus. The sequence continues at coordinate 3,337,782 of CM029117.1, forward strand.
ATATTAATTTTAATGAGGCTGGATGAATTGCTTGGAACAGACAGTAGAAGTCTCTCAGTTAGCCAACAGGGCTAACCAAAGTCATCCCTCTCTCTCCCGCCTGTGCATTCTAGGGGAATTGGCTCAGTAACGTGTTGACTGCTGGGATGATTCAACATCTGTGCCACAGGAAGAAGAGTGGGCTCACACATAGCGAGTCCATATATATTGAAATTTAAAGTGCCTCTTACATTTTGAAATGAATGGTTGTCCTAAACCACCCTTCCTTGTTTGGATGAGGCTGTTTGTCTTTATTCCTCTGAACTTCCAAAGACATTGCGTAGCTGTATTTTGTGAAGCCATGCAGTAAACATGTCTGAAGTGCTATCATTTTTTCTGTCTGCGTTTCGAGAGGCATCTGTCTACTCTTGCTTTGAGCTGAGTCTTAAGCCTCTTTTCCATCTAAACAAATTGATATTAAAAATATGTTGAGAATGGGGGGTCGGGGTTTATAATGAGCATAGCATGTCCAGTCCAGATATAGTTGACACCATGTTATCCAATGACACCCTCATCCTACCTCATTGTGACAGGTCCTCAAAAATAAGCAATGAAATAATTTGTTTCAATGGCCTAACAAAATTAATTCAGCATTTTCAGATCTGATGCCCTTTTCCTCTGACATACTAATGTAAAAAGAGCGACAAAGTCTGAGTAGCAAGGAGGTCACTGTGGCTTGGTGGGATGAAAAAGCACACGGCTGTCAAACAGGAGACAGTTGTATGTGACCTAACCAAGACGTTTTTGTGCCTAAACCTGGTACGTTCCATGTTTATTATTTTAATGATGTTGACAAAGGTCCAGCACCTGATAAGGGCCTACTGAGCCAACCAGGAGGTGGAGGAGGGCCCAGTATCTCTGTTCCAGATTACAGCTGATAACAGCCATTAGTGGGGTGAATCAAAGCAGGTGATAATGCTCTCAAGATTCCTCACATACCACCAAAAATATTCATTTATCGTTTATGCATATATAATTTCTGTTGCTTTCTGAAAATCCACTTTGCATAAATGTGATTATAAAATGGTTTAAATGCCAACCTTTGGTTGTCTGTTTGTATAGGATAATGACAGGCACCATTTATCACCTTGTATGTGTTTACTGGTTTGAGCCTTTTCAGGACATCACATTTCTTTCCTATTAAAGGGTTTTTTTTTTTTTTGCCTTTTTCATCCAACCTTGACACATTGTCCCATGGAGGTTTAGGTATTTGACAAGGTTGCGTTGTGATAGATGTCTCTAGGTGGATGTCCTTGCTCTGAGTCTTTCAACTTCATCCATCAGCTTATGACTAACAAAATGAAATTGATTGATTGTATTTTGCTGAAAAAGTTGCTTTAAGGTAGAAAAGCTCACCTTTTCATCATATATTTTAAAATGGCAAGATGAAGTTCAGGAAATCAGTCCCTGTTTTTGAAGTCTGGGTCCATAGCCACATAAAAGTTTCACCTCATCCTTGGCATTGTTTTATGGATGGAGACATTTTTTTGCTGTTGAGTTAGGTTAGAGGTTACAAAGGCAACGATTGGCCTATACCTTGTAATGTCAATATATTGTTTTTTACTTTCTGATTGAGGAATTGTAAACTACTACTGTGTTCTCACATACAAACCCCCTGTCAGGGAATGTTTAGTGTCCACCTATATACTATAAGATGATGAATTTGCCAGCTGTCAGGATTTTTTTCTGTTTTTTTCTGTTTATGAAATAGTTGCTACAACTTTAAAATACTTCTATAGAGCATTGTGGGTTGTGTTGTAAATCAATGAGCAGGACAGCTTTATTGCAATATTGGATTTTTTATCAGTCAATGTGATGATATTACATTGATCTGTAATATATTTACAGATTCACTCCACTGATTTTTACCCAGGAGTAGTACTCAGTCTGCGAAAACAGTTGTATAATGTCTTTTGTGATAACTGTCATTTTTTTGCCTGGACCAACAGTGGAGCCAGCCCTGTAAACACAAATGTCCCTGACAGAATGACTGAGTGACATTATTATTGTATGGCTCTGATTGGCTTATCCCGATATTCATGCCCAAACTCTAACCAATTATCACACTTAATGCCAAAACCTAACCAACCCTAACCAACCCAACTAGCAAAGGCAAAGAGTTCCCACTAGTCAGTCTTCAGCGCACCTGGTGTGAGTTAGATATTAACCTCATTGGTCAACTGAATGCCAGGTGACTAAGTGCTCAAGTTACACCACTGGTCATTGCTCTTTCAAAATTAATAGGTGTAAACCCTTTCTGTTGAATCATCAGAGGAGTGTCTACATGCAGTGTTGGCAACGTAAAGCCTTTTTCCCCCTTTGTTGATTTACCGACTTTTCAGACCCCCTTTAACAACTCTCCTTCACAGAAGTTACTAGCAACAAATCTAGTGTCTTTTTGGACAAACCTAAGATATTTTCCGCAGAAGAGAGTCAGCAGTTTTGCCCCAAGAGATCTGTGAGATCTGGCTTTCTCTCCCTCCTTGTGCATCTCATTTAAATCACCGTGCAGCAGATGTGGATGAGCTTTTAACATTCTCAACATATAAATGAGAACAGCTTAATTGGGAATTCAGCTGTATCAAAATAATGTATATTTGTGCAAGGGGGTAGGAGAGAAGCAAACTGATAAGGGCAGTCTAGACATATAGAGTACTAGGTTTTGTCCTATTCTTGTCAACAGAAAGCCTGTGTTACAAAAATTAGCATATTCACATCTGCTGTTTCAATTTTGACCATTCTTTTTTTTCCCCACAAATTTATTCAAGTGCCTTCATAAGTCACTGGTATAAATGGACACTATAGCAAAGTAACTGTAATAATGATAATGGCAGTTATTCGGCCATAATCTCACATTTCATCTGTTGAGTTGCATCTGTAACATCCATGCTGGATGTTTTAGGTGTGTAGTGTATGAAGTTTAATACATGACTAACAGTTATTCTGAAGATGCAATCACTTTGATTTTGTGCTCAAAATGTATGTCTCGAGTGGACGATATGCACTCACTGTGGTTTTGGATATATTCAGATGCCTTCCTTCTGCTCATGTCAGCAGTTCCTCTTTGCTGAGCTGGCTTCTCCATTTGATTGAGATTGCTGTATACAGTATTTTAATTTTAGTCTTTATATATTGGCATCAGGATCTGCCTCTGTACAAAGAAAAGGGCTTAACATCTCCAAATCAAGGCTTGTGTCTCAGGAGAGGGACAGCTTGTTATTTCACACATTCAAAAAGCAGTCAGATCGGGTTGCTGCCCTCTCTTCTAGGAAAAAGCTTTAATTCCTCAAAGCTGTAGTTATTTGGATGTCTCCCAGTACCACTGCACAGTGTACTTAAGCCCTCTCGGCTAATCAAAACAGTCTAAGAGTTGTGGAGGAAGTGTATAGACCTGTGGTTGACATTTAGCTGCAGCAATCTGGCATGGCTTGGCTGATCATTGCTCAGCACCACCAGGGTTTGTCCTCTCTGTCCAGGTTAGTGCTTGTGGACCTTTGAGTACACAAAGATCCTTATTGATCTTAATATTCAGGGCACTGCTTCACATGATTTAATTATGTTTGACATTGTGTTGCTTTGTTTTTTGCAGGAAGAGTGAGCTGCTGATTAAGGCATAGTGATTTCACTGTTGCTTGATATTGCTCTTTGATATTCATTATTTATTCATAGTCATTTAATTTCCTCTAATCAAGATACAGGTTCGGTCCTATAAATGTTCAGGATGATTTGGTACGTTTTACATTGTGAAAGGAATGTCAAAGAACAACGGGCAGCACCAGACTGCTGCTATAAATTCTTTCACTCATATTTATACCCCGCCAGCAGTATCAAAGTTCACTTTTTCCATCTGTCACGTGCTTCTTGCTAAAACACAAAGCAGTGGGTGCCTTCAGGAAAATGACTCAGCAGTCTAACCCAGTGTGCTGTGTGTGTCTCTGTGTGTTACAGTGTGGAAGGTGATGCTCCAGGCAGCGAGGTGGGCGCCTCTGTGGACCCCAGCAGTGGCTACAGTTGCGTCCCAGTGACCCACAGCAGCGGGCTCGGCCCCGACCACCTGGACAGCCAGCTCTACGGACACATCTTGCTGCCTGGCCACCCGCGGCCCCGCCGACCCAAGCTCCAGCACTCCCAGTCCATCCTCCGCAAGCAAGCAGAGGAGGAGGCAATCAAACGCTCCCGCTCGCTGTCAGAGAGCTATGAGCTCTCATCAGACCTACAGGACAAGCAGGTGAGAGGAAGTGGGATACACAAAGACAGGTACAACAATTAAGAATATTTTTCCAAAAGATATATATCATGATAAAGGAAATGTATTCAAAATCACATAGAATTAATCACCTGAATTTGCAGTTCTCCTGAGACAACTGAACGTTTCAGTGTCTTTTAGCCTATTGCTTTGGTTGTTTGGGTAAAAACTTTACTGTTTTGGTTCCCTGTTTGATTTTTGTTGACTTACATTTTCAGCTCACTCAGTACACAACTCTAAATGAATGCTAATGTTGCTCTGTGTCTGCTGGATGTGTAATCACGTGGCTATTTGGTAACAGGAAGCCAAAAGAATCTACGTATACAGCTTTGATTTTTAACTGGATTTTATATAATAATAACATACTATGATATTACAATACATTACCATTCAAAATTGATTACAAATGATGTTAAATAATAGCCAGGCCCTATGTAATACACCCTCCAGTGGTCGTATCGGACATCCTCAACTGTCAGGCACTGTGTGTCTTCACAGACTTGAGTAGAAATGATTTAATTCGGTTATGAAGACCTCTAGTGAAAATTTCAATGACAAGGTAGTATCTGTCAGATAAAGTCAGAAGTAGTCAAACTGTAACAAAATACCCCTCTGAATTATTTGCTGTTTCAATTTTGACCATTCTTTTTACGAGTCTTATAATACTGGTCTGGTTTGGCTGCATTGCTTTGCAGCTGTGTCAGTGAGTCCAAACACTGGTCCTCTTGTTGAGATATGAGAGTCTTAGCTCTTGTGGTGAGACTTACTGTCATGGTGCAGGTTCCTTGTGGCAGTCCACATGCCTCTTTGGCCCTCGCATGGAGCAGGGAAACATAATTAGTGCTTTTTTACACCATGTGTCAATAGGTGGAAAACTGTGTCAGTGTATAATAGGGTACAGGGTTGAAAGATGGAGCTAATGTAATATGGGCTCTGGACACTGTCCAAATTCTAAAGTATATCACTGTAGTGTAATAACCTGCTGTATTACTTAATGGTTGCAGTTTCATGTTCCCTATGTAGTTTTCGCCTGACTGGTCCCTTGATATGGTCATTTTAATCATTCTTTTGATAAAATATATTTAAATGCTAATATACTCACTATTAATCAATTCATATTTTTTATTTGTATTCTTTTTTTTGAATAATTCTTAACTGTTTCTTTATTTATGTCCACCGGCACAGCAGTGCCCACTATATTCATATTTTTCCTCTAAAGATTGTTTTTGGTAGTTCTTTCAAGAGCTATTCTTCATCACTATTTAGGCCATCAGGAGTTTATCACTAAAACTGGGTTCCCATCACAGTTTAACAGCATCCATCTTCCCTGGGGGTCTATTTGGGTCTATAATAACCTAAATTCCAGCGATTTTTAAATGCCATCTTCACTCCTTTGCGTTTTTAAGCTATGACAAAAGCAGATAGGGTAGTGGCACTATTCCTGCTTCAGTCCAGTCCATGTTGCCAATGTAATAGTCTTACTTTAGCGGAGTGAAAATAGAAAATTTGTTTCATATTCACAGACACCAAATCTATTTCTCTGTGTAGCGCTCTTAAAATTGCTCTCTTAAACCACATAGATAAACAACAACCAATGTAATTATTACATTCATCTTTAAAGTTTCCAGGAGGGTTAGAGTTTCATACTAAAAAGACAAAAAAGTATCAGTCTAACTTGGTATGATAAAATCCAAAATACAGCACCTTCCATAAAAAAAAAAATGTTCATTATCCCTGTTCTCACTTTGGTTTATAGTGATACTTCACTATTATCAGATGTTCCATTGCAGAGAACATTTGCAAAGTTGGAGAAGCATAAAAACACAGATAACTATTTAGACTGCCCCCAGTTGTTTCTCAAAGGCATTTAAGACACAAACCTTCTTTCTCTTCTTGCAGGTGGAGATGCTAGAGCGTAAATATGGTGGGCGTTTCATAACCCGACATGCAGCCCGTACCATTCAGACGGCCTTCCGCCAGTATCAGATGAACAAGAACTTTGAGCGTCTTAGAAGCTCTATGTCTGAGAACCGTATGTCCAGACGGATCGTCCTATCCAATATGAGAATGCAGTTTTCCTTTGAAGGACCTGAAAAAGTCCACAGCTCCTACTTTGAGGGAAAGCAAGTCTCGCTAACGGATGATGGCACCAAAATCGGTGCCCTGGTGCAGTCAGAACACGGTGGGGAGATGGGTGTGCAGGCCAAGACCCCCACAACACAAAGCGACTTCACAGATGCTATCACAGAACTAGAAGATGCCTTTTCCAGGCAGGTCAAATCTTTGGCTGAGTCCATAGATGACGCTCTAAACTGTCGCAGTTTGCATGGTGACGATAGTCATTCGGAGCCAGGTAGAGGCCACCAGGATATGGACAGGGAGGTCAGCTGCCAGGTGAAACCCTCCCATGGTGCCTCAGAACACCGCAAACTGGATGAGATGACTGCGTCTTACAGTGATGTTACCCTTTACATCGATGAAGAGGAACTGTCACCACCCCTGCCTCTGTCTCAGTCTGTAGACCGGCCCTCCAGCACAGAATCAGACTTGCGTCAGCGCTCCCTAAACTCTTCCCAGGATTATTGGTCTCTGGCTCATAAGGATGAGAAAGGGGACACGGACACCAGCTGCCGCAGCACACCGTCCTTGGAATGCCAAGAGCAGCGTTTGCGGGTAGACCACCTACCCTTACTGACCATTGAGCCTCCCAGTGACAGCTCGGTGGAACTGAGCGATCGCTCTGACCGCAGCTCTTTGAAGAGACAGAACGCCTACGACCGGAGCCTCAGCAACCAGCAGAGCAGCCCCAAACACATCAGCCATGGTCTGCCACCTCGTGGGCCGCCCAGGGAAGACGACGCTTCCCGTCATCGACCACGACAACTGGAGGCCCACCTGGCCATCAATGGCACTGCAAACCGGCAAAGCAAGTCGGAGTCTGATTTCTCTGACGGCGACAATGACAGCATCAACAGCACATCCAACTCCAATGACACCATCAACTGCAGTTCTGAGTCCTCGTCAAGAGACAGTCTGAGGGAGCAAACGCTCAGCAAGCAAACATACCACAAAGAGACGCGCAATAGCTGGGACTCACCTGCTTTCAGCAATGACATCATCCGCAAGAGACACTATCGTATTGGCCTGAACCTCTTCAACAAGTATGTGCAACCCACTACACAAGACCCATTAACATACTGCCGTAAATAGAGCCAGATACAATCTGATACACTGATTGGACTTTTTAGCCTCTGAATTGCACTTCACATATTACATACCAAATTAGGGATGGAAGAGATTATGTAAATTAGATCCAGTCCATCACTTCTGGGTTAGAGAATATTTTTGGAGGAATCCAACATAAAATTCTAGTATGATAAGTACGTTGTGATGTTGATTGAAACACAGCTATTGGCCTGTTCTACTTTCCGTGCAAACGAGCCCGTAACTCATTCTGCCCCACCTCATCTTCATCTGAGACTGTGTCATTGTGTTTAATCATAGATGATTGTGGATTTGGTTTCTTTCAGAGCTGGCCATTATGTTCCTTTTAATCATGTGTGGTCAACACCACAGAGAAAAGTAGCCCCCTCCCTCCCCACTCTCAGCCCTCAATCCATTCCACCGCCTCCCTCACTGAATCCTGTCCCTCATCTGACACACATTTGGCCAGGGGCAGAAGTGCAGTTGGATAATCACAGATTTGGATTTGGTCCTCACTATTTCCCTTTTTGTCTCTGTCTTTCTCATTACCCTCTCCTGTGTCTCCAGGAAACCAGAAAAAGGCATCCAGTATCTGATAGAGCGAAGTTTTGTCCCAGACACCCCGGTGGGTGTTGCCCACTTCCTGCTTCAGAGGAAGGGCTTGAGTAGGCAGATGATTGGCGAGTTCCTGGGTAACAGACAGAAGCAATTCAACCGAGATGTCCTTGAGTAAGTTCTCAGCAGTTCATATCAGTGAACTCTTTGATGTATTTGTATGTGCAGATGCATCACCCTGGCAACATCAAGATTCTCTAAAAAGGCTTCTGATTTAACTTGCCACCTATGCCAGTGCACAGAATTTTGCTTTATCTGCCTCCCTGTAAATCATCATTTAGTTGCAAATGGGGTTGCCAGTTTGCAATCTTCTATGATTCAGTCTTTGGAGTTTCTGAGTACTACATAATGACTCAAGTTACATTCAGGAAATAAACAGAAATAGAATCCACTCAGGAAATTGCTGTGATGCTGAGATAAACATACAGATTCCATTTATATTCTGCAGTCCTTTTATTTGGAAAGGGAAGTCATGAAGACTCATTATTCAAATAGCACCTCTACTTTATGCTTTAGACTCGACAGGCCTATCTGAATTACACTTAGAGCACATCAGACACATCAGATCCCATTGAGATTCAATGAAGGATAAGGTCGGGAAAGGTCTGTCAGTGTCAGTCTGACAGGCATATCTAAAGGGCTCCTTGAGAAAACATCTATAAATCCTGACATGTAAGGTATCAAGGCTCTGGAGAGCTAAGTCATAATCCTCTCTTCAGCGGAAAGAAAGTCTTTTATTTGAATGAAACTGTTGTCATGGAAATCATGGCAGATCATGGCAAACATATGTTCAAGTTCAAGTATAAGTTCTGCATTACCATTGAACAAATCAGTAATCGTATATGAACAATAGATCAAATTAATACATGTAATGTTAAAAGGGGATTATTCATTGTGATGAACCTACAGAGAATAATCACCCAACTCTGCATATCTCCTCAGCTCTATGGCGCTTTTAAGCCTCTTTGAGCCCTTTTGGTTTTAAGGACTGATATTTTACAATTTAGTATAGCCTCATCACTCTCATCAACATTGTTTGCAGAGGCAGAAGGCAGGTGTTCTCAGTAAACACACAAACAAAAAAAACAACTCTTGTATAATCATTGTACATTACCTGCTCTGCAGCAAACAGCAGATACATTGGGTTAATAAAAAATAATAATTGAGAAAAAGTGAGGGAAAGTAATGGATCATATAGTGATTATAGGACAAGATATTTTCTCATTAGCTGATGGTGCACTTTGTCTACTGGATGAGTGAATAAACAACTTTTTGCTAACATGTAGCCATAACAACGTATTAAAGTGATAATAAATTAAACACGTGTGCATACTTAATAGTAGTAGAGTTCTTTGAGTGGCTAAAAAAAATTGTACATAGAGCACTGCACGAGCAACAACAGCAGGCTGTAAACTCTAAAAACAGAATGAGCTCTGATCAGGATGCACACACGCTTCATCTGACTCTGTGGAAATTTGATGTTTTCATGCCACAGATGATCAACAAAGACACTGAAACATGACTCTTACAGTTAAAACAATAGACTTGTGTAGGCTGATTACTGAGTTTAGAGGGACGGCAGCTGTGCAGGTGAGCTGAACAGACGCAGACTGGGCAGGGGAGTAAATAATATATTTCTCGAATTTAAGTACGGTGTACTGAGGAAAACAAATATGTTGAGTGTTTATAAAAATTAAATACTTTTTGAACTATATATGAATCAGTATTAACCAGTTTAGAAGGGTTATCATAAAAAATGATTATTAAAAAGCTTTCCTATTATACTGTAATGAAAAAAGTTCATTTTTTTTCACGGCCTGTAGAGTTTCTATATTCATTGTATAGATATGTCTACACACAGTATTCCCTATATTCCTATCCAAACTGATGTTCTTCTCACTGCTGACTGTTTGCTTTTCACCAGCTGTGTGGTGGATGAAATGGACTTCTCAGGTATGGAGCTAGATGAAGCACTCAGGAAATTCCAGGCTCACATCAGAGTCCAGGGAGAGGCACAGAAGGTTGAGCGTCTGATAGAGGCCTACAGGTAAGAACCTCCTCTGCAAGCCGGGGACACAACACGTGACATGGCTTTATCTCCCAAACCAATTTAGACTCAGTGGTAACTGGATCATGAAAATTATCACCCCAAGTGGTGTAGTTTTTCCAAAGCAAGGAGGAGTAAAGTTTTGTTCTTGCAGATAGGTTCTTAGTGAACCTAGACTAACTTATCATGTGACAGGATGATCATTATGGGGTTTATTGCCATGCCCTAGTGTTTATGTAGCTCACTCTTCACAGTTTCAAAAACACCATTATCCTCTAAAACAGAGGTGACACCAAAAAGTCCCTGTCTTCCTTTACCGCTCTCAGGCCAGTAGATCAGTAGAGCAGTGTAAAGCCATCATAAATCCAGACTTTGTTCAACCATATCGCTGCAGAAAATAATTTAGAGAATATTAGTGTAAAAAAAAAAAACCTTTAGGAAAACCTCCCTCAGGGCTGCTGATGGATTTTGTTTCTTTCTCATTTATTTTCTCCCAACCTCTGGTAAGGTGACCTCATACCCACAGAGAATTGGCTTCCATCTGCACTGAGCAAGGACATTCTGGCCTCAGTAAACACCACAGTCACTGTTACATTGAGGAGATAACAATAACTAATCATCTTGCACTCGCCTGCAGCCCAGTACAGATATGATCATGAGCTCATGTCATGGTGACTCAGAAAACTGTTACATGTTGTGTTTCATGGCTGCAGGCCGTATTGCCAGTCTTCACTCACCGGTATAGGCTCATTGTTCTTTTGACTTGAGGCTATGAAGCATTATTTAACCGCATATGACCATAGCTCAGTATCAACACTGATACCCCTGCCCATAAATGGAACCAATCACTAAACGGGAAGCTACCTCATTTATTGTGACTTGAAAAGAAACCTTCATACTGACGATGATTATATATATATATATATATACTGAATATGAAGTTCATTTCAAAGTGTCTGTGTCTAATATCCTCTCTGCAGCCAACGCTACTGCATCTGCAACCCTGGTGTGGTGCGACAATTCAGGAACCCTGACACCATCTTCATCCTAGCCTTTGCCATCATCCTCCTCAACACAGACATGTATAGCCCCAATGTCAAGCCTGAGAGGAAGATGAAGCTGGAGGACTTTGTTAAGAACCTCCGAGGTACTTTGTTCTCACTCCCTGTGCCACATCCGGCTTATTGTCACAAAACCGATATTCTCCTGAGCCTCACTAGCCCCAAGGATAAATACTAACCTAACCTCAAACAGTCACCTTTTCACCCCTATGCTAATTTGAGGTGAGTGTGTGTGTGTGTGTGTGTGTGTGTGTGTGTGTGTGTGTGTGTGTGTTGCCCTAGAAATCTGTGGAGGGCAACAGAATTTTGAGGGTATTAAGAGGGGCTTTGTGGCATGGCTAACTCATTTCTCTGCCTATTGGAGTGTCATTAATTAAAGTACAGTATTGAGGAGAAACACTCATCTTCAGTGTGCTCTGAAGGACATTTCTGTCTTTTCTGTGAGAAATATATGCAGCGCAGCAGTATAAAAGTCATTCAGGAGTTCATCAACTCTCATAAATCTGTGTTTAATCAGTAATCCTTCTCTTTTTTCCTCTCATCCTCAGGAGTGGATGATGGGGAAGACATCCCCCGTGAGATGCTGGTAGGGATATATGAGCGGATTCGCAAACGGGAGCTCAAGACCAATGAAGACCACGTATCCCAGGTTCAAAAAGTGGAAAAACTCATTGTTGGAAAAAAGCCGGTAGGTTTGAGTCTGCCCTTGGGCTGCTGCATGTAGAATGTGACTACTTTTATCTTTTCCTCTTTTCAAAACCTGAATCTGGCAGGAACACACAGAACCAAATTATCCTATGTACCTTAATCATGGCCTACAATCTCCAAAAAGGAAAAAAAATGAAAGCATTCTTTTCTTCAATGTGTGACACATCAATTCTTCAGGGCCAGAGACCTTCATGCTGAATGAATGTAATATTTAGCTTGCCATAAGTGCCAGACAAGAAAAGTGCTGTCTGACAAGCTCTATAATAATAAATAAGATCAACAGCCTCACACCCAACAATCTAGAAGGTGCTCACTTGGAATCCCACCCATCTTTTTGCCCTATTGATGCCCTTTTCATCAAATTAACTCCACTTAAGTGACACAAATCAGCAGATGTCCGAGGGATCTTGATGGTATCATGGTCATTAATGCTGACACAAACTGACTGTTAAAAGGAAACTTAGATGTGTGCTCTGCGATCCAGAAAACTAGTTTTCTAGATTTTAAATGCGGCCCGAATATCTTGTTGAACATTAAGTGGAATTCCTTTTTTTTTATGTATTGGGAATTGAAAAGTTCCCGTATGCCTTCACTGATCCCTGTTAAATGACTCTTGTATGTTTCTCTCTCCATAGATTGGCTCTTTACACCATGGTCTGGGCTGTGTAAGTATTTTTCTTTCATCTGCAATTTTGGGTTGAGTGGAAATATTTTTAAAATACCAAGAGGCTTTATGAAGCAAATTTTTGTAGATTTTTACAAAGTTATATTTTCACTCATTGGTACCTTGAAAAGCCTCTCAGAGAAAAAGAGACCAACTCAGAAATGATGGTGTATTGTGTGTGCAGGTACTATCCCTACCCCACCGGAGACTGGTCTGTTACTGCAGACTTTTTGAAGTGCCCGACCCCAACAAACCACAGAAGTTGGGCCTGCACCAAAGGGAGATCTTCCTCTTTAATGACCTTCTAGTGGTACAGCAGTTATTATTCTACCAGCTCACTGAGACCACAATAGGGCATCCCACTGAAGGAGTGCAAACCACATTATATGCTATGCTTTTTTTCACAGGTTACTAAAATTTTCCAGAAAAAGAAGAACTCAGTGACGTACAGCTTTCGGCAGTCCTTCTCACTTTACGGCATGCAAGTGCTGCTCTTTGAGAATCAATGTAAGTGCCATGGAGATGTTTGTGTAGTTTGTTTTTTTTTTTATTATGCTTTAAAAGAACTAGTCTGTGTTGTCTGTGTGAACTTGTTCATACCTCTTTTGAAAGGCCACAATCCATTTTGCAAATGGTAAAAACGGTGCAGACTTTCATACTTTTATGATATTGCACTTGAAACAATAATGTGTGGATGAGAAATTCTGACCTTGGCGAGGTATAGAGGGATGGGTTTCAGACATTGTTCAACAATGTGACAAGCATTTTGTTGGAAGCTTACTTATACCCTCAGGGTGATGTACATTCTGTCAGATATTAAAACAACCCTTATTGCCATAGACTTCACTAGGGGTCTGCATTTTGTGTGGACAGGAGTTAAAGTGTTCTTTTCATCAATCTTTAGATTATCCCAATGGAGTCCGCCTGACCTCAGCCATCCCTGGAGCTGACATCAAAGTCCTCATCAACTTCAATGCACCCAATCCTCAGGACCGCAAAAAGTTTACTGATGATTTGCGAGAATCAATTGCTGAGGTCCAAGAGATGGAGAAGTATCGGATAGAATGTGAGCAAAAATGTCCTTTTATGTGGATATTTTGAATTACTTATTACAATGTGACTCATTCACCTCGATGCAAATATCCTATGTGAACTTCTGGATCAGTGTCAACTTTGCATTCGCTGATCAGCCACAACATTAAAATTAGTTAGCATAATATATAAATACACATTCACCATTCAGGTTTTAATGTTTCAGTTGAATTGTGTCTGTTTCCCTTGGACAGCTGAGCTAGAAAAGCAGAAGGGGGTGGTGAGGCCCAGTATGTCCCAGAGTTCAGGGCTAAAGAAGGAAACGGGAAACGGCAACCTGAGCCGAGCGAGCCTCGACGACAGCTATGCCATCGGTGAAGGTTTGAAGAGGAGCGCCCTCAGCAGCTCCCTGCGTGACCTCTCAGATGCAGGTAAAATCAAGGGTTGCCATGGTGACACACTATCTCATATCTGATCCCTCTGCTAGACAAAGTACAGTGTCTACTTGAGCTGAATGCTGGCTTGATACAATTCACTTTTTTTGGATAATAATTCTTTGGAAGCTTGGAAGAGTCTGAGTTCCTGTTCCTGTACGGTTTTAACTTGGGCGGTAGCCACTGCAACTGACCTGCTCATGCAGAGTCTCTGAGCCATGAAGCCAGTGAAGCAAGGAGATAGAGATGGGTGTGTTTGCTAATGGACCAAGGTGTGATTTACTAAAGGCTATCGACTGATAATCCTGCATCACCAGCAGGGGAGGAGGAGGCAGTGCTATGTAGGTCACTGCGATCAATTTGAGCGTCTTAGCAGTAAGAGGAATTAATGTTGTGTGGTTGATTCAGACAGGGCGTAGAGAGCTGCTTCCAATCAGTACCAGTTTTTGAGGCCTATATATTCTTTCAGAGTTGTTTCAGGATCACACAGCGTCTCTTATATTAATCTTGCATGTTTTGCAGTTTAATTGGTGTGTGTAAAGGTGAGTGCTATTAATGCAGCTGCAACAATTGTATCGAGAGAGAACATTTGTAATGTGTCTTCTGCGGCTCTGGATTAGGTCTGTCATAATTAAAGAAAATAACCCTGCCGAAGTCGATGTGGTCGCCAGAGTAATCTCACCTTGGCCTGAGAGGCTGCAAATATTTAACAGGAGGCTTTCCTCAGAAACTGGAGGTGTTTGGTCATATACCAGTCAAATAAAATCAAATTAAAAATAACATTGGTTGCCCTGTCAGAAAAATAAGATCCAGGATACCTCCAAGATGCCTTTGTTGCTTTGATTTTTACCATTCCTTATTAAACTGTCTCTTTTAATACTGGCAACCTAATGGGCATGAAATATTAGATTGCTGGTATCCCTTCAACGCAGAAAGACTGCAGGTCTTTTACTACAGGGAAGGTCTCCTGCCAGCTCTGCCTCCAGCTGCTGTGTAGCTAGGGTTATCAAGCTAGAGTTATCCCAGAGGCCGACCTTGTTGTGGAGTTGTAGCTGTGACTTGTGTTTTCCCTTTCCTTTAGTCCTTATTCACCTCCCTCTGCCATACTGACAGTCTGCTGCTAGCTAGTCCTGTGCCACCTCTGTCACCCTAGGGTGCTAGTGCTCTCCTGTACTAGACAAAGGGATATGTGAACCTGCACGTATTAACCAGGCGTGTCTAATGTGTCATGTTAATGTTCTGGGCAGGCAAGCGTGGGAGACGCAGCAGTGCAGGATCACTAGACAGCAATATGGAAGTAAGTTGGATGCAAATGATGTCGAGCTATACTCTGACTTTATGTTGTTCGTGCTGAACACACAAGTCTCTGTGTTATTGTTTCTTTGTACTTTTTTTTAAGAGTTTTCTTTTCTGCTTTGGTGGTGTTTCTCCTGTGAGCACCTTAGACACTCTGCATGCTCTGGGCTGACTGGGAATGATCCTCTGTGGCTGACACATGTTAACCCTTCATGTACACAGCATGGCACAACTAATAATAGTCCTGACTCAAACTAGGGCTGCTCTGTGTTGATGTTAAACTATCAACTTTGAAATATCCTCTCTTGTTTAGTTGGTTAGATTTTTAGCCATTTTCTGAATTTTGTCCTTTTACTGTTCACTCAAGTAAAACCTGACTGTGCCATGTCAGTTCAGGCTACTGCATGCTCACAGTTTGAAGTGTCCGACCTCGCACCACTTCCTTTAATTGACCCCTGACCTCGACAAGAAGTTCCTCCCCTTTCCTTTTTTATTGTTGCAATTAGCCATCGGCATACTGCAGTGAAAGAATCTAAGCATGGAGACACAAGAAGATGTAAATTTTTACCCTCACAGGCCCGACAGCCTATGCGACTGAGCTACTTGTATGTGGTTAACTGAATTAGCTTGATTTAATTTTTTGATAATTTTATGCCCGCAAATTTTTCCAGTCGGAATGTGAAGCTTTGTACATATTGTTCTGGGTTTTCTCTTTAAACCCTTTAGCACTCAGTGTTCCACTCACAGAATGCTAGCACCACTAGCAATGAGTTATGGAAACAACTGAGCATATCCTAACTCACGACTCAGGATATTTTGGATTTTCTAAGCCGTATATGATTAGTTCAGTTTGCATGTAATGCATGGCTCTGAAATATCTGCTTCATTTATTTAGGATAAAGCTTGTATTGAGTGTTCTGTATTTATCGTGTTATTCTGTGTTACTATGCTTTGAGTCGTCATAAAACAATCCTATTGTGGTTTTTTTTTTTCTTTTTTTTGCATCGAGAAACATCAAAACATATCAGTTAGATCAGTAGTGCATTCACAGTGAACCCAACCCTGTCAGCTAAAAATCATAATGCATACAAATGTGAGTAGTGTCTACAGTCTGCGGCTTCACGTTTTTGCTTTAAGGCTCCAAATGGATGGCGCATGAAGATTAAATAGCTTACTGTAAGGTTGAAACCAGATATACAGTAATAATGACAGAATTTCACAACAGCATCAGCAGGCAGAGAGAGTCTGAAGACTTAGAAGCTGTTTGTCTGTTCATGACAGTGCAGATGCCGCAGACTCACAAGCTCAGCAAGCTGAGCCTCCAAACCATTTAGAGAGAGTCGACCGTGAGATGTTAGCCTGGATAGACAAACAAAGGCAGTGAACCGGAAAAGGAAATGGAGACGCTTTTCCACAAGGCAACACAAGCAATCACATGAGATTTGAGATTGGCTGGAGCTGGTCATACAGTCATTTCTGCAGTAGGAAGAATTTGACAAGGCTGTGCATACTGCAGAAGCCAAAATCTGTGTTTCCATGTCAACAAAGATGTCTTTTGTTTGCAAAAAATTGCACAAAATGTGAATCCGCAGCAAGTATATATATTTTATCTATTGTCTGCTGTTTCCCAATGCGGAGCAAAAGTAGACTTCCTGCTGTGTGTCTGTCATGTTCTTACTGTCCTCTCTCTTTCAGGGGTCCATCATTAGCAGTCCTCACATGCGGCGGAGACCCCCCTCCAGCCGAGACTGCCCGTCCCGCCACAGTGGCCAGTCCCTGCCCAACTCCTCCTCTCTGCTTGGATCTTTGTTTGGCACCAGGCGTGTGAAGTCCCCCAGCCCCACCCCTCAGCCCCTGCACCCCACCCTAATCTCTCACACCCCACACCCCACCAACTTGCACCACACAGCCCGTGGTGAGTCGGAAACGCCGGTCCCCATTCACCCACACCATGCCCAGTTCTGCCACATGACCCAGAACCCCCCGCCTTACCACCACCACCACCACTATCACCCGCCAGCCCACTTGCAGCACCCTCCGCACCAGTTCCACCCCCCGGCTCATGGCCAGCAGCCACCCTACCCGCCTCACACACAGCACAGCCACGGGAGCCACCCAGCACACCCCTCCCATCCTACTCATGGTCCCCACCACCATGGCCCGCCGCCGCCACCCTCCCAGGCCTCCAGCAGCACCAAGCCCAAGCACAGCGGCATCAGTACGGTGGTGTGAGGCTCACTGGGGCCTCTCTGGGCTCTCTGACTGAACTTTGATTTTTCCTCCGAGGCTCTCGGCTGATGAGACGGTCGCACTGTGCATCACTGGTCTGGGGACGTAAAGCCAGACAAGATCCTGTGTCTCCTCAGCATTTTTTGTTACGCTTCTCACTTGGGCAGTTTATTTAACCCAAACAAATGTATTTTCCTGTTGTTCCTTTCATTTCATTTCAGGTCATAGATCATGTCTGCCTCCTTCAAGAGCAACAGACAACAATGCAAGAGCATGCACAAAGACCACAACTACTGTTTCTCCTCAGTAAACTAAAGAATATGATCAAATATCTCACTTACTAGTATTTTACACAATAAGTAAATAGTAACCTTGACTTTATTGTCTAAAAAGTAATTTTATCTGGTGTGAGGGTGGTTTGGCTGAGACAGAAAGACAGACAGACAAACAAACAGACGGTCAGCCTCAGCAGTAGCGGTATGAATATTTAACGTAGCAGTAGCTCACGGTGCACTGTGGTATCTCTGTTAGCAGTGATAAATGTGCCAATTATTGAAGCATTACTAATTAGTCATAAAAATTGCTTTATGTATATTGTGCATAGTATTTTGTAAAAATAATAATATCAGCTGTTATTACAATTATTATTATTACAGAGCAAATGCTATCAATTAAAAACTCTCCGTATTATACTCGCACATACGTGGCGTAGTTTCACTGTTAGGAAACCAATCAAAGCTTTTATTAGCCGGGTGATTCAGTAAGCTGGACTACTACTGTAAACGGTTGCCTTTGAGTTAGAACTCTGTTAATATTGTTGAAGACTGGTGCACACCTGCTTGAGCATAGTCTCCTCCATTGCACTTCATTGGTTCAGAGTTTTCTCCCCTGCTCTGGAAAAAGGAAGCCACAGCAAGCTGCTGAGCAAACAGATTTGTCTGAATGTCAGCCCTTCAGTACTGGCTGCTCGTGCACCGTCATTTTTATTTTCTAAAAATATTTTTTAGAGTCCAATAAAAATGCTCTACATTTTCTACTGCAACCTGATAGTATTCTTCAAATCCATTCTGCAGGAAGAGAAAGAGGAGGAGGAGGAGGAGGTTTTGGAAGTTTTTCATGGAAACTGGAGGAGTCTGTGCAAACTGTGTAGCAGGGAAACAGCAATATGACTGTCTAGGTGTCTCTCCTGATGTGGGAACGCTCAGCTGGCTGAGTGTGCCCTGTCCCTCTTTAGTTTCATTGTGCGTCTCTTGAGCAGTGAGCGCATCATGCAGTGCTGTTTACTCCCTTGATCGGATTTGTCCATGGAGCCACACAAATGCCACAGTACAGAAATCAATTATTATCAGTCTGTGCTGGTGATAGCATTCTTAGGCTTCACTCACCACAAATGGCAGTTTTATATCAATCTTCTTTCTGACATATTATGAGATGGCTAGTTGTACCTCCCGGCCATCCTGTGCAAAGTATCTGTTGCGTGTGCAGAGCAGAGGCAGAGGGCTGGTGTGCTGGAGAATATTTTCTGTTGAAAGTGATAGACACAGCACTTGTTTTACTTAGTTGATATCAAGGGCAGAAGTTGGTCTGTATCTGCTTAAAGACTATGAGATGGATTTTTTGACTTGTGCAATATGTATTTACTTTTTGTCTAAGAGCAATTGCAATCCAGTGGTTGTTCCATTTTGTTTGGTTCTGTTGGTTTTGTCTTTTTCCCCCCAGAGTCCGTTGTCATTTCTTCCTCAATGTATCAGTGAAGTGCAAGTATCCACATTGATTTGGAAGGATTGGACTGGACCTTCCACACTGATAACGAATGTCAAATAATTGCATGTAACAATGTATTTTGAGGCTATTTTCTAACTATTGTGTATTCCCAAAATATATCAGAGTTACAGTTGACAGTTGTTAAAAATGAATGGTAGAATAGTTTTGACTTCTTTAAATACAGATAACTGAGGTCAACTATGTATTTGTGTCACTCCAGAGGATAACCGAATCTGTATCTTTTCCTGATCCACATACAGTATTTTAAAGGACCTTAGTGTACAACAGTAGTTAAAGCTGGATGTTACCACAGCTGTAAAAGAGGAAAATTCTTTGCCAACAAAAATTGGTGTTATCTTTACAGCTGGCATGTTGAAAGATGTATTTTGTTAAATGGAAATCAAATTTATAAATGACAGGCGTCTGTAAGTACAAAATATGGAGCTCTCTTTTCTTCATATTTATCATCTGTCTCTGTCAATGGCTCACACATTACTGTTGTCAAGTGATATCCAGTAGATCAGTATTCTTAAATAGGACTACTTATTTTTCCAGAGGTTCAAGTTTTCAAGGTACGACCTTCTAATAAGGCCCACTTTATAATTGGTTTCTAAGTTGTAACAAATTTAATTATCAGCCAATTAGCTTTATTAACTATCATCTTTATTAATGGTTAATAAATCCTTTCATTGATGCTTTATACATCTATAATAAGCAGTTCACAAGAACACCTTATGGTTTGCCAAGTTCAGAAAAAAAATCCCCCAGACTGGCAGTTGTCCATAAGCAAATATTATTAAGTCATGTATAGTCATGTAAGTCAGTTATATAATATTTCCAATAATCCATCAAGTGTGTCATTGTAAATGTTATAAGTTAATTTCTATATAGATTTTAGATAAAGTGATTGTCAGCTCTTTTCCAGAACTTAGAGCTACCTTGTGGAGTTTTTGACCACTAATAGCATGGGAGAGCAATGTTTATACAAAGAGGTCATAAGAAAACGTAAGAAAAAACATGCGTGTGAATACATATAGAACGTGATACACATTCTTGTTTTCCCAGTTCAGCAGTGATCCACTAATCAATGGATGGCAGAAGAAGCATAGCAAAGTGCTGATGTAAACATCGCATGGCATAAAATATACCAAAAAATCAATTTATTGTAAACAATTCATGAGGAAAAGTGACACAACACATTTATTTGCATACACAAATACTAAATATAAACATAAATATTTATATTTTTTTAGACATATTTACAGATGAACTCCACAGGACAGCTATTAGTGTTCAAATAGTCTTCTTGATGAAATAAAAAGCTAGCTAAAAAAATCAAAGCCTGTATCATGCTGGGCAGGGTTTCTCCCGTTTTTATAAGTAAATGCTATATGTTTACTGACATTGGCTGTTGTTCAGGACATTCTCTGATCACAAGACAAAATGCAGCAAGATCTGGCTTCCCATTTCTGCAAAACAAATTTTAGGAAAAACTTGCTGGAGGAGGATAAAAACTTGCCATTGAGAGTTTTCTCACCTGGCAATGCAAATGTTCTTATTAAGGGCCTAATACCGTCCTATAAAGCATTAGTATTTAGTTGCATTGATGGAACCATGGGTTACAACCTATAAGTTATTTATGAATGGTTCTTATTAGAAAATGATACCATTTTCAAAATATCTCTCTAAATCCAAAGTGTATTTTGCAGTATTGTATGCACCGTAGGTTACTCTAGAACCTACCATTTGACACTGATCTGTAAAATAAGTCACTTTTAGCACATTTAAGTCTGTGCAGTGTTTGTTCTATGGAATCAGGAAAGTGCCAATTTTGCATGGTCATTACATTTTAAATCAATTTTATACCAAATAATTTGGGGACCAAATTTGATCAACCCAACACAACCCCACAGTTGAAAAATAAGAAATTCTATCATCAGACCAGCATCTGATTATTAACTAGTTATTATGGAATAAGACACTAGCCAAAAAGAAGCCTAGCTTTATTAAATATTGATAGTTCTCCTAATGATCTATTCAAGTGTTTTTAATTGCGACCCCCCCACTTTCTTCGGAAGACTGATCTATTGTAAAACCTGTCCAGATTCTGTGTGAAGTGCTTTGTTGCATGCCATTGATGCCTATAGTTTATTTATTTTATTTTGTTTTTTTTTAAGTGTTGTTCTATTGAGCAGTGGGCTTGACTCGGACCCTAAACTTTCAGTGTAGTTTTGGTTTCTCTGACTGATGCTTGTTTACATTTAGTTGATTTCTGGCCTGCTAGTGTGTCTTTTTCTTTAAAGTTGTGTCATTCTACTCCAGCATGCATTTCACCTCTACTTTCACTGTACAGTATAAAGACATGGCAGTACACTGCTTAGTGTAAATAGCAAATCCATCTTGGGAAATCTAATGTTACTCGATGAAGTAATTAGGGCTTGAAAGGGAGGAAACATTTTAAGGGTGGGCGGGAAGTAAAGAATAAGAAAACATATGTAAATATTCTGTAAATTATTAATATTATTATTACTACTATTACTACTACTCCATGTCTGCAGTTACATTAAAGGTTCATTCCTGCTCCCCTCTGATATTTACATAATCATCAAACTGCTTCTCTCTGCCTCCAACAGGACTGAATTATCGTAGGATCTAGAGATGAACAGCCAACTGTTACACAGTTAACACCGCTTCTGACTTATTTCCTGAGACGCTCTTCTCTCAAACTCACAGCCCACTTTTGAAGTCAAAGGGATGGGAGGAGTGCTCTTATTTTATTAAGCATTTCTAAGTAGACAAAACCCTATTGATGTAAAACTAGTACTGTGATGATGTTGAGAACGCAAAATAAAACGATATACTGTAAAACCTGAGCTGCTTCTGAGTGTCTCTGCTTTATCAAACAGTGCCATTTCTTGGAATCAGTGGAATGAGTGAGTCTAGGAACCATACCCTCTATGGGCTTTCATACCTAAATGTGGTGCTAGGGTCCTAAGACCACACTAGTGTTTTCTTTCAGTGACCCATAGAGTCCTTGAAATGTCCTTATAGAGGCTTTTCTACCTAAAACTGGTTCTACAGTCCTAGGACCACAGCACAATATCATTTTCTACCTGAGAAAGGTAAGTAGTCATAGAGTCCTCGAACCGAACTGTTTTATTTCTACCTTAGTATCGTCTTATTATCCAGGCTGCACATAACGTACTTGCCTTTCCACTTAAATAAGAGAAATAGTGTTAGAATCTTCTGACCATCCTGAGGCTTATACTGTAGGCTTTTCTACAAAGTGGTCCTATAGTCCTCTGGGACCATGTGAGGTGGATAAAATTGGTGTTCCCAATTCAGAACTGTAACTAGATTCAGGAAAAAGTTTAATGCTATAATATGCTGTCTAGCATTTAGGGTTAGAATAATCATCCAGTGAATCAGTGTCAGTCAAGGATTACCCAGAAAGCAGGGAATTAGCCAGGATTTTAGAAATACTGAGGTAATGAGCCCAGGTTCCTCTATACAAGCACACCCCACAACCCCTATTACATTTTTGACCAGCCATCAAAACAAACTTTATATTTAATTTCTTCCCCAACCTTTTTATTTATTCCCCTAACTCATCAATTAAATTTTCTGAGAATTTTATCCCCCGATATTTATTTATTTATTTATTCATTTTTTATTGATCTATGTCTTGTCTAAACTGTCAAAAGTAAAATATATGGCATCTAAAAACAAATGAGATGAGTAATTTATGCGTAAAACTCGTACCTCTTCCTTTAGGTCCTGCTGGACCCTTCCCTTTCCATCATGCAACCAGTAACATTTTTTTAGACCCTCCTTGCTTGGTGAATTTGCCATAGTGTGTTCAATAGGCTTTCTGTCATAAATAAGTAGAATCCTGGCTCAAGCTAAGATAAGCTTGGTGCTATCATCTTTTCTGGTTTGTTTTTTTCCCTCAGGCTTAAGGAACCTCCCTCAACAACCAACGAAAACATTGCACAACTATTTTTGAAAAGTGAAAATACTTACTGTTCCACGTGTCAAGTAAATGAACTTTCATGTGTAAAATTGGTGGAGTTCCCCTTTAAAATCCCCACATTCCCAGGAACAATAGGGAGGACATGACATCTGTGCCCTCAGTAGTAACTATAAGGCCCGGCCCTAAAGTGATACAAACACGTTTATGTTTTACTCTGCCCTTAGCTGTCCAACAACAGACACTTCCTGTGGGGACGAGGAGATGTTTGTATCAACCTAAACAAAATCCTCTGGTAGCTGTCACTGCTGATGAAGGTCAGAACAGCAGTTCACTAATTCTTTTCTCCTGCACAACAAGCCCAGCTGACTGTGGCAGGTGGTGTGAGTGACAGTTTGCCCTGTTTGTCTATCTGGCCCTTGAGGTTGGAGCTAAAAATAGACGCCGGCTTTCAGGGCCACATCACCATCATCATCATCATCAGCATCATCATCAGCAGCAGCAGCAGCAGCAGCAGCAGCAGGATGACGTCACCGTGCAGCTGGGATGGACCCACACAGGGCTCGGTTTCCGCTGCCGGCCAAGAATGGCTTGTCCTATATATCTGTACATTCAGTGAGACTTAGGAAGGCCAGCTGTTTGTTAGTCCTTGTTTTTCCTTATTTCCGTTATTTATTTTCATTTTCACATATTTTAAATGTCTTCCTTTGGATGAAATTACTCTACAACTGTTGGACAAGTTTTAATAATTAAGTTCTAGATCATTTTTGACATCTTTATTGTATTATTTACTTATTTAACCATCACTGATGAGTCCTTCCTTTGCACATTGCGCCACCGACTGGTGTTCTGGCCATCCTGCTGTGCCGTGTTCAGGTGCTGTCGGAAATATGACCACAGTAAAGCCAACATACGTGACATAACAGAACTGCCGAGGACCGGCATTTACAAGGGTCAGCTGCGGACCCGAGGTCATCTCCTCCATATTTTTGTCCCGGACATATTTTTCACTTTTAGCAAACTAACATTGCACTTTTTATGGACATAAAGTCATTTCTGAAAACTCACTATATATAAATTTGAATACTTTGGCAGTTCACCATAACAGTCTCATCTCTGGCAGTGTGGAGAAGGCGTTAAAATATCATTAATATTAAAATAATAAAAAAAGGAATATCACAGACATTAAGTGAGTCAATAAAATATGACACATTCAAATACAGACCCTTTGCGGATTGTCAGGTTTTGTGAAGGATTTGCTTTTGACCGTGATCCTGCATTTCGAGGGAAAATATAAAGAACCCTTAAAGGATAGTTGTCAAAAGTCATATATTTGTATCGATATTGTTTGAAATTTTGCTAGAAATATTCTCTCTCTTAAGGAAAATAAACTGCAAGGAAAAATCGTCCAAAAATGTACTAAAATAACCTTTTTCCAGTCGTTGCAGTTGTTCATTTTACATCGTTACGTTGCCAAATGGATACGCTATAAAATGCCGAGAGCGTTAGAGCGACCTTTTTCATATTTGTTTCAGGGAAGTTTCCCGTTTACGAGGGTCTTTAAGGTGTTACCTAACCATCTCTACACGTCATCAGCATGCGACAGAAACGGGTGAAAGGTTGCAGCTGTATATAACACATCGATGGACCAGGAGAAGTAGAGGCTCATGTCAGAAGAATGATGAATGTAAACAGATTTTTCGTCCTGTCTAAGTTTGCTCGGATCGGAAAGCGGCAGCTCGCCAGTAGCGTGAAGCATGCTGGGAAAGAGGTGCTGCACCTTCAGCGGAGGTCCATTAAAACTCACTCCAGAAACCTCGCCTATGCCAAGGACTTGTTCCTTGGTCAGGTGAACAAGGTAAGATGAGTCAAAGTGACTGTGGCTATAACTTGTGATTAGATCGAGCTGGTGATGGGCGGATGGAGCCTTTCTTTCCCTGTCGTTGCGCTGAGAGGCTGTTTTCCTTTACCTTGTTAAATCTGAGCTACTCCTGACCCTCAACCCCAACTTGTCCCGGGTCATCGGTCCATCAGTCCCGGAACATCGCACTCCACATTTCTTTTCAGATTATAATAGAATATTCTCAGTATGAACAGTTTCCATGAGAACCCTCAGCTCAGTTGGAGCTATGATGAAACTGGTTTTGAGGACCAGCCCATGTCCAAAACAAAGGCTCTGTGTCAGGAGGGCAAAGGGCAAAGGGCAAAGGGCAAAGGGCACGGTTACTGTCAGCAGAGGAAGCAGGAAGCACATAACTCAATCCTCCTTCACTCATATGCTCTGGATACAGCCTGTATGGACGGTCAGAGAAGGGTCACATGATGGAGCTCAAGATAACAGATGAGCAGGAAGAAAGGAGAGAAGAGAAAGGCCGATGAGCAGGTGGATAAACTTTCACCACCGGGGTCGGGTGAAGAGGAAGACGACTGTTAGGTTTGACTGTTAAGAGGCTGCAACACAGTGAGTCTTGAGGAATCATCATTATAAGGGAAATCCAAAGGAGGGACAGATGTCAACACAAGACCTGAAAAAGAAGAAAAGGAAAAGTCAAGATGCTTAATTTCCCTCAGTTGGTATTTCTTTTGATTGTTGACACCAGAATGAGGATGCAGTCCTAACATCTAAATTCAAAAGTAGAGGACTTTCACATGTCTCGTATTTTTTGCTGAAAGAACATGTAGATTATTTTCTGAAATAATCTGGTTCTCCTCTAGGATGAGGTCTTCCCTTATCCAGAAATAGGAAATGAAGAACTGGAGGAGATCAACCAGCTTGTTCAACCGGTGGAGAAATTCTTCAGTGAGGAAGGTGAAAGAAGAGATCAGACGCAAGAGTTAAAATAAAACTGCAAATGCTGCAGCAGCCTGCATGAATTATTATCCTACACTCTGTTACCTCTGATTAGTTTGATGAATTGACAACACAAAACTGGTTTTGAATTTTTTTTAATGTGATTGCAGTTGACTCAGCAAAGATTGACAAAGATGCCAAAATCCCACCGGAGACTTTGAATGGGTTGAAGGAGCTCGGGCTGTTTGGAATAATGATTCCTGAGGAGTATGGTGAGTGTGACCTGCATTCGGTTGCTTTCTATCTTTCTAAGTTCTTAGGGACGAATGATTTATCTTGTGCTTTACCATTATAACTTAAGGACTATCTTAGCTAGTCAGTAATTTAATAATGTGAAAATTCTTTGCTAGGAAACATTTGTATTACCATTCAATCTAAAGCAATTCACTATGGAAAAAATTTAGTTCTATGAGACCTAGTGATATATTAAACTTGACAGCCAATCCTTTTTAAATTTAGGTTTTCTGTTTTGTTCATATCTGAAAACAGGTTAGTTAGTAGTATTATGCGCTTAAGAATTATGGGAAAATACATGATTATGCTAACCTAACTGAATGTTATTTAGCCCAACGTTTGTAGGCATGTTGTGTTAATTTTGTGAAATTTAATTCAAACCTTTTCGGTTTGCATCATTCTCCAACCGCATAACATTTGCACTTAGCTGTCATGTGGTCTAACCAGTGACAATAATAATATAATAAACATACATGTCATCAGGAGGTAGTAGGTGAAACAGTGATGTGTACAGTTACAGTGGCCTCATAAAGTATCAGAGAGAATTATTCAGACCCTTAATTCAGAACTTTCTAGAAGCCACTCAGAGCAATTATAGCTTGGAGTCTTCTTCGGTAAGTCTCTAAAAGCTTTGCAGCCCTGGATTTGGGCAATTTATCTCTTTCCTCCTGGCAGATCTGCTGTATATAAAGTCTGTAATTAAACAATTGTGTCAATGCTTTTCGTTTGTTTAGTCCATTTACTATAAATTATATCGCTTTACAGTACTAAAAGCATGCTCTCTGTTTTGTGGACATGTAGTGTGTGTATCTCCTGCCCTGCAGACAGCCAATGTTTCTATCTCACTCTGACTGTAAAATCAATGTGCAGCAATTTGAAAACATTTTGAGTAAGTAGTAAACCAGAGTGGACATCATGTCTGCTTTTATTATTTTTCAAGGGATGGACTCACATTAAAGGAAATCCACTAGATTGCTCTCTTGCAGGGAGTTAGATGAGAAGATTGACACCAGAGTCAGGCTCATTGTTTCCCCAAGTCTCAAGTCAAGCCCACACTACCAGCACCAATAATGGAGACAGGAAACATTTATAAAAGCTATAAAACTAATTCACTGTGATCTCAATCAAGTTTCAAGTCTCTTCATGTTGATTTTCATGATGCAGTGTAGAGTTGCACTAGATTTTAAGTTAAGGAGTTTACAAGGTTATTCAGATTCATCCTCTGGGGACGATGGATGTCTAACAGCACTATTATCAATGTATTTGCTAATGCTGCTTTAGTAAATAGAGCTGTGTTAGTTTGTCCATAACCAGGGGAAATCAATTCAGCGAGTAAATAACTCAAGTGGTACGACAATCCAACAGCCCACATGTTTTAGGGTCTCTGAATTTACAGTGATAACTTCCTGTTATTCTCTACCTGGGGGTTTGGTTCATGTGTCAAATATACTAAATTTCCTTACACACTACTACAGTTTTACATGATCCTGAGTCTACAATGGCGCCACAACTAGCTTTCTTACACACCCATGCGAGTCCGGCTGTGACTTCCTAACTCAAAATGAAGGCTGCGTCTCTTTTTTCTCATCCCAGGGGGTCTCGGACTGTCCAACACCATGTATGCACGACTGGCAGAGATCATCTCACTAGATGGCTCTATCGCAGTAACACTGGCAGCACATCAGGCCATTGGACTAAAGGTACGAATAAAATAGCGTAACAGAGCTGTACACGAAACATTTGTCTCATTATCAGCAGGTCTGTGGACAAACTGGAGGCACATGTCGCCCTGTGAAAGAGTTTTAGTCTATGATTACAATACCGGTTGTAACATAAAATGAGGTTTTTGAGGTGATACCTCTTTGTGATTTGCCAACAACTTTTTGGGATTTCAGGGGATCCTGATAGCAGGGACCGAAGCCCAGAAGCAGAAGTATCTTCCCAAACTGGCTTCTGGGGAACATATCGCAGCTTTCTGTCTGACAGAGCCCGGAAGGTAGAGACACTCAAACCTCGTTTAATACTTGTTTACAGTATCCCTCTGCAGTTGCAGTTGTGTTTATACATGAGTCATTTTTTAAATTCACATATACACAAGGTGTTGATACAATTAGGTCCATGAGTATTTGGACAGTGATGAAATTTTCATGATTTTTCCTCTGTACACCACCAAGATAGATTTGAAATGATGCCATTAATTGAAGTGTAGACTTGCATCTTTAATTCAAGGGGTTTAACAAAAATATTATTTCAACTGTTTAGGAATTACAGCCATTTTTATACGTAGTCCCTCGTTTCAAAGGCTCAAATTAATTGGTCAGTCGAAATCTCATCAGTTTTATGTCCATGTGTGGCCTGTTTTGTTGTTAATTTATGACAAATGAAGCAGATAATGATCAGATGTTCATGGGAACTTTTAATATGTTTTTTAAAGAGATATGGATGCAAATGAAGGAAGCCATTATTAGGCTGAATAAACTAAAGAAACCTATCAGACAGAAGGCAAAATCTAGGAGAGACCAAATCAAAAATGTGGTACATTCTTAAAAGAATGAATGAGCTTGATAAGTTGAAGGGAGATCAATCCCCTATCTGTAGTTAAGGTGTAGTACACCTGTATCTGGAAGGTACACATCCACGAAAAAGAAGATTGAAAATCACAAGTCAGAGGATGGTTACAAGACCATTTCAGTTATGAAGAGACAAAGAGTATGGCACAAGTGTAAATGTGCCTAGAGCAGGCTATTGAAGAAGGCTACCAAGAGACCTATGTCACCTCTGAAGGAGTTCAGAGCTTAGAGACTGTCTACACTGTGAAGCTAAGGTACAAAGGAATTTCAAGAGTGGCCCAGACCTGTTTTTCATGAGTCATGTATAGGTTGTCAGCCCTTCTCCACTAGGGGAAAATGACTTGTTTGACCTGAGATAATAATGCCTTAACTTGAATCACTTTGGAACTGTAGAAGGGAAGGGAAGGGGAAGGAAGAAAACGAAGACTTAATGCAACTTAATACTTAATTCTTCATAGTGGCAACAAACATTGCTTGTTAAATTCCAAATTTTCTGTTTTTTATTTATTCATTTATTTACTTATAGAATGTCTAGTTTTATTGGTATATTTTGGCACAGTAACTAGGAAGCAAGGGAAAATAGCCTCCACAGATGTTGCATCTGTCTTAATGTTAAATAATTTCTCCTTTATGCAAATGAGTAAATCTCTCAATCACACACAGGTACCACTCAGACGGGAACAAAGAGGGCAGAACTGATTTACACCCTTTCTAATTAAAATCTTTAAAAATGTTACTGTGTCAAAATGTCAAATACTATAAACAGTATTGTAGGGTTGCCAGCAACTCAAGAATTTAAGAGTGCAGAGTAGCGTGATGACTGCAGCTGTCGGCCATTTGCGAATCTGAACATTTAAAAGCAGAATTGGAGCATGAGACTGATGATGCTAGCTCACACGGCTTGAGCTCTAAACGACACAATGGTCAAGACAAAGCCACAAGCAGGGGACTGATAAGTGATTCCTGTGCCCTCTTATTGGGGTTTGGTAAGTGTCAGTATATGAAAAATTACCATGGGCTGAATGTAAGATAAGACAATATAAAGGGGATGAATACTTTTCTAGGCACTGTGCTTAGCACATTAATTTAGAACTATAGTTCAATGTTGAGAACACTTTCTTTGAGGAGTCTAGTTACAAGATTATAAGAAGGGCCACCTTCCAGCCAATCACTGAGCACTGTTCTGTTCTCTTAAATCTGTGATAGCACCTATAGTTTGTGTCTCCGTATATGGTTGCATTAGCTTCACTGAAACTCAGTTTTTAATCATCATTTCAGTGGAAGTGATGCAGCCTCCATCCAGACCCGCGCGACCCTGTCAGAAGACGGGAAACATTACCTGATCAATGGCTCCAAGGTGAGAGGAGTCAAGGTCGCAGTACTGTGACCTGGGCATCGTAAAACCCTCCTGCACTGTTCCTTTGCATTAAACTCAAATGATCCCATGTCTTTAATTTTTCTCATCAGATTTGGATTTCGAACGGAGGGATGGCAGATATTATGACAGTGTTTGCCAGGACAGAGGTGACAGTAGATGGCGAGAAGAAAGATAAGATTTCGGCATTTATCATGGAGAGGGCTTTCGGAGGAATCACCAGCGGCAAGCCTGAGGACAAACTGGGCATCAGGGGCTCCAATAGTAAGCCTTCCTTGAGTTCAGATAAAAGGATGAGTACTTCGAGTGCTCTTGGTAGAATGTGGGACTTTTCATGTAATTTTTAATGAATTTTTTTTTTACTTTTTCAGCTTGTGAAGTGTCCTTTGACAACGTCCCTGTGCCACTGGAGAATGTAATAGGAGAAATAGGTGGTGGATTCAAGGTAAGCTCTATACTTTCCCCTACACAAACTATTTTTCATGACTGTATCTGTGAGATTATCAACTTTCGCTTTGTGTCGGGCAGATTGCTATGAACATCCTGAACTCCGGGAGGTTCAGTATGGGGAGCTCTTCAGCTGGAATGATAAAAAAAATGATAGGTAAAAACCCCGTGCAGCAGCTGAGATACCATTATAGAGCTTATGTGTTTGGGTTTTGGAAGATTTCTGAAATTTAACATCATCTGCGTCTGACTCTGTAGAATTGACCTCTGAGTATGCTGCAACCCGGAAGCAGTTTAACAAAAGCCTGGGTGAATTCGGTATGATTCAGGTACAGTTGACGTTTCCCGAACACGGATCCCTGGAATAATCTCCACCTCTCAGCCAGGTCAGAAGTGAATAAGGTGTGTATTTGCTCTGTTACTACAGGAGAAGTTTGCTTTGATGGCCCTTAATGCATTTGTGATGGAGAGCATGGCGTACCTGACAGCAGGGATGATGGACAGGCCGGGGCTTCCAGACTGTTCTGTAGAGGCCGCCATGGTCAAGGTTAGACAGCTTTGTCACTAAACTTTTTTTATCATGTGAAAACCAGTATAAAACAAATTGTGAATAATGTGTGTTCTCTGTCTTCTGTTCAGGTGTTCAGCTCCGAGGGAGGCTGGATTTGTGTCAGTGAAGCTCTTCAGGTCCTCGGAGGTCTGGGTTATACGAAGAATTACCCCTACGAGCGCTACGTCCGGGACTGTCGCATCCTGCCTATCTTTGAGGTTCTCTGGAATCATTCACTCAGTAAAATTGGGGCTGTAGTTACCACTGATGACTACAAAGATTGTGTCCTTTCTGAGAGTTTTTACGATTCTTCTCTTTTTATACTAATACTAAAATTTGTTTAGAGAAAGCTCTGAAACAACATGTAGACCATCACTTTGAAGGAAAATTTTAGACAAATTTGGAACTTCATTAAATAAAAGTGAAATTTTGTGGGGGTTTTTTGTTTAATTTATTTTACAGGGTTCAGTTGGTGGAAAGTTAAAAGTTATTTTGGCAGGTTGGAATTTGAAATCCAGTATTTCTAATATCCAGAGTTAAAACGTAATGTGTTGTGGTTGGCCACCAGGCGGCGCATTTGATCAGTCATATCATCAAATCACATGGATTAAGTTGACAGTTGATTTTATTGTTGCAGGTTATGGTTTCATTCTGTAATTGGATAAAAAGACTATCAGCCAGGTAGACAGAGGATTGAATCAGTCATAATCAATTAAAATCAAATTATTCCTCATGTGATTTTGGAATCAATTGATTTTAAGCCACTTTTATTGATAGGAAAATCTTTAACTCTGAAATGTAAGTGGTGTGTGGTGCCTATATTGCCATACTATATAGTATAATAAATGTAAAATTGATAGTTTGCCATTTATAGATTCTGTTTTCTATTTTCAGGGGACCAATGAAATCCTGAGGATGTACATCGCTCTCACTGGAATGCAGTATGCTGGCAAAGTAATCACAGGGAAAATAAAGTAAGAATATGAAGGCTGTACAGTATAAAACCGAGAAAGATAATCATATCTTACATTATGAAGGACAATACTATGAAAAAGTTTAGGCACTAAAAGTAGTGGATGCTTTTAAAAAATAATGCTATGAATAGTTTTTATTTATCAGTTAACTTCATACAAAGTGCAGTAAACAGAAAAAAAAGTTTTTGGTGTGAACAGCCTTTCATTTTAAAATAGCACCAGTTCTCGCTGGTTCACTTGTGCACAATTGTTTTTAAGCAGTTGGCAGATTTCCACAGTGATGTATGACTAAATATAAAGTTTGATTTTTAATTTATGGTACTGGAGAGTTGATCTCTACCAACTCCTGAGAAAAATTTGACTCTTTGCTACTAAATGGTCAACTATGTGTTGCTACCTTTGCCTGCTCTTTGATGCTGATCAGATAGTGAGAACAGCTGCTTTATCAGAACAAAAAAAAGGCGAGAAACTAAAAACAAAAAAAAAAACATGATCTGAAAGATGCTAAAAAATCTGCAGAGCCACGATCACTGCAGAGACCAGTGATAATGCAATTGATCCCATTCATATTACACATAAACATTTATTGCTTTTTTTTTTATTCCATTTTATTGATCTAAAAATACTGAGTGGTGCAGTTTTAAATTTTGTGTTTCTCTGGTATTAAAGGCTGCATCACAAGTAAAAAAATGTAATTTCCAGAGATAATTAGATTATTTAAGATGAGTAAAATTACCTGTGAATCTCTCTGGTGATCATATTCACATTACTTATCTTTTGTGTGTGAACAGTCTTCTGGTGTCTAATAACACCAAAAGGTTTTGTAATTCATTAAAAAATAATCCTTCTTTTTTTCTTTAGTCATTCTGTCTTTTCTCTGTCCTTCCTTCAGGGAGATGAAGAAGGGAAATATAGGCCTTGCTTTGGGTATGGTAGGCAAGAAACTGAAGAACTCATTTGGAGGTTCAGTGGACCTTGGCCTGACAGGAAAAGACGGCGTGGTGCATCCCAGCTTGGCAGTAAGGACATTGTCTTAACTCTAAGGAGTTATCTAAGGATATGCTTTTGCAAACCTCAGATGTATTAGCTGTTTTCTGTTTACAGGAAAGTGCAAAGAAATTAGAGCAGAATGTCAGCCTTTTTGGATCGACTGTGGAGAGCCTGTTGTACAGATATGGAAAGGTAACATTTGATTTATTTTACATTCTGGCAAAAAAACAGCTGTGGGTTTCCTGCCCAAATTTTTCCAGTTCCTTTGGATAAAAGTCTCATTTTCCTTAAATGGCTGAATGTATGTGTTGATTCATAATGTCATTAGAGATCTGTTCATATCTTCCAATCAGTGTTTTTGAGGTGTTCATCTGCTAGACAGCTGCTTCGAAGTCTCCTTTTTTCTCTGAAAAAGCCTCTGTGCTTTTTTAATCATGGCTTTCCCAAAGAAGCTATAAAGCTCTTGGAAGCAAGTCAGCTTTCCAAAGTCCCTCTTCCTGTATCATTTCACTCCATTTTGATCCAATACAGTGTCCTCAGTGGGCTTTCATCACACTGCAGTCTTCAATAGCTTAAAAACAAGAGCTGTTACATTTAAGTCCATACTAAATGATTTTAAATATATGTTTTGCTATTGCTACGTAGTGGACATTAGCATTAACAGCTGTTTATTTAGCATTCTAGCTTAAATGTTGAGTTCAGTCTTAATTCCTTTACTTGCCAAGAGCTGACTCCAGCAGTGCAAAGCAACACCAACTCTTGTCAACTCTTGTTTTGCTTCTACTTTTATTGCTTCTTTTCCTCAACTGAAGTTAGCATGCTGAGCAGCTACCCCTTACTGTATAGTAGTACCACCAATGCAATTGTCAGTCACTGTAGTGTCCAGTCTACCCTCAATCCAACTTGTGAGAAAATAGCTCTGCTCAGAGGGCGTATTAACCTCTAGCCTTGTAAACACAACTATGTCTGAAGCTTTTGGCGAGTGGCCATCACCACCCACTCACAGCAAGAGACAACGTTCATCAGCAGAGAAACCTTACAAATAGCCCCTTTAGATCAAAGTAAATGGCCAACAACATGTGTAACTTATGTCTTTTCCTCTGGACCATTTTTTTTCTTTAACCAATAAAGATGAGACCTGGGAATCCAAGATAGTTTGAGGAAACTGGTGCAAAATTATAAAGAGAGATGTACTAACACGTCAGTAGCACTTCTGGTGGTAGAGCAGGGTGGCAGGTAATCGGTTCCCACCTCCTCCTGTTCACATGTTGAAGTGTCCTTGAGTGCTACGATGAAACCTAAACTGCTGCTGATTTGTATAAGGGGGAAAAAATGTTAATCAATGTGCACGAAAGCATCAGCTGAATAAATGCATGATTGATTAACTGATCCTGCTGTAACAGCTCAGTGTCAAAACAGGCCCGTGTCTATGTACACATAATGTTTCTGTGCATCAGACGCAAAGAATATCAACAACAAAATATACAGTGCACATTCATTCTGTGGCTCATTATAGGACTGATCATAGCAGTGTACATCTACAGTAAAGACTGTTATCTACGTTAAGCTCTATGAATTTCAAAATGCTGTTTTCATCTTAAAAATAATTTGCATCCACATTAAAATTTCCAGGTTGTTTTTGTAGAAACCTCTGCCATTAGTCAAACACCCGAACAACATAAAAAACAGCTTAATCACATCTTCATCCTCTTTTCAATTAGCAAATGATCCATTTTATGCGACATTATACATCTGCTCCTTTACACTTCAGAGGGAAATATGGTACTTTTTACTCCACTACATTTATTTTACAGCTGTGGTTACTAGTTACTTTTCATATCATACATGACAAGTTTATAAAATCCAAAAGGAAACGCCCAATAAAGAAGCTGTGTCTACTTGGGCCCCCTGTCATGTTTCAGATGTGGCATGAGAATGAGGTGACGGCAGTTCCACATATTGTCCCTCTCCACCTGTCATGTGGTTTAATTTAAATAATAGTTTAATGCCACAGTCTGCTCCTCAGTTCCCCTCGGCCTCTGTCTCCAGCTCCTGCATACTTCTCTCATGCCATGTTTATCCCTTCACCTCCCCAGATCTGCCATTCTCCATTTGCCCACCAGATGTCCCCCAACTTTCTTCCCGTCCCTATATCCATCTGCTCACCTGTTTTCCATCTTCAATGACCTGAACTTTTTGCCCACTCACACACTAGTTCCCTCATTACCTCAGCCAGTATTTAAACCTACCATTGTAACCAGCTCCTTGTTGGTTCATCTGTTTATAGTCCCTAGTGTTTTCTTATGTGCCTGCAACACATAGGAAAAGAAAGATTTCATTGTGTTATTGGTCATTGTTGATAAGTGAGTCCAGCAGTAAAGGATACGGTTTCACTACAGTTTGAGTCTTATTTTCATACTTTTGGCCGTAATCTCAAACTGGAATTTTTTTTTTGATCACCATACATATTAGTGTTAGTATCTTGAAGTGGTTAGGGGAGGCTTGGCTGTGTGCGCTCTAATAAACCTGGGTTGTGAGTCTGTGTGAGGCCTGGCATTCAGGCCCCGTCTATTTCACAGTTGTATATTTTGAAACTGGACAACCCGACCCCCCTCCTACTGAGTGGTCATTTTTGAAATTAAGCCTTGCAAAGATTTAAACTTGCCAAAAGCAGCACATCCTATTCCCACTAAACTACACCCCATCGGCTTTACATATTAGTCCAGATATGACCCTGGTGTCACTGTGGTCTGCCTCAGACAATCTCTAAACACAGGAAGTAATCAATCACAACTTAAGAGCCAAATCCAAACTGTTTTCTAAGCACCATTGAGTTGATGTTTCATCCAGAGGAAGCTGAACTCTTGCAGTGTTTTTGGTTACCACCACCAGAGTGCAACAAATGCAGCTCAGCCAAGAGTAAATTTTATTTTATAAAATTAAGTTCCCCAGTAGATTACATATAAATACTCAAGCAGTTTTCTTCCCACCAGATAGAGACTTACTAAAGTAAATGCAACTTTAACCATTGCTCAGTTTGTAAATGATCAGTGTTTACAGTGTTCATGTTTTTATTCATTTATGTTGTCAGACCATAGTGGATGAACAGCTCATCCTGAAGAGAGTAGCAGATATACTGATCAACCTCTACGCCATGACAGCTGTCCTGTCCAGAGCCAGCCGCTCCATCAGCATCGGCCTCAGGAATCATGACCATGAGGTGTGTACAGTATATACAGTATGTGTGTTTATACACATATACACACATACACTCCAAAGGTCTTCAAGTGTTAATTTTTCTGAGTTTGATTTTAGTTATTTGATGCATTTAAAAGGGGGTGTGATGTCAAGATTGACAGCTGTGATTGGCTCATGATTTAGTCGGGTGGGTGTATGGGCGGGACCTCAAGACGTACAGTTCGACTGCCAGTTACTAAGGTGCAGACTCAAAATTACCTTGGAAGTGCAAGATGGCGGCGCCTGTATCTGGGATACATTGGCTTCATTTTTGTACATCTTTATAAGCACCACCTGATTTGGCAGTTAGCGCACAATCTGAACCTCGTGCCACCTGCTTGACTGGTGTTTCCTGGTTGGATCTTTCAAAATTTAGTAACACTTTATTATAAAATACTATAATGTTGTTATAATCAGATATAAGATCAATGTAAGTGTTAACAGTGTTATGGACTTTGTCAAAAATCACAGTTTCTTTGATCTTGATACATCTGACAATAATTCAACTTTGGTTATCAACAGGAGGAGATACTGATGTTAATAAATACATTAATACTAAGATGTGATTATACCTACATTATAGTCTGTTATAAACCATATTTGAATGGTTTATTTATTGCTCATAAATGAGGGACTCGAGGTAAAGTGTTAATGAAATGTCTTTGAATGAAGCACCTTCTGTACATGTGGTTTGAAGATGCATTACAGTCACACTTTGCTGCAAATGTAGTGATGCACAACTGTTAAGTCACTACAATCAATCATAGTGTAATTATCCAAAAAGCAGATCAGTGTATTTATCAGTCTTAATAAAACATACGCTGTTATCCAGTCAGATTAGGCTGTTTTTATTAAGTGTGGGAAGCTGTAGTCTCCTGAAAGCAATTAAAGCAGCAGCATGTCACATGTTGTCACTTCTATTTTGTTTTTTTTGTTTTTTTTTTTTTGGGGGGGGGGGGGTTGCAAACATGTTTAATTATACCTGATATTCGCACTTCCATTGATTTATTGGTAACTCAAAAGAGTGGTTAGTATTTACTAGATAATTTATTTTCACTTTACTCTTTTGTAGAGTTGTAACCTGTGTTGCTCCATTTTCATGGAGAAAAAAAGTTTTTAACAAAGTGAAATTAGGCGGAGAAGGACACAGGATGGCCAAGTGTAAACTGTCAGACAGTTCTGTGCATAATCAGAAACAGTGATGTAGAGAAAAGCAGAGCAAAACAAATCCTCAACAGAGAGACATAGAAGAAGACACTGGATGCTTTATATTTTGCACTTTTGCAGCACCTTTCTGTGTTTCAGATATGCAGCTCTGTGCCCCTCCTACAGTAATTCTCTTCCCTAAAAATATCAGGATGCAAACAGTCGTCCACCTTTGTTTTTTTTTTTTAGTAAAAAAGAGAGAGAGAGAGAGATCCTATCTAATTGTGTTCCATTCCAAAAAAAGTTGTTCATTTCTTTTTTGAGACTTAAATGTTTCACCTGAAGATCACAAAGAAACACACGATCCGAACAAGTTCTGAATAATGTTTAAAATTGCAAACATGACTTCAATCATTTTATTCACTTCCCTTCCACTGTGATTCAAAAAGTTGTTTATGTACCTTTTGAATTTGTCTTATTTCCATGGGCAACAGAAAATTGGTAATCTGACTAATTTGTATGAGCATTTTTTTAATGAAATTGCATGTAATGTTTCAAGTTGCCATGTTGTACAGTTTTGCACATAATTAGAATAATAGACACCAACTAATGTTTACAATTGTTTCCATATTTGATTGTAGTCTTCATTTCTCTCAGTTGTTTTCAAGTTAGCTTAATGGCTGCAGGTTTTAATGAATGTCCGCTTGTTCATTTTTCTAGGTGCTGCTCACAAACACATTCTGCAGCGACGCTTTCTTCAAGAACAATTACATGATGACTCAGTTGCAAAAACGTAAGTGCAACACAAAATGGTAATTGAGAACAGCCCCATGCTTTTTTTTTTTAACAGTAGAAAAGACTTGCATGTGTTGTGGAATTTCCCCACCAAACCCCACATACCAACACTCAAACCCCCACTGCCTTCATTGTCACATTATGTGCATTTTTTATGAATATATGTAAGTTACCCAGTGGCATTATTCAGACAGATGAGATTGTTGTATTTTGTATTTAACGGATGAGAGCAGCTTGTTTCATAATGCCCACCTCACCCTGTTCCAGACTCTCCTGAGAACAACGATGCTAACATCAAGAAGATTGCCAAGGAGGTCTTGGAGAACAGAGCCTACATCTGCTCTCATCCTCTTGAAAGAACATATTGAGCTCTCCCATGTGACCACAACACTGTATCTCTGGATTGGACTATATTAGCAATTCAGTTCACAGCCTCAGTGATTTGCGTTTGCTCTGCTATTAGTCCTTAATTTTGTTTGAAATGATTTTAACATTAAATTAAGAGATTCATGTTAACAGTTACTGTGTCTTATTAATCATGGCTTCAAACATAAAACCTGAGATCTTTGGGTAATGGGTCTTTAGGTTCTACTCAGATGGCATTTTACTAAGTTATATCTGAAGTGCTCTTTAATGTTAGCATTAACAGCTGTTTACTAAGCAGTCTAGAAGAAATTCCGTGAGCTCAGGATAAAACTTACAAATAGCCCCTTTAACTTTAGTGCTGCAATGAATGATTGCACATTTCTGAAATTTTACAGACACTTCTTACACACAATATGAGTTTTAATGCTTTTTAGCCTGTGTGATCTACAAGGCAGTTGTGGGTTCTAATTTCTAAAGGATTCCTGAAAAGCTGGACTGCTGATTACTTTGTCTTCCTGTTTGGGGCATACTTCTTAAAAGTGAAGACCTGCTTCTCCTTGTCTGTCAGAGGCAGGGCAGTCCGCTTGTACAGAAAGGTATGCTGCTTACTGAGTCCACTGTAAGAAGCAACAGAATATACCACATTAAGACAACAAACCTTTTCATATTTCATCTGGTATCTGCTGTTTTTTTTTGGTTGTTTTTTTTTTTTAATAAAAGTTATAACTTGAATTGACTGACATGTAGTGTTCCTTGTTGTAAGGGGAAATATGTCTGGGGATGGCGTTGTTTTTGCTGCTGAGGCTGCAGTCCATACAGGGGCCCGGAGCCAGAGCCAGAGCCTCTGATTTGTCATCTAGCACGTTTATCACAGAAAACTGAGGCAGAGGCTGCAACAGAAAAACAGCTGTTAGCTCACCAACTAAAGTCAACTACGACCAGAAACATAAAAATAAACAAACCATTGCTCAGGTTGTTAATGAGAAAATAAACATGTTAGCATGCATTTTGAAAACAGACATTAAAGCATCTATAATATATCAAATGAGAGCATGAGGGTATTGCACACAGTGATGAATCTACTGATCCACTTTGCTTTATGGAGCTTTATAGTAAGTTTCAGCTCATTGTTTAAATGTCCAGTTAACTCTCACTGCTCTCAAAGTGTAATTTTCAGTTGCAGAAGTCAGCTGCTTTTGGATAAAATTCTGAGACCCCATTATTCAGTGCCTGCTCAGCACCGTCAGCAGACAGACCTTGGAACTAGCTGGTGAACATGGTGAAGCCTTTGGCAGCTAAAGAGCCAGATATTTCCCTCAAGTGTTGGTAGAGAGCAAGAACAGAGCTAAAAGATAGTGATGATTTGAATTAGATTTACCAGATGGCAAAAAACACATCTTCAAATAGGTTATAATGTTGAGTTGTAACTGCCTGATATGTAAATAAGTAATGTGTTACAGTATTGTCATATAATTTTGCTACAATTTTTGACCAATGTGACCAAAAAACAGTTACTCTAAATTTATGAAATCTTTAAGAATGTTGTTGAAACAAAATTTTCATGGAAAGATTAACCTATTAGGAGTTCTTGAGGCAAGAATTAGTTCGTTAGGGTTCCTATGAAATCCCCACACCTTATCCTTTCCGTGCAAGGTCTACAGTTTTTATACACTTGAATACAACTAGATCCTAGATTTCTTGTGTGATGGTTTAATGAAATGCATTAATTTAGGAATATTTAACAAATGATTAAGATCTTAGAACTACATTTTGACTCCTAGACTGTCTTTAAGACAGGGCCTTAAGGTTAGACAGTAAAGTAGCAACTGCATTTAAATCCTTACAACATCACCAGAAATTAAGTGCTGGCTCAAGTCATGAGCCAGAGTACTGGACCCCTGGGTTAGATAACCACTGTGTCCATTTTGCCTGGTTGTGGGTCCAGTCTTGATGTTACTGGTGCTGAACTATTAATATTTTAAAAAATATATGATATTAATCCCCTAAAAAAACACATTGCAATTCATTCTTTTAATCACAGAAAAGAGGTTTGATTTTTTTTCCTTCTAAGACCAAAAAGAACAATGAATATTTATTTGTTCCAAGCAAGTTTTGAGAGTCTCATCCAAACAGGTGAAAATGTCTCCTTAAATCCCTCTAAACACAGAGGAGGAAGCAAGGAATTAGACTAATGGGCCTAACACTATCAGAGAAGACATGGCGTTATTCCTTTTCTTTTTTACCACCATTCTTCAACCTATTTCCTAAATATGTCTTGGACAATTTTGAATGACCTACAGATTTCTAAATATGATTCCACATTAACAGTATTTCAAAATAATGGCACAGAGTCACCCATCAGAAAATGTGCTGTTATCAAAATTTACAGTTTGTGTGTTCATCATATCATCTGCTCTGTCTAAAACCGAGTCATTGAAGTAACTAATGCTGTACCTTCAGCATCAGGCCTGGTTTCCTCAGTGAATACTTCTTAGGCTCATCTTTCAGAATATCCTGAATTATCCCTGAGTGTCCTCCCATGTGACACTTAAACTCTGAGACCGGGCCGCCGCCTGGTAGGTCGGTGCTGCTGCCAGGAAGAAGCTTTTTCTGCCAGCGACTGTACTGAGCTCTGGCTGCTTCAAGCTGTTCCTGCTTTAGAGAGTCTCCTGAGGATCAACAGCAAAGCCATGGATTAACAACTAAATAGAGTTTATGCTTTACTGTTCATATAACTAATGAACTAAACAGGCCTAGGAATGATTTTACTGCACTGGATGGTTGGATAAAAGAACAGCACAGATATCATTGACGTTTCCCCCTGTCCAAATTTATTCTCCAGTGTGGTGTGGGAGTTTGTTACTCAGCAGAAAAGACTGAAACTGGCTCAAACATCCGCCATCTGCAGCTTCAATCATAACATATCAATATTGGCTTTCAAAAGCTTATAGCCCAGACAGTTATAGGGAAAATTCCACTCTTGGATACTGTTAGACTGTAATATTCAGTCCATTCATGCTAGTTACAGCCCTCGTCTGTCATAGTCATTTGTGCGTGATGGACTTGTGTTACTGATCATTTACATACTAAAAATGAAATAACACATAAGCAACTTGTGTGGCAAGAAAGCAACCTACCAAGTGTACCAGTTACATCAAAAAATGGATACTGCTAAG
Organism: Istiophorus platypterus; assembly: GCA_016859345.1. Taxonomy (NCBI): domain Eukaryota; kingdom Metazoa; phylum Chordata; class Actinopteri; order Istiophoriformes; family Istiophoridae; genus Istiophorus; species Istiophorus platypterus. The sequence continues at coordinate 3,379,802 of CM029117.1, forward strand.
TGCTCAACATAGCTTGACATGGCTGAATATTAACTGTTACAAGTTTAGCCTTAGTTGTACTTAACTTGATGGTTACTTGACACCAGAGAACGCAAACATTTTTATCTTTTAACTGTACAAAACACATCAGCAACCTCATAAAATGTAAACTTTGTATGCATGTAACTAGACATAACACTCCACTGTTGTCACTCCCAACTCCACACCTTATGATCTACACAAAGTTTCTCTCTCTCTTCAATTGCTAATATTAACTTTTGTTTTTCAAAACAGCTCTCATATAAATCAGTGCTTTTCATCATGGCACTTAAAGGAAGTGCACTGGATTCATATTTTGTCAGTTGATGTTGCAATCTGTCTTGAATGTTTAAAACCTTTTTTAAATGCTATGTTGTGGTTTTTGTTAACTAGCTCCATTTGCTGCTGCTTATTTCTCTCTCACAACCTGCTGGTTTCCTGGAATATATTAGCCACGATGAAGCAGCATGACCCAATAAGTCCATACCTGCCAGGTGAATGGTGACAGGAAGAGTGCTGAAGAAAGGGGGGGGTTTACTGTAGAGCTGAAAGTCTTCATAGCGTTGGCTCCAGACCCATATGTCCCTTGAGAGTGTGGGCTTCATGGTGTTGGCATGTAATATGTTCTCTCTCCATGGCTAGGTACAAAATGAACAGTAGTATTATCAACTTAACCCTCTGTTACAAACATACACTACTACAGGACTCCTTTTGATATTAATCGGTTCAAATTCCTTTAAAATGTTATTTTACTGCAACCGGGACAATAGATTATTGTGTGGTCAGGACAACTGAAACAACAGCAAGGCTTATATTATTAGTCATGTCATGTTACACGCTATGCTATCCTAACCTACACATACTAGGTCATGGAGAAAGAAGCACAAGAAGGTAAACAGGGATAAAAAAAATTGTATCCCTGTGATAGAATTCAAGGGAATGCCAATAAACTGAACATTCTTGGTCCTGTGAAACCCCACACTACTGAAAAATGAGCAACATCACCTTCCTCAGTTCTTCCACACGAGCCTCATCTGGGTGTCTGGGGTGCACTTTGGACTTGTCACCACTCAAACTTGTGAACCAAACTGCGGAGGCAGTGGCAGAGCCGGATTCATTTTTGGAAGTCATGTCTCCAGGCTCCACCGTAGCACTGTGGTACTGCTGACTGTAGGTGAACCTCCGTCCTGGCACCTGATGTTATCGCCAGAGAAACACAAGACATATAAATCTACACTATTCTCTTGATTTCTTTCTGCATTCCAGCACACAAAATATATAATGCCAGTCTTATCCTTGAATAAAAAAAAATATTTTTTATATTTTTGCTGAATTTATTTTTAATACATGTTTAGATTATTGGATGTATTTGTCCTTTAATTAGGCAGGTAGGCAGCAGGGTTCCATCCATTTATGTCTGGAGTAAAAACATGTACTGTATTATCAGCCTCTTGATGTTTGCGTGAGTTGTGTAATCATCACAGTGAACAAATCCCCATTAATGTTTGTACATGTTGCATCCCCAATGTGAGGTAGAGCATTAACGAAGCATTAACTGATTTTGGCCACATGGGTACAATGCAACAAGCTATAAACAAAGCAGTGACAATGTATCATCTTATAAAGTTGTTATGGATGATTTGTTAGCAAACAGTATATATATACATGTGTTAAAATTTGGATGAGAATAAACAGCAGTGGATGTGTAAATAGGCAACCGTTTGGAACTGTGTTTCTGTTCCCTTTTCTTTTGGCTCTGTTGTAGTCTGCATCATCTGTTGAGGCAACTATCTGGCTCTTTAGCAGCTACAGGATCCACTAAGCTAGATGGTTGACAGAGTTAACCAAACATTAAATTGGAAGACTAAAACTAAACAATGAGCTGAAAGATGCTAAAACATTCCCATAAAGCTGATGTAAGGTGATAAATCTCTGTGAGTTTGTCACTGTGAGTGACTCCTTCCACAATATACATGGTCTAGCTTTGGTTCAGAGTCTCAACTAGAGATGATTCATAACGTTTTGTTCAGTGATCATGTGGCTAGTTACTTCCACCAAGGAGGTTGTGTTTTTATCCATGTCTGTTTGTTAGTTTGTTTATTTATTTTTCAGTAGGATTACATAAAAATTACTCAACCAATTTGTACCTGACTTGGTGGAGGTATGGGGCTGATCTAGGAATTCTTTTTTATCACTTTGCTTGACATTGTGAGATCAGTTTCACAGGAAATAATGTATGGATCCTGATGTAATAAGTCAGACATATTCATGGTGTTGAGCTCTATGAGTTTCTACAGTTGGGTGCAGATAAATGATTCAGATAACAGTCCAAATCTGATGGAGCTAGACGGTGGTGTAGGATTGTTTGGCTTTGGCGGAGATCTGCCCTCTACTGAGTGCCATTCTAGTTAAACCTGTTACATTCAGTCAAGTACAAAACTGGTCCTATACTACAACAACAACACTGTTATAAAGCCTAATAGCTCAGCAGCTAACTATTTCAGTTTGTACATGTATTGAACACCTTAAGTCTGAACCTCATCATCTCATATCATATGATACAATTGAAAAAAATCTAATTTGTAATCTTTACAGGATTAAGAAATACAGCAACAGGATTAGCGAAGTAGTTATTTGTTTTTTTAAATTATACATAATTTGCAGTAAATGCGACCAAACATGCAAACACTGTTATGACCCTTCAACAGCAATTAAATTATTTCCTTTACCAGATTTGTATAGATTTTGGGATGTCAAAGGAAACCTGGTAAAAAAAACTGGAGACTACACACATGAAGAACTTGCAATCAAAACTCTTTTTTAGTTAGGTCGGTAACAGTGGTACCATGAGGCACTAAGACATACCCTGATATACTGAGATGCACCAGATATAGCATCTATAATACAGTACTGTACAATATGTCCCATACATTAATCAAACCTTAGCCATTTCTTTGAGGAGAAGTCCCTTAGCTTGCTGAATTGAGTTGAAAGTCTGGATGCTGTAGTTGTGTGCCGGCCTGGTGGCAGCCTGATCAATCCTTAATACAGCAGGTTCTGGCTTCTGCAACTGCTCACTTTCTTCTTGCACCTTTTGAATATTTTCCTGGAATACAGTGAAACCATGAGTGGCTCTGTTAATGAATCAGATTCTACTCCTTTATAGTATTAAGGACACCAGACCTGAATGAAGTCCCTGACGTGCCGGAATCGCATCTGCTGGCTGTTGTGTTTCCATCTGACATATTCTCTGTTGTGTGTGTCAAGCGGTGCATATCTTTTCTTCCTGAAAGGCAGAGTGGGCGAATCGCTCTCAGTGTTTTCTCTGGCTTTTTCCTTCCACTGCTCAGCAAATGTGCCATATTCCTTGCTCATGCTGAGAATCATGTCAGCTGAGGGGAAGAGGTTATACTGCACGACATCCTTGAGTGTCCTGACTTGACACAGCTGGTTTAATCTAGGAAAAATAAAAGTAAAATTAAAACTCTTTTATATGATTCATTACCGATTCTTATCCGAAAATATTCATGGTTTCTCATGTGTATTGTTAATTTCCAACAGATTCATACAAGAACGTAAAGGATCGTACCAGTGTTTTTACAAGTTTTACCTGCTTAAGTACACCATACAATTTAGTTTCACAAAACAGACAGTCAAAACAGTTTGTTCAAACATGATTAACTGTATCACTGATGATGACCATTAGTTGCAGTTGAAGGAACTGATGAGCAGAGTTTGAATCAAGATTATTTTGTTAAACTACACTCTCAACGGTCAGGAATAACCTTCACATTTAGTTATACTTTACTTTTATATTTGTGTCCACCATTGCATCAAATACCTGCTGTTCATGAGCATGGACATTAATTCTTGACTGGGCAAAGTGTGTGTGTGATAAAATAATCTCAACACAAAGATCAAAGGGTTTGAGATGAGATTATAAAGATTTCTGATTGTATATTTCTTACCAATCCAAGCAGCCCTTGTTTTCCACTTATGTCAGTGTATTATGACAAAACAATTACCAAAGTCATTAAGTTTTTGAGTTGTGTAGTACCTAACAATGAACATCAGAACTCTGAATATATCTTTAAAAAAACTTAAAGCTGCACTAATCAATATTTTTATATGCCCATGAATCAAACTACTACATGTCATGTCATGACATGGGGTTGTTCATAACGGTGAACCCACGGTGAACCCACAGAAAATGATTTTTTTGCTATCTCTAATCTCAGTGTTTTGGCTTTACAGATCACAGCTTTATAGTTTTGGTTGAGTCTCATTGCTCTCATCAACCTTGATCCCAGTTAGCAGCTTTTTTCAGTGATTGCTACCACTTAGCGAATGGCTGGTGACCATAGCGGAGCATTTAGCAGATGTAGCGTCAGATGAGTGTGAATATTGAACCACCATTTACCACATATCATTACACTCATCAGTAACAGAAAACAAAATTAATGATAATATTGCTCAAAGTATGCTTTTGTGTTTATAAAGTTATACCCGAGTGTCACTTTCCAGCTCCTCCTGCAATCGATTAATGATTCTTTAAACACTGCAACATTGTTTACTGTGATGCACAGAATTCCTGATTTTTTAAAAATTAGGGAAGAACATCCATAATCACTGGCATGGTCCTTAAATGCCATTGTTAACTCACTATAAAAGTACCTTGACAAAGCCTGGAAGCAGGGTTGGGGGACCATGCCTCTAATGTAGACCAGGGGCTGTCTCATGATGGTCTGTAGCGACTCATATAGATGGATAGGACTCAAGCCCACATCTAATGAGTCATAGATGCGCTTGAAGAAACCCAGGTTTGAATTGTAGAGGACGATCACCTGCTCCTCCTCACTCCCACTTAGCCTACAAAACACCACACAAACTGCAGGATTTTCATTGGAATTTAAACACTCTATCCACATAGACATCACAGCTGGAAACTGTTAACACAGGGTGTAAGGGCAAGATATGGGCTTACTTCATAGGAACAGCCTCCCAGATTCTCCTCACTGCTTTATGTTTCAGCCCTTCAAGAACAAAGATGTGTGTCCTCTTATCTAGCACATGGAATCCTGTAACAAAATCCAGATCCTTGCTCTCATCATGCTTGAAATTCATTAGGCCTGTGTAATTTGATAGAGCTCTCTCTATATTTCCCAGGGACTGTGAGCCCAGATGAAAGGCTGATGCATTGATTCTGAGGATCTCTGATCTCAGCTTGGTCATAACAGAGAAGTTGTTGTAATCAAAGAGGTAGATGATGCGCCCAAATGGACAATCATAAGACTCCAATTCACAGCTCTCAATCTTAACATTCAGTGGGCAAGCTATCTCAACGTTGACTTTGAGTTGAGAATTGGCGTCATAGTAATGGGCCTGTGGCATGGGACCTCTGCTAGCAGCTGTGTCCATCATCTTCCTGTTCCTGTACAGTTTCAGAGGTGGGGGGCAGCATTTGATTGGTAAGTGCACCTTTAGACTTTTCTTTGCAAATACCAACTCAGACAGGTTTAGGCTTGCGATACCATACGAGTTTATATATGTCTCTTTATTTTTTAATAGTACTGCATTGCTCCACATGTCATCATCTGACCCCATGCCAAACACTGCTGGAGCTTTTGTTGCTTCTTCCAACTTTCTGTCACGATCATGAACTTCTATCTGTAGTGGTGAACTGAAGAGAAACTTCTGGAGCTCTTGTGGACTCATCAAGCCAGTCAGGATCACATTTACATCTCTGAAGTAGATATTGGTACCATGCTTGTGATAGTTTGTTCTGTGCATGCTCAGGTTATGGAACTTGTATTGGCAATAGACAGGCATGCATTTTTCCTGGGAAAAGGGGTAAACCACAGCATCATTTTATCAAAGCTCAGTGCTCAATGTTAAAGTCTGCAAAAACAAATGGTATCTAATCAGAAAAGCTTATTAGCGAATAATGAAGAAATGTATTCAACACGTGTTTACATCAGAAGCCATGTATCGTATTAAGATATAGTTAAAAGACATGAAATAAGATAGAAGTCGTACCTGTAGGACGTGGAAAGGGACCGGGGATGAAGGCATTGAAGTAGCTGACAAAATTGTGATGATCAGTGGATTGAGTTCTACTTTCAATTGGTCAGTTACTAGAGGGCTGTCCAGAGAGATGTTGCACATGACCTCAAATACACCAACTGAACAGACTGGGAAGCGTTCAGTCACTGAGGTCTCACCTGGCCATCACAGAAATAACAGACAACAAAATAATTCCTTTCAAATTTAACATAGAGTCTGAAATTTTAAATTTTACAGCTGTGAATAATGATAACAGTGAGGCAATGGTGCATCAGAACTTCGTTAACGATATTTGTGGGTGAGAGGTCAGTTCTATTGCTGTTCTTTGCTGGTACTGGTGGAAAGAAGATAAAAAATATCTCCCCATTTACATCTTAAACACATTTCTTATTTTTTCACTGCACATAGACTTAGATAGATTTTTATTTTTGAAGCATCGCCCACAGGACTCCCTGTTTGTCATAGAGTACTTAAGACACCTAGTAGACTCTATGCCTTGCTCCCTAGTTTGTGAGTAATACAACAGGTAATACCTGACAAAGAGTTTTAATTTTTCTTTGCTAGTAGCACTTGAAAGTTATAATTAGGGGTCACAAATAGACATTGCTTTTTTTGTATAGGGTCACACACCTACAAGTTTCGAAACCCCGGCTTTGATAGCTATTCACATGAATAAAAAGTCTACTCACCTGCCAAAAAACAAATGGGACTAACTTCAACTGATGTGGTGCCAATCTTTTTTATGTCCTCAAGGTCATAAACATCAATTGTGGGTTTTTGAAAAGCTCCTTTCACTGATGGAGTCAAGCTCTTGTCTACACAAAGGATCAAAATTTTGTTTGGCAAAGATGTTAAATCAGACACCAATATGCATAAATTATCCACTGTGGTGAAAGCCATTGAAAATGACTACTTAAAAGGAAACAACATTTTTTGAATAAATTCATTTACCTGTTTCTGAGCCCACCTCTGATTTGGAATTAAAAAATATTTCACATTTGATTTTTTTAGATGTGTTTGAATTCTTCTCACATGAGTCTCTCAGTTTGTTTACCATGGTTTTGATGCCACCTTAGGGTGAAAATAATAATTTCAATATACCATTTTATATAGAAAACACAATATAAATTTATTGTGTCGGTTGTTTTGGGGCAGGTTAAAATTTATGCTCACCACACAAATCTGTTGCATCATGAGGCTGATCCTGTGGCAGTCTGAAGGCTTTAAAACTCTCATAGCGAGCCTGGACAGACAGTTTCTCCTTACTGTTACATATCTTCAGCTTGATCTTATAAGGAAGTAGACTGATCAATGTCTCCCTGTTGACTCTGACATTGAAATTGTGGGTCCAACCAACCCATGTCTGATCTCCTTCATGCCATGTTCTCAGAATCTGTTAAAAAACAAAAGTCAAACATGCATTCAAGGCACTTGTCTAAATGTTGGTAGTAGGTTTTTTTGAAATGTGTTTGTCATCATCCACATGAGGATGGAAATAATTCCTCTCCTGTGACATGCCATTTACTGTAACTCTAGAAGATACAGCTGCTTTACTGTTGTACATTCAGGAGGTTCGTGAATTGTTCATTAAGGACACACATACACACACAAACACACACACCAGGTCATGGTTACCTTGAACTCATCTTCTTTGTATATTTTCGCTACTGGCCCAAACACTACTAGGTCCACTTTGATTGGCTCTGTATCACCTGGCAACAGTTTGTATTCAATATGAAACCAGCTCTGAGCTCTGTGGGCTTTTGCCAAAAGAGTAGATGAATCTTTACTTGTTTTCTTGGCCTTTTTAGGAGCTGCAGGGTCTTCATCTTCTTCCCCTAAAAAGGGGCAGAGGTTATGAATGAGACAAAGGATAAAATTTCCACACCAACTAAGTTTACAACTCTCAGTTGAAGCACTTTTCAATATCCCTGTGGATCTAATGATAATGATAAGTTCTATATGACAAACTTACCTCTTGGAACAGCAAGGGCAATGTAAACTATCCATTTGATATAATAGGAGCAGTCATCTGTTTGTGATGTGATATGCTCAGCTGAACTCGACCTATTATCCAACGTATGCTCCATGGACGACAAATCAGTCTCAAGAAAGAGGACATCTTCCTCTTCCTGTCCTTTATCCTTAGGACTGTCATCACACTCTGTCTGTGAATTACATAGATCCGTCTCTGAAATGCTGCTGGCCATGAGGTCTGATTCCACTGTAATATTTTCCATGAAAGACTCTGTAAAAAAAAAGAAGGGGGGGGCATAAATAAAGGGGAAAGAAGGGGGATTTTTATACTTTTTCATTCTTTACCCTAGTTTATCATAAAGCATGAATTGATCTCTTAATTAGACTATAACCTCAAAACTCAATACCCTCAAAGTACATTCATCAAACCATCATTAATAGATAAATTGGTGCAATTTTCAGGGAAATAAATAAGGGATACAGTTTCACAGTGTACTCAAAATAAGATCTTGGCGGTAGTATTGATACTTCAACTTGTTATCTATAACTAACTAGCTCTGCCTGGTGCTGTCTCATCAGTGAAATAAATTGGCTCAATGTGCAAATGACACAAAAGAAGATACGACGTCTAAGTTTCTCTGACAACTATGTGTTTTAATATCAATACTAATAATTCAATTCCAAAACGACTCATTACTTTAAAGTGTCTTTCTCCTCACCTCAAATCACACTGTTGGTCGCGACGCGACGAACCTGAAGAGCCGGGATTTAAGCTAACGCTACGAACTTCTTCAAAGTTAAGAGGGAAATAGTGTCTGAGTATCCGTCACACACACCTCGGCTCTTCCTGCCTCTTGACCCGGACTAACAGCGGCTAACTCGGTCTACTTAACCCGAAGAACTGCACGTCCTGTGGTAAAGTGCCGAAGTCGGTCCAACTGTCGCAGACGTTGTCACAGACACTGTCACAGACATTGTCACAGACATTGTCACAGACATTGTCACAGACATTGTCACAGACGTTGTCACTCGTGTGACTTTTGAGCGCAGCCCGTTGCCGCGGTAACCGGCGCGGCGCAGCGCGGCGCAGCGCGGCGCAGGAAGTGAGGTGCGCTGCCGGACCCGAGCCGCTGGGACGCGTCCGCGGACGGAAACGACCCAGAGCACGAAGCATCTGCCAAGGCCACGGTGAGTTTTACTGATAAAAGCAGGCAAAACGTCGAGACAGGCTAGAGGGAGCTTTGTAATGCGTTCATTTTTGAAACAGTATAATATCCGCATGTGGTTTTAGGCTATAATCTTTTAAGGTAGTTGCCCTGTTATGCAGAAAAGATGTACAAACCATGTAGTCAATGCTAGTTCCAGATAGACCTTCCTTGTGATTCTGCTACCGAGGCTGCAGAGGGGTCTCTTAAAAGTCTTCACGTAAACTCACGGGAAAATTCAAACCAGACAACTCACAAGAAGAAAAAAAGTAATAGCCTTATATAGAGCAAAAGTCTAAGAATGGTATATGTGCAATAAACATGGAAATGAACTGAAAGAATCAACGGAGCATGTGTTTGCAGATGAGCGTCACATTCAGGAGCTCTGGGTAAAACAAACAAACAAACAGGCGAGCTCATCACATCAGGGACAAAGCGAGTTTCAAAGCGTGACAAGGTCCCGGCTTGTGTTTTACCCTGCATCCAGACCAAGCTGTAAAAATTCTGGCCTCAAAAAAAGAAAGCGCACCACTGCTGCGTAGCTGCTATTAGTCTCTTGGGCATCTTACATCTTAACAAGGTCTAACCCGAGTGAACGACGAGAGTTTACACACCTGGTGGCAATTATACTGAGCCAAGCGGCAGTGCGGGGCCGCCGGGCCTGCGGTGGGTGTCTGAGTGTCTCTGACTCATAGCTGGGACCCCCGCTTTTGGACTTTTGGGGGCAGTGCTAAATTCAAATTCTCCGTCTTAACACACGCCTCGTTTCAGCTGCGCCAGGCTGCTCCGGAGTCTGTGCGGAGTAAATGGAGCCGACGCGCACGCAGGACGCCGGAGGAAGAAACGCAGCGACTCTTTTAAGTTTGTGGAAATATGATGTTGCTCAGTAGAAACGATGGATGCGATAGACCCCACTGATCCGTACAGCCGACCGGCGCGCAGGACGCAATGGATAGTCAGCACCCTGGCTTACCACTACGGGCTGGACCGGGGAGTGGAGAACGAAATTATAGTTTTGGCCACCGGACTGGACCAGTACCTACAGGAGATTTTCCATCATATGGACTATCAGGGCGCAGGCAAAATCTCAGTCGAGGACTTCAACATCTTGTGTGATGTTCTGGGACTGAACAAAGACTCGGAGGACACGGAGTGCGCCGGCGTTTTGGACAATCTACCCAGCGAGCTCACCTTCAGACACTTCCACGCCAAACTGTGCGGATACTTCAGCACCAAGGCGGGGTGTCAGTACGAGAACGGCCGGCTGCTGGTCGGGAAGGACAGCGAGCACATAGAGACTCAGATCCGCCTCAGGAGCCCTCTGAAGCGGCGAGAGAAGCTGCTGTCCGTGGGTGTGAGCGGCGGCTGCAGGATCGGCTCCTGCACCAAGGAGTGCTACGAGGAGATAGTGGCCCTGGAGGAGGCGGAGGACCGGATCAGCAAACTGGAGGACGAGAACGCGAGCCTGAGGGAGCTGATCGAGGACATGCGCGCCGCGCTCCAGAGCAGCGACGCGCGCTGTCTGGCCCTGCAGGTGAGAGGGAGGCGTTCACGGGCCGCGAGCGGTCCAAGACTCCCGAGACCCGGTTCGGGGTTTGGACATGGTTCTTTCCATGCACGTTTAAAAAGTGTAGCGTGATGTCATCCTCTCGGCTCATACAGCCCTAACAGAACATAATGTTAATAGGAACAATAGCAGTCCTTGTATGAGGGGACAGGGGTACTGCCCCCCCCCCAACCTAATCTGAGGGGCCTCTTCTTGCATACTGGCCCGAGACAGCCAAAGGTTGCTATTACTGGCTTATAACTAAGCTATAAGGTATTAGTTATTATTATTAGTTTCTCACTGTGTAGCCAGGCAAACAGCTAAAGTCTTCTGTGATGGTAAATGTTCACAAAACATTAATAAAACTTTCTTATGCTAACATATCAGGTCGGCTGCTGTGAATGCTAGTAAGTTGTTCATAGGTTTTAGTCCAGATGCCCTGTGTCTCTTTAGCAGAAGCTAAGTGGTCTAATGGTTCACTTTAGAGGGTTTGACTACAGAGCTGACCACAAGGTAAGGAAAGGTGTCATTCTGGAGGAATGTAAACACCAGCTACATGCATTTTTTCACAACCTGGTAACCCATGGCTTGTAACTCAAAAAGTATTTAAAAAAGGTTTTTTCATTAATATTTTAAGAGTTTGTTACAGCTTATAAACCCACTAACCAGGTGAGAAATCCATTGTCGTTTATTTATGACTAAGTAACATTTACAACAGAAGACTTGATGGCTTATTGAAAAGTACGAAACTCATGATCTTTTATGAATGACTTAATGTGACTAATAATGTGACTGATGATGATGATGTTATCAACTTATTAATGAGTTATAATACAAGCATTAGGCATCCTTTAATCATTATTACAGCATAAGTTACAACATATAGACCCTCAATAAAGGTTGCTTTATCTGGGCTGTACATATAACCTGGAAACCCATGAGCTTTTTTGATCATTTTCTTATCAATTACAGCTTCAGAATTCATGGTCTATGAGAAAGTAAGAAATCTAATATCCCTAAATGATGACCTACAAATGCTGACATCATAGCTTTTTAGAGGAGTTTTATACTGACATGGCTATTAATGGCACATATTTTTCCCACACTCATAGCCTAAAAGTTTTTCTTATTAATGGCTTGTAAATGACTTATTAATAAAGCATTTTTTTACATCTTATAAATCCTTAACGCAAAGAGATGCCAATGTTGCACCTGCCTGGTCACATTTTATTATTTGAGAGAATATCTTAATCTAATTCCCTCAGGTCACCTCTTCCTCTTCTCCTCAGGTGGGACTATGGAAAAGCCACTCCAAACATAAAGCAGAGGAAGGCTGTTTTATTGCCCAACAGAAACAAGCTGCCCAAAAAAGCATGAGCAAAAGCAACCTGAAAAGCAGCACCTACAGCAACCTGAAGAGCCTGCAGAACATTATCCAGGAGATAGAACTGCTGCAGAGCTCCAGAGACCAACAGGTTGAGGAAGCCATGCTGTGTAATCAGAGACTGGAGCAGGAACTGTGGAGCTCTAAGGAGACTGTAGCCGCTCTGGAGGACTGCAACCGAGTTCTGAAGAGGGAGCAGGTGGGAATGAGGAGGAAAGTGGAGGAGGCCAGGCAGGCACTGTTCAGCGGACTGGGTAAAGTGAAGGAACTGGAAGCCAAGGCCAGTCATGTGCCAACACTGCAGAGACACATCCTCCAGCTGGAATCAGAGCTCCTCTACTACAGGTAAAAACAGTGGGAACTCTGTATGGTTTAGTATTTGAGCATCAACAAAACACTACTATGTAAATGTTTAGGCAGTCATGTAATAAAAAAAATTTTCACAGCTCAGAATGCAGACATTTCAGGTTATTGGAAATGCAGGGTGAAAGTTTTATGCTACATTAGGCATGATAATCAGATTGAATTGCTTTTTTTCCACTTAATTAATTCAGCCTGACATTGTGGTCATATTAGTCAAATTCTTGTTGGATCTAATGGATGCTCTGACAAGTTAACCTAAGTGTGTCTTATTTAGTTTTCTTGTAGGACAACAAAAGTTACGTTTCTCAACAAAACACATTGTTTATATCCCTGAGGTCTAACAAACACACTCAATACAGAAATTCTTACAGTAATGTTTGCTTACTAGCTAACTTCTTTTTCATTGCCTTTGTTGGCACATTGTTACATTTCTCGTTGTATTATATTAAATTACTGTTAATGAACAGAATAGCATGAAACCAGTAGTAGGAATGTGTATCATATCGACTGCGTGTTCGTACCTTGTACAAACAAAACAGGACTCCTCAATAAAAGGTTGCACCACAGCACCAACAGTGGTCAAAAATCCCAGCAGGAAAAGATACCTTAAATGTTTTTACATTGATTAAAGGGATGTAGGTGTTATCCTTGAACATGGACTTACAACAACTTGCACAGCTTCATCAATCCCATCCACAGCTCCCACCAATTTTCAGTTGCCATTTTTCATGAATGTATCAAAGAAGCTAGCTTTTGTAGGAAAATTAACATCCCCATTCTCAATCCCCTTACAAAGCTCTTATTGCTTGACTATGTCTCTACTTGGTTGAAATAGTCTTCAGAGGGCACAGTCCCAGACCTGAATCAATCACAAAATCAAGTCAGACTCTGGAGCCAGGCTAATGCTAGATGACCACAGCTTAACCATCAAGACTTAAGTATGCTTCAAAGAAATTGCTAACAATGCCGGAAGCCACCGTTTCAACAGCTGATCTGTGGCTGCATACAGATCCTTATTCTGTAACTTTCAGAGACCTACATTTCAACAATCACTCCCAGCTTGATGCAGCAATCAGCCAGGTGATTGGAGGTGTTTAGGTACGAAATGTTTGACCTTCTCTCCTTCATTTTTCACAGAGCTACTTCCATCACTTTTAGTGTGTAAGTACAACTAATGCAACCTAATCAGTTTATTTGAGAAGAGACTGTCTAAAAGTCTGCTGTTATCTCCATCTCTAAATCTAAGAATGCTTAGAGTGATCGAGGAGGCAGTTTGACAGCAGGTTCTTATTGACGTCGATGAAACTGGTATAAATGCTTCTGCATTTAGAGATTGTCGAGGACACTTCAAACAAACTAGTCTGATTGAAACATACTGCAGTATTAACTGGATGGCAGGGCCATTAAGGATAGTAAGATCATGTCTTCTTTATTTTATCTTGGAATAGGAAATACACTTTACAAACAAAACACAGTCAATAATCAGGAGCATGACTAAATATGAAAAACAGAAATGAACAATCAAAACAAAAAAAGAAAAAGAAATTTTAAAGCATAGATTTTTAGTGTCTGGGCAACATTTTCAATATGAAAAATTGTCCTGGTATAACTTTTTATGATTATGCACTATATAAATAATAATTGAAATTAAAAAAGAAATACTGCTCCCAGGTCATAGAGGGAGGGCACAGACTGGGAGTAGGCCTTTTTTTTTTAACCTCTCCATTTGGTCCAATCAACTGCCTGTCTGAAATAGAGTCTGGCTGGTCATTATGTCATGAAAAAGAGGGGCTTGTTTTGGCAAGTTATTGCATTAGGGGGGCCTTTGTGGCTAGATGAACCATAATGAATTATAATTCCTTCTAGAATAAATGGCTCTGTTTACCTCTGGCTTCAAGCCTGGAAAACTCTGCCACGCTATTTATGAAGCCTTGATGTGGTTTACTATTCCAATTTTCAGCCTTGTTGTGTTTTAGTTTATTTAACAGGCATCGTGTGTGGCAGATCGGTCCTGCCTGAGCTGTGCTACTGTTGGGAGCTATTCATTTTGGTGGAAGTAAGGGTGTAATTGGTCTTCTAAAGTACAAAGCCATTGGTTTAATGTTTATCTGTGTCTTTTGTCCCTGCTCCAACCATATAATCAGTGTCTGCAGGTCTGGCTTTATTAGATAGCAGATGTCTCTTAATGGTTGTAACATCTACCTAATGCTGTTATTATGGACTCTAAGACACACTCACGCACAGTCAGATCCATATGATTAAAGTCTTCACTCTTACTTGCCATTAGGTGAGTCTAAATAACAAATATAGCAGCCACAATACCCTTCCTTTTACCCTAAACTCCACTAATCTATGCAGACTGCGTTCGAGAGTCTTTTCACTGCCCTACCATTGATACCCTAATGGCAAATAATTCAATGCCACAAAGGCTCTGACTTGTCAAGAGAGAGCTCCACTGAGTGCAGGGCTCAACAGACCGGCCATTCTCATCAATCTCTGCTCACTCCTTTCACTCAGCGCCCAAACGAACAATACCACAGAGGCACCCCCATCCTATGGATCTTAGCAACCACGCTCCATGTAAACCTCAATACTTACTCAGTCACATCTTATCCAAGAACACAGGAGAGACACAGAGAGATACCAGTTAAGGTTTTGCCTTTAAGATTTGGGTGAGAGAAACCGCTTTGTGTGTGACCCTGAGTTACCTTAAAATCAAGTCATTACTCTTTCAACATTCCATCTCACTGTCGGATGTCTCAGATCATATGTCCTGAATTTAGAGACGTAGTAAGTCCAGGGGTCTGCTGAAATGATGGTCCGTAACTTTATCACTGTGGCTAATGTCTAAACTGCTGTGAAGAGTAATGAGATTAGTTTGGATGCTGCTGGATCTCAGAGATAAAAAGTTCCATGGCCAGGGGGTGGCTGACATCTGGCACGGCTTCCATCCTGTAGATGCTACTCAAGCACAGTGTCGATAAAGATGCAGACAGTCACTGTGTAGGCATGCGTATGATAATTAAAGATCAAGTCCACCAAACTAAACAACCATATAGGTTATATGTCCATCCCCTCTAATAAAGTCCATAAAAGAGTCGCCAGACATGGCAGAGTTTCATCTTTATGGTAATGGACATGTGGAGGGGAGTCCCAGACCGTCTTCGTCATGGTAACAGTAAAAAAACACATGGCTAGGTTTATGGAATGGTTACAGTTTGGTTAGGTTTCAGCACAAAGCTACTTGGTTAGGTTTTGGGACAGATTGTGGTTTGGGTTAAATGGGTATTTCGAGGTTAGGGGAGGTCGTCATTGTTACAATAATAAACACACAGTTGAGGTTATGGAATGGCCATGGATAAAAGAAACAACATCGCCTATTGGGCTCAAACAGCGGCCTCCCGTGTCAAAGCTCTGTGCTTTGTCAACCCATGCATCCACCCCGACCTCCTCCGAAAATGGAGTTTGCCGCCGTAGAAATGTCTAGGCGCCACACAGGCTTGTATGTCAACGTCGCCACCGTAGCGGAACAGGCAACTTGCCATAACTCAACTGAACTGGAAAAAAGAGGCCAGACTCATGTGCAGCTTTGGGCTGTACAAACGGTCACACAGTCCGAAACATATCTCAGGGAATCGAATTTCACAGGTAAGACTTGTTTGTTTTTGGCTGTATTTGGCCATTATAACATTATAATATTATAATAATAGCTAATGTAAGCGACAACACTAGCTAGCTATGAAAGCTGAGACCCATTTCATCATCTCATCATCATGCAAATTTAATCAGCCGCAATTGAGATTTTTATCTACATTGGAGTTTTTCTCTAAACTGATTTTTATGACAAGCTACTCATTTTGCCTGAGTAACTGACATATCTGACTGTAGTTAGCTAGCTAGCTTAGTTTTTCACACTCTGAAGGTTTCCCACGGAGAAAGAGTTGAGGCTAAGGGAGTTAGCTCCAATAAGAGAAGCCAGTGAGTCCTCCATGATCTGTGGTGAGAACTTCAAGACTTTGACAGGTCAGACTGGGATTAGAGATGGAGCTAAACCATGTGTCTCAGCTTCCTGACTCTTCTCCAAGGAGAAGGTGCATCACTAGGCCATAAGGATTTGATAGCTAGTCAATGTCACAGTTTTTTTGTTGATGCTTCTGAATGTTTAGGAATCGGTGATGCATTGTACATTACACTGGGAGATACTTCAAGCTGTTGGAGTTGTCTTTAAGTATTTTTTTCTTCCAGGACAACACAGGCCTCAAGGAAAGCTGAGCCTGTCAGTGGACTGTTCTCTGCATTTCCAACAGACTGAACCTCTGCCTCATGTAGTGAGTATTTGTACTAGGCTATGCACAAAACATCTGTTAGCATCAAGGCCCTGGTAGACTTTTGTTTGAATATTTAGAAGATTATACTATTACACTACTATTTATGATTTATAGACTATTTACCATGATTAATCTAAAATAATTTTATTATTATTAATAATAATAATAATAATAATATATTAATACTATTACTGTAATACACTCTTACTTCACCTTATTGTATTTAGAGTCTAGTAATGGTAATGCTATACAGCTGTATTATATTGTGGTATTACTGGTACATTTCATTTTATAGTATACTCTATACTATTTATACTGTACTAGTTTTTTATGTTTTTCTTTACCATATAATGTAACTGTATTATACTGCTATAACACCTGAATTTCCTCACTGGGGATCAATAAAAGATTTTCTTATTTTATCATATAAATGTCTTTATCTGTAATTTTTTGTCTTGTAACAAATCTTCATTCTTTCTAAGTTATAAAAATGTAGAAATCAGACTCACATCCAGTGTCTTACTGTTTGATTTGTATTTGCTGATTTTGGTCAATGGTCAATGGTCAATGGTCAATGAGAAAAATGGAACAAAGTGGTCAATTCTTATTACATAAAGAGGCTCTTTATTTATTTATTTATTTATTTCATTTTATTATTTTAAAGTAAATGAGCTGTGTTCTGACTTGGAGCACAAGGCAAGCTTATTGGTGAGAAGGTATAAAGTAAATCCATTTCCACTATGTAAAAAAAATATTTTGTACAGTGGTATCTCCACAAGTATTAACTGAGGAAAATAAGCCAAATCCGTGCTTAACAACAAGTTCGTTTTTATAGATCCATATGATACCAGTAAGTCAGTTCATGTAAATGTTAGTTTCATACATGCACTCTTGAGGGTTTAGCAGCGATTATGGCGGACTGTCAAATTCTAAATTAACTGGAGAAATATCTTTTCTTGTGTTCCACACAGCAGATGAACCCTTGAATATCAATACAACTCACTGAAATTGGTTGAAAAATGTAAATATTATGGTGCTTTTTATCCAGAAAAACAGAGCTCCGATAGTAATGCTGATGGTACTTATTTAAACATAAACAAACCATTTTTAGATTGTTCTGTTTGATTTTATTGTATTTTTTTACTGTAACTAACTGACATGGAAAGCAGAACACATGTTAAAATCAACTTATCAGTGTAAAAATCAAATTATCAGTCCTCTTTGATGACAAAACTGGTGTATGTAATGAAGACACCTTTTCTAAATGACTTCAAAACTAGTTTGGTGTTTCTGTACTGCAGTTTCTTCCGGGATGACATATATGACATATATACCTGTATATCTGCACAAGCTAATAGTGGTCGATGTATCAATCTGACTGTGTGGGGTTTTTTTGTCTAGCTTTCCTACAGTAAAAAAAAGAAGCTACAACAAGCTGCCAGTTAGCTTATCAAAAGACTGGAGGAAACTATTCAATTTGCTCTCTCCAAAAGTAACACAATCTGTCTCTAGCATCTCCAAAGATCACAAATCAACCAAATGTTTAAATTCTTGTTCGGTAAAAAAAAACAGTAGTATAAGGCTGCGATTTTATGTGTTAATTAGTAAGCTGCAGAGGTGCTTGTAGGCGGATTTTGTCACTTTGCACATAGCCAGGCTAGCTGTTTTCCCATGTCAAGTCCATGTGCTAAGCTAAGATAACGGACTGTATAGCTAGTGGCTCTGCTCTCCTAATGTGAGACTCAACAAGAAATTCATTTTTCTGTTCATGTTACATGCGATTTGGCGTCCTGAACTCGTTTTTGGGTTTTTGTATCATTTGTCGATGTACATTTTTCTCATCTAGAAAATTTCCTTTGTGTGAGTGTTGTTGGTTAATCTCTGTGATTTCTTTGGATTGTATGTGAGAACGGAACAGAGGCTGAAATTCAGATAGGAGCCTTGAAGAGTTGATTAGCACAGGAACGTTTTTGTTTAACTCTGATCGTCTAAAAGTGTCACTTTTAAAAGGGAGTCTAAATCAGTCATTGTAGCCTTTAAAACTCTTTGGGCCAGAGGTATTAGACAATAGGAAGCACAGCAAAAGGAACAAAAAGAAATGAGGGGGAGGAAAGCATACCATCTGGAGGAAGAAGCAAACACTCAACTGTTTGCTCATGAAATCACATTCATGTTTTGCATGGCCCACAAGAGATGAATGGCTTCATTCAGTTTCCCCTCTTCTGTCTGAGCCCCAAAGAAAACATGTAGACTGGAGATACAAAATCACTCATTAAAATGAAACTTGGTCATCTTTCAACCAGAAGCTCTTCAGTTTTAGTAGCCTCTTGATTCCAGGCGTCTTGGTTTATGTAGTCCAGGGATTTCTAGAAAGCATACCTAAGCACATGTGTCCTAAGTGTGCAATTTTAAAACTCACTTTTCGTCTTAACGGCATGCCTGCAGACTTCTTCCCTGTATGCCTCTAACCCCTGGCCCTCTGAAGGCAGGCCCCAGGGGAGGCATAATCTCCCAGCCTTTTCATGCTCTCTGCATGGAGCCTGAGAGTGAAGGGGAGAGGAGAGTGTAGCAGACCATTTATCTGCCTCCACATAAGAGCTGCAGCATTGTGTTGAGCAGGTGCTGCCATGGCATTCCTACCCTTTAAATAATCTGGAAAGGACACACTCATGGGATGTGTGGGACCCGTGGTGTTCTGCTGCTGCTGCCTTAATGTTATTCTTGAATAGCCTTCAAAAACTCACACTGCCAAGTGGGCTCATTTTCACATTGAACCACTGCCCTGCTCTCCCTCTCTCTGGTTTGGAGGTACGCTGACATCAGCAGAAATACATCACAAACAAAATATCATATAAACTTATGCCACCCACCCTGCCTGAATATATCCCTCTACTTTTAATACCCTCATTTGTTTGACTTTGGGGGTTTCTTTGCACTTTGCTTGCAAAGGGAAGCATGACCACCCTGTGTAAATGTTACAGGCTTCGGTTTTTGGGTCAAGTCTTTATCTAATGCTTAACAATAATCACATCCCGGGAAGCTGCTTTGCTTGTTACCCTAGAAACCCCCCTCATTGTACGAATGTGACCCTAAAGGACTTGATTAATAACCATCAGCTATGTAAACACAACCCCTCACCTGTCTCTGTCATGTTGCAGGGCACCAATGAGCGCTGAACTTCAAGTTCAAGCTCATGTTTATAGCATCCCCTCATTTTTAACCTCTGCATAGAAAGGAGACTGTCATTGACCGATGACACCTGAAAGAGGAAACTGCTCCTAGGGGAGGGGGGGGCAGTGATGGGGGGTATGTTGATGGAAAGTTCACTTCACTGCTGCACTGTGATAAACACTGGGAGGACTCTGGGTGTCCTGGCTGTAACAGTAAACAGCTGGAGCCAAAACATCTTTAAATATTTGCTAACAGGGCAGACTACAGGATCCTATTAATTAGAAATGCCCTGACATAGCACAATAAAGCTGTTCATGTATAATTTTACTCCTGTGTGTGTGCCTTTAGGTATGTTGTAAAAATTAGGCCTCCATTATATAGGTTGCCAAAATGCTTCCACTTATATAAAACTATACCACTAAAAAATGAAATGTCAGGTCAGCTATATACTAATCTAATGATAAGATATATTTTTCCTCCATAACAAAGAATATTGTAATAATCAGTCACAGAGAGAGTGACATACTTTAGATACTGTACTTGAATTTCATTGTACAAGTATTCAAGTCTGACTTTTATCTTATCTTAAACTCTAAGCTTATTCAGTCTCTGTTTAATTTTGGATAGAGATATGCCGAGAGTTACCTTTGATACATAATAATAATAACTGATATTCAGTAAAGGCCATGTAGACAGTTCATGAAGTGTAAATTAGATTATCTATCGCC
Source organism: Istiophorus platypterus (assembly GCA_016859345.1). Taxonomy (NCBI): domain Eukaryota; kingdom Metazoa; phylum Chordata; class Actinopteri; order Istiophoriformes; family Istiophoridae; genus Istiophorus; species Istiophorus platypterus. The sequence goes on from CM029117.1 coordinate 3,400,585, forward strand.
TCAACTTATTTAGTACTTCCTCAAATGCTATGAGGACTGTTTCAAATTTTCAGCAAAATTCTGCCTTGATTCTCCACCTAGCTGCTTTAGGACACAGTACACCTTATGTACTAATTTTATTTGTGTTCTTTATCAAAGAATGGGACAAGAGGCAAGCAGCAAAAATATTCTAAATGTTCTTAAAGTTGTCATTTTTAAAGCAGCATTTTACTACAGAAGAACTACAGAATAGGGTGATAGACACAAAGTTCTGACATATTCACATCATAAAGTTTTCATGGCTAATGTGTTAGTTACTAGTCCAGCAGACACAGCAACATTATCAGTCATTTGAAGCTGTGTATCTGTCCAGCTACTGTACATGTAAGTGCAGTATTCACTCTTCTTTTAGCTTTGTTTTGGTCTCCATGAACTGCTGAGAAAACACTGGGTCATTTGCTTTGACATTCAACTTCCTCATATGTGTGGCTCTAACTTCTCTATTTAGCATTTGGTAAAAGTGAGCAGCACAATTTTTTCTGAAAACAACTGCCTCTCTGCTGCTACAGATGGGTTTCAAAAGAGTTGAAACTGTGCCTATTCTTGAAATTGGCCATCAAACCAAAACAATGAGCTAAAGGAGGCTAAAAAGCAACATTAGCATTTTGTGGTTTTTGTCCACCAGTGAATGTAAATACAGAATTTACTCTCCTTTTGGAGTTGTTTTGGTCTCTGCCAACTCCTTAGAGGAAATATCTTACATCTAAATGCTACACTAGCAAACTTCAGCTAGCTGCAATTTGGTGATAGGCAGGTTGAGTTTTTTTCATCAGAAACACCTGCCTACTGCTACTGGAAACATGATCAGAGACTGAAACAAAACAATAAAGCTCCATGACAAAAATAATTAGCTGAAACATGCAAAAACAGAGCTAAGGAAAAGTGCAGTCAAGTGATAATTCTTGATATGAAAATACAATGCAAAATGCAATAACAACTACGTTTATTCTCATTACATTGTGAAATCTGCAGTGTATGTGACTTTCTCTTGGTCTCAGCAAAATAAGTAAATGAATTGATATTTTCATTTTGGCAGGTCAAACTCATCCCATGGTGCTTTTGCATTTCATTCATTGGCAAGAACTATAATCCCTGTCTAATGAAATGTTGATCAAAGTTTTGCTGCATCCCACAAACTGACCGCTATCCAGGATGTCTGTCTGGACTACTTTCAGGTGTCTCTGCTCATCCAGTTGGAATTCCCACACTCAGCACCACTACCCAACACTCCAGCATAGCTCGTCACTGTCGAAACATGTGGCGGGGAACTCTCTTCAAGCAGTGTAAATCGCAGCCATATGCAAAAACAAATCAGAATTGGTTTTAGTTTTAAAAGTTAGGTTTGGTTTTTTGTCGTCTTTTTTTTTGTAACTCAAGACATAAAGCCATTTTTTAACCTTCTATACATGTCAAAGCCCTGAGCGAGAAGCTATGGCCTTGCTATAGTATTTGCTGGACACAGACTGCAGCCTTCCTACAGCCACTGTCAATTAAAGTGCAATTAGTCACACCAAAAGCCTGCATTTAAAAAAGCCCCCCACCAGTTCATTCCAGAGTCTGAGTGTTCCCACAGCAACCAGCAAAGTTTTGTGTGTGTTCACATCCATACAACAGTTCCATGTTGGTCCAATTGCAGCTGCTGACCCTCATGAAGTAACTCCGTCTTTCCTTCACCACGGCCCCCACTTACTTAAACATGACTCTGATTGATTGCCTGAAATCGTGCTGCAATTATTGACCTTCAGTGAGGTCAGTCGTTTCTCCCCAGTTTTTCTCTAAGAAATATAGTATGCAGATGCAGAGTATAATGTTGTCTTACAGCATAGTCTTCCTCGTGCCAACAGGATATAAGCATCAGGGCTCAGTGAATTTTTTTTTTTTTTCCAAAAGTCAGGCTGTTGAAAAAGTTTCGCGAGATTTTCTTTTTTCTTCGGAAAGACATCATCATCTGGAAACACTTATTCTGTGATTTACAAAGCCCCCCTATCGGATTTCCCCCAACACAAAAGAGCAGACAGCAGGAGAAAGCTAGAAAATTCAAACCATTACAGAACGACTGATCTGCACAAACTGTAGTCCCAGTTTTTTTAGGCACAAATTTTTAAATGTTTCCATTACATAAAAAAAACCCAAAACATATAATGTTACATATCTTTTCAACTGCAGATGGAAAGATATTTACCAGAGCTTAGAAAGCTGTTAATGTATTAAAAAAATTGTTTTGCTCCAGTTTTGTTCCTTCCAGTATGCTTGTACCTCACATCTTGCAAGCTAACTCCTGCACACTTATAGCACCATTCTACTATTGACCCACTTTACTGTAAAATGCCTTGTCTGGCTTCAATTACCCCACCCAGATTTGGCGTACAACATCACAGGCCTCTATAAAATTATCATGGCGGTTGTAGTTGTGGCTTAATACATACTGCCTTGTGTTACTTGATATGTTCTCTTTGATGTTGGAAATTGGTTTGGACTGAACTTTTCTCATCTGTGCAAATTTGAAGGGCAGTTTTAGCCCCTTGGTCAGTGTCAGTTTATAAGCAGAAAGAATCACAGCAGCACAGATGGGGTTATGCATTACTGAGTCCCCCCAGTCAAAGATCTGTATTGAACTGGCACTGCTCCTTTTCAGGTCAGAGGTGTCAAAACTACAACTCCCAAGCAGCGCCAGGGCAGAGCAGCAGCCGAGTGTTGGCAGCAGGCTGGGCCAGAGATGCTGCTTGGATGCTCAACATGACCGCTGTTCTCCGACAGGGCGCGCTGTGACGACCCCAGATAAAAGTAAGTGGTCTTTTTCCTAAAGCCACAGAATGCAGGGCAAATGTCTCTCTACTACATAAAGCGAATCTTGAGAGGATTCATGATTTTTACAGATAAAGTCAAATAAGCACCCATGCACTTTCCTGACAAACCCTTTTACTCAAATTCACTCCTGATAACTTTCTACTGTTACCTTTAAGTGCCATCAAGTGCCTTGATGAGGTTACGTCCACAGATAAAGTAGAAAGTAAATTTTCCCTCCCACAGTATTGCAACCAGTTTTAGATCTGAATGGATGAACTTATTGTCAAAAACCCACATTTCCTCTCTTACACTTTGGTTACCATATCTGTGATATGGTGATAATGATGATTATATTCATGATGATGGTCTAGTGGAGGAGCAGCTGTTTCGTTCAGTGGAAGGCCAGGCTGCCTCTGATGAGGAAGAGGACAAGTGGACCGGAGATCAACAGAGGAAGGTGGAGGAGGTGAAGAGGATCCTGACCAGACTCTCCTGCTGTGGAGAAAGGTACAGCACAGCTATTTCACCACTATTTCTTGAAGCAGGGCACCAGTTTACAGCAGGCTAGTGACACTATTTGATACTATTTTGTGGTTTTGCCTCAAATTACTGTCTATATAATGAGATAGCTAGTACACTGTCATCTCAAGATTACATTTTGCACATATATTTTGTTTATTTGAAGTAAATGAAACATGGCACAAGATGAAATGTAACAAATGTAATTTAAAACTACATTAGTAATTTTTTGTCACTTCGTGGCAGAAGAAACAGGAAATGTTATTAAAGCTAAACTTTTATGACTAATTTGTTCGCCAAAATTGCCTGAAACCAGAATATCCACTAATATTCAACACATATAGTTTTCACAAGCTTTGACATGATTGCAATATAATATAACAAAGAAAATAAGCGATCAAAGTAAATGCAAAATAAAAGCAGCAGATATAAACCTTCCTTCAATAGTGGTTTAAAAGACTCCAAAGAACTGAGGTTACTTCTTTAATATTGTGAGAAATGTTTGAGCTGATAGATGTATAGATGTAACCAAAGCAGTATGATAAAAGATGCTAAAAACCTTTGTAGCTGCAGCACTGGTTGATAATTTTCTGCCCATTTGTCCAAGCAACCCCTCTCACATTACACATATTCATTTTAGTTATTGTTAATATAAAGAATAATGATAAAAGCAGCGTTAAGTTTTAATCCTTAGATTTTCTCATCTTGTGTGGGTTCCTGTATGCAAACATGTATTTAAATTTTGCATGGGTAATGTGGAGTCCGTCACCAATCATGGAACATAGCAATTCAGAGAAGTGTCTTAAGATTGTTGCAAAAGGAACAATGAAATAAATGATTCAGCCATTAAACCGTTTCTATAACTGCTTATCCTGTGTATCTATATGAGGTGTTGCAGCCTATCTAATCAGTCACAGGGCTAACACATATACTGTAGACAGGCATCCACATTCACACTCAGATTGATATCTACAGATAAATAAAGTATCAAATGTGGCATTTTTATCTGAAAGTCTAAAGGATTAACAACTGAAACCAGGAATTGGTGTTGATTGTTGGAAAACATCTGAAATGTCTAAAAGTAAAGCAATAAACTAATGACCATGTTGGTTTGTACTAGAATGTTGCCATGTATTACAGAACTTTAATTACAAACTAAATCCACAGTAAATTTGCTGCCAATCTATTGTTGCTCTCTGCTTTAGTTGCTTGGCTGAGATGACAAGGAGTGTGACGCACCATGCCTTCAGCATTTGTCAAAGTCTGTTCCTGCCACTGTGGCTCTGATCCGTCTGGCATGTGTTCTTGACCAGGTGTGATAACAAGTCATTTAAGAAGCTCATGTGCAACTACGGGAGTTCGAGGAGCGAGGAGAGCTGCAGCGCCGTGGTGGAGCTCCTGGAGAGGGTGACCAGGTTGCATAAGCAGCTGGAGCTGAAGGAGAGCCAGGCAGAGATAGACATGGACCAGGTACAGACCACTGCTGACCTACATCACGCGTGATTGGGGCACCCCAGTATCCTCTGTCCTGTTATGCTGGATCCTTTTGCACTGAGCTGTTCTCTGGATGGTGCTCTGCCATGCTTTACATTATTTGGCATTTTGTGGCTGTGTGTGTAGTGTTATATTAGATTGGAGAGGACTAGTGAAGCTTGTTATGAAAGCTGAGGGCTTCAAAAGCAAAAACCACAGTTAGTAGCATGATCTTGTAGCTTCCACCTAACCAAACCACCAGCAGTGGCTACAGAGCCTCCGCCTGCATAAGTGTGTGTGTGTGTATGTGTTTTCAGCTGTTCTGCACTGGATCCTGACCACACAAACACTCCCCCCTTGTCCCTCTTGACACTGAGGAATATCATAAATTAAAGCTCTCTTGTTACAGTCGAGTAGTATTTTCACAACACAGGAAGACAAGCAGATTGGGAACTGTGATGTAATGTGCTCTCAGAACATCTCAGCACTCAGGGAGGAAAAGTTAAAACTAAACAAAGTCCTGACTGTGAGGCTTTGTTTATGTGCAGGATGTGTGGGGTGAGACCTTTGTCCTTCAATGTGCTATGACGTAAAGGTGCACCGCAGGGATTTCCAACAATTTTGGAAGGCAAACCTACAAACATGGGCTGAAAACTCACTCTATAACTACATCATTTGACATACATTTGTACTAGATATTTTTAATATTGCATTAATGTGTTTTTTCACCATGAAGGTAATGAAGGAAACTACCAACAGTAGTTTATTTTGACTCAATCCTCCAAACACTGTCCTGCTGCAGAAAAAATATACTAGAGCTCCAAATGTGTATTAATCTACAGCAATAATCTACAGGAGCATATGTACACATACACACACTGTTCATGGCTACACAGGTCCTTTTTTCAGCTACCTGGCCAATGTTCCTTGACATTAGTATATCTGACTGATGTTCATGTAAGATTAACCATAGTATGAGACCCAGCCTTATGTCAGGCAGAGGTAGTTTACCGTGCTTTAGTTTGACTTGGTTTGTGCTACATGTTTCAGATGAAGGATTCTTTGGTCCAGGAGCTACAGCAGAAGGCCGAGGAGACTGAGCTGCTTCAGATGGAGCTGCAAGTGTTGGAGACAGAGAGGGTTCGTCTATCGCTGGTGGAGGAGAAACTTGTTGACATTCTGCAGCTCCTCCAGCAGCTCAGGGACCTGGTTAGTCACAGTTTCAGGGCAACTGCACTGTTGAGTCTTAAGATGTCAATTCTGATGGTATTATTGAATTGAAGCTCCTAACAGGCAGAGTTTGTGATATTCAGCATATTTTTACATGGTCTAAGGTCCAAATATGTTGTTTTGATTTTTAGCTCAGTGAAACATCTTGTAAACAGCAGTTAGACCATTATGTAAACTAAAACTCTTTGCTGAAAGTCAAAGTAATGGAAATCAGTTTTGCAGTGTTGGCAGCTGAAAGAAATCCACCCACACCGCACTAGAGTGATTTTTCTGGTCGATCATCAGAAAGAAAAACAGACTAAAGTATTCACTAGCACAATATAGGGACAAACCTCTATTCAGTCATTAACTTATTGATACTCTGAAATTAAAATTCCACTCTGACCCGTTGAACAAGCAAACAGAGGCCATACCCGCCATAAGAACGACATGGGTTTTTGGTCATTCTTCTGTGATCTAACAGTGGGAGATTGATTACAGATCTGAAAGCAAATTAATTTCCCTTCTTGAACATGCGTGAGTTCCTCTGTGGTTGCACGAGACAGACTGTTAAAGTGCCCGTTAACTACCTGAAAGCCATCTGAGAATAGTTCTCTCCTGTTTCAGAACGTCTCCCGGAGGTCTCTCGGGAAAATCTTGCTCAGCACTTTGGAGTCTAGCAGCGACCCACAACATGGTTAGTAGAGCTCACGTGCCCAATAAAATAAATACAAGTCCTTTAAAATGTGATAATAAAAACTTATAATTATTCAGGTTTCGGGAAATAAATTAAGTTCTTGTCTGGTCTTGTAACTTGATTCCCACAGCGGTCACATCTGTTCTGTTTTTGCACAGGGAAAGCCCACATTCTGGAGGTGCTCAACGCTCTCTATCATGAACTGGCTGCCTGCGAGATTCTCTCGACTGGTGGACCACTGGAGCGAACACAGAGTCAGCAGTCTCTGAATGCTCTCATCATCTCCTGCTAAACAAGACCGCCTCCTGCTGGGCTTGTGATGTTCCAGCAGCCTTTCTAAAGGAAACCGGAAGCTGGATGAGTGGTCAAGAAACAGGCGGATGGATGTGTATAGTGTATTATACTGTAGCTTATATACTCCTCAGATATTATCATCTATAAAGGGAATATTAGTCTAGAATGTTAATTAATGTAGTGAAATGCTTTATTCCATATAAAGTAAATTCTTGTTTAACCATGTTTTTTTCAAGAGCTTTTATTGCACATAACTCTGTCATGATCCATAAGGATTTTTTTCCATAGAAGAGTTCTGAATGTGAAAATGTTGAAATAAGCTAAACTTTAAAGGGACACAAAGTAGTCTGTGAAATGTATCAACCTCCGCTCGGAATTATTACAAGCCTGATAGAACTTAAGAGAAGCTGCATCTCAATGTATGTGCTTCATTCATCTACATCTTAAAATGTATTGTTAACAGGTTTGCAAAAAATTGTCATTACAAACACCCCTGCAAAACAGACAGAGAAACCCAGCCTATTTTTAACTAAATTTTGAGGACAAAGTTGGTGTACTTTCGACTCTTGGGATTCCCCCGGTATTGTTAAAATGGTCCATTGAGGTGGTTTATTCAGTAATGTTGGGAATATTACTGAACCATCAGTTTGTGTATTACCCAACCCTTCAAAATATTCTGTAGATGCATACACATAGTACACCCAACAGTCCACATGTAACAGCCAAGATCTGTTCATAGAAAAACAACCACATAAGACTCGTCCAGCGTGGTGCAGCCTCTCACCCACACAAGTGCAACAGTTGTATCACATTATTAAATGCAGTGTCTAAGCTAAGCAGTGGTTACTGCCTCATCCCTTGATATTATAAAGAGGTTTTACCTTTAATTAAATGCTCTTCCTGAAAAAAGAAAATTGTTCATATGAGAGTGATTAGTTCCATTGTCTCTGCTGTCTTGAAATGGGGGCACTGGATACAATACCAAGGAGTCATGCTATTAAAGCCTTTGAAAAACACAGTTTGAATCACTGTGATTTTTTTATTCATGTCTTTGAAAATGAACTCCCACTGCTGCCAACTCAAACAACCTAATTCTTATTCATGTATCAGCCAAAAAAAAAAAAAAAACACAAAACTCAAACAAAACTTGGGATTGAAAACCTCAGGCAGCATATCTCAGCATATCTCAGCATATCTCAGCATATCTCAGCATATCTCATCAAGATGACACTTCTAAAGGTTAGATCAGTCTCCAATAGGTCCTTTCTTTAATTATCTTTTTTTAAACCACGAACTCAAGTCTTTATTTCTTGCTGAAATCTGGCTAAGAGTGGTTGACAATAGATCTCTGTCCTTGAATATCAATGTAAAATCTTCATATGATAAGTAACTACTTTTACCGTCAAATACATTTATTGGAGCAAAAAGTAAGAAATTTCCCCCTGAGATATAGTGTCCAGGTTTAGAGTAGTGAAATAAAATGATGTTACGCTAATATGCTAACTCTTCACTCATTTGCATTGCATCGCTGTTGCATTGCTCGCTTCCTGATTCCCTACGTTTTGTGCGCTAAGACACAAGGACACTCTGAACGAGTTCTCAGGTTCTCGCGGGATTTCCTGGGTTGCCTAGCGACGTGACTCCAATCATAGTAGCGTACCTGTCACACTGAGTTTCCGCGGGCGAATGTTGTTTTCTGCTTTCTGAGGAAATCAATCTATTTTGGGGAAATAGTCGTTATATGTGGAGAGTTTTGTACTTTTCAATGATCTTCAGGTCTGTTAAAAAACTGTAAACGCCACTGACAAAATGACCACAGTAGTTGCTCAGTCCCATTTCACCTTTGGACTGCGGACAGATGTGGCTAACAATTTGTGTTTCTCTGACGAACAAACTGTCGTTTTCCCCTGTGGAAACAACTGTGTATGCTACAACACTGTCCAAAGATGTCAGAGGTTCATTCCAGGTAGGCTGACTCATTGTTAATTGTTACACATCCTAGCAACGATGCTTTGGCTTTGAAACTATCAGACCTCAAAGTCATACGTAATTCTTTCAAGGAATAAGTAGCTCACTAATGTTTTCTTTTTCATTATTGAGCCACTCTTTACATCGTGTAGTATTAGTTCTGCGTCACTACTTTCATATTACTCCTATTGGTGTTTCTGTTTGTCTCGACAGGCTCAGAGAATAGCCAGGGCATGCGTGCTTTGGCCCTCAGTGCCAACCGGCGCTACCTGGCAGTGTCAGAGTGTGGAAAGAGGGCCACCATAACAGTGTTCGACCTGCAGCATGAGCAGGGTAGAAAGAGAAAAGTTCTAACTGCAGGACATGTTCTAGTTCAAGAGTTTGTATGCATGGCTTTCTCTCCTGATTCCAAGTACCTGATAGGCCAAACAGGTGGTCCGGATTGGATGTTGATCTTCTGGCTTTGGGAAAAACAGAAAGTTCTGGCATCAGTGAAGACCAGTAACTCAGATAATCCTGTTACCCAGGTGAGTCATTCATGTCTTACCAGCACAGCCTCCAGGTGATGTACTTATGTACTTTAATATTATACAATCTTAATGATGTTTCCTCAGGTCAGCTTCAATCCTTACAACAACACGCAGCTGTGTGTGAGTGGAACCGGTGTGTTCAAGCTGTTCCGCTACTCAGAAGGAGCACTGAAACAGAGAAGCTTCCCAAAGGTGGAGACCGTCAACTTTGTCTGTCATACCTGGTTGACAGTGGAACGGGTGATTGCTGGGACGGACACAGGCAGGCTGCTGGTGTTTGAGTCTGGAGACCTGCGAAGAGAAATCAACACAACCTCTAAGCCTCTGCAGGGGCAGTCTGACAGGTCTCAGTTTGGTCCACATTAATACTGTGTCAACATTTGTTTATCCACAAATTGTTTTCCTGTAGGTCACATACAGCAAATGTATAGCATAGTTCAAATAAGCGTTGAAGGTTAGCTATGTTGAGTCTAAATTGTTCTTATATAAGCGATGTAATATTACTGTGAAACCGATAGGATACACGGTCTTTATTTCAACAAATCCTGCAATGCACAATGAATTGATCATACTAACAGAGGTAGAACAGAGTCATGATTCTAATAACTTGCAACTTGACTTTGACTGAAGTACCACTGACTTGTGAATGCTCATGGACTTTAGCTGTTTGACTTGAAACAACTTATTAAGTGTGATAAAAAAAAGTGAATGCTGAGAAACATTTTTTTATTTTCTTGACAATGTATATATTTTGGATCAGTCCAACAGTGGCCAGAGACATCGGCAGACCAGCATTCCGAAAATTGATGATATCTGAGGTTTATGTAAAGACTATGGAATGGTCAAAACAAAAAATTCAGTGTTATTATTTTGAGAGTTTTTAAATTAAAATTGGTGAAGGGTTCAGCACTGACAACACAAAATTTACTTGGACTTGATTTGTGACTCCAAACAAGACTTTAGATTACTGTGATTTGGCAAACAATGACTTTACCCCAGCTCTGCTAACAAGTGTATCTTATTATTCACATATATTTACAAATTATTAAATATGCATTATTGAGCCACAATATTGCACTGGGTGACATGTTGAATTTATCCTACATATACTGTCCTGCCGCTAAATGCTCACTAATGTAGATTCATCCACTGTTGAAAATATCCCCCAACAAATGCACTATTTCCTAAGTAAGTATTGTTAGTTAAAAATTACAGAGACCAGCTGTTATGGGAAATTAATGAGCCTCTGATCTGTTTTTTTCTTTTTTCTGAAAGTGCCTATCATAGATTTTATCAAAACTTTACAGGCAAGGGGAGACAAAGAAAATCAAAGACACTGACATAGATGAAGCACCCCCTGTCTCTCGCATAACAGCCATCCTGTCCTACTCCAAGGGCTTTATGTGCTCTATGGGGCCTCTCACTGTCTGTCTTTTTGAAAAGACAGAGGAGGACAGTTACAAAAAGAGCAGGGAGATACAGGTAAAAGCTTATGCCAACAGGTAATAGTGACACTTTAGAGTTTGTGTTGGTTCCTTACTGCTATGCTTTTCTGTCAGATTCCTCCGAACGCATACAGCAGTGAGGTCACCCCGGAAAAACAGCAAGAGATTGACACCATGTGCATCAGTCCAGCAGAGGAGACCCTGGCCATAAGCACAGACCAAGGACAGCTGTATAGCATCAGCCTGTCCTCTGTGGACATCAACAAGGTGTTACTGTCACCTCCATAGGCATTAGCTCTGACTATTCAAACAAACAGTGGTTTTTCATTTAAAAGGCCATGAAACATGGAGACCACAGCATTGGCACAGCAGAGGTACTTACGCAGAGGGCTATGGCAAAAAACATGTGCTATGATGCAAGCTGAAGTTATCTGTTAGGCTCTGTGTTGGCCTATAGAATATGTGTAAGTGAACAATGTGACTTTTTAACATACATCCATCCACTACCAGTAGCCATTTATCCTTTAAAGGATAAAAGAGAATTACTTTTTTCTTTGAATGGGGTAATACTGCTGTTTTGTGTTTGGTCGCTGATAAACCTCAAACCTAAAAATGTCTTCCTGAGTCATATTTTGTAGTCTAACAGTCCCTGAAACAATACACCAATTTAAGGTATTACTATTTTTCTATCAGCATACTCAAACAATCCCTACCACCCATCTTACCTCCTCTTCCAAAACCAACTATACTAGCCTAAAAAAATTATTCAGTTTAGGAATTTGTTTTTTTTTTCTCATTTAATCTTCCTGCACCTTTTCTTTAGTGGTCTTGTCTTTTCTTTGAGTAATTACACACTTGTTTCTTTCCTTCCTTTTTTCATTTTTTACAGGCTAGTTTGTGCCTTCAGCCCCTTCCATTAATTTTGTTGCACATTCTCGCCCCTGTCTGCCTCCAACTGACTTTCTTTCCTGCATGTTTAATACCTTAAAAAACATTCCCTTAATCTATATAGTAATTTCCACCCTCAGATGTAAACTCTTTAAATCTGTCCTTTTAGGAAGAAAAAATACATTTTGGGTTTCTGTCCCAGTCCTTCCACTCCAAGTCCATCACGGGTTTATCCATCTGCCTTCGGAAGCCCCTTGCAGCCACCTGCTCTCTGGACCACTCAGTCCGCATCTGGAACTATGAGACAAAGTAAGAGACAAAAATCACACCCAAGCCATGTTTTTATCGTGTCTTTGTCAAGTGTTCATTTAATTTCTCCACATAGTCTTAGACATCTTTTTTGAGTCATACACATAAACTACAGACCATCTTGTGATGGGATCATAGCAGGCACAATGTCTGTCAACATATTGACATTCCAACCCGGGAGTGGTCAGTAGTCATTACTACATTATTACAGGAGTATTGAGTGATCATTGGTCATAGGTCAGACTATCCATCTTTGAACAAGGTCTTCATTTCGATCTCAAGTAAACACCTGTAAAGTGACGTCACTGTATCTTGCACAATTGTGAGACTATCAGGTGACACAATCTGTCCACAGACAGACAGACAGACAGACATGTAAACACCTGCTAAAGTACTCAAAACTGCCTCTGTGGTAGTTCCCTTTACAGTAGGTGTCTCCAGGACCCCATTTTGACAAGATGTCGCATACAGACTCTAAAAGGTGAAAACAATACCAGCAATGTTGTTGTGGCTGATAATAACGGGGTCTATTGTATTTTACATTGCATCCCTAAGTAGGGAGAAGAGGGAATAATATCACGGTTCTGAATGGGAAGTGATGGTGAGGTTTTGCATGTAGAGGTCCAGCAATCAAATAATGGTGATGCTAAAACAGTACTTAGGAAAGTGATTTGTCAAGCCGTGTGTACAGTGTTATTTGTATCAGTTTCTGCAGTGTTTAATACCATACAGAATACAATTCAGTACAAAGAAAGGAAAGAAAGAAAGAAATTAATGAAAACAATCAATAAGGTCTACAAGTACTTATTAATTACATGAATTTATTTACATTTATATCACATCATCTAATCACTTCCCAGATAAGAGGCAGGAATTTGATGGATGGATTAAAGAGGTTATTTGTATGTTTTTAAATAGCCAATGTTAGCATTAACAGCTGTTTACGTACTAGTCTGGAAGAAACATTGTGAGTTCAGCATCAGACTTTAGTCCTTTACTCACCAAGAGCTTTTCTCCAGCAGTGGAAAGCAACACCAATGTTAACTTTTGTTTTACTTCTATATTCATATCACTTCTTTTCTTTTGCGGAAATTGGCATGCTAACCAGCTTGCCCCAGGCCCCACTGGTTCATAATACCACTTTGAGATACTGAGTTATGAAATTGAAATTTAAGACTTTTAATACCTTCCCCGGCCTATTTTGAGGAAACTGAATTCAGTGTTTTTCCAGACTTTTCAAGACCTGTGTTTCTACTTTGTTTCCTCATTGCTGCTCTCTGTGAATTGTCACAAGAGTAATGGAGCTATACAAGCAGTTCCAGGAAGAGGCGTACAGTGTGGCTCTGCACCCCACTGGCCTCTTCCTCCTGGTGGGCTTTTCAGACAAGCTCAGGCTGATGAACCTGGTTATTGATGACATCCGCACCTTCAAGGAGTTCGCTTTGCGTGGCTGCAGAGAGGTAGTGAACATGTGTTTGTTTGTGATTGTTCACTTGATAAATCTGAATTGCTGACAGCAACATGATGCACTCTTTAGCTCTGACTAACTCTTTTTACCTTCTCTCTCAAAAACCTTAGTGTGCTTTCAGCCATGGTGGCCACATGTTTGCAGCTGTGAATGGAAATGTCATTCACATCTACTCTTTCACCTCTTTTGAAAATATCCTCAATCTGAAGGGCCACAATGGAAAGGTGAGTCAGGCATGAGAATGTATCCTACAGCAAACCCATAGTCATATTTGTCACTAACTGGACAGCTTTTTTCATTTTGGCAGGTCCGTGGCATTGAATGGAGCCTGGATGACAGCCGGCTGGTGTCATGCGGGATGGACGGTGCAGTCTATGAGTGGAATACACAGACTGGCAAGCGTGAGTCAGAGAGCGTCCTCAAGTCCTGTAGCTACACAGGTGTTGCCTTCACTTCAGACTGCACGACCATCCTGGCTGTGGGAACAGACCTCACATTAAGGGAGATTCAAGACTGTCAGGTCGGTAGGAACACCACATCATTGTATCTAATAGTTTCCGTAGGTTATAATAATATATTTTCACTTAGGAACATTACAGACATTTTCCCATTTCTGTGCAACTACAAGAGTTTTTAGTAGGTTTATGCCCTCAAGCAGGGAAAAAAAAAAAAATAAATAAATTAAAAAAAAAAAAATATATATATATATGTATGTATGTATGTAGATCCACTGACGAAATGAGTATTGTCTGCTGCAATGCTCCACAACATTTACTAGCTACTCTCTGACTCTGACTGTTGTTTGATGCTGGGCAGATAATGTACAGTGGGTTTACTGGAGCTTACTTGCTGGAAACAGCTGCCTGCCACGTCAGATGAGGGAAGCAAGAGTGAATCAAAGCATCAAAGTTGCGGGCTGTGAGACCAAAACATTGAGCTGAAAGATGTAAAAAAGCTCTGTAATGCTGAGGGGAACTACAGAATTGGCTCTTTGTATTCTACAAGTGACACCTTTCACAGTACAGAATATCTTTAGATCCATTGTTAATTCAAAAACGCTAAAAAGAGTAACTATATAAAGTTTGGAAAGAAAACAAAACCAAAAATATTTCTCAACATAAAATTTATTTAGCTAATTTTTCAGATAGGAATGTCCTTTCAGGATAGTTTTGCCTCTTCAGCAGTTTGAGAAAGTAAATATCAGCTTGGCCTAAGTGCTCACACAGCTAATAAAAATACAGTTTGTAGCATATGAAATGAGGAAATGAGTTGACATTGCATGTTTTAAAGAGTCAAAAACCAAAAAAACTTGGCAAGCAGTGGTCCAGGCTTAATCACTGGTGGCCTTAAATGAACCTCACTCCATTCAGTTTTTCAATATGACGGTAAACAGTCATACTCTGTGTTTTAACTTTTATATTTTGCTAACAAAGCTGCATAATTACACATAATAACATACAAATAACACACTCCGATTTACTCAACTGTGGAAATGTATCCATTGCTATAAAGCAGGATGAAACAAGTAATTCAAGTCAATTGGTTTTCAAACATTTAAAGGCCATAGCCTTCTTCTGGAAATAACATATCCAAAAAAAAAGCTGCATCAATATGGAGATTCCATATTGATGCAGCTTTTTTTTGGATATGTTTGGATATTTTTCACACACCCTCTGCAATAAATGTTAAACATTTAAACATGTTACATATTTAAAACTCACAATAAAATTCATATAATAAAAACTAAATTCATTATTGTTGTCAATGGAGTATTTTATCGTGAACACGCAGGATTACAGTCTGGTCATTGGTTACACAGGTCCTGAGGGAGGTTCCTGCTGATGAAGTAGCTCACACTGCTGTTGCAGTGTCTCACTCTGGTAGGGTTGTCTTCACTGGGACCTCCAGTGGAACCATCAGGGCCATTAAATACCCATTACCAATCCAGAAGGACTGGATCATGTACCAGGCCCACTGTGGGCCAGTTACCAAGGTGGGTCTAAATGTTGATGCACACAGTGCAGACAGAATATATAAAAAAAAAAAAAAAGACAAAATCAGGTTCACTGTCTAACCTTCTACATCTTTAGATGATGATCACGTTTGATGATCAGTTCCTGCTGACAGCGTCTGAGGATGGCTGTCTGATGATGTGGAAGATCATTGATAAGGAGGGCCGAGACCTGAAGGGCAACAGGCAGATCATCCACACTGAAGAGATTCTTGTCACCAAGTCAGACCTGGAGGAAAAGGTCTGTGTATGTGTTTTTGCATTTGGCCATTTTACTTTAGATTCATGCTCCACATGAAAATTTGGTCTACACAGAGCATATAATGTGTTATAAACTACTGATGGATCATGCTGTGACAGTATCACACAGTAGTCCTCTCAGTTTTCACTTCACATTTGTCTCTGTTAATCTCATTGAGCTTGATAAACAATAATCTTATTGCAGTTGGGCAGTACCATACAGGGACATTCAACATAAATATAATCACCTGGTTCTATGTCTCTGTCTGTCTGTGTTGCAGACACAGAACATGCTGGAGCTGAAGATGCGTCTGGAGGAGCTGCAAATGGAGAATGAGTACCAGCTCCGCCTGAAGGACATTAACTATAATGAGAAGATGAAGGAGCTTTCTGACAAGTTCAACCAGCAAATAGAATCTCTAAAAAACACACAACAGGTCTGCTGCCCACCTATCAGACAGCTCTAACTTTTCTTCATTACTATGTAATTCTATGTACAGGTTTTGCATGGCTCTATTGATTCCGCACAGTCGTTCCTTTTGCCTTTGGAATGACTTGTATAACTTAGGGCCTTTATTGTTTGCTCGTAAATCCTACTGTTCGTGTAGGCCATGGAGACAAAGATGGAAAAGCAGGAGCGTGAGCACCAGGAATGTTCTGCAGAGGTCACTGTGAAACATTCCAAAGAACTGGAGGATTTAGGTAAGAACACGACAGGACCAGTGTAAGCACAGTCCAGAGATGATGTATCTGTCTTTCTACAAGGATCGGTCTGTCTGTCTGTGATACACAGAGTCATCCTACAGCCAGAAGCTGATTGTGGAGCATGAGAGGTACCAGGATCTTCAACATAAATATCTAAGAATGCAGGAGGACTCTGAGAAGCAGCTGAAGTCTGCAGAGGACAGCAAAATACGAGCCCTGGAGGAGCTCACACAGAACTACGAGGCCAAGCTGCAGGAGAAGACTCAACGCCTGGCTCAGGTAGGTCAGCGGGAGCAGGAGAAGGAGTTGGCAGTGGTTTGGTGGAGTTCATGTCTTTTATTTTGTCGTGCTTTTGTTTTCATGCAGTGTCAGGAGGATGCACAGCAGCAGGCCTATGAGTTTAAAGAGATCATAAAGCAGGTAGAGGAGGACGAGGAGAGGATGATCCATGACATGCAAGTCAAGTATGAGAAGAAACTACACACAGAAAAAGAGACCAACACAAATCTGAAGGGTGAAACTGGTATCATGGAACAAAAGGTGACAGGGGTTGCTCTATTGACAGGGTTTTGCTTTTAATTGAGTCTGTTGTTTAGAACATGAATGAATTGTAATTTCTCAGTCCATGGATTTTGTGGCTTCTGATTTAACCAGCACAATGTAAAACTATCTTGAAAATTCTCTTTCCTTGCCTTTCACTCTGTTTGTCTCTCGTTCAGTTCTACAGTCTTCAGAAGCAGATTGATGACAGGTACACAGATATAAAGAAGCTGAAGCAGGAGCGGCAGGGGCTGCTGGGTTTGATCCGCTCCCTGGAGAGTGACATTGAGGACCTGAAGAGGCAGATCACTGGACATGAAAAGACCAACCAAGACAAGGTGGCTGAGATCAGAACTTCACCATTTTTGGCTGGACCACAACAGTGAGGCCAGCATTACTAAGGACATGTCTGTGACTGACTAACTGAGTGATGAAGGTACACCACTGGTTAGCCAGTGGTATGCTGGACTTACCCACTGGCTGTTGCTTATTCAACATAAATTGGAGTGAACTGTTTCTATAGCATTATCAGGGGGTTGTTTACAGGCAGGTCTTGTCATGTTATTTGTCCCTAGATATTCCCACTTATCAGTCCCCTATAGTTACTTTCTTTCAAACCTTAGCAACTTTCTTGTAGAAGCGTTGCCAGTACTACCCACCGGGGTTAGGTTTACTCTTTGCAGACATACCTCTGTATGTGTCTCATTTAATTGACAACATGGCAGCTCCGTAGATGTGAATGAGCTTCTTTCTCTCTGAGCGATCATGTTATAAGTACAGCTGAAAACACAGCACAGCAGTTGTCTCCAACTTACGTGTCTGGTTATTTTGACGTCATGGCAGAGCAGCAGAGTGGAAATGGTTTGGGAGTGACTGCTGGTTAACATGTTGTCTTAATGGGCTGTGTTTCAGTCTCTAGTTCATACTTTTTCTGTTGTCTGAACACAGAAACAGAAAAACATATAAATGAGAACAGACTCATTGGGAATCTGAATTAAGATACTGTATATGTGAGCACAGCAAAGGAGAGAAGCAAACAGATAAAGGACAGAAATTGGCAAAAACAAAACACGGGGTCATCATTGATATGCTGATTAGTGTATTATGTCATCTAGTGACATTTTTTTTTTCAAGGAGGCTTTGCCTACTTTCTGTTAACACTAGTTGTTACAGCGATTCCACAACCATTGTCAATTTATGGTCCTCAGTTTTGAAGTTTTTGACCTTATATGGTCCAGATACAGTATATACCAGGTTTTGGTATATTATATTAATAAGATTATCTACTGAGAAAATTAGTGAGCCATTTTTTTTCTAAACTGTGCTGACCTATATATTCCCGCTAGATATACTGTATACTCAATTTTCCATTCTTGTTTTTCTATATAAAACTCAAATGGGAATACAGGTTTATTATAAAAATAAAAAAATAAGATGTAGGAAGAAATGTGTTAATTTGAATATTGACATGTGGTTGATGACATTTGGTTTTTTACTTTAGGTCTTGGAGATGCTCTCCTAATTAGTCCTGATTTAATTTTTTTAAGGAGGATTATCCAATGAGTACTGAACTGATCTGAACAAAAAGTTGGTGGAGGGTTGGGACATGGGCCAGGGAAGAGTCCATTAAATTTTTTGTGGATCCAGTTAAAGGGCAGACAATTTTTTTAAAAAATATTTTCCTTAACATTGTGAGATATTGTTACTTTTTCAGCATCTTCATCAATATTTGGCCTTGGCAGAGGTATGCACTCTACCGAGTGCCATTCTAGTTTAAAGATACATTAATATTACACTTGCACATAGTATTTGGGGACTGACAAGAAGCAGATTTTTAAAAAAATCAAAGCTACTCCATTTACCACAATGCAACCAAAAGCATGTATCATTTACATCCTTTGTTCTGTCTTCCAAACCCCCAGGTAAGCACCAGGCCGGAATAATCATCAGGGTTATTTTCTTAGATTTGACAAAACTCCTCTAGAGCCTAGGAATACATTTTACAATTGTATTCACCAGCTATGTAGTGCTCAGCATGATGAGTAAACTTTGAAAATTGGTGGAATATTCCTTTAAGTTTGTATGGATTCTTCTACTAAATAAAAAGCAGAAACCTCTATTTTCAGTATTGTGAGAATGGACCTCATCATACATGAAATATTAGGTCATCCTTTAAACTCCCCCAAGAAAGACTTGCTCTCAGCTGAGGGATTACATCCTGCAGTGGAGTCATGGCAACTACTAACATTTGTAATCATACAAAAGTCTGATTAAACATGCATTCTTCCACTAAAATCCCTTCACACATTCATGCTCATGCAGGATAAGACCATCTCTGGCTTGAAGAAGAAGAACCAGGAACTGGAGAAGTTGAGGTTTGTTCTGGATTTCCAGCTGACTGACCTGAAGAGGCAGATCGAGCCTCAACAAGACGACATCAATGAGAAGAAGGAGAGGATCAGTCAGGTGTGTGTCTAAAGGTTAGAGCCAGTGTTTAATGCTGGAGCAAAGAATCCTTCAACATAAAACGTGTCTGCAGTGTTGACAGTGACTGGCTGTTTCTGGTCTTTGACAGTTGGAGGAGGAGCTGGTACGAATTGACAAGAGCAACACTCAGCTGAAGCTCACTGTCTCTGACCTGAGGCTCAAACTGAGGACAAGAGATAAAGAGATGCACAAGGAGATGCAGAAAGTCAGCACATACCTAATACTTAGATTCTATACTGAAGCAACTTATAAATGTTACTATATGCTAACCTTTCAGTCTTTCTGTGTTGAATTTAAATGTCACTAACAACAGAATGTGTTGCTGTATTCCACTGTATTTACAATTTTTTACATATTTTAGACAAAATAATTCATGACGTTCTAAGGATGGAGATTATCTATAATTATTCCTCTATAAGTTGACAAAACCCAAAATATACGTAACATTTGTATTATTTGCCTTTACAGTAAAGATTAGGCTCAAAAGAAATCTGTCAAAATGAGTCTTTTTTAAGATGAAATTGCCTTCATGTGCTTCCATGGACACTGTTTTGTCGCTGAGGCCTGGAAGAGGGATGTTGACACAAATAGGGAATTTTGTACTAAAAAGACTGTAACTTTAGAGGAAACCCCTGTTGTCTAACTAGGAATAAAGAAGCCTTATATTAGCTTTAGCTTAACTTTATTTAATATATTAATATTTGTTTAAGCTAGACATTTATTTTTTACAACTAAATAGAATCTAACATGCTTTTCTGTGGCCAGGTGAAAGATTTGGAGACACATCTTCAGCGGCTCAAGTCAGACCTCCATAACTGTGTTGGCTTCATCCAAGAGCCAAGGAAACTGAAGGACAGTGTGCAGATGATTTACACCCGCTATGTACCGCAAACCACCAGGGTGAGTGGTTTGTACAGCAGATACCTTTACGACTGGGTGAAGGCTTTCACTCTAGAGGCGGTATATATGTTGATACAGAATATGTGTGTGCCATTTCCAAGGTGGAGAGGAGCAGTGAAGATGAAGATATACAGAGGGCATTCTGTCGCCAGCGCGATCACCTGGAGAGGACTGTTAATAGTCTCAAGATGAGGCTGGCCAAGTCTGCTGAGGAACACGACAAAGTCTACATCAAGATAATGAAGGTAAATAATAAGACAGAGTGTAAATCTGGACAACATTTTGCTCCAAATATGATCTGTCAAGCCAGCCGTTAAGGATTAAGTTTTCTTGGTTTTCTAAAAAAAACCAAAAACCTTCTATTGTTTCTAAACTCGACTACATGGTAAAACTCAAGAAGCATTATATTTGTGCTGCAGATCTGAGATGGTATTCTAACAGCATTTGTTGTCTCTGCAGGAGAACGTTACTCTGATTACTGAAATCAATGAACTACGTAAGGAGCTGCGTCTGTTAAGGACTCAGGTTAAAGATTACAAAGCTCAGCTGTCCTCATACAAAAAGTCCAACAAGTCACGTCCCAACTCAGAGGAGGAAGCCAAAAAGGAGCCCAAACTTGAAGACATCAATTAACAGAAGCTCAACAAGGACAAATACTGCAGATTTCCAATCTATCATGATGAACAGAATCATTTTTAACTACACGAAAAATAGAGCAATGATGGAAGTTTATTTTGTTAATTAGAAGAGTACTAATTTGTCGTGCCTGAGCACAGGAATGCTTTAAGTTTATCAAATAAAACAAAGACAGAAACAACTTGTCATTTTATGACTGATATTTACTTTGACAACAAGGTAGAATTAAAAAAAAGGTTGGAGTGTTTACATTTTCATTAAAAACAATGTTCTTCCAATTAGAAAATTTTAAACAGTGAACTGACATGAGCTTCTTCAGCAGCTTTTTCTGAGTATTCTTTTTGGTTGGTATGTACCGTCATTGGACACAGAAAGACATATGAGTGGCTGCTAAGTTCAACATGTCGGTTTTATTGATTGACATAAAAGATATCACTAATAGTACAGCAACTTTAACTTCCTCCTTTAATGGAAAATTAAGGACAAGCAAATCTCAGACATTGAAACGTAATATTCTTCATGACTGGCGAATCTGACTTCAGAGGTCACAGTGAAGTTATTACAAAAGATACTTTAATAATGATCCTAGTCAGCTACAGAGCTTAACAGCTGGACATCATTTTAAGGTTTATAACCTCCATCTCCACAGGGTTGGCACAGAGCAGTTCAGCCATCTGTCCGGAAATCTCAACCACGTCCACATTCGTGAAGGGTCCATAATAAATGTCACAGGGCTTAAGATTCTCAGAGTCACTGAGTCTGTCTGTAAACTCCTGCCCAAGCTTGGACGGTAGCTCACAACAACTTTCCAACAACTTTGAGACTGAGGGAAGTGCTGAAGTCTTTTGTTTTGCACTTGCTGGCACAGCCTAAACATCAGCAGGAACAGCTTGAAGCCCCTGTTTTCAACAGGGCTCCTTTCCCCCTCAAAGTAATCCCTCGGAACATGTAAATATCAGCTCCTCTGGTTGTAGTGTCCAGTGGAAGTAAGGTCAACAACTCTTCGTCAAAGCTGGAGTCAACCGACTCATCACACTGCGTCGAAAACCATTTGCACCTGTCCGTGTCCTGTTCTTGTCTTTCTACATCCACTCTCACTGCCACAGTGTTGGCACCAAATTGCACATCCGAAATAGCAGACATCACTTTATGCTCTGTTGTCCTCTTATAACGTCTCAGCCCGCGTAGCCATCGCCTATTTTGCGATCCCGCCATCGGTGATGGGTTTTTTGTGCTTCGTTAGGATGTGTCACTTTGAACGAAGCCTCTGTTGCTGCGTTGGCCTTCTTCGTCGCTTCAGTAAACCGACTGTTGTCTTCGGACTGTTGTTTTCAGCTTCTTTACCTTCTCTGTCCTCAGACTGCTGCCAGTCGGAAAGTTCTGTAAAAAGTTGCTATGAAAACCTCAGTATAGTAGAGGACATTTCTTAATAAGCTGTCTTCTGGTTCTCACAGGCTCATAATCATAAAACAATTCACAAATTATAAGTCACATGACTGGGATTCAGATTGGAGTCATGAATCTGATAATTCAGTACATATTGCCTTAAGAAGAAGTGGGAAAAATCTGCCAAATTAGTTTTGAATAATACTTTTTGTGCTCTGTTTCTCTATGTGTTGAACTATAAGCAGAAAAAATGGTCAAAACTAGTGTCTTATTACTGCATTTCATTTTTGTTCAACAGAAAAAAAAGGTTTGGGACATCACATCAAAAATATTTTTACATGGAACTTTGGTGTTAGGGAGGACTAGAGCCTCCTAAAGACCTTTCCTCTTGTTACCAAACTTTTATAACAAGTTCAGTAATCAGGCCAACATCAGAGCTCGAGTTCAGGCCAGGGATGCCTTTCAGATTAGCGCATAGATTCCTGAAGCACAGGGTGTGGTGCAGCATGTATTCCTGCATTGTTTTATCTCATGGGGATAGCCTCACTGTTTACTGTATTATAAAGCAGCCTTTCTTACTGCTGCTTCACATTTTACTGTCCATATGCAGGTTGGCCTTTACTTTGAAACAGTCATTGGAAATACCATTTATTTGTCACCACAATTAGTGCTAACAGCAGTCAATCACAAAACAACATTTTTGCCATTTTTTTGGACATTGGATCAGTTTCAGTTATTGCAGGGAGTAGTGTAGGAGTCAGGACCAGCCAGTGAGCTGATGAAGAGCGGCGGGTGACAGGCTCCTCCTAATCAAGGTAACTAGCTTCACTGTGTCCTGCCATTGTGCGGAAAACTACTTGCTCTAATGGGAGAAGATGTAGTGAGAGTAATTACACAGACATCCGGTCTTACCTGACCATTTTAGAAAAAGCAGGATTTCGTGACAAAAATCAAAAGTAACTGTTTGGTTTGGGATTTTTATAATCTGAATATCTAACTTTTGTTTTTGTTTTTTCAATAGACACATTTATTCTTTTTGTACATTTAAAAGGTTACTGATAACAGAACAAATTTACAAAACTTATGATGTACAACAGTACAACAATGTTAACATACGGCTAATATCTTGCAATTCTTGAATACAAGACAACAATTTACATTCTGAAGCATGGAATTTATTAAGCAATGATAAGAGAAATACAACTCTATGTTAAACACTTTAAATAGCAATGGTCAAAAAGGCAAAATATCAAGACAGTAAAAACACAACATATAAGCAGTAATAAACACAGTAATATAAGTGACAAAGATGAAAAATGAGCCATTTAAAAGTTTACAGACATCTTGATGACATCTTGTTTCAGGTCCACAACGTGTGTCTCAATTCTTCTGTGCAGGTCGTCTATTGAAGCTGACAGGGTATCATACAGAGCCTGGACACAGTGGGATCAAACATGTTAGCCTCAGACCATGAATGAAACAATGAAAGCTGGAAACCGAAGCAGGCGGGAAGTAAATAGAACTCCCCTGTCCTGATTGTACCTGAGCTTTCTCTGTCTCTTTGCTGCAGACATCTCTGAGGCTCTGGATCTTGGCTTTCAGCTGCTGCGTCTCTCTGGAGATCTCTTGGATTTTGTCGGCCATCTCCTCACGCTTCTGATGGATTTGATTACATTGCCTGGAGAACAGGTAAGATGAGGTTTTAAAGCTTTTATATTGCAGAAGAGGGATGTCAAATTGTTTCTATTTATCCAAATGTCTCCTATGCATAATGCGTGATATTATAAAAATGACCAGTACTTGAGCAAGTTGTATATATTCTGGCATTAAATACCCCAAAACATCTTGAACATGCTGCTCCTTCATCTCTCTCTTCATCTGCCTCCTGATGTTCTGTTTGGACTCTTTGTCCAGCTTCATGCCCTGAGCTCGCTTGACCTGGCCTTCCTCAATACACAGGTTCTTCAGCTCCTTCTGCTTCTTCTCATATTGAGCTGTCAGCTCCTGGTGCTGCACACAGAAAACACAAAAACAAAAACACAAACATGCACACACAGAAAGAGACAATGACAGTGACAAGCTGTAAAGGAATGCAACAAATTGATGACGACAAATTTGCTGAGGAAGATACAGTTATTGATTGTTTTTAAATACAGTGAACACTTGTACACCGTTCATACCGTCTCCTGTCTCTGCTTGGTATTGTTCATGCTGCTCTCCAGGTCCTGCAGCAGGTTTAACATCTGCTGGATCTCAGCCTCGGTGTGACCCACACTCTGGACCATGTTCTGCAGCTCCACCACACGCTCATCGGTTTCTTTCTGAAATCAGCGCCAAAAAAAAATTTCATACTTGCATATTTAAGTTTAAACTCATTTGGACCCATTTATGTCCCAGTTTTCCTTTCTACTAACAATGGAGTTCTTGATGTTCTTGACGTTCTCCCTCATCTTTTCCATCTGACTCTTCAGCTCCTCTGGAGACTCCACAATCTGAGACTTGAGTTTGCTGATGTCTTCCTTCAGGCTGCTGACGTCCACTTTAACCTGGGCCTGTCACACACACACACGCACACACACCTTGACTTACTGTCTGCATTTTTAATTAACTTTCCAAGGAGGTTTGGGACATCACATCAAACAAAATCTTATTGTGCACAAAAACATAAAAACTGTTTGTTTTTTTTAATATTTAGGTCACAGTCACATACCAGCTTCTGAGACTTCTCTGCAATTTTGGTTTTCCACTCTGCGATGCAGTCATTTTTTGCATTCTGAAAGGAGATGAGGTTATCTCACTTTGACTGACAGCTCACTCAACAACAGGTTTTTATTTTTCTGACTTGCGCTCATCGCCACCTACCACGTCCTGGTATTCATGCATGGTGGTGGTCTGCAGTTCAGAGAGAGCAGCTGCCAGCTCATCTGCCTCAGCCTGCTGCTCTGGTGGGATGGTCCTGTACAAGGACAAGACAAATCCTCATACATCTCACTGCAAAGTCAAGTACTGCGTCATCTTTCATGTCAGTGTAAAGGGCATACAATTCACTGTCATGTTATGTTTTCTTGTGATCACAATTATTGACAAAGTCGAGTTGAAACATTTGTTTTTGCAAAAATAAATCATGAATTATTTTGAATTTAATGCTGCAACAGTTATTTTTAGAGCTTCAGTAATTTTTCTAGCAAATTGCCAAACATTTCTATGTTTCAGGTCATCAAATGTGAGAATGAGCTGTTTTTCTTGTCCTCTGTGATAATTAACTGAATGTCTTTGAGTTTTACAATGTTGGTTAAATAAAACAAACTATTTGAAATTGTCAACTTGGACTTTCAGGACATTGTGACAGACATTTTTACTCTTTTCACACAATTCTAGACCATTTGATTAAACAAGAAAATAATCAACAGTTTAACCAATAATGAAAATAACTGTTAGTTACAGCCAGCCCTAATTATTTTTATTGTTACTTAATCTGAAAATGATTTTTCCACTTACAATATTCAACATTTAGTCTATAAACATCCTCACATTGGAGAAGCTCTAGTGTGTTTGCTTATTAAATGAATTATGGGATTAATTAATTATAAATTGGTTGTAGCTTTTTTTTTTGGTTGCTCAACTAATCGATTCTTCATTTTGACACTGCCAAGATTAAAAAACAATAAATATATAAAATAGTAAATCCAGAAATCCAAATTTGTTTTTGATTTAAATAAATTAAAAAACACCTTTCTGTAAAACATGTAGCTAGCCAGCCATAAAGTAATAATTCAGGACTTACGTCAGCATCTCAATTTTCTTCTCTGCCTCTAGATTGCCTTTGTTGTAAGCCTGCAGCTTGTCCATGTCTGCCCTCTGACAACAGAGAAAGGAATCAGATAATATGTGACCCCCCCCCCCACACACACACACACACGTGACCCATCAGCAGTCAGAAAAACAAGCTTGTCGTTAAAAAAATACTCATCAAGACAAAAGGTGGTCAACAGTGTCCATTATAATTTTTTTTTTTTTTTTTTTTACTGAGATCAAAACATGACATTAAGCATAAATGTGTAACCAGGAGATTTATCTGCACTATAGCCCTCTGTCTCCCTAGATCATTTTCATAATTTACATTAAAACTGTTTACCAGGATATTTCTAATTAAGGTAGTTCTATTATATATTTAGACCTAGTATTATATCTTGGCACGTCTCCTCAAACTGTTGATTTGTTGAATAGTGTGGGACTATCGGCAGGACTGTGTATTACTTAACCAGTGTGTGCATGTGTGTCGCCTCATGCACATGCACAACATAAACAAAACAGAGGTCCCCTTGTAGAGGTCGCCACAGGGAAACTAAAGTTTTTACCCACAAGATACTATAACGCCAGGGAGGGGTTAGTATTAGGCTAACAACTAGCCTTCATCCCTGTTTTGTCCAATTTAACCTACAAATTTAGCCTGCTTCTCCAAGATCAGGTCCATCCTCTGCTTCCTGAAGTGAAGGAAGTTCATGATTGCACTAAGAACAGTCAGAGTCTTCTGTTTTTCTGGAAAGGAACAGCAAGACCATTATAAAAAGGACTGGTTAAGAGTTTTCAAAATGCATTAGAGCAGTGAATTATGTGGGTATTTTTTTTTAACAATCTTTGGAAAGATTACATATTGATTACATATACTTACTTGGGGCTAGAAGGTCATTCAATGAGAAATCAAACACCAAGCACATAGGCAGAAACTGCCGCCTAAAAGATGATGAACATTGTTAGATTATAAATTATATAAACTGTAAATTGAAAAATCTGAAAATCTATATATCTTTACGTAACATTGAAATATAATTCCAAAGCAGTAGCCTTTTGAATACTGAGCCGAATACAAAAAATTATTTACATTTAAGTCTATTGGTTTGCATAAGCAGAAGGGCGATTGTAGCAAAAATCCACTGCAGAACCTTTTTGTAATGGCAGCCTCTAAACATTTCTCTTAGCTTCTAGAAGCTTCTTGCTCCTGCCTGCTGGTAGTTTCTGCTGCTCTTCCTTTGCTATGGGTTCAAGCTCAAGCTAAAGTTTACAAGAGTCCTTCTCTCAATGGCAGATTTCAGCTCTCTCCAAAGGTTTTCAATGGGATTTGGATCAGGACTAATTGCTGGCCAGTTTAAATCAGTCCATCTTTTCCTTCTCAACCATTCGTTTGTGCTGCTGGATGTTTGCTTTAGGTCATTGTACAGCTGAAAGACCCAAGACCTTCAGCTCAAGCCTAGTTCTCTGACATTGACTAACACATTTCACTGCCTTGGTAAACTCCTGATTTCATGATCTTCACCCATGGAGCCCCACTTGGTTCAGTGTGTGGTCTATGGTGTTGTCTGAAAGAATCAGTTCAGATTGATCCAGATCAGCCTGAAGCTCTTTAGATGTCTTGTGTGGTGTTTTTTCCCCCCTAAAAATCCGCATCAACCTTCAAAGACCCCTCTCATTAAGATTCTTCTTAGCACCACGTTCTGGAAGCATCTTAACAGTTTTATAACTGTGAAACTTCCTGATAACATTACAAACTGTTTAAACAGGTATTTCAAGATCTTTGGCCTTAAAGCCTTTCAAATTTTTTGTTTTTTTGATAACAACAATCAGCCTCTTTTTATGCAATAAAACCATCATTCATTGGTTAATTGAGGTCATGTGAACACTGATGATTGAGGAGCTAATTTAAATTCATCAAAAGGTGCTAATATTTGTGTTGCGTGTATATTTTTTGTCTGTATCTTTTATTTCTCTATATGGAAGCTTTGTTTTTTTTATTGTTTTATAGTAACTTTGGAAATTACGAGCTGGTTCATACTGTGTTCCTGCATATCCAGGAGAGACATCAAGAAAACTCACATGCGCATGTAGACACTCATGATCGCAGTTGCCCCCTCATGATAAACAGGATACTGAATGTTCTCGAGGAGTGGAACCTGTTGGAAAACAAGAAGTAAATCAAGTCTCAACTAAAGCAAAGATAACATGTAGCTGTATGAGGTGATGACTCTGTAACTTTACCACTACATTATATCCCACATAAAACCAGGCAAATAGGAATAGACAAGACTGCTTAGTATAGACTTGAACTGAAGGGCTCCTTAGTATAATGGATTGCATTCATACCTGAATTCATACCTTGCATTCATACCTGAATGCAAACTGCTTAGTTTCTTTTCCTGGCAAACACTTACCATAGAGTGACACTCGGGTCTGAAACGATACAGGAGATGCAGCACTCTCATGTACAATGTTTGGACTGCCTCTGGCTGAAAGAGAGAATAATAAAGTGTGAGGTTTATGGTCTAGTTTATATGACCAGAGAAGACTGATCACACAGAGGTCTGGCTAGCTGTGAATATGTAGCTAGCCACTTCAAACATGGCAGTGTTACTGTTATGACTGGGGCATGTATGGCTGGCCAACTGAACTGGCACACTGGTGTTTGTTGATGACTTCACTAAGGCTGTGCATGATTAGTTGACTAAACAATTAAACACTGCTACCCTCGATAGTCCGCCACAGAAATACTAATTTGATGAAGTCAGTTAATCGAAGTAGTATTTATTAATGCTGGTTAACTACTGTATCTAAGATATTACTCTGCTGCCAGCCACTAGCTAGGGCTGCGGCTCTTGCGGACAGCAGCCCCCCTCTCTCCCTGCACTAACGCCTGGGTGCTGTAATCGAGAAAGACATCTTATAAAACCAGTGTGGTTTGGCAGTATTTTGATCTAGGAAATAAAATTAAGTTTGTATGTACGCTGTGTCACAACAAATTTGCATATAGGCAATCAATCCAAGCAATGCATAACCACTTTCTGCACAGATGTATGAACTTAACCGGCAAGGAAAGCACTACTGTACTACTGCACTACTGCACTTAATGTAGATTAGTAGACTAGTCTAACTTTTAATTTCTCTTAAATCAACAGGGAAATTTTTAGTTAAGAAGATCTTACATTTCACTGCTGACAGAAGCAACAGGATGAATGCAGAGGTTTACAGGAGCACTCTGTATGATCAGATTAGGTCAAATGAATCAAAACCCATTGGACAATATTTCATCATTCGGTAGGGCAACGATCCTCTACCTATGGCCAAAACACAGAGCTTTTCAGGGTGAAGAGATGGAATATCCTCGATCGGCTGAGAGAGTCAACTGATCTCAGTCCAACTGAGCAGCGTATCACTTGATGAAGACCAGACTAAAGGCAGAGAGAGTACACAACAAGAGCTGAAGGAGGCTGCAGTGAAGCTCTGAGAGAGCATCACCAGGAGAAATATAAAGGGTCTGGTTATGTCTTTGGGTGAAAGACTTCGAGCAGTCACTGACTGCTAGTGATTTTCCACAAAGTGTTAAATATGATGGTTTTGTTTGACTTCATGTGTATCTGTCCGATTACTTTTGAACACCTAAACTTTGAGGACTATATGTTTAAAGGGCTAGATCTCCCACAATGTTCTCTCTATATCAATGTAAACATACTCAAATTAAAGCTGAGACTTGCCACTTTAATGTGGTATCCATTATTTTGTTTCAAATTGAATGGACTGAAGCTCAGAGCCTGAAGATCAAAAAAAATATATATAAATGTCCAAATGTATAAATGTTGGTTGAATAGAACGAGTCATTTCAATACATCACTTTGGCTGGGAAATTACAACCAACATATTTCACCATTCTTATCATTTTTGCAATTACACAACTAGTTTAATTAATCAAGTAAGTAACTCACAGAATTGCAACTCAATCCAAAACCCAAGTATATTTATTTTACTATCATATAGGACAAGAAAAGCATCAAAATATGAAACTCGAGAAGCTGTAATCAGTTATTAGCTATCCATTGTCCTAGTCATTGTTGCAGCTGTCTGACAGTTCAAGTGGATATCTGCCGAAGTTACCATCTTTTCACTACAAACATCCCTCCTCGTGTTTCCCCAGGCTCCTTTCTAAGCTGTGGCAGAGGATTTATACAACATAGAAGATTTTCATTGTACATTTCACAGTTGCTCCTTTCACAACAGAGTTTCATTATAAAAAACTCTTACTGTGAATGGGTAAACTGGCTAGCACAACACAAAATGATGTGCTTACAAAGTGTAAAACATAAAATCAAAAGTTCAGTCCTCAAAATACAGACATCTCATATAAGCAATACAATTTTTTCCATCTGTTTACTGAAAAAATGTTGTAGTCTTGTCATGACTTTCTCCTGATGTAGTGATTCAGGTCTATGCTTTCAAGCATTATAGTATTGTTACTGTATTTTCAATAATTACACTTATAAGTGACGAAAATATGCTTCTTGAATAAAGACGCAAACTTTGTGGTGGCTACTGGTGAGGTAGACCAATGCATTAACGTACAGTCACAGTCATCATTTTTCAATGTAAATGCAGGATTTAATTGTAATAAGTTAGATTCTAGGCTATATTATCTATATTTACAGTGACACAATGTATTCTGTAAATATTTTTTAAAGAAAAGCACGTTTTATTGCTTTCGTTTCAAAAACTTAACTACTGTGTGAGCTGTTCGCCTTCTCCTCTGAGTTCTGATGGAAATTAGTTGTAGTCTACCGACATTATTTGATAACGATTTTTAAAACGCAAAGCCAATTCAATGATGGTTTTATAATGTGATGCAATTTAATAGATGATGTATTATTCAGTTGTGAATCCTTGACGGTGGAAAAAAGGGAAATTGATGGGAAAAAATTGTAAAATAATGAACGAAAGACTTGACAAATGCTATTCATACGTGAAAAGTATTGTAATACACCCCTTTGCCTTTGTCGATGAACAAAACAACGCTAATTCATAGATAATCTCCACTGGGGTTTGTCATAGGTGATGATTCTCCTCATAACAGAACAGAGCTAACGCCAAACCTTCAAGTCATAAAGCTACGTTTGTTTTTTCCTGTCAAATCGTTCAAATGCACCGATTATTTTCCGATCAGATAATGAACGTCCTCCAGCAGCGGCACCGAACGGACGTTACCTTCGGAGAAGGAGTCAGGTCGCTCTTGGTGAAGTGTTTGGCCTCCTGGCCGGTGAGAACTTCTGCTCGGTAAAAGTTCACTATTGCATCCGCAGTATAAACAGGGAACGTGTTCTCAGTCATTGTCGCAACGTTAGTGTCGAAGAAAAAGAGAAACAAAAGCCTGAAACACGGTTCCGATTCAAGAAGAGACGAAATTGGCGCCTTAAAAAGACTTCCTTGTTGATTTGTAGACGGCGCGTCTGATTGGTCAATTTGTTCTTCTTCTGCTGTGAGTACGACGATAAATTACTCAATGGCGCCCCCTGTGCCCCATTGCCCGCTTAGCTCGCTCTGCCATCGATATGAGTGCCAAAATAAAAAAAGAAAAGAACGACCTTATAATTAGAGTATTTATATTTACAGGCATAAACTTTAATTAATAAGCAATAATTACGATTAAAATCTGTCATTTAGGAATTCTACTTGTCAATCTTGTCATAAAAAAACAAATTTTCCTATTCAAGAGAAAAAGAATGACAAATTCTGGATGTTTCAAAAGTAGGTCGATCCTTTCAAAAACTTCCTACTGACAGTTACAATATAAATGAGAGATAAACTCGTCAGAGCCCCAAAACACAAGCAGAGTCTGTGGCCGTAATACATAATGAAAAAGAGCGGCTGGGAGGGTAAAAATTTCTAGGTTAATTTAAATCCCTTTTAATTAGTAGCCCAACCATACAGTAAAGCCGGGGGCTAATTACCGTAGCCTCCTCCGGAAAATACTGGACTGAATAAAACCTTAAGGAATCAACTCCAATTCGTGTTGGAAGAGTTATACGTTTAATTTGTTGTTCATTTATGGAGTATAAAGAGCATGTTAACTTGCTGTGACTCATCTACTCCAGTAAGAGAGGGTCATGTAAATGGACGTTAACTTTTGTGTTTAGAACATTTTTCCAACTTTTTACCTCTTCTAACTGCCCTACTGGTCATATTTAATTCCTGCTATGGGACAGGTGCAGCATTTAATCAACGGACAGAGCATATACTCATATACTCAGTATAAGAGTCGGATTTTCGCCGCTGTCGGGATGAGAACCAGCTCCCTTGTCCACACTCCGGAGCAGCAGGGGGCGCTAATGCGACACCGCCAGGACTAAATGTTCACATGACACAACAGGGAAGTCGGTCGGCTGGACGCTGGACGTCCGTGACCAGAGCTCCGTTTCATTCTCCATTACAATAAACACTACGGCGCGCTATGGCGAGCTGATGACCCGACAGTCCTCTTTCTGCCGAGGTTTGGGTTGGAGCGACCATGGCGTTGAACTGGGCCGACAGGATCTCCGCTTTCACGCTCAGCCCGTCTCGCTTCCTCTCCGGGACAACCACCGACGCTTTCCTGGCAGAGCTGCTCCGTGAGCTCCGGGACGACAGAGCCAGTGACGGTGTCAAGGTAGAAAACAAACAAGTACAAAAACGCAACAGACACATTGTTTTGCATCCGTCGTCGGCGACGTGTCCCTTACGAAACACAGTAACTAATAAGACGTGTTGAGGCCATGTAGCACGTCGGCGTCGTGAGCTCTAACTTTTCTTAAATAGCGAAGATTCAGTCCCGCGGTTGTAGCTGAAAACGACAAAGAAAGATTTTGCATTATTTTTAAACTACGAATTTCAATGTCAAGATTCGCTTTGTGTAGAAAGCTATTTGTGTCACTTCCCCAGCAAAATTCCTCACTTTATACACCACGACGTTAGTTTTAAACCATCATCGCTAAATTGCCAGATTTTTTAATGGAGTTTGGGACGCTGCATTCTCAACACAGTCACGTGCAAAATACGGGATCTGAAAATGCCGATAAACCAGGAAGATTTGATGAGAAGAGCGGAAACGATTGTGCGACTTGACCGATTGATTCCGGACACTTTTAAGTAAAAAAGAAAGAAAAGCCTAAACTCCGGACGGTGCAGCTTCTCATATTTGACTGATTTTTGCCGACGATGTTAATTCGAGCTGTGGGAAACTGAGGCGCATTTCCCCCCATCGAGTAATCGAAACACATGATCGGAACACATCACTCGAGGAAGAGGCTGTATTCATCATTTTTATTTGTATTTTTCAGTATGTGCATGTATATGTTACTTATATAAAGTGCTCTGTATTCGGTGTTTTTCATTTTCCAGTTTTCGGTTTAATGGAATCCTAACCATTGTCTCTAGTGTTGTGAGCAAAGACTCTTTAATTCTTATCTCTCCCCCACCTCAGGTCCTCCTACTGTCCCCACTATGTGAGTACCTTACTCTGCTGTGTCCCTCAGATTCAGTGGGTGAGGAGACAGCCCTGGAGCTCATGTCAGTGTTTGCCCATTGTCCTCCTAAATCAGTACAGTTTCGTTGTCACCTTCTCCTGGCCCTCACCAACGTGCTTGTGTGCACTTCCTGCGTGAGCAGCCGTTCCCGTGCATCTCAAGATTTCCTGGACCTGCTCCTCCAGATATCCCAGGACACCAGTGATCTCCATGGGGATGGTGCACTTCATTCTCTCCGGGCCACAGCTTGTGACTGTTTACGGGAGCTGGAAGCCTGCTCTCCTGGTCTACTCTCCCAGCACATTGAGCTCTTGGGTGGGCTCAGGCAGCGAGAGACCAGCAGGTTGCACCAGGCCTATGGAGGACTTTATACTCTGGTGTTGAGAAATGCTGTTTATCAGCTAACTCAGGAATCAGGAGTTGGTCCTCAACAACTCAAAGCTCTTCTGGGAGGGAATACATCAGTTTCATGGGAAGCAGACCAGGACTCAGGCCTGACAAATAACAAAGAATCGGCCATGCTGTCTTCTCTAATCTTGGGGCCCATGGGTACAGTGCCAACCCTCCAGACTGGACCGGATTGTAAGGAGTTGCGCTCGATCCTGTCCTCTCTCCTGGAGGAATCCTACCTCTTCACGCCTTTGTGTCAGGCTGCACTGCTACATAGACTGACAGAGGTGGTTGCCATGGTTCCAGGTGTCCCTCCAGCCATATTCAGAGCTCAGCTGCTGCGACTTCTCGGCACAAGCAAGGTTTGTGTCAAATGAAATGAAGTACAAAAGAGCTTGTCACTCCCTTGTTTCTGTCTGTGAGCAGTTTTTGGGTTTAAAAAACATAAGACGGATGACAGATTAAAGGAGCAACCAATCATAAATAAGCTTAGTAAGTTGTTGTCCACCAGGTGTTGCCAGATCAGCTTCAGTGCACCTTAGCATTGATTCTTCATATCTCTACTGGAGGGATGAGCACCATTCTTCCTAAAGATGTTCCCTCATTTGGTGTTTTGATGATGGTGGTGTAGCTCACTTTCTAACGCGTCAGTCCAAAATCCCACATATGTTCAACTGGGTAGCGATCTGGTGACTGTGAAGGCCAAGGCATATGATTCACATCATTTTTATACTCATCAAACCATTCAGTGACCCCTTGTTCCCTATGAGTGGGGGAAATTTTCACTAATTTTTCAGGTTCTGCAGTGCTAGGTACCACCAATAGCAAAAAATATAATCTTTTTTTTCTTTGTAATTTGGGTGAACTACCCTTATAAATTATCTTTTCCTTTTTCAGTTCATATTGTTTGTTAAAATGGCATATATTTTATCTAGGATTGTCTTATGCATCATCTAAGTTGTAAGTTGGTCCTGTTTGATTTGCAAGTTTGGATTATCACTACAGCAAAAACTCACTGAGTGGCTAGTTTGTCAAAAATAGAAGAGCAAAAGGTGCACCTGTTTACAGAGAAGCAAGATAAACTCACATTGCTCTTATAAAGCCAATCAATAACTGGCCTTTCTCCATCCTGACATGAACAACTGTGGTCTGATATCATGCTGACTTGGTATGAGTAGTTTTTGCACGTAATATTTACAGAATGTAAATGCACGAAAAGACAAAAGCGGCTTAAGTTCTACATTTATAGATATAAAATTATTTGCTTTCTCAACTCTGTGGATTGGATAGAGGGCTACAGCCAGTAAGATAGGTATAATGTGTTAATTATTGAATTTTAGAGGTGCTAGTAGGTGAATTTTGTTACCTTTGTCTCAATGCTAAGTTAAGCTAAACAGCTTGGCTCCAGCATCATATTTATCAAGCAATCGAGAGCGTGGTAGCACCCTTCTGATCTAACTTTCAGCAGGAAAGGGAATAAGTTTATTTCCTAACCTGTGAAACAGCTGTTTTAAAGCACCTATGTGGCCCTCAGTGGCACATCGCAGCAGATAGCAATGCAGAGTCTACCAGGATTAGAATATTTCTTATTTGGACTAACTCCTTTTTTTCTCAAAAAAAAAAAAAAACTAAAAAAAAAAAAACTAAAAAAAAATAAACTTGAATAATCAAAAAGTGTATGTGTGTGAATGTGGCAGATTTAATTCAATCCCTACAGTTGACATAATGAGAACCCATGGTTCAAAGTATATCTTTGTCCATATCCTCTCAGGTTTGTCTCCTCCACAGCACTCTGCTGATGAAGTGTGCATTCACAGACAGCCTGTTCAGCGCCGACGATGAGGCTTTCATGCTGAAACGTCTGGTCGTGCTCTCCCAACACCCGCTGCTTAGTACGCCCGAGGAGCTCTTCTACATGGACTGTATCCTGCACTTTCCCGAGAACCGTCCAATCAGCTGCGGTGATGATGATGAGACGCTCCCTGTGCTGCTGACCTCCCGCCTGGCTTCTGCCCTAGTGCCAACCGTGTTCAACGACAGCGCCACAATGCTGGCACGACTCAACCTGTTGTCTCTGGTCTACCTGGAGGAGGGAGAGGAAGCGGCGGAGGGGGAAGAAGGCAGAGGGCTGGCGTACCTCGATGAACACCTCACCGCGCTGCTGCAAATTGTGGAGAACGGAGGCAGCAGAGAGATTGTGGTCACCTTCTTCAGGGCTGCCTTCCTCTTCCTTTTGTACTTCTACCATATGGAGCGCTACGCTCAGAGCCTGACGGAGAAGCTGTGTAAGCTCTATCTCCACCACACCCAGCTCGCCCCACATCTCATTAGCCTGGCCAACAAGATTCAGGACAGGCTTTCTGAGTCTGACTGGGCTGAAGGGCTCCTAAAATCCCTGCAGAAAGTCATTACTGAGGCACCGCTCGCCCAGCTCACCTTGCAGGACCTCCCCTGGCACCTCAAGATACTGGCACGTGTGGCGGAGAACGGAAATATCCCCCAACATAGCACCCTCGACTTCCTGTCCAGTATCATCACTCCATCATCCTCCTCGCTGTGTGTGAGCGGCGACTGGCGTCTAGGGAACAGTGTGCTGGGAGTTTGCCGCCGCCTGCTCGTCCACCCCAGCCTAGACTCACTGCTCCTCCCTCTGGCCAACATCCTGCAACATCTCGCCTGCCACTACGGAGACACAGACATCCAGGACCATGCCCGTCTTTACTACACCCTCCTCACCACGCTTTCCCGGGAGAAGCTGGCTGGGGTGTTGGCGCAGGGAATGACCGAGGGAGGGCGGGAGGTTGCGAAGCAATCGCTGTCATGCATTGTTTCCGAGAGCGAGGGGCTGACAAGCGTGCTAACCATTCACCAGACGGAGAAAGCAATATTCAATTTGGTTGATGTGAATTCTGAGCCACAGCAGGAAACACAAACAGATAAAGAAAGGGACCTAAACCAAAATGAGAAAGACAAATGCCCAGATGAGGCTAACGCATCTCTGGAAGCTTATAGAGGTCAATTCAATGACCCTGACTTTGCCTCAGAAATTACCTTAAACTATCAGCTGGTTCACACTGAGGCTCATGACTCCCGCTTTGATCAGCTTTTCAGCATCCGTCTGCACTTCAATCTCACAGATGACCACTATGAAGAACTAGATGACCTCAGTGTCCCTTGTCTCTTCAGAGAGAGGCTGTCGCCAGCGGTGAAGCTGAGACTGAAGCCCCGGCAGCCCTACCCCACCTCCCTCCATGCCAGTGCCATCTTCACCACCCAGGATGGGCTCTCCTGGCACAACACCCTGCCTGACATCCATGTGACTTTCCAGCAGGCCTTCATGCCTGTGCCAGCTCCATCAGCCTGGGGGCGAGGGGGCAAACTAAACCTGTTTGAAGGATTATGGGATGAATTCTGCTCAGATAGTGGGGACTGTGCCACCAGCCTGTTCTGCTGCCAGCTGAAGGAGGCAGCCCTGATCTCCTTGGTAGAGAAACACTTCCTCCCCTACCTTATTTCGGACTCATCCCTTGAGGAAGAGTTAAAAGTGCTTTTCTTCCTCCCTCCACAGTCTCACGTGCTGTTTAAGATCAGGTCGGAGGAAGACGCTGTCCACTTCGACATTGCCACAGACAACTGGCAGCTTTTGCCTCACATAAGTTCTTATCTATTGGGGATCACTTCTTCACCGGACAACACTCAAAGCTGACTGTGATGCATCTCAGTGGCTCGTTTTTAAATTTTAAAAAAATAGCTGGCTTTTAATGAAATTTAATTTTAGTCAGCACCTGAATTGTACTTAAAATTAAATAACTAAATACAGCTGATTAAAAATAAAGTTATTGCAATTTAATTTTCTTGACCTGAAATTAAACAAATGTGTGAAACTAAATATTTTGTAATTTATTCACCACGTAGAGTCAAAACAAATGACATCTTATTGGTTTCCAATAAAAGACAAAATGAAAAATTATCTTTAAAATTTTGCAACTATATACAGACAAAAACTTAGTGGTAGTATTAAATTATAAACTCAAGACAGTACATGACAGGCACTAGAACATTGTGTGACACTTTTATATCAGTGATGTCAATCTATGTTTGGCTTTTTCCCAGTTCAAACTGATGTCCATTAAGACCATAGTTAGTCTCCTCAATGGTTTCCTTTATGGAATCCCAGTCCTTTATTCCTTCCAGTTTAAGCAGTACTTTAATCAGAGAGGCCTTTGAAGTTAGGTTCTGTGTAAGGTGGTAAGGCAGCCTGCTGGCTGAGGAGTTTGTCCATGATGGCAATCTCAGCGTCCCTCTTCTCCACCTGGTCTACAGGGGTCCAGGACATGTCATGCTGGAGTTTGAATGCACCGACAAAGTGGTGAGGGCAACTTGGGCCCCATTCCTGCACAGGAGGGGACAAACAAGATTACATCATCAGATTTGAGGTATTCGGTACAGACCAAATATATCAAATGGATAAACCAGCATACTTTCAGGTTACAAACCCAAGTACTTCCACAGATTCTAATGATGTACAGTCTCTATTACATTATACACTAGCACATATTTAGGGCATAATTTTTTTTTCTGTTTTGTTAATTTGCTACTTCTAAAAACAAACAGAAAAAACTTCATTTGGATCAGGAGAAAAACATCTAAAAACTGCCTTCCATTGCAGGAAAAACTATGAAGAATGGAACCATTCTCTGTTTTGTTCCTCTTTGACAATCCAGTTATTGTCTCTGACATTCTGTAACTCCCCGTGTCAACTACATCTGTCATAAATTCGTAACCAGTGAAAACCTGTCTGTATTTGCAAAACACGTAGCTATGCTGTAACCAGCCAAATCCAACCGAAGCTGCCGTGGGTTTTGGCTGCCTGCTCACTATCAGTTCCCCTCTGGGTTGTCTGGACTTTGAACACCACATTCCTCCAACTCCAAACATTGCATACACGTGCACTCAGGTGGTAGGTTAGGAAGATACAAGTATTATCTTTGCGGGACTCTCCCTGAGGGGATATTAAGTAACAGGTGCTGTGCTGGCATTTTGTAACCCTTCCTGTCCATACAGGGTGACATAATATTACAAACAACTAAATAAACTGATAATAGCATCTATTGGTTTAACACTGACCTTAGGAGAGATGATGGAGAAGTATTTTTGTCCAGATGGCCGCTGGTAGAGGTAGTACATGTTGCCTGGTTTCTTCACTATGTTACAGGCAGCATGGTGGAGGTCAGAATCTCTTTTAGACTCTTCTAAAACCTATAAATAGAGAAAAAAATGATATGTGCATGTCTTTTTTTTTATGATATTTTCTCACATCTGTTTTTCTTACTGCCCCTTTTTTGAACATGCTGTTATCATTCAGTAATGTCAGGATGTAAAAAACAGTCAGATCTGAACGTTCCCCAGTGACATTTTGCTTGCATTATGATCACATGGGCGCAACCACTATGGAATCTGGTCTTGTTTAACAGACCACATTCCACCAAACATGATGATATATAACATCTAACGACAGCATTGCTGCCATTCATTGTGTGCACTAGTGTTTGGAGTGATGGGCTCACCTTTCTTGCTTGTTCCTGCAGGTATCTGATCTGGTCAGCGATGACAGTCAGTTTGTTGCAAGCATTGGCTTTAATGAAATCATCTCCCTAACAAAAATCAGTAAAAACATTTTCAGGACTATTGTATTCATGGACATTCCAGTGAGATGGTTAGTACCGCTAGATCATTTGAATATAAGCTTAAAATAAAACCTCATAAAACCTCCATACCTTTTGCACTTGTGCTGCCAGGGCCACCAGGTCCATGGGGTCTCCAACCCGGTTGGTCTGGTAGGAGCTGACCAGTTCCAGCCCGCTGGGGGCGCTGCTGCTCTCCACCAGAGTCGCTGCAGAAGCACAGTTACATCACAGTGATACATGCAACTGGATCAGCAGGAGGAATATTACTGCTATTGCTAAATGCCACTTCTGTATCCCTGCCACTGCTGACTGTTTACTCTATCTACTGTACTGTAACAACAGATACTACCAACGGTAATGATATAACTACTCTTATATGACAGTGATGTAATGACTGTAATTACATTCTTCTAAACAGTGTAATAATTTTAACACTTAGCTAGACCTCGCGCCTCTTTCAGCTTGCACAGTATTTAGCAACCACCAGTTGTTTCATTCACATAAAACGCATCAGTTACTCGGGTAGATGCTGTTACTGCTTCTTCTGCTACATAATACTGAGTCACAGTTACAGCTTCAGTTTCACCACAGCTGCTCACACAGTCAAGTTCCCACTGACATGGACGACTGGTTCACCGTACGCTGGGATAAACGTAGCTCATTCAAGACACATGTATCCGTAGAGGCACCGACAGTGGGCTCCGTTAGACAACTTGATCGATTCTAAGACGACACGAGGTTTAGATCAAGTCACCCGGTGAATCCGTTGACGTTACCTGTGCTGGTTTTGTCGGGTTGACTGGGAAGGCTGACCGTCTTGTCCATGGTCTCCTCTTACAGTTTTTACTAAAAGTTGCTGCGCTTCTCGAGGGTTTTGTCAAACGCAGTCGCCCCCGTCCACCTACTGCTTTTGTAACATATGATCACAAACACCGGAGGCTGCACGGGGTCCTAAATCTCCGCCCCATTTTGCAAAAAAGTGTGGACGTGACCGTGCCTGTATAAAAATCCTTAAAATTAAATCATTTTATTATGATTTCGATTTATGAAGATGAATATATGTTTTATACATGTTATATTACATACTCCCTGGTGCTAAAAATCTGTATCTCTGTATATTCTATGATCACGATAACTTTGATTTCTTTCCAGGCACGCCAACAACAGCCCAGCCTATCCACAGAACATGTAAACAGGAAAAGATTTGTCTGTGTTGAAAAACCCATTTT
Organism: Istiophorus platypterus; assembly: GCA_016859345.1. Lineage (NCBI taxonomy): Eukaryota > Metazoa > Chordata > Actinopteri > Istiophoriformes > Istiophoridae > Istiophorus > Istiophorus platypterus. The sequence continues at coordinate 3,441,737 of CM029117.1, forward strand.
AGGGACGAACGAGTGGTCGCGACACTGCCGCACTGAACAGTGTCGGTGCAATGACATTTTAAACAGAAACAGATCCAAATCACGCATGAAACCCCTGACTCATAAATCATTAGACTTAAGAGCCAGACCTGCGACCATCTTCTTGGTCGCTGTGACATTTCAGCACTGAACATGCTTCCCCCATGATCCATTGCGGGCACGCTTACAGAAACGTGAGGCTAGTGGAAGTTGTCACCCCGTTACCTGAGTGTTTCTGCTGTGATTACTGCGTATGACAAAATGATTAGGTTTGATCCAAAGCCCCGCTATTGCTGCCATTATGAATAAGTAAATCTGCTTAGTTCCCCAGAGAAAATGTTTTTAAAACATGCAATAATGTGATACAACATGCCACCTTATTTTGTCATAATGTAAAACTAATGTAAAACTGCATGACACAATTAAGTTGCTCGTCCACTCCGTAGCTTTAACCCTTCCAGCAGAGTTGTGCACATTTGCAGGATCAATGAGGAGAACTGAAACAGTTCCAGAGACTAATGATGGAACAACACTTTACTAAGACACTTAATGTTGATTTTCCCTTTAATTTGCAACTCATCTGTGGGTTGACCTGAGTATACAGAGGAATCTTAAAATGGACAGTTCACCATAACACAACTGAATCATTATATTTGTGATGGTAGGATTTACTGCAGGGCCATTGTATTAGACTGCATTAGTTTTATCTAGGTGTACCTAAAAAAAACTGACAATTGAGTGTGTAGTGCTGGGGGGAGGAATGAAGAATGCCACTAATAGTACTGTAGGATAGTCTCTTTGGTGGTTTGGGGGGTTTCGACTTGCAGACCAACAGGTTGAATCTGTTCATGCTACATAGAGTGAGGAAATATTCTTGTTATGAAGAGTTAAGTTTATCTTACTTTAAAACAAGATGATTCTCTTGATACATTGAATCAGACTATGTTGATATGTTGTAAAATTGAGTAGAAATGTAATAATATGGGAATATCTAGTTCATACTGTGCAAAATGTGCTCTCACATTTTCTGTGGCTGTATCTTTTCAGATTCTGAATTATAATTAAAACATCAAGATGTTATTTACTTGTTCTTTTACTCTTGTGACCGTACGCACCTGAAAGCCATGGAGGTTACTTATAGGCTCTAACAGCCAAACATCCCACTGCCATGTGAAATTCAATGTAAGTGTGTTTGCTCTCATCATGATATTGATATGAGGGGAAGAAACCAGGGCAGCATCTGAGGCTGCTCCGAAGAATCCCAGCACTTGTTCAAAGCCACTGTCACAGTTTGGCCTGTCGATTAAAATCAATCAGCCAGACGTTTGTAGCCTTTGCATTTGTTTAACGCTTTCTTGATACGTTTTGTCAATAATGAACTTCCACACACTTCACCTATAACTTCATTTTTTCCTTCTGGAAGCCATTAACGCAACAACTTGGTCTTGAAGGAAGTGTTGATAATGTAGATAATAACGATGGGAGATGATTTTCCTGGGTCTGATGTGATTTTATTGTTTTTTTGGTTCATGTTGTACACTGTAGGATATAAACCTCTACTGTAATCTACGTCGGCCCTGCTCAAATGATTTCTACATGTGTAAGTGGGGGGGTGGGGGTGTAACCGGGGGCTCAACCGTTCAAACCCCACCTCCAGAGAAGCTACTGCCCGAGGAAGAAGCGAGTTTCACCCCTTCTCTCTGCCGGTTCCCGTAGTCGCGGCTCCAGGATCCAGGCTCCAGGCTCCGGCTCCGTCGCACAGCTCAGGCACTTTAGCATCATGGAGCTCCGTTACGCGCTGCTTTTCCTTTGCCTTCTTGTGCCACCGTGCGCATCGGACAAGAATCTGAGCAGCCACCCGGTTCTGGAGCCGTACGATTTCCTCTTCGACACGGCGGTGGAAGCCTACTACAGGGGGGACTGGTTGACGGTCATCCTGAACATGGAGAAGGCGCTCCGGAACAAAGCCACGGTCCGCAGCGTGAAGGCTCAGTGCCGGCTGAGCTGCGCCAACCAGACGGCGTTCGGCGACCCTTTGGCCGGCCTGGGAGTTCCCGTGCCGGGGGCCGGGGCCGTGGAGGACTTGGGCTTCTTCCAGAAAGTCCTGAAACGGGCAGACTGCGTGCACTCCTGCGAGACCGAGAAACTCGGCTCGCCGACTCTGCATCAAGTCAGTGAAGAAGTGGAGCTGGAGTTTAAGAAGAGGACCCCGTATAACTACCTACAGGTCGCCTACTTTAAGGTAAAGGGACTGAGCTCGGGAGGCTGTGAGCTGCAGTCGGTGCTGCTGCACAGATAAATGATTTGTCCAGTGTAGCCTCACAGCAAACCTGCAGGGCGAGAACGAGGGGACGAAACTTTAATGTCTTTTAGTTTGGATCTCGTTCTAGTTTTAACTCAGAGCCGCTGTGGAGCCTGATGCTGTAAATACCCCCAACCCCCAGACCCACAGCCATGCCACGTCTTAAGGTGGAGTCAGCCTCTGTGGAGTCTGACGTGAGGACGTAGACTTCTGGGATCCAGAGGTTTAAAGGCCTAAACCGCTGCTTTCTGTTGGTTTCTGTTGAAAAATCACACTTCTCAAGGACAAAATAACGCTTCGCTGGCACATTAGAGCGATTGTAGCTCGAAATTAATATGGATAATTTTTGACTGACCTTTTTTTCCACATAAATTGTTACAGACTTCAGCACTCACCGCTCTTTGTACACTGATCGGTTATTAATCACATTTTTATGTGTGTGTTGGAAAAGTAGGAAACGGAACTCGAAAGCAGCAATACACCCCCCCCCCAAAAAAAAAAACAAACAAACAAACAAATAAACAAAAAAAACAGGTACAGATTGTAATCTGCCACTGAAATCTGTGAGTGTAAGACACAACCTCAAACACAGCCTGTGTATTTCTATAATGATTCCATCATATGTTTTCCTACATACTCGGTGGATCGGGATTCAGCAGAAAAAGCATTAAATGACAACATATTGGCAGGTTTATAAAGCTGTTGATCAGCAAAACAGGTTGAATCATAAACCATTGGGTTGGTAACTCATACTTCTGACTTTCAAAACTTGGCAGTGACATGCGCTCCTGTTGATCAGGCCTGTTGGATCTGAGTTCTAAACAAGATTACTTGTCTCAAATAAAGAGGAAGGCTGCTTCATTGTTTGTTTTAATTACAGGCCAATGTAGCTTAGAGGAGCTGGGGAGAGTCACTGTGGATTTTGAGGAATGAAAGATCATGGATCCCTGTTAGAGAAGGATATAACCTACAAACTGCCTTATGGCTCCTTGATATTAGTTCTAATATAGCTTTGATACTGGGGAAGTGCTCTTAGCCTCCAAGTGGCCAAAAAAACAAAAAACATCAGACTGTTTGAGACATGTGGCAGATGGAGAGAGGGACACATTAGAAATGTTTCTGCACAACAGTGAACAGCCCTGTAACAGAAAAACAGGGTCTGTAGGTTTCTCTTCCAGATGATGAGCTGAACAAGTTTGTTTTTCCAGATCAATAAGCTGGACAAGGCGGTGGCAGCAGCCAACACGTTCTTCCTGGCCAACCCAGATCACATGGAGATGAGACAGAACCTGGAATACTACAGGATGATGGCAGGAGTAGAGGCAGAGGACTTCAAGGACTTGGAGGCCAGACCACATATGGTTAGAGCAAACACCTTCTCTGATGACTTTTAACCTCCTGTCCAGAGTGGGCTTCTTCCATTGACAGTTTCTGATCCATTTAATGCAGTCAATTTTTCTTTCTATCATGGTCATATTTTAATGTCACGTAGTTCTAGTAACAATACACATACTCTCTCTTCAGGCGGAGTTCCTGCTGGGGAAGAGTTACTACAGCGACGACTCGTTCGGTCTGGCGGCCGAACACCTTGAAGCGGCCGTTGAAGGGTATTTTGTAGCCGATAAGGAGTGCAGAGTTTTGTGTGAGGGAGCCTACAACTACGACGGATACAACTACATGGAGTACAGCGCCGACCTGTTCCAGACCATGACAGGTTAGATTGTACATCTTCGGTTTCTTGTTCAGAAACGATTTCATGTGAAGGTTGAGATTGTGGTGAGTCTTTTTCTCTGTGTAAATTTGATTGTGTGTGTCAGACCACTACATGCAGGTACTGAGCTGTAAGCAGCAGTGCTCCGTGGAGCTGGCCTCTACAGCTGGCAGGGACAAGCCCTTTGAGGATTTTCTCCCCTCACTATTCAACTACCTGCAGTTCTCCTACTACAACAGTGAGTCTCACAACCATTTCTTCATCAGCCTGTGCTTCCGTGTGCCTATATCCAGTGCCCTTAATTGTAATGTAAAGTGGAATAAAATCCCAACTCTGGAGACACTAACTAAATCACTGATTGTGCAGAGATGTACATATTTGTTGAGATCTGTATTTGTCTAAAATAGGGTCGCACTCAGTCAAAGAAGCTTAAAATAACTGGCAGTGCACCAAGCAAGAGGGTCAGATATTTACATAACAATTAATCAATATTCAGCAACATGGATGAAGATGGAAATTAGTTCATCATAAAAAAGTTAGCACCGCCAACCAGTTTTTCTTTTTCAAGATTTTCTTCACTAATCATATACACATCAGGATGATAAATAGACACTGTGAGGTTCCTCCCTGAGAACAGTTAAATAAAAACAGCTTCTAATGCCTGCAGTGATATTTGATTCCTTATTTTCTCTTATGAGATCTCTTTGAAAATATCTAGCTTCAGTGGCTCCAGTGGTAGCATCTAAAAATACACTGTGGCAGGCAGCAGTGCACACTAACACCATCCTCCTGCAACAATCATCTGTGATTTTTTTTCTCCAAACAAATTGTTATACACAAAGAATAATTTGAATAGTTCTATAGTGTCCTGTTTTTTGGTGACCAATGATGACAAATGACAAATACTTAATTATCCTTGAGATGCATTTAGTACTTGAGTCCACCTGTGGCAAGTTGAATTGATTGGACATAGTTTATAAAGTTACACAACTGTGTATTGTATATAAGTTCCAACAATTCACACTGCATGTTGGAGGAAAAATCAAGCTATGAGGTCCGAGGAACTCTCGGTAGACCTCTGCGATAAAAGAGACACTCTTGTCAAAAGGCACGTGACAGCCTGCTTGGAATTTTTCAAACCGTGTTTAAAGGCATTTGAGAGCATGTGGAAAAAGATTCTCTGGTCCGATGACACAACAATTTAACCCTTTGAGCCAAACTCCAAAGACGGCGCTGCTCATCACCTGGCTATTACCATCCCTACAGTGAAGCCTGGTGGTGACAGCATCGTGCTGTTTGGCTGATTCTCAGTAACAGGGACAGGGAGACCACTCAGAATTTAGGGAAGGATGAATGTAAACAAATAGAGAGAGGTGCTTGAAGAAAACATGCTTCTGAATGCATGTGACCTGAGACTGGGTGACAAGTCTCTGACTGTCCTTGAGTGGCCCAGACAAAGCCCAGACTTAAATCCCATAGAATCTGGGGAGAGACCCGGGGAACGTAGGTCACAGATGCTTCCCATCCAATCTGATGGAGCTTCAGTGGATTTACCAGGAGAAGTGGAATAACCTGCCACAATCCAGGTGTGCAAAGATTGTAGAGACTTACCCAAAAAGACTTGAAGCTGTAATTGCTGCAAATTAAGGGTCTAAATACTTTTGTAAATGAGAGATTTCAGTTAGTGATCTTTAGCAACTTTTCAAAAATTTCTAAAAAACATGCTTTCAGTTTGTCATTATAGGTTATGTAGTGTAGATCAATGGGCAACAATGTTTTTTTTATCAATTACATATTAAATCTACAATGCAGTAAAGTGAACAAAAGGTGAGGGTGGTCTGAATACTCTGGAGCAAATGTATATTAAGTTACTCCAGTTTTTAGAAGATTAAAACAAATTCAATTCTCCGACTCTGAAAAGGGGAGCTCCCCTGTTCACCACCCCACGAAAAAAAAACAAATTTACACACATTTATCCCTATTTCTTACTAAAAAAAAAAAGGTAGTGTGTTTCTGCAAAATAATTTTTTTCATACCTGCTGATCTCCCTCTTGCTTTGGTCTCATCTCTCCAGGTGAAAAGTATGAACAGGCCATAGAGTGTACTAAGACCTTCCTGTTGTTCCATCCCAACGATGAGGTGATGAACCAGAACCTGGCTTACTATTCTGCTGTGCTGGGTGAGGATAAAGCAGAAACCATATCAGCCAGACAGGTATAGTAGGTCCCGCTTACATTATATGAGTAGAGGCTTTCATACAAAGCACTGTACTATGAGTATACTTATTTTTAGTGTGGTATTCATCTATAATGATCGGCAGAAAATCAGCCAGCAAAATATTTGTTAAAAGAAAAATAACCCCCATTATCTCAAACACACAGACAAGGGTACAAAAGAGCCATTAAAAAAAGCACCAATATTAATCTAAAGCACATAAATGTTTGGTTTTCTTTTTAAAGAGGCAATTGGTAAGATTTTTTACTGCCCCAGGCACTAGATGTCCACATTGTGTATTATTTATATTGGATTAATGGGACTACTGATCAGTACTAATAACTTAGTGATTATTTCCCAGGGTGCTGAGACTCTGGCTTTCACAGCCAAACCCATAGCTGTGGAATAAAAACAGTCAGGATCTAGGTGTAGGTGAGAGTATCTTCATCCAAAAAAAGCCTAAAACTGTGTGCAGGTTGTCATATTAGTTATCATGCTTTCCATAAGAATGAAAGTTTAAAAAGTCAATGTTATTGTTTTATAATTGATTCACCCAATTTTAAAATTTTTAGAAACCTGTTAGCTAAAGTTATTATTAAACCTCATTTCTAAGACTATTTGTGGTCAGCAGCTATTCAAGGTGTTTGCATTCTGTAATTCTTTAATTCTCAACTCAAGTCATTCTTAAAAAAGCACAGAATGACAGCTAATTCCAAGCAATTTCCAGTTAATACTTGGTGTGTGCCTGCAGGCTTGCTGTCACACATTCATTGCTTACTGGGACACATGGATGGGATTGATCCATTGTTAATGTTATTAGTAATTATTACACCTGCACTTTCCCTCCTAATACAAGTCAAAAATATCTGCTGTGAAGAAGGGCTCTTGCAGGCCTCCCTAGTTAGGTACCTCTATTACATGTCATCCGCCATCTCACAGTCCCCTTGATTCCTGCCATCTCTCCATTGTCAGCTTTCAAATAAAGTCAGAAAAAAAATCCCCCTTTTGTTACTGGCAGTCTGCAACTGTGTTAAAATTCCACATATCACACAATGGTTTTCCTAAAGCGTATTCCTCCTAGCATATGATAACAAAAAAAGGCATCTTAGATGAGAAGGTTACCTTTTTCTGACTTTTATTATCACAGGTACCTTTCTAAAACCTTTCTAATCAATAACCTCAGCAGATATTACATATTTAATATAAACTGATTTAAGTTATTTCGCCTCAACAACATGGTATCTCTTTAATATATAGTGGCTTTATACAGATAGTAGGTTAAAACAGATTTATCCATGGTAAAAGGGATTTTATTTTACCCACAGGTGGTGAAACAGTACATTCAGCAGTCGATACTGGAGAAAGAGCTGCTCTACTTCGGATATGAAGCATTTGGAATCACCTTTGTTGATCCAGTAAGTGAATAAACCATTTATTATCCATCACCTAGTGACCGTTTGATTTCATGGAGTGCTGATTTATTGGACATTTTATATTACTGTCATTTTGTATTCAGGACACATGGACTCCTGAAGATGTCATGCCAAAGAAACTGAGAGACAAGCAGAAGTAAGATTCAAGATACTGCCACAAAGACATTTGGGCAGGGCAATTATGAATTTGTATTTAAGATGATGCTGTGGCCTTTCTGTTTCCCTGTGTGTCTCAGAGCTGACAGAGAGACTGCAGCCAGGATCACAGAGGAAATAGGAAACCTAATGAAGGAGATTGAGACATTGGTCGAGGAGAAGAAGAAGGATTCTACAGATATGGCCAAGATGATATTGCCACAGGATGGTAAACATTTCACCCAGAGTACTAGTCAACCGAATTTTTGAAATGGTTTTAAAGGTTTGAATCAGAATTACTTTCCTCCTGGTGTCGTGTGTTTCATTTTTGCTGTGACCTACCTCCTCTAGATGGTGCTGTGTTGTATAATAACATCAAGGTTACCATGACGTCCGAGCAGCTGAACGGCTCTCATCGTGTGCTGCTGGATGGAGTGATCAGTGACGAAGAGTGCCGGGAGCTGCACCACCTCTCCAATGTGAGTTATCAGTAGAATGAAATTACCTGCATCTTGTTGAATTAATTTTACTGCCACTACAACAAAAGATGTTGGAAAATATTTTTGGTGGTGGAAATAGGAGCAGGGCAGACAAGACAACAAACAACTCTGCAGACATAAAAAAACATCTATCAGTGGTGTGCCTGCAGGACAAGAAGAGCAAGCAGTGCTTGACCAGTTATAAAAAGAGTAAGCGACTCTAGAGAAAAACTCAGTTATTTTAACTCAACAGCAAAACAAATACACCCCTCCCTTCAATGCTCCTTTAAAAGCACTGCCCCCCAAATGCAGGGGAGAGATTGTCAGCACAGGAAAGTCAGGAAGTTAATGGGTTCTTAGGCTTTGCTTGTCTGTCTGTATAAGTCACCGCACCCCACTGTACTAAATAAACAGACATTGTAAAAATATACAGAGTACCACATGTAATTACAGAGGAGAAAGTTAGCTAAGATGGATGGCTAGAAACATGTCCTTTAAAGTGCCAACCCCTGTATCCTGTGTATATTTCTCAGGGAGCTGCTCTAAAAGGTGATGGCTATAGAGGGAGCCCGTCCCCCCACTCCCCCAACGAGATGTTCCAGGGAGTCACCATCCTGAAGGCTGTCAAGGTCTGTAGCTCTGCTGTGTTTGGTCAAACCTCTGATGTTGTCATTACTAAACAGAACCCCAGACACATTTTTTTTTACATACCATTGAGTGCAACTTTTCATGTGTGCAGTCAGATTTAAAACTTTGACCCACATTGGTTTCCTCCTTGTAGCAGCTGTTGAATGTCTCCTCCTCCCACAGCTCGGACAGGAGGGGAAGGTTCCACTGAAGAGCGCTCGTCTGTTCTTCGACCTGAGCGAGAGGGTGAAGAAGGTGCTGGAGTCGTACTTCCAGCTGGAAACTCCGCTCTACTTCTCCTACTCCCACCTGGTCTGTCGCTCTGCCATCGATCGTAAGTCAGACAGTTATTAAAAAAAGAATAGTTTGACAGTAAAAAAACACATAAACGAGAAATTTCCCAGTTCTTTTTTCTCCCAAGCACCATCCATCCAAACAAATAAATACATTTTAAAGTGGGGAAAGGGATCTGTTTGTGTGTAGCTACACATCCTGGTTGCAACCGATTAAGGACATTTTCTTAAGTATTCTGACTATTCCACAACACGAATACACGATGTATAGCAAATGGATTTAAATACTACCCTGCCTATGAAGACTGGGGCTCACTGACTGGCCTGAGAGAGGTACAGGTCAAAACATGTGACATACAGTACATTACATGTTGCATTTGACTCAGAGGACAGAGAGGGAGATGGAGGGCGTATTGTTTTTTGTACTACCTTTCTATAAACCAGGTTGTATGATTTTGCACTTTCTTGCCAAAACATGGTCAGTTAACTGTCCTTTTTATTAATCTTAACTGATCTACATTATTTGACCTCAGAATAGCCGTATGTGGTTTTAGGGTAATTTATATTTTGACTAAAAGTAAAGACAGAGCAGCTTTGATGATACAAAGGAGCCTAACAACTGCTGATGTACCTGATTCACCCACCTCGTCTTTGTTATGATTGGTTGGTTGCAGAAAAGGGGGCCAAAATTGTGGACCTGAAGTTTGATCTTTTCCAAAGTTAAAGCTACACTAGGTCAATAGGGGGCAGCACAGCACACAACACAGACATCACATTTCAAAAAGATGTGTTGACAAACAACTGCCTGTTTACATATCTAGCAGACATGAGCATTAGCATCTATCATTAGTATTATATACTGTATAGTATCAGCAGATAATATTGGTATTAATTTGGAGTTTTAGATCTGTTTTAGTGTCCACAAACTCCTAAGGAATATTTGGGGCATTTTTAGCAGGTGAATCTTCTATGTTCACCTGCTAGTCTCTAACTGCTGCTGGAAAGAAGGTTAATGAGAGTACCGTTAATGGCTCTAAAACAAACATAATGAGCTCAAATATGCTAAAAAGCTCTGAGTAGAGGGGAACTGAAGAGTCAAGTGATAATTGTCTGTGGGTTCGTCACAACCATTACGCCATTTCACATACACACAGTCATCTGATCCATTGATAATATTAAAAGCTGTAATTAGAGCTGCTTGTAGAAATCATCCACTTTCACAAAAAGGATCCAGGGCTCCTGGCAGTTGATGGTGTTTGTGGGATTATAGCCTTAAGTGTTTCAACTGTTTTTGTTCAGAGAAGCAGGATGACCGTATGGACCTGAGTCACCCTGTTCACGTGGATAACTGTCTGCTTGTATCTGAGATCAACGAGTGTATAAAGGAACCCCCTGCATACACACACAGAGACTACAGGTGAGCACGTGCACAGAAATACACGATGTATAGTCCAGCCTTCAACCAGAAAACCAGATGATGAACTGCCAAATAACATCCTCATGTCTCCCCCCTGCAGTGCTATTCTTTATTTAAACGATGACTTTGAAGGAGGAGATTTCATTTTCACTGAGCTGGATGCCAAAACAGTCACAGTAAATATTAATCTGTTTCCATAATCTGTATTCAATACTACATATTAATGCATATCAATAAGTGGGAGTAAAGGAAGCTATAAATTTTGAGCTTCACCCCTATTAAGCTGTTTTATGTTTTATATTTTCTGAATTCCCCAGGCTGAAGTGCGTCCACAGTGTGGCCGTGTGGTCGGGTTTGGTGCAGGGAAAGAAAACCCCCACGGTGTCAGAGCTGTCACTAAGGGTCAAAGGTGTGCTGTAGCGCTGTGGTTCACTCTGGATCCTGCTCATGAGGAAAAGGTACAGTTGGTTTCTGTAGACTAACATCAGGATAACAAAGGATCACTCTGCAATTGTACTCTTTACCAGCAGCATCCAGAAGTCTGTGAAATAAGAAAACTGAAATCAATTTAATGATTGTTTAGTGACAACCTTCAATTTAAATTTACATGTAATGTAGTAATGTGCCATACCTGTAAGAGAAGTACAAAAAAATGAAATCAAAGACTGAAGTTGTGCAACTATTGAAAAAAATGCAACTCTCTCCCCCAATAATTCAAAATATTGTCTCTACAATTTGGATCATCATTAACAACTAAAAGAGGCAAAGCATGTAGAAATTAAGACAGTAGATTACCAAATTAAACAGTCGAGTGATGAGATAAACATGGTTAAAGTCTTTGACCAGCGGTATTAAACAGTGGTCTTCACTGTGAGACACGTCCACCAATGGCTGATTTAAAGCTTTGGTGTCCAAAGACCTGCAGCAAAATTCTGAGTGTGTCAGAAATTTAGGAAAAAATTCTTACAGTGTTTTTTTATATATCAGAAAACCCAGTCATTTTTCCCTTCTGTCTTATGGGTTCGGGTTAAGCTTAAAACTCAAACCAGCGTTCGCTAACACAATCCTGTGTAGTTTACTGTTATCAGTAGCTTTGCAGTTTGAAGGCACCTTTAAAAAAAGTCTGACTTAATACACACAATGGATCATTGTTGATACAAAGAAAAAATTAATTGTAAAATATGCAGATTATAATGTTTTATTATTTGACTGCAAACATAGATTTGATGGAAAAGAGCAGTTGTTTGTCCTGCATGAGAGGTTTTATGGAAATACACACCTAGGTGAAAAATCAAATTAAAGAACCTCTCTCCCCAGTGTTATCAATCGAGTATGACTAGACCTATTTTCACTTGTTCTGTTATTTTGATTCCTAATTAGATTATAGTGCCTTCTATTTCTCCTCAAATGTTTCTATTGTTTTTTTAGGAGAGAATCCAAGCTGAGGATATGCTGAAGATGTTTTCTACCCCTGTTAATGCCGAGTTCAGCATGAAGGAAGCGACAGACACCTCAGATCCCCAACCATTAACACCAGAGCCTCCTACACAGGCAGACCAGGAGACAAGAGATAAAAAACAAGAAGATGAACTTGCAGAGCAGAAGCAGGATGCACCAGCTGACACATCGAAGGAGAAAGCAGAAACGAAACCGGTCAGCAAGACAACAACAGGCAATAAAACCAAAGCTGCTCCGAAAGCAAAGGACAAAGCGGGAGTCCAGGCCAAGGGCAAGACAGCAGACAAAGGCAAACCTGGCGCCAAAAAAGATGGAAAACAGACTGTTAAAACACAAGCCAAGCAGGTAGACAAAAAGGACAAAAAACCAGCGGCAAAAAAGACGGTAAAAGTTGTTGCCAAGAAGGATTCCCAAAAAGCTAAATCTGATGGCACAGACTCTCAGAACGGGAAGGACGAGCTGTGATCAAACAGCACACGTGACTGTTTATGTGCTGTCTGTTTTTCTACTATTTTATCTGTGAGTGGTTGAATGAAAATGAAATGAAAGTTGCTAAAATGCTTTTTGCCTTTTAAGTAACTGGTTACTGTGGATAATACCATGGGACTGCTGTTTTACTAGAGATTTCATCTAAGTCATTACTTGAGTCCATTTTTATTTAGTGTATTCTTTCTGAGATTCTGCCGAATCACTTTGTTTGGCATCCAAAACTTTGTATCTGTATAGTTGGGACATGTTTTCATTTCAGTTTTTGGCCTGAATCCTCCTTATTTTCTTTTAATTGTAATGCAATGTTGTGAAACCAAGCACAGGTAAGGAGGAGCAGTTAACGTGAGCCGAAATTTTCAGTTGAGAAGAACTCAAAACAGCTGTGTGAGAATCAATGAAATAAAAGTGATGAATTCTGTTGGGTTTTCATACAAAAGCATAATATCATGCAATACTCCCATCTGACACTGGGTGATAGCATGGAAGCACCACTCAGTAATTTGTCAAAAATGCACTGCTCATTTAACAAACCATAACAATTTCACTTTTGATAGAAATCCTCAGGGAGTGAACTTTAAGGATTTGGGAAAACCTGCTGCTGTCCTGCTGAGACCTGTTTTAAACCAAAAATATTCAAAGCCCAAGCTCTCATTGTTTCTCTCACATCACTTGAACTTAGCTTAAGCTCAGCACATTTCACGGTTGTCTTTTTATGAATCTTAGTGCTCGCAAGGAAAACTGGTTGTGTGTGAATGCAGTTCAACACAAATGAATCTACTTTCTCTCCATAATTTACTTTAAAACTGTCACCAATTATCTTTATCTAATTTATCTTCCCATCAAACTCTTGGCAAGACAGCAAATAAGCATACTGTATATCCCAAAATATTCCTTCAAGGTGGGTGAAAAGGTGCATAGTGCACTACAACACTAAAATCAGAATTTGCCAACTTTATTAGCTAATGCCCTCTAAAAAAAAAAAAAAAAAGGCTATGGCTTCAGTACAGAAATGAACTGAGAGCACTTCAACCACAGTGGGATTTTTCCATCTCAGATTCATCCATTTGAAGGATTTCTAGAGGCCATAAATAACTCATTTTTCCCTCCCACTTGTGGGAATGGGAACAACTTGTGAACACAACATCGAAATATCACCTTTTAAGTTGATATAGTGACCTTTAAAAAAGTTGTTAGTGAAGAGGCAGACAGGAAACATGGGGAGAGAGGGAGTATAACATGCAACAGAAGACGCTGTCCAGAATCATGGATGTTTGAGTCATGTAGGATGCACTGTAACCATGCAACTACAATAGCTTGTTGATTCGGTGAACTTGTTACCAGACAGTTGGATATTTACACATCCAGCAGACACACAGGAACATGATCATTCATATAGAGTAGTGTTTGTGTTCACCTGATGAATGTAAGTCCAATATTTCCTCATTTTTTAGCTCGGATTTTTGGTCTCTACCTACTCCTGATGGAAATATCTGGCTCGTTAGCAGCACATGCTCCACTATGTTCACCAGCTGGTCTCTGACCGAGTCTGTCTGCTGTTTGCTGCTGAGCAGGTAGTGAACAATGGGTCTGCAGAGCTTTCTCACTGAAAACAGCAACCTGCTGAAGCAGAAAATGACGTGGGAGAGCAGTGACACTGAAACAAAACTAAAGTCACTATAAAACTTCAATAATTGGCGAGGAGTTGCAGAATCAGGTGATAATTCTCTGTAAGTTCATCATTACAACTGACCTCTCTCACATTGTTTTGACATTGTCATCTGATACACTGTTATTATAAAAATATCAGTTTTAGCCGTTTATAAAATTCAGTATCCCACAAGAAAAAGCTGAAATGAGAGAAAGATCTTAAAAATTAACCTAATTTTAAGTATTAGAAATAAACAGTATATTTCTTTTTCTTATTAATTTTATCATCCTGTGAGCCCACCAAGATTTATCTTTGGGTCCCTTGGGGGGCCACGGCCCCCAGGTCAGACACCGCTGGTCTAAATCAAATTCACAAATAGTATAAATTATAATCTCCATTTCAGCTTGAAGAGACATTCAGATTCTAGATTAAGCCAATACAGTGTTATCAAGCTTACAGTATTTCTTACATAACCACATGCTGGGCTTTCTTGTGTTCTTTCTTTGTGATGTAACGACTGTGTAGGTTTAGCATGTGGATGAGGTCATGCCAGCACGGAGAGGCCATCTGGACACACACATACACTTGTACTTCTATCATTGTGAGGACACTCAGCGACATAATGGACCCCCCAGCACCTCATCCTAACCTTAACCTAAACCTTAACGCTAACCAGTCTTAACCCTCAAACATCCCTTTAAAATTGTGAGGAAGGAGAAAAATGTCCTCATTCCCATGGTCTAAAACTGAAACTGGTCCTCACAAAGATAGACATAAAGTATACGTACACACACATGCATATGGTGGTCACTTTTGGGGAAATCACATACATAATTTCCTGGGACCTTACTATAACTCTAACCCCAACCTTAACCACTTACCCAAAAGTCTGCTCTTTCCTAATTAGGGACGTGGCTTTTATCTCCAGTTGGACAAGCTATCCCCAATTAACTGACCAGGAATCTGACATTTGATCCCCATTTTAGTGAAATATTTTTGAACTCTGCTCAAACACCGTAGAACCCTTTGACATAGAACCCTTTCCTCTGAAACAAATGTACGATGCAAATCTAAACACAACAGTGCACACACGTACATATACTGTGTATATAAATACATATACACACAATATGAGCAAAGAGATATCCTGTCAGAGTCCCATGTTGATTTACCCTTAGAAAATGCCTAATTTTAGTTAGATTGTTAGGGGGATTAATTTTAAAGGGAGATGGGCTCAGCTATCATGCATAAACCAGAACCTGACCTTCTACAGCGGAGAACACATGAACGGGACCCCTCTGGTTTGCTAGAATCCGTGTGTGTTAGTTGGTGTGTGTGTGTGTGTGTGTGTTTGTGTGTATGCGTGTATGTGTGTGTGTGCGTGTGCGTGTGTGTGTGTGTGTGTGTGTGTGTGTGTGTGTGTGTGTGTGTGTGGTGCACTGTCAGTACTTTCTTTGTATCTTCTTACTCTTGTTCAACTCAAAGAGGGAGAGAGACACACACACAGGCCACTTTGTTTTTCCATGTATTTGTGGCCTATGGATTTGCCCATTGTTTCTCCAAAAGAGAGTGGGAGAGAAAGAAGGTGGGGGCCGGGCTGTCAGAGTTTGAGAGTACAGTAGACAACGGAGGCCTAGTCAGTGATTGGTACAGCTGTCTCTGACTGTTTTGCCTACAGCCACAACACATTTCTAATGCAAGTCAGAGTTATTGTAATTTTCCCTTAAAGACCCCAAAGCGCCCTGTATGTGCGTATATGTGTGTGCCACATGGTTGGCCCTTGTTGCCATGGTGATGTGGCGGGCATGGAGACGAGGTGGCAGGTTGGGGTCAGACACAGTGGGGAGCAGGGTTGAGATTAACTGTGACTGTGACTCTGGAGAGAGGAGAATAAAACAGCAGGCTATCAAGGACTGACATGACCTCGGTCTCTCTGCTCCTCTGGCTACTGGCTGGACATCCAAGGGAAACTTTTCATTGTCCAGCGTTTTGGCTGCAACTTTGAAGATCAGTCTCTCACTTATCTCCATAAACCCTCAGTGCTCAATGCTCTGAGAGACGTGTATGTGTGTGTTAGTATGTGGTATTTGCCTTTACTGAGAAGTCATATACAGACACTGCACAATCCTGAGGCTTTTTTTTTTTTTTTTTAAATTGGGCTTTATTATAATACAGTTCCAATGGGGATGTATAATTGTTTCACCTATGGAGATCTCTCCAACAATAGTCTAAAAAGCTCCCTCTCACTATGGGCAACTGTGGGGTGTTACAGTACAGGACAAGGTCAAACTGTAGCTGTAGTCGGTTCCACTGCTGCTGCCGGACAATCGTAGCGCCGTCCGGCCTCTTGTCCAAAACCAACCTTGTGTTAGCAGGACAGAAGGGTTTATTGTTTTGGTGGCTGTTCTGATGGATGCCTGGCCGATGACTTCAGCTCCACCATGAACTGTCTCCTTATTCTCCTATAGGCCTAGGATCACAGCCGTGCCGGTCTGGGCATGGGACCACAGCTGAGAGAGAAGCAGAGGTCCAGAAAGTTGCTAGGCATGTAAAGCTATGCAGGAGACCAGATCTATAGTATAATTTTAGTGTCTGTTTAGGCTTAGAGGAAAAACGAATTGTTTCTGTCTGAGACTGAACTGTCAGTTTGCATTTTTTGAAGGTTTTGCCGGTTTAAACTCAATTATTATAACTACTTGTGCATACAATACAATACTGCCAACCCTTTTTCAAAGCCTGCCAAGGCCTTTAGACTGATTTCCCACCTACCAGGCAACAATAACAACTATCCTGGTATGTTTAAACATCTAATCCGAGTTTGAAATATTTTACTATATCACTACGTCTCAGGATAGAGGCTGTTGTCTGCTATATTAAAAAGCTTTTTGACGTAAATTTGATATTTTTAATTTTTGGGCCAACTGAAATGAACTTGACTTATTTAGCCTTCTTAATTTCAAAAACAGTATTTGTAAGCACTTGCACTGCCTCACAATTATAAAATTAAGTTGACATAAATAAACTTATGAAATTAAATAAAGGTAAGTAAATGTTTGCTCTGAGACTGAGAATGTTTACAACAGTCTCTGCGAGGCAATTTGATTGGTGAGAACTTTGGATTTTACCAATTGGTTGTTCTAGCTATTATCGCATATACCAAAAACAAGAGGCAGAACAGTCACTTTTAAAGTTGGTAGTGGTAGTTTTCAATCATGCAACCATTATAGTTACATGTTTTCAATACTTATTTAGTTCGACGTGAAAGCCAGTCTTACTGTTGTTTTCGAACTACTAATGTAGTTTTAGTTGTTTGAAAATGAGGCTATACCCTTAGGTTTACATTTTGGGTCACCGATGGCACCTTTATTAGAAAGAGTTGTTCAACAGTGCAGGTGAGGATCTGGCTAAAGTAACATTTCTACCAGGGGATAGGCCTGGATGTTTGTTCAGCCTTGTGTGGCTGAGATAATGGGCCCGAATAAACTACAGCACTAACAGCCCAATGACATTTTTACTGGGCCTCATTAAACAGGATGTAGAAATAATGATTCAAAGAATTCCATTCACTTCACATTATCATACAAATGCAATTTCACTGTGACTGAGAGAAGAGGTGCAGCAGGCAGTTTTTGTGGAGGGTTCATAGGGATTATGAAATGTTAGCCTGTGAGAAGGCATTATCTGCTCTTTGGGGAGCAAGTTCACATTGTTAGAGGGTGTTTCATGGAGGTTAAATGCCACATGGATATACAGCTACTATTTCCAGGAAACTTAACCTCACTTTCCTTCCTACCTTCACGTTCCTCCCGAAAACTGGCCAGCACCCATGAGCTCCCGGGGGAACAGCAGCGATTCTTGGAGGCCCTTTTGTCCCATCAGATGAAGAGCTCTCTGCTGGTTGTTATAGTGAAGGCAGGCCAGCTGATGCTTGGCTCACTGCCAGCTACTTACAGAGAGACAGATGGGGGAATAAACTAGGTGGGAGGGAAAGGAGAGGATCTGGAGAGATGATAGACATGTAGGAAAAGATATTAGCATGAGGACAGACGACAGTCTGCAGCACAGGAGGAAGAGGTATTTCTACATGTGACAAAAGGTGCGTAAGTTGGTGGGAAAGACAACAAAAGGGGAAGTGAAAGAGACAGTGAGGGAGATTCTCTTTCACAAGACAGCAGGTACATGACACATTTTTGGAATAGCATCCAATAAAAAAGGTGCTAAAGAGTGTGAGAAAGGTTTTGTTGACACTAGTAGCTAAATGCAGGGCTAACTACTCCCAGCCAGTGTTAAAACCTTGTCACTTTCAGGGTGGAACAGTCTCTTTTAGACTCTTTTAGATTTTCATTTTTATTGGTTGTTTATTTTTTTTATCTTCGGTAAAATTAATGTTCTGGTTTTCTTCGTCTACTGTACTTTTGTGTACATCTTCAATTTATCTTTGCTAATTTGGACCATGCCACATGGTTGTCCCCCAGTAAAAGTTAATTAAAACCAAATTTAATGATTTGATTGTACTTTTTTTTTTTTATCCCTTTCGGCCTCTAAATGAATCTCAACCATAACTCATTTCTCTTTTTTCTTTTCCTAAAATTCCTCACATATCAACGTACCCTCACTATTTTTGAAATATTTGCAAGCTTGCAAACTAGATAATGAACTGGATTTTATTTTTGTAAATTTGAAATTGTTAGAGATCTCTGAAAGCTCCACTCTGCTACTATCCATATTTGTATTGAGTGCAGACCAAGGCTATCCCACTGAAGTGTTAACCCTTGAGTGTTTACATCCACCATATCACACAGAGCCCCTGATCAAGGATTGGTAGACAAGGAAAAACGTGCTGGTTTCAAGCAGGTGGCACATATTTGAATTTGAGCAGCGAGGGATTGACCTATTTCCCTTGTGATGTGAAAAGAAGGAAAGTGGAGGTCAAGAGAGAGGGATGATTTAGAGATTCAAGATGGTGAGAAGGCCTTGATCATTGGTGAAAATAAACTAAATACATTTACTCAAGTACTTTGTTTGTAATATCATATCATATCATATCATATTTTACTTGAAATCATCCATTATATGCTACTTTGTCGTCACTACTAATCAGAGGGAAATAATGTACTTTTATCCCATGCCATTTTTCTGCCTGTTTTGGGCTACAGTTCAAAATTTTACATACAAACGTGTCGATGTTATAAAAGAAAATGCATTGTACAGATTTAACTATGCAGCAGCTTATAAAGTAGATAGAAGTAGCTTCACTTTGACCAGCTACAGCCTTAAAATATGCTACTTATTTTGCATGTTAAAGCATTGGTAATAATAATCCAACAGTGAGAAATGTCTGACAGGGGCCATTCTGTCAATGCCAAAGTCAATCAGACCAACTACTTTTAAATATGAGGCACATGAACTTTAAAAGAAATGTATGCTGGAAATAAAGTTTTTGAAGTTACACAACTTGAAAATGACTACTGACAATTCTATACAGTGAAATGGTTTTCAAATTAGTTGGTTTTCAAAGTATTTGAGTGCAATAAATTCAGTGGTATTTCTATTTCTACAAAAGTATTCAGAAGTGATTTTTAAAATTTGTTATGAAGTTGCTGATATAATTCATATTATTACAGTAACAATTTACTTCCATAAAAATGTAGATCACAGGAAGAAAGCTGAGTCAGCTGTTTGAAAACTGAGTAAACCTCATTTGTGGAGAAAGGCTATGAGATGTGGATGAAAAAGCTAATAAGTCAACATTGTGTTAAGATTTGTTAACTTTTTTTCCTATGTTAACAACCTGCTTTAGATACATGAACTTACATGTCAGTCAGCTGTCAAAGTAAATTGTGATATTCTACACTTGGCCACTAGAAACACCTGAGAAGCAGGTTGGGCTAGAATCTATTCAGAATCTGAATAGTATTTATATACCACTTATCAAAACCATTTTCATTCGTTGTTTGTTTGATGGCTGTACTGTATGATTTCTGTTCTGAATATGAAAAAAAGAATAGCACTTTACGTGAACTTTACTAATTGTAAGTAAAAGTAGTAATAATACTGTGCTTGTAACATACCTGTGAAGTGGGGTCTGGGGAGGAGTCAGCAGAGGGTATAGGGTGGAGAGGGAGGGTGTGTGATGGAGGTCGAGGTTAAAGGGAGGAGGGCTCGAGTGGATCGGGGCTGAGGGGCTGTTCAGTGTTTGGTTAAGGCCAGATGGTAGGAGAATGGCGTCTGTAGCCCCTGGTCAGTGTGCTGTGCAGTGAGGGCTGGGAGGAATGCTCATCTTTTCTTTACTCTCTCTCAGTGAGTGGAGACTCAGAGGACTGCGATATAACAGTGGATTAAGTCCCACATTCCCTTTTTAATCTCTCCATAGTCACCCTCAGCTGTTCACCCTCGGGCCTCTGTTCCTCTACCTCCCACTGTCTGTCTGTTGATGTTGGGCTGGCATACAGCACATACACACAGACACACACAAACACACACACACACACACGCACGCACACACACACACATGCACACATGCACACGCGTACACACAGACACACACAAACCATGACCACAGACACACGCACATACACAGACACATAGACACAAACACACACAGACACATGCACACATGTACGCACACACACACACACACACACACACACACACACACACACACACACACACACACACACACACACACACACCCACCACAGACACACACGCACGCACAAACCATGACCACAGACACACTCACATACTCACAGACACACTCACACACACACACACATACACACCATGACCACAGACACACACCATAACCCCATCACTCAGGTGAAATACTCGCAGGATGTGACTGAAGGTCATCTCAACAAAACATGCTGCATTATTCGCCCGTCTCTACTGTTGTTAGTGTGTTAGTGAGCTGGTACTTAGTTGGATCATATCTAAAATGTGCTACTGTTCTTTAACAATGATTAAATATCTCTATCACCCTTCATGGATTTCAAACATCTGTATCAGTTTCAGTTAAATGTGTCGCTAAGTCCTGAAGCATTGAATGCCAATTAAGGGTTGAAGTTGGCTGGATGAAAAATCTTATGTAAAGATTGTCAGCTAAAAGAAGAAAAGAAAAGTTGCTATTGTTCTTTGGCATCCAATAATATTAGACACATTTCACTCAAATCAAAACCAAAAACTGAACTTATTAGAGGACAGGATACTGCACACCTGCATGAGTATGGGTGGATGTTACTGGTCGGCTGATAGCAACACAGCTATTGCAAGTGTGGCTTCAGAGTGCTACCTGAACTAAGTCGATGCTTCACTCGTGTGCAGCTAAGCTGGTTTTAAATATACAAACATATGCTCCTAAATCACCCTAACTTTATATCCCCAGGTGGGCCTATTTCTGAGTCAGAGAGCTGTACTGCTACAGAGGAACAGCGTCTTCAGAGGCCCCACTCCAGACGAGAGAGGCTTTTTCTGGGGCCCCTGTTAAAAGCAGTTATGTTCCAGAGCCCAGGCTGAACCTAAAGCTACAATAAAGGTCTTTCTGGCTGTAGATAAATGCACACCCATTAGAGGAGCGCTCCCAACCACCACCAGCACTTGAGCACTGCTAAGCCCCCCCCCACCACCAGCCCATGTCCCTGATTTTCTTTAAGGGTCTGCTCAGCACAGTGCTTTCAGGAATTCAGGGAACCGGATTCAGCCTTGTCATGCAGGTGCAGGGGATTTGGTTCCAGCAACTGTATGGTAAAGGGGGAGGTTTGTAATAAGGTGACAAGAGGTGTGGAGGGGAAAGGGAATGATGGAAGAAGACAAAAACTTGAGGAAGCATAGACTGGATGACTAGGTTTGTGTTTTGGATAAAGAGGAGCAAACTGGGAGAAGATGGGAGAGAATGGCAGGGAGAAATGGCAAAGATGGGAAAAAGAATGATAAACTAATGCAATGATCTTTATGAACTACACTGTATATATATATATATATATATATATATATATATATCACAATTTTAAATTAAGGTCCACTTGCTAGCTTTTTCCGAAATGTTTAACATGTCAAAATTCGTTTATGCATTTGCAGTCTCCTCACTATCTTTTTTGACAAGCTAGTGTGTATAGTAGGGTTTGTTGTTATCTTAACTCACTTTAAGGAGGTTGTGTATGACAAAGACAGTAGACAGCCTTTATCCATGACTTAACCATATGGTTCTTTATCTAAAATGCTTCCTTGCATTACTTCTCAGATGGTTTGATGTGATGATTATCTGTTAGCATGGCTCACTAATCTCCACTTTTGCTTTATCAAAGTGAACAATAATAGCCTCATTCACAAACAACTGATCAGACTGACTGAATACATAAAAAAACCTCATTGACACACTTTTAAAGTTTGATTTGGGACAAATATTGACAGATATAACAGATTTTTTTTCCAACCTTCAATCAATAGTAAGAATTTTGAATACAAAGTGACATCCACTGTGCAACTTGTACTGATTCAGTCAAACACATAAGGACATCATTGCTCAGAATTGTGGTTCATTCCTGCTGTAGTCATCCAGTGGCCTACAGCAGGGCTACAGTATGCATTTTAAAACAAGTATGGAGGAAACAAAAGAAAAAAGGGTCATGAAGGACAGAAAGAGAAATAGGGAACAAAGATAGGAGGAAGGGGAAGGAAAGCCTGTTTGGGCTAATTCAAGTGATAACAAGGTGCCAGAGCATGCAGAGGCAACTGGAAGGGGATAGATGTAATGAGGAGAGTAGTAGATGGAGGCAAGCGAGGGGATGGTGGCGATGAGAGGGAAGAGATTGGTGGGAAAAGGACCGTGGCCTTCCCCACACTAGGGGGATGCTGGGTAAAGGAGGGTGACTCCCTCTGCAGACTTAAAATCGGCCACATCCCATGGACCTGAGATTAGCCTCTGCAAGAAAAAATATATTTTCTCAGGAATACAGATAGCCATATGTGTGTATCTATCACACGGCTACTCATGCAGTCACACAGACAGTGTGTATAATCTGCTTCCGTCCTTCTACGTCGATTCTAGTTACAGTAGGTCTATGTCGATGGAAACCCCTGGGAGGTCCTGTGTCGTTGGGAACTCTCGTCTCTTGTTAGCCACTACATGGCTACGGTCTTTGATCAGCTCAGCTGACTCTTAAGCTCAGCTTAGTGCAGCAGGGGTCTGGAAAATCTGGGGAGAGGGAGAGAGGTGAGAGGAGGGGAGAGAGGATGGAGAGGGGGAGTATGGCACCCACTGAACCATGTATCCTCTGGTGAGGAACTGGAGGGAAGACAAGGAGAAAAAGATAGAAAGGTGAGGGGGGATAAATAGGTTGCAGGGTTACTGGGTGGAGAGGATGAAGAACTCCTCCTCAGGCTATTGCACGCTTCATGACCACCATCACCAGAAGGTGCTGACCTGACAGCTGAACTGAAGCTGGGCATGAAAGCAAGGTCGACCATAGTGAGTTTAGGACACAGTGGATGAGAAGAATTTGTAGTATGCACTGCCCCTTTGTGATAATAAATGTTCAAGACCTTGGGACATTGTTGGAAAGTGCTCCCACAAACCTCTCACAGTGGTTTTAAGATTTAAGTGTCCAAAATGACATAATCAAAGGACACCAGTCAACAGCCATAACCTCACCAAACATTTAACTCTCAAACTGTTTTTCCCTCCACACTCTCAGTGTTGTTTTTTGTGTGTCACAGCACTCAATGCTGCTGTCTACTTTCTGGAAAAGACGCCCTGTTCAACTCCATAATGAGCCGAGCCAACAGTCTCTTCAGGGCCACTTGAGCTCGACCAGAGGAGCTCTCCTCGGGGTGCAGCCATACATTATTCATTTCTGTGCTTAGTTAGCATTCATTCAGACACCACCTTCTCATGTGGGCTCTCTGGGTGAAAAACATTAACAGGAAAGGCTTGACATACTGTAATTATAGTTTGCTGGAGAGCACTCCAAGGACTCTGGGAATACTAATAACTCATGTACAAGCTTGCATCCCAAGTGATATCACTTATATGGTATCCAGATGTATGTACAAATTTGCTTCATGTGACATCAAAGTGAAGCTGCTTCGCTGCATAATCCTCATGTGTTTCTTCAAAAAGACTAATCCGCAACCTGCCTGTTGTATTATATAATTCCCTCCCCAATACTGTTTACATGTCCACATGTGTCTCACAGTAACCCTGACAACACCGGATAATCTGATAGGCCCCTGATGTCTTAATTGTGCGTGCATGGGTAGGAGGCTGTACTAACCACAGTTGCTGGTTTCCTGTCTGGGGAGAGCCATATCAAAGAGATAAGAGCTGAAAGTAGTGAAAGGGTGTATCCACATTGGTAATGCTGTTGAAGACCAGACTGACAATGCAGGGATCATTGTGATGGACTATTTGAGCTGCAGCATGTTCACAAATATCAGTGTGCAGTGCAACTAGTAAAGCAAAAGAAATACCATGATGCAGAAAAAATGTTCTACTGAGAGTTATGTCTTAGTATTAACAAAAGAATGCCATCTAAGGTATTGGTTTACTTACACAACAGGTTTACATCCTTACTAAAGAAATAGCCCCTATGTAACTGCTTACAGGTCTCAGTTACACAAAATGATAGGGACACTTATGTAGGAGTTATTTATGAATTTGATAAATTTTATTTTTCAACAATATCTCAAAACCTAGACAAATACAAAACAATCCTGTATCATTTAAAAAAAGTATCAAAATGTTAATACAACCTCTTGAACCACTCAACCACAACATGATCCACCTCACTACTATATTTCCAACTACATACCAAAGTATGGTATATAAATAGCCAGCCTTTGACACTAGTGGGGTTGGCTGCTTGAGGTTATTGGTTTGTTAGTTTGTCACAGTGAACAATAAAGCTAACCTGGCTGTGGGTAAAGACAGTGGAACAGCGAAATCTCTGCATCTTCTCACACACACAATGATACATTTGTACCATTGACTCTTCTCTCAGTACTGTCTGCAACCATTGTTCTTTTGTTGAGGAGTTAATATTCTGACAGAAGAGGTTTAATAAAAGTGGAAAGCTAATAAGCTACAATTGGTTCTTCCATTTTGGACTCCTCTCCATCGCTTAGGTCAGTACGAAGCCACCAGTCCAGTAACATTTGGAAAGTCTAGAAGAGCCTAAGGATTATTGTATTTCTATCCCATTCACGGGAGCCGACTGGTAGTCAGTTTGATCAGTAAATGTCACACATGCAGGTGCTCTCAGCGGGATGGATTTGAGAGGGACTCTAGTGGACATACTCTATGAACTATGACTTAGGTGACTCATATAAATGCATTATCCATTTCTATATGGTCACTACAGTAAAGATGACTTGGTGTTGGTCAGTGGTCCAAAGTTTCCTTGGTTCAAGTTCAACCAGAGGTGAAAAATTTGTGCCAGTTTACTTCACCTTTGTGAAAAAATGTGCCAATAATGGCGATTCCATTGGAAGGATGTTTTAAATCCTGGTGTGATCAGGACACTTTCAAAGCCGACTTTCAAGGAGAATGTCATTTGTTTCCTGTTAAAATGCCTAAAACAATCTATATGATTGCATTTACCTGACAAGCAATCTCTTGCTGTCAGGGCAAAACTATTGTTGTCTTTGAGAGGCAAAGGTAGAAATTGCATGCTATTGATTGTAGCATGAACTGTGTGACCTTTACATGCAAGGGACTGCAATTGGTATCCTGTTCCATCAATGTCAATGTTAACTAGTTTTATCTATGACAAAAAACTTTCCTTAACCTTACCAAAGTACTTAACATTATTAACAGTTTTAGTTGTCCAAACTTAACCATAGAGCTGACAGGCAGATCTGAAAATATGAATAATTTTATTAGTGATCATATGCAGAATAGTTCATTTAGGTATGAGGACTTGTTGCTCAAAGCCTACAGGGAGCGAGTGTTTGGCACTCAAAACATTACTCAATCGAGTTTTTCACTTGAACTTGTTGTGCTTTAACCCCATCAATGGCAGTTTGCTGTCATTATTCAAAAACACAAAGACGTCCAGAAGCCTCGTGAAGGCCCCCACCTCTCCAGCGAGTACACTGGACCTGTGCACTTGTTTTGCCTCTCTTTCATCTCTTCTTGACTCCCAGGCTCAGCTGACCTCTGTGCTCTGACCACACTCACCCCATACGTCAAGCCCCTCATTAGACACTGCAAACCTCAACAGATGATAGTTATGATCATACATATATACATCCTGAATATTCAAACCTATGAGAAAAGTGTGGCTTAGAATCACTCCGAGGATAAAAAATCAAGGTTGCTTTGAACCATGGTTAGACCTCCATGTATGCTTCTCTTCATCCAAACGTGTGCAAATTGGTGTGTGTGTGTAGCTCGAGGCTGCATAAGTGAGGTCACATGCATGTTCACATGTCCTGGTGTTTTCTTGATGTTATGGAAGATCAAGTTGATGTTCAAGTTCAAAGCTGGATTGGTCGGCTAGAAAAGAAACAAAATGGCCAACAAGGAAATGAGTGGGAAAAAAAATAAAGTTGGAGAGAAATGAATGTTCACTGAAGCAGAGCAATTCAGAAAACCACACATAACCTCTCGCTTTTTCATATATCTTTCAGTGTATTTCACTATTTATTCACATGTGAGTTTACATTTTTTACACCCAAAGTCTATTGAAGAAAACCGTGAGAGTATAGGCAAGAACATGCTTGCTGTGCAGACAGGATGTGTGTGTGCGTTTGTGTGTGTGTGTGTGTGTGTGTGTGTGTGTGTGTGTGTGTGTGTGTGAAAGTGTGTGTGTGCAAGGTGGGGGTGAGACATGTCTCTTACAGATGTGAGAAAATGGCAGTGTCTCTAAGAGTGAGTGTGTCGACCGTCTAATTGGCAGAGTAGAATTACTGAGTTAGTCTGAAATGAACTGAAGGTATCTTAATGAGCTGAGTTGAAGGAGAGCCGATAGGGCGCACAACTGTGGGAAACAGGTTCCTGCACTCTCCACAGACACAAAAGACTGGAGTGTGTCTGCATTTACATCTCATAAGGATGTACAGTCGGATGAACTCTCAACCACTCTCCCTTTCTCTCTCTTCATTTGTCAGTGTTGCCGTGGTGACGGGGGAGGCTTGCCTTAGCGGCCCATATTTTCCAGAGGGCCTGTCTGGATGTGACACTTCCTTTTCAGGCTGGCATTGTTTAGATGCTGATTTACGTGTGTTTGTTGCACTTTACCACCATCTCCTCCACACCTCCAGCGGGGAGAATTTTAAAGGATCAGTGCATCCGATACCTGATAAGATTGAAGTTTTGTTGACGGGTTAGACTGACAGATTAAGATACAGAGTCAAAGTCCTCATTTAGATTGGAAAGAAATGCTTAACACACTTGTCATTGTGACTTTATCTCTTTTCCCTCCTGTGCTACATCTGTTGCTTTTTCTTTCCTTCTCTGTTTGAAACAGTGCCTATTTTCCCACCCAGGCCATCCCTCTTCCCTCCTAGTGGGCGTTCCTACAACACCAAGGAGTCCAATCACAGACTGGCCCTTTCCCCCATCTCTTCATGGTCAGCCTGCTAAGGACTTCAAGTTTTTTTTTTTCTTTTAACAAAGTTTTTTTTTCTGCCAATCCTCATTGAGCCACTTGAGCCTGGAGCAGATGGAAAGATTGTAGTGGGGGGAAAGTGAGCGAGCGGCATAGAGGGAGAGAGAGGACTGGAAGAAGCCATGCAGAGAGTGAGGCAGCCCAGCGACGATGCTTGATGAACTGAACCACTGACCACCAGAAAGCCTTTCTTTCACTTTGACTGAGCCCCAGGGAGAGACCAAGAAATCAGACAGGACAACCCTGACTGGAGACATCACCTCATTGTCCCAGCTTATGGGCCAGGACGTGGAGTGAAAAAGAAAGAAAAAGTTAGAGACAAGGAGAAAGAAGGCAGTTCTACAGATGAGAGTTAAAGCAGAGGGGCAGAAGGAGATGCTCAGAGGAACCAGACAGTGAAGAGAAAAGTGAATCGAGAGAGAGGATTGCTATAAGAAAGGGCGACACACCAAGGTCACCTGAACAAAAGCTGTAAAACAGATACAAAGAGCAGGATCAGACAGAAGCAGAGGGACAGAACTAGATAAGGATGGCCAACTCAGGTCTCCAGTTGTTGGGTTACTTCCTGGCATTGGGCGGCTGGATCGGCATCATCTCCACCACCGCCTTACCCCAGTGGAAGCAGTCGTCATACGCCGGCGATGCCATCATCACGGCTGTGGGTCTGTACGAGGGGTTGTGGATGAGCTGTGCCTCGCAGAGTACAGGACAGGTGCAGTGCAAGATCTTTGACTCCATGCTCTCGCTGGACAGTGAGTACAATGTTTGAGTTTGGTCCAACAAAATCTGACCCTCTAACTTGCAGTGCCTTCTTCATTCTTTTCTCACACTGACACCCCCCCCCCGGAATGAAATCCAACTATTTTTTACAACCTCCTTTTAAAGGATT
The DNA here is from genome assembly GCA_016859345.1 of Istiophorus platypterus. Lineage (NCBI taxonomy): Eukaryota > Metazoa > Chordata > Actinopteri > Istiophoriformes > Istiophoridae > Istiophorus > Istiophorus platypterus. The sequence continues at coordinate 3,470,457 of CM029117.1, forward strand.
ATATTCTAATTGCAAGAATTTTTGGAAATGGTGATTATTACCACTTTTGAAACGTGATAAAACTAAGAAAATATCTAAAATCTTCAGTGAGTTGAATTATGGGGAAACTGCAGTACTTGTAACTGTGACTAAGTGATGATGATGAAAAAGCACAATAAAACTTCAATATATAATAATCCTCTCTCAATGCATCACCAGTAAAGGTTCCTCTAACTCTTTTAATCACACTCTTATTTTCACACTGTGCACTGTTCTCAAATTGCTTTCTTTATTGGCTGCCCTCATTTGATGTAATTTAATAATAGTCTTTTTGATAAGGCAGTTCTATGTGACTTTTCATTGGATTCACTTCTTTTGGATTCACTTCGTCTTCACAAGATTTCCACAGAAGTATCTATGGTGTTGTATTACAAATCACAACAGTGAGTTTAGCTGGCCCATTCATTTGGTAAAAAGTATTAATCAGCAGCAAAAATAGAAGGAAAAGAGGTCCCCAAGCTGCCTCTGTCTTGGCTGTATTAAATTCAGTGGCAGTAAATCTGATTTCAAATGCTGCTTTTCACATCTTTGATGAGGTTCAGTCCTGTCTTAGAAACTCCAAGACATCATGAAACGTAATGTGTGAGGAGTGGGAGGGCGTCAGGAATGTGGGGTTCAGACATAAATTAGCTCAGAATATGAGCCCCTTGTCATCTCCAATCTGTGAGTAGGAACTAGTGACACATAATTAACGGCACCCAGATTAAATGAATCCATCCATCTACTGCCTGCTTAAATCATCCTTTTATTCATTCATTAGAGATTCTAATGAAAGGCTACAGGGGGTGGGCTCGGTCAGAACTCATTTTCATTAAACAATTGAACATGTGGGGTTTGTCTGTTTTTCTCTGTGGTATGAGACCGATGTGCATGCCTGCTGTGGCACACTTTGCTTGGAAAAACAAACGAGGCACTTTGCAAACATTTTGGTATCTCGGTGAGTCATTATATCAAAACATTTGCCGTGGTGTCCCGTGCGACGGGGTGCCCGAGCTGATCTCCCATCTCCTTTGGTTCATTGCAGCAATAAGAACAGCGTATTGTCCCTGCAGATGAATAGGGGCTGTTAGGAGAAGAAAAGAGCAGTGTTGAGCCAAACACCAGAGATATTCCCAGAATGTGCTCTGTCTTCCCCACACGCGCACATTGTTCCATTTGTTCATTAACACAACCAGTGAGTGCAGATTCGGACTGAAGACAAACACTGAAGAAAACCTTTCCAAAGAGTTAACTACATGTTGCTCTGAATGACTACTGAACTGAAAAGTCATGACCAAGCATTTTTGATCAATCACACGTTTACTCAGGCGTTTCCCCAGACAGATTACTAAATGGAGCAGATCAGCGTTCAGTCATGTGTCTGGGGTCCGAAAAGGCACCACAGCTCTGAATCCTGATTAAACAACCCTATGGTATTAGTTTGATCCAGCAGTAACACTGATTTATGTTCTGAAGGAACTCTCTTTTCTGGCTACGTTTCGCAGCAGGAGCAGCATGTGATAGTGGGTATAATTGTTCACCAGACTGTGCTGCGCTCTGCTGATGCTGCCAAGCAACTGTAGTGGAAACTGCTGAAGGTTTACTGAGCACTCTGCTGAAAAAGAGATGATGATGAGGATAATGTACGGTTGGGAAGGTTGGCTGTTATTGTCAAAGGAGTGAGGATGGTAGTGCTGAAAGGACAGCTCTTCAAAACCAGAAACATTTAAGCATAATATTAAAGACACATTGACCTGCTGTTGTCCCACATTATATAATCATTTTACGTTCACTTTAATGTTATAGGCATAGCTTATAGTGTTTCTCAAAGACAACTATGTGTCCAGTTTTGTGTCATACATATTTGAATAAAATGGTAATTCTATTTGCTGAGGGCAGCTTGAGATTAGGTAGATGAGGATACAGCAGTTAGTAAAATTTTCCATTTTAATTTAATAACATTACACAAGTGTTTCTCTTGTTTTATGCTACTTTTAGATAATTTGAGACTCAAGATAACATGGATCAGCTGTCTAAAGGCCAAATCTGCTCAGTCAGTGGATAAGCAACCATCAAATCAACAGCGACTCTGATGAAATGACCAAAATCAAAAATGTGCAGGTCCGCCTCTTCATACTCCCCTGACCCCCCCCCCCCCCATCCTGTCTTTCACACTTCACTACAAAGCCCATTGGTTTCTTCTGAAGACATAAATCTCTAGGTTTCACAAATACACACTTCTTTTTTTAAAAAACAGGCTAAGAAATTTTATGAAACAGCTGGACAGAGTAGTTTTAAGTAATCGTTACTTGAAAATGAGTAAATGGTGTATTTGTTTGTGACTGGTTCCTACCAGGGATTAATACAGACGTGCTGTGGGGGTGAGGATTTCTAGCGGCAGGATGGTGGAGTGGGTTTCAGTTAAAATAAACTAAGACAAGCATGTCCATTGATTTATTTTAAATAGTTTTTGGACAAAAATAAATCTCAGTGGCACAGAGGAAATCTCATGGTTTGGGTATACACACAATAATTGTTAGAAGGATAAATCAGTTGCTGTTTTGGTCTCTTCAATAGGTTTGTTGATAATAAGTAAAAATATAGAAAATCACCAGACCTATTTGTTAAGACTGGAGAAGTATCTGTTATTGGTTGGGGCACAAACACAGTCATTGCTACCATGTTGGCAAATGGTCTTCTCCTTAGTCTTCCCATCTAAGAGGACAATGGGTGGGTGGAAGGTGGGGTGCATATCTGTCCACACAGTGAGAAACAACAGCTTCTATTCCAGTCTTCCAGGTAGTTAGGATAGCACCCTTATACTTAAAAGGGAACTAACTAGGGGGAAGTTGGTAGGGGAAGATTAAATTTTAGCTAAGTGAGAACATCACATCAAAGTGTTTGTGCCCTGAGGTGGTGGTGAAACTGGAATGGAAAATGGGTTAGGGATGGTAAACATATATGTAGTTTTATTGTTGGCTAGTGAGTGGGCAAACAGATATTACGTACAGAGAGTCACAAGTGACCTCACAATGGGACCTTACAGTGCCTACACACACACCAGCAAGCGCACACACACTCGATGAAAGCTTGTGGCTGGCACTGCCAACCTTGGCACGGAAAAGAGAGGGCCTGGTGGGTGAGCCGGCCCACCTCCCTCCTTCATCCTTCCTTTTAACTCTCTCCTTCACCCCCACGGCCCCCCGATCTCCTTCTGGTTTGTCACCAACTGAAAATGGTCAGAGTATTGTAATTAAACATGGGCCTGAACCCCCGCACTTCCTTCAGAGGAAAGGAGGAATGCTCAGAGTGGATGAAAGACAGAGAAAAACGTTCTCTGTTCAGGGCTATTCAGATTCTTCATCAAAAGAAGCTCTGGAGCCATAAACCAGACTTCAAAGATGGCTCCATCCTCTTGCCCCCATCATAAGTCTCTTTAGGTCAGCTTTTGAAATATTACATCACTGCTGCGCCCTGAATGATGGTGTGTGTATTTCTGTCACAATGACAAATGATGACTTTAGGTTCCTGCTCTGACCGTTGCTTTACAGGGAGTGATTTATTTTGTTGGACACATATAGTCGTGTTCTGTTCTATACTATACTTAAAATATTGTTTGACAAGAAACACAAAACAAACAAAAACTTAATTGTTGGTCCATTTGTCCTGTGCTTTGAGGACTATGAGGTGTGGTTGAAAATTCAGGAAAAAGAAGCAATATTGTTTTTTATTCTACTAGAGTTTAAATTGTTGTTTTTGCATGTGGACACAGTAGTCTGACAAATTCACGGATAAATAAAAACAGTAACTCTGTTAAGTTACTCATTACTTTTTTCCTATAACTGCAGTTGAAAACACCACAAAAAAGCTACCTCGATCTTGAGTAAAGGTTTCTTTTTGTCAAATTATTTTGTTTTATTCTAGTTGAGTATGGAAAGTAATTATTTACCTCAGAAACAGTAGTTTGATAAAAGTCTTACCAGCTGGAGTGTGAGATGCAGTTGATAGTTCCAGAGACAAAGCTAGCAAGTCGACGCTGAGGTAGGACTTGTTAAAGTTCATTCTTGACCTTGATAACTGTGAGCTATGGTTGAAACCTCTGGACAAAAAAAAAATAGCAAGTGGACCTCGAGTAAAGTTTTTTTCTACTGTCTTTACTGTCATTCTGTAATATTCAATTCATTTTTTCTGCTCTAGTCTGTTAGGTGATATTGCCTTTGTGGCTTTGACTCTGACATATAAACACTGGTTACGCTTTAAGTCATTGTTATTTGAAGCTAAAGTCTATGACCTTGGCTGTTAAACTTGCATGTGAACCTCTGTTATGTTTAGTTTAATTGCCACCTTTGTCAGCTCTGCCACATTTCAGAATAAGGATTTCGGATTTTGCATATTTTCTCCCACTGCTGGGATTTGAACAATCCCCTCGCTTGTTGTGAATAAGACACACTCCATCAGTGTTTTGACAGTATCATTAAGTGCTTAGCATTGCTTTCACGTTAACATGTTTGTGTACGGCTGTGTTTGAGGCAGTAATGTCTGATCGCTGTGGCGACAGCCCCATGAAAACAATCTTGCTTTGTGACAAAGCCACACTAATCCCACTGTGTGAAACATGTAAAGCAGGCCCTCCTACAGCTGCTCTGTGTGTGTATGTGTGTGAGAGAGTTGTGTGTTTCATCTGTGTCTCTTCCACCTACAGTAATGGTGTGTGTGCAGATATTGTGTACTCATACACATGTGCGTGTGTGTGTGTGTGTGTAAATATGTATCAATATGTCCCTCCCACTAAGTTATGTGTGTGCCAAGGCCTCTGTGGGCAGCACATTACACCACAGTGGAATGATGCGGAGAAGATTTGGAGGAACATTTAAGGTCCCAGGGCTTGGCCAAGACAGTCACCTCTGGACAGCGAAAAGTTGGACTTACCCTGCTCTGGAAAATAGGACAGCGGTGGACACTTCTTAATGAGCTTTCTGTTGTAAATTCATGTGGTGTCCCATTAATCCTGCATGACTTTCACCACTAAATTCCCTTATAATTATCAGTTTACAATCCAGAAATGTCTGTGTTTTATTCCAAGTGATAGAATGAAAGACTATTTGTTTTCTCATTTCTCTTTTCCTTTTTTTTGCCCTCCCTTTCTCTCATATCTTCTATTGTATCACTATCGCTCACCTCTCTGTGCTCCCTTCTGCGGTCCCTGCCTCCTCCTTTCCTCTTCTTTATCTAGTCCACATCCAGACATGTCGGGCCCTTATGGTTGTGTCAGTACTGCTGGGCTTTATCGGCATCATCGTCAGTGTGGTGGGCATGAAGTGCACTAAGGTGGGAGATAACAACCCAGCCACCAAGACTCGGATTGCTGTGACCGGAGGAGCTCTCTTCCTGCTTGCAGGTGTGATTTCTGCTGTGTTCTGGTAATGCCTGTTTAGTTTGCAACCAAAAATGTACTGCAGAATGTCCCGCAATTAGTGCATTTAGCAAGAGTGGTTTGGCATTTTTCTGGCCTGAATCTATCACCGGGAGTCTTCTGGGTAATTAGAGTCCCTGCTGTAAACAGGAAGTGGTCATTTTAGAGGCATTAACCGCTGATCTCAGACATAAACCATAAGCCCAGGGGAGAATATTCACCAAACAAGGATACCCCAGTTCATTTGTGTGCTGTCGTAGCTATTTGCAGTCTTAATTGAAAGACATAACTAACTCAGTTGTATTGATCTTTTGTCCCTCCACAGGTCTATGTACACTGGTGTCTGTGTCTTGGTATGCCACTCAGGTGTCCTATCAGTTCTTCAACCCAAATACACCGCCGAATGCCAGGTATGTAACTCAGCTTATGCTACACTCTGTTCTGGAAAAAACGCATCCCTTAATTACTGCAGTGGAATTAACCATAAATCAGATAGGAGATTATATTTATGCCCTTCCCTTTAGTAGTTTCTGGCTCGAGACCAGAGTATTGTTGTTATTCAAATGCTGTCAGATTTTTTTTTTTTTTAATCAGGATTCATATGGAAAAGTGAAAGGAAATTCTTTGATATTTGGGATTGTCAGGCATTTTTATTAGCAATCTGTGCCACTTGAATTCTGAAATTCTGTTTTACTGTCATCATTATTAGTACTGACTGAGAAAATTACATTTCTTTGCTTACAGTCTACTGTTCATTCTGTTCAGTTTGATCTTTATTCCCACTAAGATGCTCTACAGAAACTCCAGAAACCCATCACAGAATAGTTGCAACTGTAAAAATATACCCAGTGATTGGAAAAGCACATTTATCATACAGATTTACAAATCACAGATTAAAAAGATCAGCCGTTTGCATGTAAGTTGACAACAGTGTTTTTTAACTGTATGATTTCTTTTAATCGATGTAGAAAAGAAGATGTGCTCTCTACTCTTTACATTTCCACTCAGTCTTCTTATCCTGTTTATAAACACATTTGTCAACGTCATACCTATCCCATATCTTTGGACAAGTCAAAAGCTTGCTATGTCACAATCTTTGTGCATTAAAAGAAATAGCCCCCCCCATCCTGATATTGACACCAGAGATGGCTAGTCGTTGCTTGCAGTCTAAATAAATACCGTAGTTGAACATTTGTGAGGCTTAGTTTTGACAGTCATTGATGGTCAGTACCGCAGACTTCATCCCAAACATTCCACGGCCACTGGAAAATGGCCATTTGACTTTTTGTTGGGCTGGGCCTGCAATCAAAGAACCAAAAACTCTAACTAGGTTAAATAAATTCAAAAATTGGGTGATAAACTTTGCCACTTTCTGGCCTGAAAACATGGATAAGTTTAACTGCTAACTGCTTGGTAGCAGCGCTAACATCGTTAGTTTTACCAGTATACAAAACAGTAAAATATTGGCCATTTTTCAGTTGTAGGGAAGCCCTGAATACCTGCATATATCCTTAAGATGAAGTTGTTTTTATTCACACCATTGTTAGGTGTTTTGAGCTCAAGTGCTGTAGTGAGATAAAAAGATATTGAAATGATGCTAGGCTATATTTTTTTGGAGATACCTTTGCCTGTCCTCTTTGGTGGGTCTACTAAAATAAGGAAAAAGATGGCAAGTTATTCTTGCCTATTTCTTGGTACTTGTGTTGTTTTTGAGTTGAGGCTAGTCATAATAAATCATCATGATTAATTAATGAGAGGTAACAGAGGTAAAAGTTTTGACACAGAGCCCGTCCTTTCCGTCCTTGTTTCCCCTACAGGTATGAGTTTGGCTCAGCCCTGTTCGTGGGCTGGGCGGCGGCCAGTCTAACGGTACTGGGTGGCTCCTTGCTGTGCTGCTCCTGCTCCAAAGATGACATGCGAGGACAGCAATATTACCGCCAATCACAGCCTTCCACAGCCAGGGAGTACGTGTAAACCCCACCCCCTCCCAGCAGCCACCCAAACAGAGAGCAGAGGACACACTTGGCATCACCCCCTTTTACTCAGATTATGCCTGCTAAGACAAAACCTAAAGACTTTCACGCATGTATGCATGCAGTCACTTAGTACTCACACACTGGGATCCATATGCAGAAACAGGCGCTCATACATGCCACATACGGTATTACATACAAACACATTATTCACAAGTTGATAGCTAGTTTGTGGCTAAAGAAGATACAAACTTAAATAACTTATTTGTGAGCAGACAACTTACATATTTTATGTCAATCATCGAGTTCACTTGTATAATGATAAGCTTGTATTGTGCAAGGGAGTCTCATGTAATTTAATGTCAATATTTAATTCATCTGAAATTAGTGTAGCTGATTAAGTCTAACCCAAAAATTGCAACTGCACACTGACTCATCCATTTGTCGAAAGACAAAACGGAAACAAATTCAAAAACGTGTTTCTTGTTACAACAAAACTACATTTAAAGTGAATCAAAAAGCAAAATTAAAGGTGTATCATGGCAGATACCCAGAGAGAATGGACACGGAGTGAGAAATAGGCTACTAGTACTGTAAAACACTCAACTTCTATTTGCTTGTCCTATGCTTCCTGGTTGGCGCTGCATCTGTGTCTATCCTCCATATTGCTTTGTGTATTCACATTCCACTGGTGCAGCTAGCTTGTGTAAAGGGAGAGCACTAAACCACTGTAGAAAAACATGGAGACGCTACTGAGCAGCTCCTCTGCTGTTGTGGGAGAAACAGTTGCTCTGCACAATCTCATCCAGGAAAACAGGTCAGTTGGGCCAGGATCAGAGAGGACACTGATTTCTCCTGCTAAGAATAAATACAGAGGACATGATCTCAGTAGCTACAGACCCGATGAAGACAGTTTATGTGTGATTAACCAAAATAACTGACAATAAAGAGGAAGGTATGTTCAGTATCTTATGTAATTAAGGCCTCTAGCAGCCATCTCTTAACGGTTGAGCAACTTCCTAGGTTCAAAACAAGGTATTTCTTATGTAGTGGTGTTTAACACATAATGAGATCTATACACCGAGACACAATCTGAACTGCAGCAGTGGAGATGAATTGCTAGTCAAGGGTTTCTGCTTATATTGTACTGAGTATGAATGTTGTTGATTATAATTTCAATATTTTTCTCAGAGAAAGTGGAGGTTCTCTTCGACAAATATCATCATGCTCCATTTACTAACACAAGTACCCCAGATTACAGTGGATGATAAGATAACAGGAGACAGGAAAATCAGTAAATACATACAAATCATATCACTGCAGTAGACACTATTTCAAAAATGACATTTAAGGACTTCATGTGGCTAAATTACAACAGATATCTGCAGCAATTTTAAAATCTGCCCCATATAAGAGCCGGTAAAACTAAACAGCAGGCCTGAATTGGCTCTTGAGTTCCCTCTTGATGCTCCCCCATCACTTTGTCCTCATTTGTATTTCTAAAGGAGCTGGTCCATCACCATTCCAGTTAATAAAGCCATTAGCTTTTCTTAGAATAGGTCCCGGTCCCCCATTTCCCAGTCATACGGCCTCACTTCTTGGTAGACACTTGTTTGTGGAGTGCTCTATTATTGTCAGACTGGGGGATGTGGGTCTGAAGGGAATTTTTTGTGCCCTTTAGATAAAGGGGGATGTCAGGCATCACTGGTCTGTCAGTAGCAGCTGTGTTTTGAGTAGGGATTGCTCAACAACAAATCTGAACTAGAACTACCTGCGAAGCTATGGCCATAGATGAGAAAATATATATTTATAAGAATAGTTAGACATTTTGGTAATTACACTAATTCACTTTCTTGCCAGCAGTTGGATAAAAGGATTGATACAACTCCTATAGGCATCTGTTAAAATCGAAGCTACAACAGGGGATTTTTAGCTTTGCATTGCATAAAGACTGAAAATAGGAGGAAACAGCTAGCCTCTCTCTTTATAGGGGTTAACTAGGAAAAAGACATAACTTCTTAGTTATTGACCCTCTGAGATGCTGGTTGGGTATTTTGTGACTTTTAGACACAGCCAAGCTAACTGTTTCACTCTGCTACACTCTTTATGCTATGCTAAGCTAACCTCTAACTTATTGAGCCGCCTCTAGCACATCTAGCTTCATAGTTAGCATTCAGACATGAAATTAGTATCAGACTTCTCATATCACTCTCAGCAAGAAAGTGAAAGCAAAAACTGTGTCACAAAAATTTCAAACTCTTTCTTAAAAAGCTGATAGGCTAGCAGCTAAGCCTAAGTTCAGCCAGAGAAACCTGACTAGATATGTCGTGTTTCACCTTTATCAGTCAGTTCACCATTACTAATGTTGTTTGGTACATGTAATCTCTTTAACCTGTAGATCAATAGCCAGCTGACACGCTGCATCACCTCTCATGCTTATCGTCATCGGGCATCTCAATGTCCGTCTAACGCGTGGTAGCTGTTGTGAGAACCTGAGAGGTCTTGATGTGTCTTATTTCCCTCCTGTCCTCTCTAATCCTGTTCTTCTCTGGCTGTCTTCTTCTCTCCTCTAATTCAGGGCAGAGTTGTTGAGTGAAACTAGTTTCCCTGACTGATCAGCCCCGCCTTTTTATCGAGGACTGTCCGACTGTCAAACCACTGTCTTCCCTTTTTTTCCTCCCGTTTCCTCTTAGACCCAAATTTGGACCTTCTGTAGCAGAATATTTCCCTTTGTTCAGTACTACATCTGCACCTTATCAGTTTTAAGTGGACCTAAGATGTGCTGTCTTTTCCCATTTACCCTACCTTCTGAGCCTGTTCTGTAAATATGGACTCTTAAAGGATATCTGATCAGATCTTTTCATTAAGTAATGAGGGTGCCTCCTCCATTTTCAGCCTTGCAAACACTCTATTGCACCTCCCGCACCCCCTCTGCCCCATTATCACCTGAAAGTTAATAATGAGTTGAAACTCTTTGTGGTTTTTGTTGCGCTGGTAGATGATTTCAGTTATATCCTATGACCTCTGGGTGTTTTTGTAAATGTGTCGTTTGGGTTTATTTTGTTTTCTCTGTGACTGTACTTTGACTGAAACGTGTCTTTTTTTCCCTTTTGAATTGCAGACCAAATGTTAAAAGTACCCCACCAGAGAAAAGGGAGCAGTACTTGTAGTTTGGGAGAGTCTTCTGGCCTCACCATGGTTTAGATTCTGTCAACAGACAAAACCCTCTCACTGAGGAAGTCAAAACAGACAAACAGACACCACTAGAGAATTTATGAACAGCAACCTTTCAAGTTTATTATGGCAAAATAAATGAGAGGATTTGTTGAAGTAGAACAAATTGTTTTGAGAGGTTTAAATGAAAAAGATGTTTTGGGGATTAGGATATCCTTGTCTGTTTTGCTGACTTTGGGAGAGACAGTCATTCAGGGTATATTTTATATAACATGTTAAAATGCCCGGTTGTATATACCACCTACTCTTTTTTTTTCTTTCTTTCTTTACTTTCCTTTTTTTTTTACTACATATATAATGTTTTACTCCAGTGCCTTATAACATATGTTTGTGCACATGTATATTTTTGACTACATCAATTCTTCATCGTCTCCCATCCCATCAGAGGGATGGGTGTCCATAGTTCCTCTGCCAGCAGTTCTGTATACCTTTTTCTATTGTTGGATTTCTGAAAATGAATGTGAAGCTACTCTACAGTACCACTTATGAAACAACAAAGACATACATACGATAGATCTTCAGCCTAATGCCTCATGCACTGTTCATAAAAAGCTTTGTGCCTATACCCCAGTAGCCTGGATTGAGGATATACCCAGTATGCTCATTTTGTTTTGTTACGTGCCAATATGATTTTGTGTGCGTGCCAGAGTCATTGTATATTTGACTCTAAAGGATGTACTGTACCATGTGCTGTCTCCTGTACTAAGGAATGCAAGTTTGCTGAGTGTTCAAAAACTCCTCTGATGCCTGCTTTCATTTACCATGCCATTCCTTTCTCTAATATTTACCTCCTCCATGTTGTGTATCATCTCATTTACAGTATACCCCTGTCTGTTTTATTCTTTTAGAATAAAGTAAACAGCAACATAAAAAAAGGATCTGGCTGTGATTCAGTGCTTTATCAGTTGTTTCCTAACTTTTCACCCTTGCCTGACTTTTTCGCCCACTCCCTCCACTCGTTCCTCCTTTCCAGCTCAAATACTTCTTTTGCACCCTGTTGTTCAATAATTGCAGGCGTGGAATTCCACTTCTGCTCCACTGGACTGTGGCACATTCTCAGAGGTGGACTCACAAGGTTATTTTGTTCACTGCTGCTGCAACTGACAACAAGGCTTGAATTTTCTTGACGTTTTGTTGAGTTTCAACTATAAAACACTGGTTAACGCATAAGCTTGGAATCAAGGACTAGTCTTTTTAAGGGTGGATGCATTTTTGTGAGCTTCGAAGACTTTACATTCCCACTGTTTTTGTAAAACCTAAATTTATATAAAAGATTATTAAAGGATCGGTTCAGAGTTTATTTAAAAGTACAATTGAAATGAAATAGCACTTTTTCTTGTCTGTTACAACTTAACTAATTATCTAATTGGTTAATAACTAATTAACTGCTCAGCTGCAGCACATCAAAGAGCAAGTAAATGTATCAGGACATGAAAATAAGGAAAATAACAGGTAAAATTTCTTCATGTGACCTAAAGCTAAACATACCTGTAAGTTTCAGGTGTGTGAGAAAAAAGGAAAATTCTGCTATCTGGTCCGTTTGTGAACAGGTGTGAACATCACAGGAAAGGGTTCTCTTATCAACCAGTTGAAATGATGACAGAGATCAATAACTTTGATGTATATATGGACACGTGGATATTGTATTAAGAGACACTTGTAAAAAAATGTTAACCGCTTCTTTAAGGTCACAGGCATTACACACCATTAAAGATCAAGTGGATGATTTGAAGGATAAAATGAAGCAGAACACAAAAGCCAGGGCATCAGTTTATTTGTACTGAAAGATTTCTTCAGTACAAATAAACTAACAGTTTCAAAGCTGCTGTAACAGATGACATTTTGAGCAGACAGAGAGACTGTCCATGAGTTTTATACCGAGTCAAAACTAAGGCACTTAGAGACATCGGTGCTGGGAACAGAGTACAGACGTGAAATCTCACATACACCTGACATGTAAAGATGGACATACACTACTTCACCATCAGTCTGTTCCACAATACTGTATGAACATATGTGTCACATAACAACTCTGATTTAAAACATATTCAGAAAACTCACATCCAAATTAAACACAAGTCTCAGCATCTGTTGCATATCTTTTCCTGCTAAGCTCAAGCTATGTGAGAGATAATTTTTTTTGCTCCTTTTCAGAGATAGTTCTTAACTGATATGAAACGTTCAACTACCTGCATTCACAATTAATTCAATTTGACTGCAAATGAATATTTTCATAAAAGGACAGAGGTTAGCAGCATAATGAACTAGATGAGCTGAAGTTTGCAGCAGAAACCAAAATCATAATAGTAAACATAGGAATGTGTTTCCCACTTTTAGCATTCTGAATGATTAATGATGTGTCATAAATGTGTTTGATTGGGACTTGCTCATCATGGTAACTTAGGAATGTGAGACTGGAAACTATTTCCTTTATTGCTAAACTATAAACGTCAATACAACAATAAAACATGTTTTTATCGTGAACCTTGTCATTCCTATTGAGGAGGCAGCGAGGGCAGATATTAACACTTTATTGAACTGTAGAAGTGGCTCCAGCAGTAGTTCCAGGAATTTCTTATACCCAAAACTAACCAAAGATCTAATATTGGTATGAGGATAGAAGACTAATCAAGATATTGTAGATGACATAGATTTTGTCTTGTAGTTTGAGATGGACTGTGGTGACATGATGTTGTTGGTTCATGCTGGCCGACTGTGAGTCTCGGTTGTAATTGATTGCATCTGGATGGAATCACCGATATGAGACACACTCCTGATGCCGACGCAGGTGAGGTCAGAGAGCACAACACACTTCCCGCCATCAACCTCACCTGTCCCCTGTTGGAGAAAAAGATGCAGTGGTAATGAAATAGGTACATTATTTCTTACTCTCTGTCTGTTATGTTCCCTCCTTCGCCCTGTGACGGTCTCATTAGAAATTCACGAAGTGTGAAGAAAGATATCGTCCACCTTGATTTTTTGTTTATTTTTAAACTTCTTTGTGAACACTTAATCCGTCCTACAGGTTCGTAACCACTCCCTCTGGGATCTTCTCTGTGAATTCCTCTGACTGCTAGCTACACCTGTTGGTGGAGTGTCTAACTGGTCTGCAGCTCTTTCAAGCCGTTCTAGCTCGACTTGGCAGGTGTTTCTCTCAGCTTCACTTTTAGACGGAATACAAAACACACCTTGACTGACACAGCCACCCGATAAGTTTAATATTCATTCTGCTTCAAGGAAATATGTGGCTTCTTAGCTGTAAATGCTTCACTATGTTCACCAGTTGGTTTCTGATTGTGTCTGTCTGCTTTTTGCCGCTTAGTGGGTAGTGGATAGTGGATTTACCAGAGTGTTATCAATAAAAACTATCTGCTCCAGCTCAAAACAATGCTGATGAGTGGAATATACAAACACATTAAATTTGAGGGCCAAAAAAACAAAAACAACAAGGTAAAGATGCTAATTCTGGAGAACCAAGGGGAACTGCAGAGTCATGTGATAGTTCTTTCTGTGATCATCACTATGAATGACCCTCATTTTACATTTCATTTGATCCAAAATTAGAACAGCTTTAAATTCATCATGTTCCCTTTGTAAAATATTTTTTGCTTATTAGCAGACATGATGTGTCAGAGTTTGACTAAATGATTTTTTTCTTACATGTGTTGAGTGAGTATGAGTAACAAGCCTGTTCCCTGAAAAATGAAATAGGATGAAAATAAAAAGAGTGCTAATAATAATAGCATGTACTCATTTGTATTATTAATAGTAGATACAAAAGAGGATACAAAAGTACATCCGACTGTTGCTCTCAAACACATTAATGCAGAGTTATTGTTACAGTAAAGATGATAAGATAATAACAAGATCTTGATAACAAACATCTGGAGAGAAAAAAAATAAAGAAAAAAATAGACTAGCAGTGCTGATACAATTAGATTTTTCTGTGCGGTAAAAATATTGAAATATAAGTAATTCAGATCCTTTACAAAAGAGTATGATAAATGGCTACAGACAGGTGTCTTGATAAGCAATATAAAAATAGATATGAGCTCAGTAGCAGCTAGACAGGAAATTAAGATGTTGGTTGGACAGGAATGAGTCATATTCAGACAAAAAAGGAGCAAAAAAAATCATGAATGGGAGTCAATATTGATCTTGTTGTCGGCTGCAAGTTTATGAGGAATTAAGAAAACCTCATATAATCTCTCAGTGTTGCTGAGTTGGGTAATGAAACCTACTTCCTGTCAATTTCTGGTGTGAGTGCTCATCCCGTACCAAGCCATGCCCACTTCACCACACACACCTGACAGACACACATATTTTAAACCAATCCACAGACACAGTATGAGTCAGAAATTTTAAAATTACATCTGCTGCTGCATGAAGTGTGGATGACAACAAACTTGATTGTGTTCTTGCCAACCTAATGAACCAGAGAATGATATGAATCTGAAGTAGTCACCCACTGCAGTAGAACCACAAAGCAAACAAACTGCCTCAGGCTGTTATGGAGAGTAATGAGCAGCAGTACCGTGCACCACGCAGACAGAGGGCGCCAGAGACCTACAGCAGCCTGCCACAAGCCGGTACACTGGGGATCAGCTTTGTATACGTTAGGCATGGAAGTACAACATGTAAACTGTGGCAAGGCAGACATGAAAAATACTTCAGGTTGAAAGGAGATCAACATGGGGACCTCCTTACCCACACATCTAAGAATTTATATAAATAATTTTAAACATAAAAAGTTGAGATCGGGATCTGCTCTGAGGTCATGAACGGTCATGAACGATCATGCACTTTCATTCAGTTTTAATGTTTTTTTTTCAATTAAATATTTTAATTGATGATATGTACGATGTGTTTATTCATATAGTAACGAAAGCATTCAACTTAGGGGCAAAAATCTGTATATCAGGGTTCTGGTTTCAGTTTTGTGTATCACGTTGTTAGACCGTTACTGATAACATTTACTGAGAACTTTTACTAAGTACAGTTTAAAGGTACTTGTTTTTACTTGAGTATATTGCTACCTCTACTTCTCTACATTTTAGAGGCAAATTCATCTAACAGCTATAGTTGCTAATCACTGTACACACACACACACACACACACACACACACACACACATATATATATATATATATATATATATATACAGTGTTATTTTATAAACTAACTCGCAGTATATTGTTGGGGGCTATACTCATCATTCACAGATGGTACATTTGAATAAAGTAGTAATCCAACAGCAGAAGAAGTATTTAGATCCTTTACTCAAGTTTAAGTAAAAATACTTCAATACATGTGAAAGCTCTTCTCTCAGAATGTACTTTTGTGGACGTTTTTGGTTTGCTGAGCTCTTTAGAAAATGCATGCCAGGCTAGCTGTCTTTATGCCAAAAAAAACTTGCAGTATCTTGATATTTAGCATACAGACATGAGAGAGGTATTAATCTGGTCATCTAACTCACTTTAAGCAAGTGGACAAGCGAATTTCCAAGAATGACAAACTATTGCTCTAACTACTTCAATCACTGTCATGTCATTAGGTCTATTACAATGCATTGTGTCTTGCAATCTTATCATATTTTAAAATCCTAATCTGAATAATAACTGATAACTATATCTGTCAAAAAATGTAGTGCAGTATAAATACAATATTACCCTCAGAAATGTAATGGAGTAGAAGCATAAATTAGCATCAAATGGATGAATTATGTACAAGTATCTCATATTTGTACACAGTACAGTTACTTCACACACACACACACACACACACACACACACACACACACACACACACACACACACACACAAAAAAAAACAGATTGCCAAAAATGTTTGATAGGTTGGTAAGATTCAGATAAAGGTTTTATAAATGCTCATTTTGTCAACGTAAATCCTACCTGGCTGTAGTAGGATAAATATCTGTGGACCAGAGAAGAGAAATTGTGGTCAAACAGAGGGAAAAGGATATTTACACAACATGAGGAAGTAAAACAAACATCTTATATATCTAAAATTTTTTATATAAAAAAGATAACTTTAAAACTTCAAGATGGATATCTTACTTCTAAAAATGCATGATTTTAAAGAAGCGACACTATCACTTAATCAGCAAAATTTCTTCATCTGGTAAAATGATCTCTTTGTGCGGTGAGACGGCCTTTCTAAAAAATATCTTGAAAAAAAAAAAAAATCAAAATAGTAATCATGCATCCGTCATGGGGGGCTCTGCTCATTTCCCACTAAGAGGAGTGTGTCTCTCACAGTGTGTATATGAGTGTCTCTGCCCTTCATCAGCTCCAAATGAAGTAGTGTAGGCCTGAGTAACTGGGGTTTGGCAAAGGGCTCAAATTAAGAATCTGAACACATTAACCAGACATGACCTTCATAAATGCTCTATCACTTTCCATTTTGCTCTCCTCTATGTTTATCCTTTGAAAAGTTTCACCCGTGTCTCAACTTTGGTCTTAAAAAAAATCGTACTCCTCTCTAATAGAAGAAAACCCCCTAATTTCAAGTCATTTTATGTCAGTTAAGAAAGCTCCGATGTGGTGCAGTGTTATTTGTTTTGAGATGTCATGATAAAAGGGAAAGATTTAAATGGATCGTTGACTAATGATGTAGTTTGAGAGACAAAGAATTAGACGGATGGACAGACAGAGCCATATTGAAATGTTCAGATGGATTATTGTGTAGTGAAAATGCCAGTGGCCTCCAAGCTGCTGCCGACAGGCTGAAGAGGGCAGTGTTTGTCTTCCTACTGCATCCACACCTCACTGGCAAAAATTAAGTTGCTGAACAAAAAAAAAAGCTCTTCCATAATTACTTTCAGTGATGTATACTGAATCCAGAAAGCTCTTTGCATATTAATATGGAGTATAAATAGGTTTCACAATAATTAAAAGTGAAAAAATAGAATTTACAAAGATTAGCTTAGGTTTTATAAATAAATGTGCTTTAAGAAAAAAAAAATTAAGGATTTGGTTGCAAGAGTTTCTGCTGGGGTAGAGATTTGTAGTGGAGTTGAATACAGACTTACAGTGACATGTTAGCCATCTGTATGTGTGTGTATGTCATCAAACTGAAGTAGTTGATTGAGTGTGTTCTTCTGAATATTTGCAGTTTTTGTCTTAGTATGTCTATATACCACTTGCATATTTTTGCAAATTAGCAGGCTTTGACAAGTTATTTTTATGTGCATGTGTGTGCCGTGCATGTATGTGTGATGTGCTGTCAGTTGCTCCTATGCATGACCATGTCTGCGTGTCCTGCCTATATTTTCAGGTCTCACTCCATCTCCATATTCTCTGCATTACTCCCCTCCCCCTCCTAACTTAAAATCTCATAATCATTTATTGATTCCTCATCATCATTACCACAGTTAGCATTGTGTTGAATGGGTGGCTGAGGAGGAGCTGCACGGGACCATCACACTACCCTGCCTTTGATTCAAACAAGGTCAGAGGAATCGATTCCCTTTGATCGGAGCCTTGCTCAGAGAAAGTTTCCACAGGCGCTTCCAGCAGAGCACACAGTCTGGAGCTCCTCAGCCCATATGTCTGTGTACAGTGTGTGTCTGCTCGTACAAGATCACTCATGGACATTTATCAGGTTGCTCTTTTGCTGCACTTTGTTTAGCAGTTTAGAGTACCAGTCGATACAATGCGTACCAATTGGTTTCTGCTTAAAACCTTTTCCAGTCGCGTTAAAGAGAGAATATGCACCTTTTGAAACAACAGATAACAATATTTTCTTATAACTTCTTCTTACTAATAAAGAGTTGGATTCATAATTGATAAGATGCACCCCCCCCTAATGTCAGTACACCCAGGGGTTTACTTACTACAGCTTTACTTGGTCTGGACCAATACCTTGTAGTGGCTTGTAGTGGCTAATGTTAGCAAACTCAAGGTTGATATTACTGGGTTACTGATATTACCGAATCACTCCACTGGCTCTATGACCCTTCTTTGTGTGTGTTAAATGTGTCAAAGTGTTAAATGCTAAATTGTTTAAGCATTTACCATTGTCCTGTTTTATGTGTTGAAAACTGAGGTTGAAATCATGAATCACTTTGTTGATTTGAATCATTAATTCAGTTCAGTTCAGAGATTTTTAGTGCCTGACTATGTATACTGGTTACTTTTTCCCCAAGCTAAGTGTTTGTATCACCATTCAAATGAATTTCAGTAAACACAACAGTAAGTGAATGCCTCACAGTTCACATGGCCCGGCTTTCAGCTCTGATTCAGAGTGTGTTCACTTCAGTAGCTTTTAGACGTGACTCTGCCCTCATTGGTGTGTTTAAGCTGAAACTGCTATTACCACCATGTTAACATTTATTTTATTGTTACACAATCATAAACAACAAGTCAAACAGTCTTTTGTCATGTTTTCAGTGTGGCAGAAGCTCCGCTCTCCCCCTGTTGTTCTAAGTCAGACACATTGGCCCATATGTAATGTTAGTGCTGGCCCTCCACTCTATTCCTCTATGTGCCACAATCTACAAAACTAAAACAGAGAAACAGATGCTGGTGACTTATGATGCATGAAAAAAGCTAACTAATTAATTTTGTTTGTTTAATCTAAGAAAAAAATGATTAGTTGTTTATATGCTTCGGTTTTTGTAAGGATTAAATAAATGAGTTATATTTTAATCAGTGAGCTTAAGAGGTGCTAGTAGGTGGATTTTGTTATCTGTGGACGGAGCCATGTGAGCTGTTTCCCATCCTTTTACTCTTTATGCTAAGCAAAGCTAAACCTATGTTGGCTGTAGCTTCATATTTAGTGGATAGACATGAGGATTGGTATTTTCTCATCTACAGTGGCATGAAAGAGTTTGGTAAAAAATTCTGTCACTATCAATATATAAGTAAGTGAAAGATAAACTGGCTTCTAAAAGGCATAAAGCTAAAGATGACACATTTCTTTAATATTTTGAACAAGATTACTTTTCTCATCTTTTACAGTTTCAAAATAACAGAAAAGGAAAAGAGCCTAGAACCAAAGCTTGGACACCCTATATGGTCAGTATTTAGTAACAGCCCCATTTGGCAAGTCCCACAGCATGTAAACACTTTTTTTTAGCAGCTAAGAGTCTTTCAGTTCTTGTTTCTCAGCTTGACCTCCAGTGTGCCTGTTACGAACTGAGGAAACTTTTACCCGAAAAACTTTGCTACTATCTCATAGCCTTTTCCTGCTTTGTGGGCATCAATTATTTTAATTTTTAAAGTTCTGCTTACAGCAGACAATGGTTGCTGATCGTTAAGACAAAGTTTGAGGAGTCAGAGTATTTCTAAAGCTTTGAAATTTGCACCACCTTGTCTTTCCTAATGATGACTGTAAACAAGCCACAGCACTAATAAGTTAATTAAGGGCGGAGACCTTGGTAAAAGCAAACTCTCAAATTGTGCAAAACAAAAATGATACACTAATCTTGCTTAAAATGTTGAAAAGAACGTTTTATCCTCAAGCCATTTAGAAATTAGTTCATCTTCTGTTCACTTAATTATTCATATTGAAAGAAATTTTAACCAGAGGTTCCCAAACCTTTTCATGCTATCTCTGCTAGATTTGACTAAGCACATTTCCTCAAATGACAAACATTTGCTTTAAAGTCCCTATTTATCAACTGTTTATGCAATTCTTACAATATTTCAATTACTCTGATGACATAAGATTTGGTTTCTAGAAAAAAAAAAAAAAAAAAAAAAAACGGTTGATGAGAGCCAGAAGTAAAAAATTCTCTATTAAAGGACCTTGTAACCAGGAACGCCATCCAAAGGAACCAGAATTCAGTAGAACCTGAGCGGTAAAATGCAAAAAAAAAGTCTTTCACCATCTTCCCTCCCATCAGCCACTAAGAAACAAACAATCAGAGGATCGGAGTGCAAAGTAATGAAGTTCTTCAAACTTTTACAGTTCAAACTGAGATGTGTTACTGCTGCTTGTGGCTGTTGCCTTGGGCAGCATCATACATAAAGCCATCTTTGCACCTGTTCTGTGGTCTGTGCTGATCTTTGTATTTGCATTGAGAGACACTGGTACTGAAATGTCAAGCTTGCTTTTTTCTTATCATGCTCCTGTTTCTGCTTTTAGACTTTCCTTAAATCTAATTCATTTTTTTCAACATAGTTGGCTGAAGGCAGGGCTGTGCCTGCCATGCTACACTGCACCTATACAATCTAAAATAGCCCAAGGATTCAGGAATAATTATCTAAATTAGCCTGCACTTGTCGAGCTGGACCACAGACTAGCCCCTTCTCTGTTCCGCCTAAAACACAGGTTGAAAGTAAAGTAATATTTTCTCACACAACTGTTATCTCTGAGTGATGTTTTCAAAATGAATCTGGCTGAACTCAGGACTGCTTTTCATTTCTTCCATTGGCTTTGTTGTAGCGCAGACACAGAGGACTCCATCATTATATTAGCTGCACACAAATGATTTCTTCCAGCAGCAATCACCAGAATCAAACGTTGGCATGCATTCATACACAGATGCATGCACACACACATACACAGAAATACAAACACAGTTGAACCCACAATAAGTCAGAGATCCAGTTAAAA
Source organism: Istiophorus platypterus (assembly GCA_016859345.1). Classification (NCBI taxonomy): domain Eukaryota; kingdom Metazoa; phylum Chordata; class Actinopteri; order Istiophoriformes; family Istiophoridae; genus Istiophorus; species Istiophorus platypterus. The sequence goes on from CM029117.1 coordinate 3,491,675, forward strand.
GTGTGTTTGGGAGACCTCCACAGCTGCACGCCCAGCAGCTGACAGCTGGAGTGTTGTGTGATGGAGAGTGTTTGTCACTGTGTGTGATGTGTGCCTGTGTGCACGATAAGCTGCAAGCGATTATCATTGTTGTTGTATCGCAGTTTATCACACCATGGGAGAACAGTTACACTCACCTGGCCATGTTTTCCCTGGAAGCATCATTCTGATATGCGCACACACACACACACACACACACACACACAAAGGCGCAAAACTTAATCTAATCTGTGTGTTTTCTCTCTGCTGCAATAATACAGCAGCCTAATTGGCTCCGACAACTTGGCCAACTCAATTCCAGCCAGTCTCGTCCAGAATGCCTCTCTATGTCTCTAATTAGGTCCAATCAGCTGGAGCGATATTTATCGATTCACCTCATCCCTCTTTCTCTCCTTCACACCAGGCTCCCCTGATTCTTTCTGTGTTGCTTTCTGAAGGAGACTGTGTTCCACCTCTCCTCAGCTAATTTTAGCATGAGTAAAATAATTATGATTGAGGTGCCTCTCTTCATTCAAAGCTTTTTAAATAGATAAACCCCCCCACCCAAAAAAAGAAGCAAGAAGCTAATTACTGTGCGAGGATGAGTGAGGAGAGAGGCCTTATCGAGCCGTTATCAGTTCGCCTGCCCCACAGCTTTAAACATCATATTAGATATCTTAATCGTTCATTCTGACAGGGACGTCAGGGACAAACTTTCTCATTTTCCTGGCCAATTGATGTGCTCTATTTTTCCCCCTCTGGTTGCTAACTTATTTTTTTCCCTCCTTTTCTTTTTCTCCGTGAGACTCACGGCCGTCAGCTACGTGTCAGGAATGCTTTATGCTTTAATTCATCTAAACAACCTTTTAGCTGTGCTCCAAATGTAATGCTACATTTGAGAAAGTCATGCATGTGTCTTTTTGGGAGTATTGACGTGCCAACCTCTCTGCTGAAGACCCGTGTGCAATGACATTGAAGCTGATGGTTGTTTCTCCAACCCTGTGCTGGGACAATGGCCAGATGCAGACAAAGAGGAAATGCACAGGAGAGAGATTAAGTTCCTATACAGTGTGTCAGAATGCAGCACTGGCTATTGGGTTAATTAAGGTAAAATCATTTTTTTCAAGTTCATCTAGTCTTGATTCAAGGCTATCATGGTATGGGTTACAGTCCTGGATGGCTTATTTGGTCTTTTGATTCCTGAACTTCCTGAATGCATTCACTTGGGCATTTATTAATTTAATCATGGGAGGAATGATGAGAATATGAAATCATCAGATGAGAGGAATCATCTCAGGAGGTGTTTTAAAGTCTGCAATTTTACTGCTTTGGTTTCACCTTCCTCACCAACCTCAGGCAGTTGTTTTCTGCAGAAATCTCTTCCTAATTGGGGGCTATTTGGTGAATTTATTGTGGCATTAAGTGGCTAATGAGACAGATGTTTTTCTTAAGAGCTGGTGGAGACTAGAACAGAGCTAAAAGGGGAGTGAATATGCAACTTACATTTGTCAAATGACCAGAAACACATATTTTTGATGCAACTGTTTGCTAACAAATTAGCAAATGCAAAGCACATGTCACCTAAAAATATCAAACATGTGCCATTGTCAACTTGTTTTGGGGTTGTGTCCCTAAGTGCCCACAAAAATGAATAGTGCTGCTTTTAAATGGCCACAAATGGCAGCAGTAAGCACAGTGCAGCTGGGCAGCACTCAAGTTGGGGGACAAGGAATAAATCCCTTTATATGGTTTGTATTGACTTTAATGGAGGTGACTACCGCTCTGTCAGAGTAAATCATGATTTTTGCAACTTCAAACTCGACTGACATAATTTTTTCCAATTTTTTCTCATTAGAAGAAGACCTCCTAACAGCGCTTCATTTTCAGTTTTTAACATTGTTTCCATAAAAAGGTTTTGTAAATGTGACTGGCTGAAATGGTCAGGTTCCCTCTGATAGCTATCCAGGACTGTGATATGTAGTGTAACAGTCCTGAATCAGGGCTAGTTTAACTTCTATTGATATATTATGATTCCTTAATGGGAATGATGGTACCTGGATCAGGATAGTATATATAGGCATGCTTCCAGTTTGAAATATCAGCATCCCAGCAGTGGTCCACAGAATCCTGTAAGGCTGGACAGGTCACCTATAAACCTCAGTCTAATTCTGAGGGCTAAAGCAACTTGTAGTGTTTCAAATAAGCAGCAGGTTGCCGTCATCACTTTCCCCCCTGTTGGAAGAGTCCAACCTTTAACTCAGACTGCTTTCCCTTTTACTTGCTCTTTGGTACAGAGGTGAGTGAGGAGTGGTACTTGCTGAGGGTTTTTGACCTCCACATAACCCTGATTTAAGACAGAATGATGTGTTCTGATCTCTGCAGCTCTAACCGAACCTCCTTTTCCCCCACTCTCTGTCAGTGTCTCTCTGCTGCTCTCTCTCCCTCTCTGTTCTGTGCACTGTGTGTACAGGCTGGCTGTTTGTGTGTCTGCAAACTGACAGACTCTGCTTTGATCAGGTCCAAGCCCCGGGGGCAACACACCGCTGGCCCTCCTCTCTGGCTGTCTGTGTGTAGACACACATACAGCAAAAAAACACACAGACACACACAGAGACACAGACATACACGCACTCATTCATGCACACATCACAGAGGCAGAGCGAGATGATGTGAGATAGATAGGGAGAGAAAGAGGGGGAAAGCAAAGACTTTGATGTGCTCAACGTTTTCTATGTTCATCTTTCAAACGGCAGCCATCAGAACGTACCAGAACGTAAGAGAAGAGGCCCAGAAAAGATTGGATGATGACTGATTGACCCTTCAAACCTGACCAATTTTAAGGGGGGCTGATGAGAAGACCACAGGGGTGGGCTCGTCATCTCCTTTCCTCTCAACTTTGAGACCCAGCCCCCACTTGGCCCTCCGACTGACATACATCCTCTACCAGGCTCTTAAAGAGGAGCACCCTGCTACGGTGATTAGTAGTTTTCTGTTACACTGCCAGTGTGTGCGTGTGTGTGTTTGTGTGTGTGTGTTTGTGTGTGTGTGTTTGTGTGTGTGTGTGTGTGTGTGTGTGCGATGTGACCGAGAAAGAGCGCTGGTACTTGGAGAGATTTTAAAGTGCTGAAATTGGCAGCTCAGATGCCCTGGATGTGACCCTTCTCCAGTGAGCCAACAAGCAGATGGCATTCAAGTGCTTAGGCCGCGGGGGGATGGAGCGGAGGTTGAAGCCGCGGTCGGTGCAATGAAGTGGCGGGTTACTTTACTTCTTCTTTTCAATACTTTTAGGATAGACGTAGAGGGGCACGTTAAGTGATTTTTATTTGGGTGATTAAACTGTCTACTCAGTGAACCAGCTGAATTCCATCCCCCTGCTGTGCCACAGACACGATTACGGGTGTTGCGTTTCTCTCTGTGGATCATCTCCTGCCATCATCTTGAATATTCACTTGAATTGCATCCCTGCATCATACCCTATCCATTGCATCATCCGCAAGATGTAGACATGTCATTTATTTCCAGCCCAATACCTCAGCTGGTGTAAAAATTATTTTGTATCCAGGTAAACATTTCACGTTCAGGACACGGATCACGTGAGGGAAATTAGGTCTCCCTGGAGATTTTTCCTGGCCAGTGAAACACTTGAAAGGTCCAATCAGAAATAATGATCCCCAGTGTCGTATTGAGCATACATGATGGCGATTCGGCACTATCTATCTGCTATGGAGCAATGCTTCCTCCCAGGTTGCAGGTTATTAACTGACAACACAGTGATGAGAAATGAAATATAGCTGTAGCTTCCACACTAGATCTAGGTCAGGCTAGTTCTAGACGGGATAGAACGTTCTGGTACAAGATGGGCTGTGGTGCTGGAGGGGGGAAGGCAAGGCCAGGAGAAAGTGGGATTTTATATTCTTTCCTGCTCAGTAAACCACTCGCAGCCTGAAGCCAGATGGGATAGAGCCAATGTATTCTGCAGAGAAAAAGCAGGTGTCTACTGTATGACCGTGTGCTGAAATAACACACTCCCATCCCTCTCGCTCACAATTACATCCTATTTTGGTAAGCTGCTTTGTTTGCTGATAATTAGAAATGAAGGGAGGTGGGGTGTGTTGTAACAGCCAAGCTTTCCCAGATGCAACACTGTTGCTGATAGCATGATATTGTCTCTGCTGACCTTCTGGACAATGGTCAAATCAACTATTGTTCTATTGAAGGCTGTATTCTAGCGGCTCTGTGCGGTCGTGCTTAATGACAGAAATGCTAACAGAAGCATGCTAACATGCTTGCAATGACGATGCTAGCATGCTGATATTCATTATGTACAATATTTACCATAGTCAGTGTCTCAGTTTCATTATTTAGTATGCTAAATGTACTTAAAGGCATAAAACACAAAATATAGTTGAGGTTAATGGGAATGTCATTAGTTTTTTAGGTATTCAGTCATAAAGCAAAGCACTGGACATAATTTAATTTTGACTTGTTGGTACTGGACGAAAAGTAAGAGAATCATAAGCTGTTGGGATACATCCTCTTGGCACATTGGACATCTGTGTAAAATCTTATCCAGTATTTGGGGCACAATTTTCCCAAAATTGTACAAAAATGTATCCCAATCAATCTTGTTGAGACATTGCATTGAATATATGAAAACATTACCTGCGACTGGCACAACATAAAAAAATCAGGGGATCAAAGTCATATACATCCTCTTGGGACCATGAATGTCTGTATCGGACTTCATGGAAATCCAGACAACAATGTTTGAGATTTTTCATAAAAACCCACAGTCAAACTCAGGATGGCATTACAGGAAAAGTCACCACTCATTCAATGTGTGGAATCTATTCCATTTCTACAACATTCATGTTTGAAAAAACAATTTAATGGCAGTCCATCCAATACACATTGAGTTTTTTCAGTCTAGACCAAAGTGGTGGACTGGCCGACATTTCCTTCCCTAGAGCTGTGCTGCTCTACTAATAAGGAGGTAAGGGCAGCTTTCTGTCCTCCGGATCATGACTAGAGGAACTGTCATCCCCACAAAAATGAAGTCATCGGTCCTTTGCTCAAACACTTAAAACAACTTATCTTTACATTTTTCTTTAGACATTCTGAGAATAGTGTTGTCTAAAGCAAAGGGGCAGTAGTGCACTCAGAAAAAGTGTTGTTCTAGTACCAAACAACATTGTGGGGGGGGGTCAGTGTGGATGTTTGGTTGTACGAAGTCTTGACATGGACACTGGGGACTAGGGACATAGCAAGGATTTTAAAAACATTAAGTACAAATTCCCAAACAATTAAGAAAGCCTGTGAAATTTTCTATTCATATATTTTTTCCTTGTTTTCTTCACTTAATTATTTGTTTATTTTCTAATGCTTATGTTTGTTTGTTTTTTTGGGTAAACATTAGCTTTTTGCATAATGGTCTGAAAGCTGCTTCGAAGACTTCACTACGATGCCAAGAATAATATTCTGGTGAAAAAATAATAAATGTCTACATCAAAGTCAATGTTTTTTGTAACTAGATAATTTATTTTCTTCCTCAGGTTGTTCAAACTGACACATTTCCTGAAACAATACTGAAGTCATGCCCTGTGGTTGCAACATCCCTGCTGGACTGCAGCTTACCTAGTGTCTCGCACCAACAGTCAGCATCAGCTTTTTTTTTATTTAACTTGTACCACAATCTTTACCTGATATTAACAAACACATTATTGTTACCTGTCAAAACAAGTCAGATCAGTGATATCATGTATCATTTGCTGAATTTTGGGTGAATTCGTGTCCATCTAGTGCAGGTTCAGTCTGATGCAACATGAAAGTATCATAATAAAATACAGTCCAGCAGCTAAAACAGGTGGCCAGAGTATTAAACTTTTCTGATGCTGCTGAAGGTTTACTGCCATCAATAAACTCGTTAAAATTACAGTAAACTAACTGTGTTTCAAAAGTTATAACTTTAGAGACAAATTTTGACAAAATCCTCTTAGTATAATTCACTCAGAATGACTGTTAGAAATTACGTCTGGACTTTATGTTGATGATGGACCTGCAGTGCATTCAGTCTCTGCAGCTGATTCTCAAACTGACATCAATGCTGCATCGTTTATCAGCAAGCTGCTGATGGTAATATCATCTAACTAGTCATGTTACACACAAATATTAAACCAGTCAGACACACTGCTACTAAGCTGTGTTCACAAGATTTATGTCTAAGCTGTATTTCCCCTGATAGTTATATTTCTTTTGTCTTTTGTAGCCTTTTACTTTTTATAACTACATGATTGCCTTAAAGTTCACCTCCATCAGAGTCAGTGCATTTATTTTGTTTGGAGAAATAATTTTTGTGCAACTGCACGAGTTAAAGATAAAAATGTTTTAAGGTTTAAATTCCAAGCTTTCTGAGGGCCCTCTCCCATGTCTGGGCCCTGGTAACTTAGTTCACAGATATGGGATATATATTTTGCTTACTTCAGTAGGGAAAGGACAGACAAGAGAGAGGTGTAGTAAAGGTACAGTTGGTTGTTATGACACCTGGGTTGTATCCATCTGCCACATTCTGGCTTGGTTCCGCACATGGATTACGAGTGAGAAAGAAAGATTAAAAGAGAGATGACATGAGCATGGACACAATATACTCTTCTGAATTTCGTTTATTTTGTTATGCACACATTTGCATCACAAAATTGCTTTTGTCTCTGCAGGGCAGGTGAAAGTACATTGTATTGTTTCATTTGGATTGATAAACAAATTCTTTTTTAGCTTGCAAAGAACAAAGTTTACACAAAAACATACCAAAAAATGATTTGAATGTGGCCTTAAATGTGTAGCAGGGTGTGAAAAACAACAGAAAATATGGAGGAGGGGTGACATATGCATTTACATTTTCACCATTGATAGAAGCATACACAGCATATGGTGCAAATATCAGGCTGGTATTTTCTTTGGATAAATAAAGAACCAATTTATTAACCAATTAAACATGGACTTTAAAATTATCAAACATATGATCATTTTATTTAGTTCTTATCTGTTGTTTTCTTTTCATAGGATCTAGTAAAGCATATGACTTTTTTATAACATAAAATAGTGTTTTGTGTGTGATTTCGGTCTGAAAAACACTGGATAAATGAAGTCATCCTCACAGTATTAAAATCTACTGTCAAAATCTACTAAAGATGACATATTAACTTCTGCAATGTGATGTACTTTGCACAGTGTGTGATCCCATGGCAGCGGAGATGCAGCTTTTCCGCATAATTAGGACAATACTGATTGATGTATTATACCTCTCAATCTCCGTAATCTGTTGTGATCTTGAGTTGCGTATGCTCCATCACAGTTTTCAAAGATTGCAGAGCAAGGTGAATCCTGTAGCTGACTCTGCGTTGGTTGACAGCTTCCCCTCAGGTGGTCCTGACTTCATTATAGACAGGGAGTCCATCTGCAAACAGCAGAAGTCTCCTCTTATTGCACTTACACATCGCATGTGTGAGCTAGGATGAGACTGGAGACTGAAACAGACACATGCTAGAAAAGATATGAGGCTGCGCAAAGATTATCTCCGTCACCAAGATGCATGTAAATGTTCCAATTTTCTCTTTCTCTGATTCAGAGTTCACAGCTGAAATGGAGGCCACTGGCCTTTTGAGCTTTTGGGAAAATATGAAACAGCTGCAAGTCTGCAACTGGCCATTGCTCTCTTGTTGTGGACCCAAATAGAGACTGCAATTAACCTAAGTGAAAAAAAATCTCTTTACTTTAAGTCATGTAAATGAGTGAGACCATGCAGTTGAAGCTTGGAGATTTTCTTCACCACACCTGGCTGTGAGTAGTTAGCCAAGGGACGTCACGTCCCTTCTGGGGGTCAGAGGTCAAGTTATTGAAGTGGAAATCAATGGCGGTATCCCCAGTGGCCTTAAGAGGACTAGAAAGGAACGGAACATTTCAAACAAATAAATAGCAGCGTTTTCAAGGTGCCCTCCCTACTTCACAGCTGTGGATTGATCTCGCTGGTTTAACCCAGAGGAGAAGGCAGAGAATGGGAGAAGCAAGGAGAGCCTTGCTCTGACTTGCTCTCTTTCATGTAATTGCTACTTTTTCACCTTGCTGCTGACATGCTCCCTCTCTGCTTTGGTGCCACTGAGGCTGGGACGGCAGTCTGTCCAGACCTACAGGCGGCTAGTCAAGGGTAAGCAAATTCACATGCAGCCAGAGCTAATATACACTTTCATACAATCTCAAAAATCTTTGAAAAATGAAGTTCAATTAACGGGGACAACTTTCTGATGCAAAGGCAGTTGAGACTTCAGTTTTATCTACACAGGAGGCCACAGAGGAAATATATTTCAGTGTTGACTGGGACAATAAAAAAGTATCAATTTTAATGTGATGTTGATTTAATTACATTAAGAACATTGAGGCAGTTGCCGTAAAGATAAACTCAGTTCAAATATCTATTATTGGGTGTAAAACTCAATTGTTGCAAAAAAATAAAACACAAATGCTCCAACTTATTTTTCTCTTTATTCCTTAAATTCTCTCATGATTTTATGTTTTAATTATTCATAAAGAAGCTTTGTGCCATCCCACACAGAAGGTTAAACCCAGACCAAACCTAGTTTGGATGAATTCTTCCTGGGCTACATCCCTGATTAAGAAGTGATGTGTTTGGCAGAGATCCCGCCCAACATGCTACCAGCCGTTCCATATGCATCTAGGTACCACTTTCCCTTAGATTGTTCTCGTGAGCCGATCTGTGATGTGTGGTGTTATCTCCCAGGGATACATGCATAGATCAACTTAATACCAGGCTGCTGACCCGAGAGACCTCTCTTTGGAGCGACATCTCCTCTCCTGCTCAGTCTCGGACAGATAAATATCAGGAAGGAACAAAGAACCCGCCTCTCATATCCGCTCTGACTCTGATGGACGCAGTGTGGCCCTGTCCCTCCAAATTGTTTTTTTGTGGTAATCCGTGCCCTTGGCTGAGGTGAGCCCAGACAGAGGGGGGTATTGTGAGGATTGGTATTATTATGGCTATTGGTAGCCAAAACACTGACTCTAGCTAAGGTGAATGACAAGCCCTCCGCTCGTCCCCTAAATGACAACCACCCCTAGTGTCAACCATATTGCCAGAGCTACGACAAAAAGGAAGAGGATGCAGTAGCCTAACATTAAGGTGCGACAGTTATTTAATGGGTTGTGAAAGAGTACAGCCCATTTGTTCCCAGGAAGTTTTATTTCATGGAGTTCTGTAATTTTTTATTGATTTTAATTCTTTTATTTGACAAATTCAAGTTTTGTAAGCATTAAGTCAGATTCACAGAAAAAAATGTAAAAAAATCGAGTTAAAGAAACTACTGATAATTTCACATAACAAAGATTTTTACAAAAATAAATTGTTTTACCACAAAACACATGTAAAGTGATATTTTCGGATTTGAAGATCCATTTGTACAAATGAAGGGAGTTTTGCATATTTGCGTATTGCAAGCTTTATTTAGACCAGCGGTCGTGGTCTAGAATCAAGGTTCTCATTGTTATCTTGTCATGTGCTTGATTACTTACTTAATGGCATTACCCACAGTTTGCTTACTTTTAGTCAGCTGCATAGAGGCTAGCTCATGATTGCTCATTTAGAGAGATTACCTATGTGAGGCATGAACAGCAGCAACAGATGCGGACAACTGTTAACTTGTATTGCCAACTTGAATGAGAGGTAAACACATCTGTGGGCTTGGGGGGTGGGTGGACATAGTCATCAGCTCTGGGAGAAAGGCCAAACACAGTGTCCACTCAATGATCCTGAGGTAAAATGTGAGAAAACGTTGCGAATGTCTAGTTTTGTTTGATTTTTACTCATGGTCACTGCTTGTCGTCTTCCAAAACTAAAGTGCTAGCACCCCAGAGTCATTTAACCGTGACCAGGTGAGACACCTCTTTTGAAACCGGGGTCTATTCATTACGAACTCTACTACTACATTACTATTACTGTGGATACTGATACTAACACTAGTGCAACTACAGCTGTGACTACTACAACCACCTAGGAGTCTAGAAACCATCACCACTTTTCCACTACTATGATATATGCCATACTTGTATTAAACTAATATGCTGTTATTACACGTTTCCCACTATTAACTCCTTTTAAACAACTACTGAACTATTCTTGAGTTAAACTACAGTGTGGAATACTTGAGGAATCACTACTATTACAATACGATTATGCTATTATGAAAATACTACTACTACTGCTTTTACATTACTTCCAAACTATCACTACTAGTCCTATAGCTAATACTTCGACTACATACACTCCTTCAACAACAGCTTCCAATCATTAGGGGCCCAGTAGAATATAAAGCTCAACTGGTAAGACTGTGGTTTTACAAGACATGGCTTTTTTGACTGCAGTGTATTATAGTTCCAAAGTTTGACAGGGAGGACATTGACTATCCATGCAGGCCTGATTTTTGAGTTTTTCCAGCAGAAACTGACATGGCCCTGAGCAACTGACAAATGGAAATATTCAGGGCTTCAATATATCCCCTCCAACACTAGACAGTAATGGTGTTGATATGTATTTGGAGAGTATCGAACCAATTCTGGTGCATGACAGGTATGATGTAACACTTTAGGGTTACAGCTAAAAAATCTGGGCCAAATTGGTCACAGGGCATCAACGAAAAATAAAAAACAAAACAAACCAAAAAAAGAAAAAAACAATGAAAAAAAAATTAAAAATTGGAAGCACACCCACCTACCTGCTGCCTAGACCAGTGTTGACTCATCCTTAACTTTTCAGTAGTAGCAATAGAACACACTTAAGTGTACTGAAAACAGCAAAAGGACAGCAAAAGGTGTTTTAAAGCACATTATTGCTTTCTGTATGAATTTTTGATTTAATTCAAATATGAAAAAAATGCCTTATTTAAATTTTAGTTTTATTTAAAGATTCCAAAAGTAAGTACATTATTACGCAATATCTTTATAGTTGCACTAATGACTATGATTACAAAATCAAGACTGTTTCTTAACATTTACGTTGCTCTTTCACTACAACTGTGCTACCACAGCTTGAGTTTGCCTGCTTTAATGACGGCTGAACTAAATTTGTTACACTTTCATCAGTTGTGATTTACAGATGAAATTCAGAGCTTCTATTAGATTTGAGTCCCTGAATTCAGATTACTGCTGCAGTTGATCCTGTCACTGGTCTGTATTTCATTACAGCAAAGAAGACAGGGTCAGGCCAGCATATTGGAACAATATTGGACTTTTATTGAAACTCAGATATCGTCCAGTCCTATCAGAGGTGTCGTCTGATGTCATCTGATGGAGGTTCGGTCCTGACCACTGCTCGTCATAATCTTTTTTAGTTTTGTAATTATTTTTCTACCATGTGTCTGATGGTTCAACCTGTAACATTAAACTTTTCTGGTTTACATGAGTATCGGAATTTTTTATTTCCATCCCTGACTCTAAAAGAACAAAGCCTAACAGGATAAGAGCTTTAGCAATCACTGGAAATTAATTATCTTGAGAGGTTAAGAATTCAAAAAGAATGAAAATTGAAAGGAGAAGAAGAAGGAAAGAAGAAAAGAAGAAAAATAGAAGAGGAAGGAGAAGAGGAGGAGGAAGGGAAAAGACTGGTAAGAGGCCTTCCAGAGGCTGAAAAAGAAATTAAATGACACTCTTAATTTTATTAACTTTGTCTAAATGTAACAGCAGCAACACTGCAGCAGGCTGAGCATGTGACAGACATCTACAGTAGTAGATTGTGTGTCTTAGTGGGGCTGTGTAGACAAGCTTAAAGGAGGCTTCACTTACATTATACTCCAACAGGTGAAGCGACAGCACACCTCTGTCCCTTCATCAAGCTTTCAAGCTTACATAAAGTAACTTTCTAGAAACACTGGAATGCTCCCTGTATTCCTCCAAATCGCTGACCTTTCCAATCCCTCATTTTAAATTTGCACACAGGCTCTCTCCTACATCAAAGTACTCACAGGGGACTGGAAAAGGACACTGTTGACCTGTCCATCTTCACGCCCTATTCATTTAAAATGATTCAACTTCTGCTTAAGGATGGTGAGGACGGTTGGTCGGTAAGTCAAGCAGTAGAATTCCTTGGTCCAGAACAAATGGCCTCGTCAATTACTGCTCAGTTTTCTATGAAAATTGATGGAAATATGCATGGTTATCATAGGATAACCTCAAATTGCTGTTCTGTTCAGTAACACTATCAAGGTCAAAATGTTCCTTTGACTAGAACATATGGATATGACAGCGTGCCTCAGATATAGTTATCTCGTTTCCATTAAACTTTTCTGGTTTACATGAGTATCGGAATTTTTATTTCCATCCCTGACTCTAAAAGAACAAAGCCTAACAGGATAAGAGCTTTAGCAATCACTGGAAATTAATTATCTTGAGAGGTTAAGAATTCAAAAGAATGAAAATTGAAAGGAGAAGAAGAAGGAAAGAAGAAAAGAAGAAAAATAGAAGAGGAAGGAGAAGAGGAGGAGGAAGGGAAAAGACTGGTAAGAGGCCTTCCAGAGGCTGAAAAAGAAATTAAATGACACTCTTAATTTTATTAACTTTGTCTAAATGTAACAGCAGCAACACTGCAGCAGGCTGAGCATGTGACAGACATCTACAGTAGTAGATTGTGTGTCTTAGTGGGGCTGTGTAGACAAGCTTAAAGGAGGCTTCACTTACATTATACTCCAACAGGTGAAGCGACAGCACACCTCTGTCCCTTCATCAAGCTTTCAAGCTTACATAAAGTAACTTTCTAGAAACACTGGAATGCTCCCTGTATTCCTCCAAATCGCTGACCTTTCCAATCCCTCATTTTAAATTTGCACACAGGCTCTCTCCTACATCAAAGTACTCACAGGGGACTGGAAAAGGACACTGTTGACCTGTCCATCTTCACGCCCTATTCATTTAAAATGATTCAACTTCTGCTTAAGGATGGTGAGGACGGTTGGTCGGTAAGTCAAGCAGTAGAATTCCTTGGTCCAGAACAAATGGCCTCGTCAATTACTGCTCAGTTTTCTATGAAAATTGATGGAAATATGCATGGTTATCATAGGATAACCTCAAATTGCTGTTCTGTTCAGTAACACTATCAAGGTCAAAATGTTCCTTTGACTAGAACATATGGATATGACAGCGTACCTCAGATATAGTTATCTCGTTTCCATTAAACTTTCTGTCGACGATCATGATTCCCAGAAAATGTTTATGATTTCAGTGACCCCTTGATCTTTCCACTAAGTATATTACACACAGGACAAGATGAGGGCTTGTGATGCTCCTCAGGGATAAACCCCATCTTATTTTTGACACAACCATTTGCTACCCCTTTCCAATAACAGTACGCTAGTGTCATACTGGTGCTTCATGAAATACAGATACAAAGAGCCAGGTAGTCTGAAGCTCGAAGGCGTGTTGGCACATAAATGACATACTTTGCTCAGGTTTGCTGGTGCAAAACAACACATTTCGCTGGTGCAAAACAACACATTTCCTGACCGATGTGTTTGTTTTCTTTTTTATTTAGGTCCTGGTAGACTGCAAAAGTTACACTGTGTCAATCTGAGAAACAAGTGACTGCGATGATCAGCTTTGCCTTTATGTGGTCAGAGGTTGTTCTGTGTACTTGAGTGGAGTAGAATACTCTGTGCTTCTGCTTCCTGATGAAAATAGAGCAAAATAAGCATAATTGTCATTTCCCGTGTTTACAGTGGGTTTATCAGATTTTTTTGCTGAAACTGCTGCCTGCTGCTGATAGAAGAATTGTTTGATGAAAGTGGTGAAACACACAGTATGTTTTTAGGCAATAAAATCAAAATAATAAACTAAAGACTCTAAAACATTTCTTGGAGCTGAGGGTAACTGCAGAATTAGTGATAATTATCTGTGGCTTTGTCACTATGAAGAGTGACACCTTTTAAATTACACATAATGGATTAAATAAATTGCTAGTATAAAAGAACTTGATAGAGCAGCTTTAAAATGAGAGATGGATTGAGAAACATTAATTGGGGGAATATTTCAAAGCCGTGCAAGATATCAACCAGGCTTTAATGCTTGAACAGTAAGATCTACATTACATGACTGTACATATAGCAAAAGTACATTAGTTTTGACTTAAGTGTGGAAGGACAATTATCCACAGTAGTGAACCGATGTGTAGAAGAAGCGTGTCAGTTTTGTGTTTCAGAAACTATCACTACAGTTCAGTAAGGCAAAGCTGCAGCTCTGCAGAGGTCAGTCATCCATTCTCTCAACCTACAGCCCTTTCCTCTGGTTACGGTCACAAAGCCCTCTGCGGTACCTACCCAAACCCTAATCAGCCCTGGGACACTCCTCAGTCCTGCTGGCAATAAGGTATGGATACCCTGGTGAAGTAATGTTATACTACAACATAGCAGTTAGCTGGATGAACTCCCCGTCAACCCTGTGTGTGTTTGCCGTGCCACGGTGCTTTCAGGGGTGTCTGCCTGCCTTCACCTCATCTCCATCCCTCGCTCTGAGGAGACTTTGAATTAGACTAATTATCATTGCCTATGTCACGGAAACATGAGGAGGAAGTTACCGTCCCCAGGAGGCCCTCTTAGATGTAACATCGTATGTGTGTGTGTGTTTATGATAATGTGTGTGCTAGTGTATCTTTTATGAATTGCTACAGCTGTGTTAGACAGCTGCTACAGGGGCTGCATTCAGCATAGGCGCCTCCCCCTTCATTGCTGCTGAAAACATGCCCCCTCTTCCCATACACAAACAATTACAGTGTGGGCACAGTCTATCGCACACACTCAGGGCTTCACATAATTACAGAGTTCAGCGCTTACATTTAAGAATATATGCAAATTCATTCTGAGCACCCTCAAGAACAGTTTGAGTAGTTGATGGCAACCAGCGTTTCAATGCATTCAGGCGTGTGTGTTTGCTTGTTTATATTGGCTGATGTTATGAAGACCATTTAGCCTTGGGACATAGTTCTGACAGGAACTAGGGAGAGTGCAGTAGCGAAAAGTCTGCCTCGTAGCAGTTGTGTGACATTAGCTGTGGGCAATGGCGGCTGCTGTGCGTCAACACCAAAGGAGTTTTTCTCTCCCCGCTGTGATCTGTGAGCTGCAGCCTCAGCAGATTACTCTGTCATCTTGCGGCCTGGGAAAAATTCTCAACGTTCACTGTTTGCAGTACACCAGCCACTCAGACGGGGCCACTTATGAAGAAGAGAGGAGGTGCATTCTCTCCCCCTGGTGGAGTTTGGAGCAGTCTTGGGCCATGTACTGGTGTTGAAGTGGCTCGGCTGGGAGCTACATTAAAGCTGCATTTATTGCCCCAAGGTTTAGGTGATAGCAGCGGCTATGGGTAAGGAGTAATGAAAAGGGCTTTTCATGTTTATGTGATTCAGCGCTTTTAAGCCTAGGAAGAATGAGTTTAATATTTAAGCCAAATGTACAAATGCAAAAAAAAAAATGACAATAATCTTTTCTGACCACAAGTGTTTAAGGCTTAATTTTCCCTTTTACCTTTAAGTGGCTTTTGAAGGATATTTGGGACAGATAACAATTTTCTGTGTATAGGTGAGTTAGTCATCAGAGAAGAGTGGAGACTGACAGAGAACACTGAAATGTAAAAGACATGACTAGATGCTAAGCACAGTAGAAAAAAATTAGGGGATCTGCACAATTGGTGGTAATTGTCCTTGAGTTTGTCAACATTAGACACCCCTTTCATATCATACCTGTTATTGCATTCAAAGACTATGGTAAAGGCTTTGTACTGTACGTGTACCTCGTGTTTAAAATATTTCCTAGAGATAAAGCAGTTTTTGAGCAAAATTCAGGAGAAGACTGTATTTCTTGGCTGCCCTTATAAGAGACATTTAATGGTGGTAGGTATTATTGGCTTGTAATGAGATGTTTGGTTCAGAAATTTGGATTTTGGAGGATTCAGCCCCTGGATTTGTACACAGCATCTATTTACGTCTCGTATCAGGTAAGCCATTCTCCAACATTTGTCAGATTATTTTGAAACAGCAACGTTATTTCTATATTCAATGTGCAGTATTTATGTGCAGTCGTTATTGATGCCATCAGTTCCTGTATACCAGTATCTGCTTTACATTCCTTCAGTTTGTCATCACATTTTATGTTAACCTCCTCTTTTTTGCAGAGGATTCCCATGTTGCTAAGCTTCTGATTTTTTGGGTTCATTCTTCACTTGGCAAGATGTTTTTGGGGTTTTTTTGTAATACAGACTGCTATTGTAGTGATGGTTTTCATGTTATTAAAACATGCCCTGATGGGTGGTGGGCGAATTCCTCCCTGCTGCCTTTCTCCACCCACAAGCCATTTTGATGCCCTAATGATTTCCTCCATTGGAGATGTGCACCCTGCCATGATACCAATTTCCAGGTGCTGCCATGCTGTGGTGAATTACATAGCTGTGAAGCATATCTGTATGTTTTGGGAACAGACCTTAACTAGATTTTTTCACTCTAAGGAAATTGATTGCAGACCACTGGATTGTGTGAACCAAAGGTGTTTTCCAGGTCCAGATATTAAATCCCAATCTCTCTTATTTTTTGAATTTGAATTTCATGACTGTCTATTTTACACACATAGAGAATACTTGCACTCATACGTTGTCAATATTCTGATAATTGGTTATATACTTTAAAATGGATTTGCCTTTCTGAAACACTTTCCTAATCTGTAGGACTTGTTATTTTATATGCTGCCTGTGTTGAAGTAAGGGTTGTTTGCATCTCACATGCTTCCTTAATGAGTTTCCATCAAATCTGAAACATCTGGCGTATTTGTGTACCTGAGAGAGGCTTACACTGTGCCTTGAGGTTGCCACCGCTCTTGCTTAGTTTCAGTTTTTGACAAATGTAAGGGGATTCTTTTATAGTTTCTTGCTTAGGCTATCATTTTTCATTTCTACCTTAGTTTTCTGCCCTCTGCAGAACAGCCAGATAATTCACAAGTTTATCACTGGCTCATTGACACCTACTTCTCACCTTCTGTTATCTTCATGCACTGTTTTTTCAACTGATTTTTTTTTCTGCACCCTAACCCTCAAAGTCTTTATGCACCTGCAAACCTTGATTACAATTAAAATTCAACCATGCTGAATAATTAACAAGTCCTATACTTTAATGCCCAAAACGTCAGTTATCAGTGCGTTTCAAAGTGAGCCAAATGATCGTTGGAAAAATTTTACATATTAACATCTTCTGATTTGCCATTTGGTAGTTCTGGGTAGGTGTGGGTAACTAAAACTACTTGGTAAAGGCAAGAGAATGGATGTGATAATGGTAGATGACAGGCTGGGTTAAGCAAAACCACAATGTACTGTTAAATAGAGTAAACAAGTCACAGCACTGTCAGGCATTGTTATATTCTGGAAATCCAACACAGACACACAGACAGGTGAAACGCAGGCTCTCAGGTGAGCTCTGATTTCCTAGTGAAGATCTTGCAATTTCAGGAGCTGAATGAAAAACAATACAAGAATATATCTTTTAAAATAATTTAAAGATGAGATTGTGCATCATTGTGACTCTGTCACTGAGTTGTGTTGCCCAAATTACTTTATAAATAGTGTTCATGTCCTATGACTTTTACTTAGGTAAAAGTACAAAAGTGTTATCAACAAAACGTGCTTTAAGTATCATAGTCAAAACAAAAAAGTGATGAGCAACTGATTTATCACTCTGTCTGAGACTATTCGATTGTTATTAATGTTGCATCAGTGCATATACAGCACTCAGCTGTTGATTAATGTGGAGTTAGTTTTAATATCACTTTCTGCTCCTGTTGTTCTCAGCCTTTGTTTATCCCTTCACTTCCCAGGACCTGCGTTCCTCTACTCACCCACCAGATGTCCTCTGACTTTCAAGCTTGTGGCTGTTCACCTGTCTGCCCCGCCCTTCCATATACCTGTTCTCACTCCACCAATCAGCCCTGCACTATGTCCTCCAGCCTTTGCCCCCAGTCTTTTTCAGACTGTTTTTGTTAAGGCTCCCTAATGTTCCTCGTGTTAGGTAACTGTTCTTGTTTGTTTACCCATTCATTGCATCATTGTTGAACATGTTCATTTGGCATTTCATCCACCTGCTTGTTCTTCCATTCACATGTGAGCCTGTTATTTTGTCATCCAAATTTTTTTCACTGCATCGCCCTGCCATTGTCTTCCAACCTAGGGGTTAGGCCCCTCCTAAGGGTCACAAAATGAATCTGGATGATCATGTGATGATCTTTTTCTTTCTGGTGGACATGCTAACAACTCCTAGACATCTGAACTTGTAGATTTTTTTATTTTTTTTAAAGAAGGCTGGGAACCCCTTCTTTAACCTTTAATAAGGCACTGTACTTCATAAGCTTATCATCTATTTTAATTTAAAAACTTAATCTCAAAAGCATCTAGAAGGTGCAGCTGCCATGTGTCTGAACTGTATAGGAGTAGAAGTTTAAAGTTGGATAAATTGAAATTAAGTATTTTTTAAATTAATATGTGAATTTTTTGTTTGTGTGAGTATGTGTGTGTGTGTGTGTGTGTGTGGGGGGGGTTATTATGAGGAGGAAATGATAAGTGTTCTTGCAACCATGAGAGTGGACTATGAGCATTTCAAAATAAAAATAAATAAAGGGAATAAAGGGAAGAAAGCAAACAATGCAGGCACACTTCAGTGAAACAGAAGTCTCTTTAAGAAACTCCTTCATAGACAGTCTCTCCCCAGAGCTCAGAGCCTTGGCCAGTTTCCTTGTGTTTTGTCACCTTACCCCCCCCCCCCCCCCCACACACACACACACACACACACACATCACACACACACACAGTCAGATGGAAAAAGCATTAGCGCTTTAGGGTAGACCACAGATTGCCAAGTTTTTGAAGATGAATGTTTCCACCATTTTATTTTTTTTCAAACATGTTTTGAAACATTTTATTTTTCTCGTCTTATCAACAGCCTTTGACTGTAGAAGTTATAAATTATGTTTTTATTTTAATTTTTTCACTATGTATATCTGACATTTGTTGTCAGACAGTTGCTTTGATGCAACTTTTTATGTAGTTCTTGTTCTGCCACTTGCTGAGCTGTAAGAATTATATTTTGGTTTTTAAGGTATATTGTCATGAGTAGTTGAGAGCTAATTAAGCATAATTAAATCCCACCTAAAGCACATTGGAGACTTCTTTTCTCTCTTTATAGCTACTTATTTTTGTAGTTTATAATTTTTTTTTTCATAGTTATTGGCTCCAAGAATAAGGAGGGGCCCAAAATAAAATCTTACTAATGGTCCCCTGTATTTAAGAGCTGGCAACCAACAAATGATGCAATATGTTGGAAGGTAGTGTTGTGGGGATGATTATAAATCACTGTATCTAAATAATAGCTATTAGAAGCAATGGGTCTAAAAGCCAACTGCGTAAAACACCTTTTATAGCTTTAGAGTTTTTTGTTCAAACAAAATAAAATTTTGCCAGCGAGGTAATTAGATAATTCTTTTTCCTCCCTTATGTAAGGCTTTCACGTGGGAATTGATCTCTGTGCACAGAACTCCTATTTTCATTTAAGGACACCCTACTAATTTCATAGTATTTCAGGGGACCAGGCTTAATGATGGCAATTCAGAATAAAAGTTTCAAGGTCTATGTGTACTGCATATAGAGGGCCTTGCACACATACCATCTGAAGAGCCTATATGCCTGACATTTTTGTGTTCCATCACACTGTCTGCTGGTGAAAGGTGGGAGGGGAATTGGGAAAACTCCGACAGGAGTTGAGATGAGATCTAGAAGCTGTGGGTCCACGTTGACTCTGTACTTTTTTCTGGTCTCACACTGTCTATTGTTTGAATGGCAATATACTCAATTTGGTCCACTTTACTTATGTTTCACACTGACATACACACAGATGCCACTCCCACATGCCGATGCTGGCGCTCACACATACAGATGAGGCCGTCTCCTTTCCTTGCCCGCCCTCAAAGCCCTTGGCACTGCTTGTTTACCCTTCACTGTGACAGCTGAGTGTGTGTGTGTTTGTGTGTGTGTCGATCTGAGGAAGGAGATATTGCGTGTCAAGTGCTCTCCAGGGCTAAACTATCATTTCTGAGTGTTATCACACCATCCTACTTCCCAGGGGCTGGCTGTCTTTCTCTCTGTCTCTTTATAACACACACACACTCTCTCTCACACAGGAGGAGCTCCAGACAGTGTTAGCCCAGTGAGGCGTGCAGTCAGAGAGGAGAGAGGAGATTGGAGTAAGCTGACCAGTTGGTGAGCATACACACACTGTTTCAGACTGGAAAATCAGTCATGCAGTGGTCCCATCCAGACACGCAGCACTGCAAGACCTTTCTGACCTGCAACTACCACACAGAGTACAAGTTCAACTGTCAGACCACTGATGTCTTAGGACCACTAATGTATAGTATTCACCACATACATATAAATACAATGAAGAAGGGTTCCACTACAGTTCACACTCCAGTGCTTCTTGGGGAACTCGGCAGGAGTTCAACTCAAGTTTGAAAGGCAGATACTGATACCGCTAGTTCTTGGAATCCACTCCCTTTCTCCACATTACAGTGGCTAACTCCTAGTACTAAAGTCTCTCTTACTTTTGCATGTAACAATGTAATAATGTCCTTGTTGACATTCTGAAGGACGACAAAACCTTGGACTTTGACTTGGGTAACTGCTTTTCGTTTCCCATTTTATACTGACCCTCATTATGGGTATATTTCAAATGTGACCAAATTCCTTCCCTAGCAAAATCTGTATTGATGTAACAAATGACTGCTAATTAACAAAATAAATTCAGACCAAACAATGATCTTTCTCAAACTCTCACCAAGTAGTTATTTTCCTTATAAATTGTGGTGTGAGATCAGAAAAGGGCTCCTTTTCTAAATGGTTATTTGTGAAAGGGCAAACAATATTGTAATAGTGGAAAGATTGGAAAAGGCTTATACTGTGTGTCAGTGTTATTGACCTTGTGGCACATTCCAGCTACTGTGCCCTGAAGACCCTGTGCATCCTTGTTTTTTTTTAACCTATACAAATGAGTTTGTTTGTTTTTTAAATTGATTAAAGTAGCTCTGTTGCAACTTCCAGGACAGGGCAAATTACAGGGAGTGTAGTGACCTAATGAATTTCTCATCATGGCTGAGCCCATCTTCAATCTGAGCAAAGGCCTAATAATCCAGAATAACTGAAAGCACCTGTTCATACAGGGTCTTTACCTACTTTGTCTGTATGATGCATTTAGTGTGTGTTAAAGAACGCATGCCAAATAATCGATGGTTCTGTGATGGCTCCCGCGGGGGCATTTTCTTTTGAGAGTGCCGACAGATTCCTCCCTGCAGGAGTTGCCATCTGCTTCTTTTTCACCGTCAGTTAGGACTTTTATAGGCTGAAAATTCAGCCCATTATGATCCCTCACCAACTTCCCACCAGCAAAATAGTTATGCTGGGGCTGCCTACCTAAGTTGGGAATCAAAACCGAGCTTTGCTGTATTGTGGCGCCAAGTTGTTTTACTAAAACTTTATCTTACTATCAAGAAGGGATAATTTGTATCTATACTTGTACCTTAAGGGGATACAGTGTCGTACATAATAGGCTAAACTGTAGCTAAAGTCTACTTCTTAAATAAATGCAAGTACGCTTAAACAGGTATGGATATACCAAGCTGAGATTGTAAAATCTCAGACTGGGCCATGTGCGTTTTTTTGGCCGCTGGTGGAAAAGACTTAAATCAAAGACAACAGAGAGTTAGTTGGAGCTCAGGAGTCTTTTGCTCCAGCTATTGTTGCTCCTAATCACAAAGTTAATAAATGAATGTAAACAGGATTGCTTTTATGATTACTATTGTTTAGGTATCTGTAAAAGGCAAACTTTCCTATGATCACTCTCTTTCAAAAAGAAAATTACAGAATATAAATGCAATTACCTATGAAATTTAAACGCGTTTTGGCGAGATAATGTACAACACATCCATCTAGTGTTGCAATAGTTCTATTGACACTTGAAATCTGAAGCTGAAATATCAATTAGTTCCTACAACAGAACCACCATGTACCATGACACAGAAATATAACTACGGTTAAACAGCATAAAACCAAGATATTCAAAACTCTCCCTTCAAACAAAAAGATAATTATTAAAAACCGCACCATACATATCAACACCAACAAATTTTAGTTCACCTCTTTTATTTCCAAGCTTTTCATTGAAGAAATAAATGAATTGGTGACCCTGTGGAGCCTCCTAGCCTTACCATCTGTTAGCATCTCACATATTGGGATGACGGCATGGCTATTGCCTGTTTCTCAAACAGTTAACAGCAAGCATGAAGCCCATGCCAACAGACGAAGGGGAGAAAAAGCATTACTGATTAACATTATGTTATCAGCACAACAGTCCGCCCATTGTTCTGTGGTAAGAAGGCCTAATCCTGCTCTTAGCAGGCTGGAGGAGATGGAGGCTTTTGTGTTCTTCTATCCTGCCGGATTCCAGGCTTGATGAGTTTGCCCTTCGTATGTCTGGAACTTTCCCTTTCACTGACAGTGACTCATCTGTGGCATGCAGGACTGGAGTGACGCAAACACACATGCGTGGACCCAGACACCCATATGAAGTCACCGTCTCAGATAAAGTTGTAGTGAATGTGGAATCCCTTTAGAAAGATAGTGTAGCTCATTGCAGACAACAAGCAGGCATTCTGCTCAGCCTCGGACTGCCACTGAGAAGCACAGATGCCACTGTTTGTCCAAGGACTGTGCATGCATATGTGTGTGCTTGAGTGTTTGTTTACAGTTGCTCAGGAGTGTGGCAGATGCCTCTGCTTGAGGTGTCCTTGGAATGTGTCCCTGACCGCCAATTAGCACTGCCTTATTTGCCCACTGTAATGCCGCTCCAATTAGCATCAAACCAATACCTGTTAGGACCTGCCATGAACCCCTATGAGCCAGCGCCACACCTCTGCTCTACCATTTAAGGCATCATGACCTCGGGTCATCCCTGCTAAATAGCTGTCACCAGGCATATAATTATACTGCTACTAAAGCTAATGGAATGGCTGTCACTCTCATTTGTAGAAATAAAGTGCCGTGGTTAATTTTTTGGGTTTATTTGATCACAAGGTTAGGGGGATCATGGATTGGACTCCTCTCATTTATTAGTTTATCAATCCATTGAACAGTGTCTTACACAGCAGTGATCATATTGTGAGGAAAAAGAATGACACTGATTGCCCAAAGCGTGTTTTGGTGGGGTATTGAGGGTGCAAATCAAAACAAGGGCATGCTTTACATCGTATTCACACATTACTAGTCAGTAATATGTCAGTCTTAGTCTTGTTAGTAGGAGTGCAAAGATTAACAATACATATTGGAAGACAAATTCAGGAGCCAGAAATTTGGCAAGATCTCCACACAACCCAGGCTTTGTTCTGACTGCAGGCAAACTAGATTTGTTTCTCAAATCCAATCATTACGACAGACGGTCTGTGCTATTATTTGCAATGTTTTAGATTGGATTTGTGCATCCGGGCATCACCTACCTACAGCGGGATCTGGAGACTACTTTCCCACTAGTGGTCTCAGAATTTTGGACACAACTGTATCTGCATTAGTTGCTTTATTAACATTGTAGGCATCTGTATTATGTAGCTACTGTCAATCTGGATTTGACGTAATCTTTGTGTGTCACGTTGTGAGTGACTCAAAATAAGACACCCTGAGATTGGATTTGAGCAGCCAGCGCATCTAAACTGAGATGCACCTGTAGAAATCAAATCGAAAGTATGTTTAAAAACCCCTCCAAATGTGATTTGGATCCAGTTTGCAAAAACTGTATTTCGTATGTTTTTTTTTGCTATCCAAAATTTCCAAAATCAATCTGGATTTGACCTGGATATGCAAAAAAACACAAAAAAACAAACAAAAAAACCCAAACAGAATTGGGGCTAGCAGTCTGAACAAGGCCCAAAGGTTTAAACCAAAAATATTTTTGGAATTTGTCAACTGTTTCTTTTAAAGTTACTTTCTCTTACTTCTCCTGCATAGTTTGAGCCACAGGCGGTCCATGCCTCTGCACCATATTTTCATTTTTATATATGGATATCAAAATAAATATGATACTTGAACAAAACCTGGACAAAATGCTGTAGTGTAAAAGAAACCTTTCTATACTGTCGTACTGTAAACCTGTGGTGGTTTTGTAATATTTTGTATTTTATACTTTTGTTCTTCCTCCTAGCAATCTGCGGTCATGGTAGCTTTTATTTGTATTATAGTGACCCCCTGCTCCCCTGCCCCCCGTAAGAACTGTTAAACTTGGCTGTTATGTTGCTCAATCATCTACTTCAAGCATTCACTCCCTAAAAAAAATTTCCTCACTGAAAAGTCTGAGGTATCAGACGCTACAGTTTACATCTTAGCATTACCTTTTTTACTCTGTAAAACATGCTTCAGTATCATAAGATATTCTTGTGGCACTACAAACCTCTTTACTTGAAGGTGACACAGGCGCTGATTTAAAGGTAGTGACATGAGTAAACAACCCAAAGCGAGTAATGTTTGCAGGTAAATGCAAACTGGCTCTGAGCTCCTCCCAGGAGACTTCAATAACTGAACCCATGAGCAGTTTTATTTACAAGAACATGCACCCTTTTGGTGTTATTGGAAATAAACATCTAGATACTAAACAATACTGAATCAATAGCTTGTCAGTGAAAAATTTCAAGGGACTGACCAAAAAGTTACCCATGTTTTTCTTTTTTTTAAATTACTTAAAAGTAATAAACTCTCACTTATTAACATAAAAACTATATTAAAAAAATATCAATCATGTCAGTTTAGTTCAATTAATATTAAATCACAACTGAGTAGAATTGTATGAAATCGGTTTTAATTACTATGTACTGCAAATCTATCCATATGGATCTTGTATTGGATTGTGGACAATTGTTTAAATATGAAATGATTGTGTTAACACAAGATCAATAGAATATAAATTGATGTGATGCCCTTTTCTGGCCAACAATAAACAACAATAATTTACAATTATCTTTTCATGCTGCTCCTGCAGACTAATTTTGTTTTATTTCATAATGAAGAATGGTTCTTGATTTCTTTGTTTCTTTTAATTTTCTGTCAGTTGTAACAGTTTAACCTGGTGGGAAAGGAGGTGATTGAAAAGTCAGGAAGTGGTTAACCTGTGCTCCAAGTATAACCTGATGATCAAAGCAAATCATTGAACATAAAATCTAAAATGCTGGTTAGATTTCCTTTTTTCACAGAAAAAGTGTTTCCACACCCAACTGCAGTAAATAGCGTTTGCTTTAATTTTCTCTCCCTGAAAATCATGGACCTACATAATCAAATTTGAGTAGTGATGAAATGAAAAACTCGGAGTAATGACCAAAACTACAAAAATAAACTTGCATATACATGATTTTCCTGTAATGTAATACAGTTAATAAACCAAAATTTCAAAGTCAAACAATTAAAAATCTTTGAAATTCCCAACTTTTTTTGGTTTTGTTTACAGACTTGAGCACTGAAAAGTGAAATGAAATTAAGGGAAAGATATGAAGATCTATAATTTGCTATTGCTCCCAAAAAACAAGGTGATTTTAATCAGTCCTCATAATAAAAACAATCCTGCTTTGTTTTGATTTATTAACAATATAGTGTTGCCATCTATCATGTTGTCCTGCTGGTCTTGCCTCTTGAATGTGTGTGTGGACATGTACATGTGCGTGTGTGTTGAGAACTTGTGAGTTCGTCACTGTCTGAAGTTCTGCCATTCAGCCGTTCTTTGAGGAATAAACTGCATTTCATTCATCTACATTCCCCCTCCTCTCCTGGTGGTCAAAGTCACGGCATGAGTCTCTCACACACACAGACACACTCACAGACATGCTCACACTCACACACGCACTAATGCGAACACACACGCACACACACACACACACTAACACACACACACACACACACACTCACACTAACACACGCACACACACTCACACACTAACACACACACAGCATTTAAATGCATGCATTATTAATTGATGAACAGATGAAAGGCTGGGGAAGTAGAGGAGAAAGTTGTAGTAGAGGAAAAGGGTTCATAGCAACCCGTGATCCTCCCAGTTTCAGGATGGCCGTGTGTGTGTTTTTGTATGTGTGTATGCTTAAATCGCTCATTAACCATACGTCATGTTTTGGGGCATGCACAGAGATTGACACACACAATCACTCACATCTGGGCCAGTGCTTGCATACACCACTCTTTAACCCAACGTCAGCCCAGATTAGACTAGCTTCCATGTCATGTCTGAAACACCAGACACACGAAGACACTGACACACAATCACAAAAGTCAAAAATATTTGTGCACATTGTGAATTTTGCTGGAGAAAATCACAGGAAAAAAAATCCAGAATAAATTAATGGAAAAACATCATGTAGGTGCTTCCATCCAGGTCTCGAGGGCTCACTGAATAATTTGACGAGTATATAAATTATGTGAATCACACGCTCTGGCCCTTACAATCACCAGATCTCGACTCATTTTTAAAGCGACGAGTTAGACAGCATTTCCCACCACCATCATTAAAACACAACTCCCTTGAAAATGAGATCTAATTTATGTATCAGAAATAGCAGACAAATTTCCTCTGAGTGTGTTCGGTGGGAACAGTTATTTTGACCAGAACTGTATAAGTTTTATACTGACTGTGACTGAGGCTGCTTCTGAATTGTTTCAATTGTTTATATTTGCAGTAAAATGTTTTCTTTTTTGCAGAAATGGGAAAATTACATTGAAAACTGGTAGGTCTATGTTGCTTTCATTCCATTCTCCCCTTTTTTTTGATTCTACCATTTTGATGGCTAAGGTCAGGAATTTTCTGTTTCTACTCATATTGGCTTTTTAGATTTTTATTTTTATTTAATTTTGGAGCTAAGATTTTGGTTCCATCTTTGTCTTAGTAAATTTTCACAGTGTGGTCTACAATGTAGTTTTTATTTCCTGAAAATCAATAAGTTTAGTTGTTCTGTTACTTCTCTCATTTTTGCATTGATTAGCATCTGTATAAGCATGTAATGAATTTAAACATCTGACTGATATAATGAAACTCCCTGTTGAATCTAGACACCTGCGGTAAAGTTGGAGACAATACATGAAAAGGAAAATTACATATAGACGATTTACAAGTTAAGAAATAATTCAAAGTAAATACTTTGAACACAATTTTAAAAGAAGAATTTGCCATCAACAGAGATGAACTTTCTTGGAACAGTGGTTTAAAGGCTCATAAGGAATTTAAGTAGTTGCCATGAGGCTTAGAGATCTTGGTGTTGATATGTGTTGTTCTGTCTTACAAGTTGTGTAGCAATGTTTGTCATCAGTTTAACTGATGCAATCACTGACCACACCTGGTATTTATATGCCTATTTATGCTAGACGAAAACACATCACACTTTATAAACAGGAAGCAGCTATGCCCACGAAAATGACTGAGATGACAGATACAACCGATGGTAGTTGACTTAGCTTCCAGAGACAGTAGCCTACTGTGGCCACAAGAGGGCAGTGAACTACAGGATGAATGCAAACCGGTAAAATCAGATCCTTTACACGAAAGGAAACTGTTCTGAGATTGGGGAGATTGGGTATTGTTCTAGTCCATTTCTATTTTCAGCTATAACTGGTCAAGCACTACTTGCCTTGCCTTGGTTGTCCTGAAGGAACTTCAACGGTAATGTGGTTTTGCAAAGCTGCTGCCTCCCGCTGGTGGAGACAAGGTAGATAGGAGCAGTTAGAATGAACCAAAACATTGAGGTCGCAGGCTTGAAAACTAAACCAATGAGCTGAAAGATGTAAATTCTCTGTAGAAACAGGGAAAATGCAAAGAATCCTGTGGGAGTTCATTACTTAGAGTAACCTTTGAAATTACAAAATATAATTTGACCCGTTGTTCGCATAAAGATATTCAGGCTTTGCAGGATTTCTTACAAGGCCTAGAGTCATAGAAGTCATAGAATACAAGCACAGGGTACTGACATATAAGCAGTTTCAATGCTAAATAACAACTATTGGCCTTCAAAAGTCCATGTTGGTTGAACTCTAGTGTTCAGCTGTGTTGTTCAAGGAATCCTGCTGATGTTGGTCATTTTATTTTTGGTGTGATTAGTCTCCCCATTTGCATATTGGTAGCGCCTGATCTCCCTGGCACTTGTTCAGTCATCCATATGCAATACATCTGGAGAGGAATAATTTTCCTACTCTAGCTCCAGGCTGTTAGAAAAAAAAACAACACCTCAAGAATAGTGTGGTGCTTGTGTGTAATGTATGAATTATATGCATGAAGCCTTTTTATTTTTTACAGTTGATTTGAATTCAAAATTAGCTCAAGGATATGAAAGGAACAGGTCAACAAGGTCTGTACTTTAAAAAAAGAGAGCCTTTAAAGTGTTTCTTATTGATCTCCTGGGGTTTGGTGGGGAAGAAAAGGTTAAAAATTCATGACAGATCATATGATCAGCAGATGACTTGATAGCCTGATACAGTTCATTGCCTGATGTATAAAACAAAGTGAAGCTTAGGTTAAGAAAAGTATGTGTAAATTGATGTGTTCTCAGTGCTGGCTATCCAAATAGTTTTACTTAAATAGCAACTCATTTTTTCTTTTTTTTTGTTTTGATTTGACTTCTTTTAATGATTGTTGCCTCTTCTAACAAAAACATTGATATGACTCCCATGGAGGTCCACCATTGATCCAATTTCTGTAATATTTTGGGTATGTGATTGCGACCTAGTCCTTTTTCATAATATATTAGAGTAGACCTGAATATACAAAGCATAACATGGAGTAATTGTTTTTTCATTGGTGTCCAATTAATATCATTTGGACCATCCAATGAAGAAAAGAAAAAAAAAACCAATGGCAACACAGGGGTGGATCAATCATACTTTGGACAACCAAGTTCGATTCACATTTAAAGGTAATTGTTACAAAAGGGTAATATCTGATGGCTCTTTTACAGTTGCATTCAACAATGTTTGAGTGTCTCTTTACACTAAAGATAAATTAAAGATAAACTCTTACAGTCTGTAGGTGTTTCGCAAGTGTTGTTTATTAGTGTCACTTACTTTTTTGTTTACTTGCTGGGACTTGAAGCCTTCAAACACGTAAAACTGGCCTGGATTTGTTTTTCCTGTGAATAATCTGGTCCCCTGAACAGCCCCATTGTGCCCCAGCCCCATTAAAATGACCTTGTTCAGTCATCATTAGGAAACGCACGTGGAAGGTTAAGATGATGTCTGGAAGACAAAGAAAACTTTCAGAGAGGACTGCTAGGATTTCTAGAAAAGAAAATCAAACCCCTGTTTGACTGCAAGAGACCTTCAGGAAGATTAATCAGACTCTGGAGTGGTGGAGAACTGTTCTACTGGGCAGCAACATATGCACAATTATGACCATGGAAGAGTCATCAGAAGAAAACCTTTCCTGCATCCTCAGCATCAGAAGTCCAAGGAAAATCTAAACAAGTCTGATACATTTTGGAAACAAGTTATGTGGACGGATAAAGATAAAACAGAAATGTTTGACCACCATGAGCAAAAGTATGTTTGGAGAAAAAAACAGGTGCAGAATTTTATGAATTTCCAACTTTTCAGCACAGGGGTGGATCAATCATGCTTTGGACTCGTGTTGCAGCCAGTGGCACAGGGAACATTTCACTGGTAGAGGGAAGAATGGATTCAGTTAAATACCAGCAAATTCTGGAAGTAAACATCACATTGTCTGTAAAATAGCTAAAGATCAAAAGAGGATGGTTCAATTCCACAGTGGACGACCTCAAGAGGCTCAAGCTGAAGAGTTTGCCCTGGGCCTCACAGTCCACTGATCTAAATGTCACTGAAATCTGTGGATAGACCTAAAATACTAGTTCGTTTAAGACAACCCAAAAATCTCACAGAACTAGAAGACTTTGCAGCAAGAAAGGGTTAAAATCCCTCAAACTAGAACTGAAAGACTCTTAGCTGCTTAAAAACATTTACAAACTGTGACACTTACCAGTACTGACCATACAGGGTGTCAAAACTTTATTTCCGGCCCCTTTAACATTTGTTTTATTTTGAAAATGTAAAACATGGGATCAAAAAGGAAACCTGCTTAAAATATTAAAGAAATGTGCTATCTTTAATTTCGTCCTTGAAGTTCTTTTTAAATGTGTTTATCCATTTGCAGGAACCGAAATTTTGACCATACTTGTTAGTGTGAAATTCAATAAAATATACTGTAGTTATATCTTCCAAATGTTATGTTTTAGAGGCTCTAGTTTTATCTTTGAAGCACTGTATCATTTAGGGATGTCCATTCATGCCAAGAGCATACAGAAATAAATTTAATATTAAGAAATAAAAATTGGATAGAAAATTGAGGTACTACTGTAAACCAGTAGAAAGCAGCAGGAACCATGTCAAAGTGTATTTACGGTTTTTGCATAGCTGACCATTGTGCTACAAAATAGCTAATATCTTCATGTATTTATAATTATGTGAATGTGAAAGTAGTACTGGCAAAAGCACCCAAAACAGCACAAAATACACAATACTCAATATAGAAGATGAACTATCTAAGATGAATTATACTTTGTACATGGACCATTTTGTTTCAAGATAAAGAGAGTTGAAATTTTTGCTTCCTCTAATAATTTGGACGTGCCACCTACCTAGTTGAGACTTAGTCTCATTATTAATAAGTGGTAATTAAAAACTGACTTTTACTTTAAATATTTACTTTTACAATTTACCTTCTTTCATCATCTTCTCTTTGTCACATTTTTTTCCCATAAATAGATAAAAGATGGTAAGCTTGAGATTTGCAGATGAAATCTTCAGCGTTTACTCAACAAATATTTGGAGGCTGTGCAGGAGAAATCCTTATCACTTTTATCATTTTACTTTTGCATGACTGTCCCACGATGCTCCTAAAGAGCCATATTTTGCTACTAATCCCCCATAGTCATATTTAATTTCCTGTTTGCTGGCTTACACCAATGATTTACTTTCGTGTGTTAAATAACACAAAGGATCTTAATCTAAAACTGTCAATTTTAAATAAGGGTTGAAAATGTAAACAAACCTTGAAAAGAATGAAGATACGTTTGAATGTTAAAGTCAAATAGCTCAAATACCAACCAAAGACACTGCTGGATAAGTGTTTCAAAATGTTCTAATACTGCAGTTCATATTATAATAACTCTTTACGCACAGGAGGCCACTTTCTGTTACACAAAGTGTTAGAGAAGGTTATCAATGGACTGTATCTTCTCCATGCCCAGGCTCTCTGTGCGTGCGAGACACTAGTCCACTTGGTGCGCTCCTCCTCCTCCGGAGTCTCTCTGATAGCGGTAGGGGGTCGTCCCATGCTGTGAACACAAACCACAGGCGAGGTGGTTAAACTGGGACATTCCACACACTGCCATGCGAGACTAACACGAAAAGCACGCACACACACATACTACAGACACATGCTGACACATTCAGACATTCATACACCTGCAAAATTGCATGCAAGCTTGAACACATGACATGTAAAGTGATGACATGGCCACGCTCTGCCACTCTGCGCCAAGTCTTCTTCTGTGGATGTTGGGGGCCCAGCAGCAAAGCTGAGTAGGCACCCCATGTGTTTCTACCTTTTCTCAATCGACTTCTTTTTATGCCATTGGAGTCTCTGGCAGCCCCTAGAGTTGTGTGGTAAAAAAGTTGTGGAATTTGGCACATTGAGTCAGGACAGTCCCCTGAATCTTTACATCAGGTTTTACATCCGTACCCAGAAGACACCACTGCCACCATGGGTCAAATTTGCAGGTACGTTTACGCTTGTAATTGGATCCAGCCAAGTCAGATTCTGCCATATTGGATTCTCTGCGATATTTGAATTTTGGAAGAGACTAAAAAGTTTTCACAGGCCACATATTCTGTCCAGTATTCAACAACTCTGGCACAGATGTTCTTCAGACCAAGCCTCACAAAAGTTATCATATGGAAAAGCCGTCAAACAAGACACGAGACATGTCATATCTGAGCAATGCAACTTGTCATGTCAACCCAATTGTTGTAGCAGCCATATTAGATTTTATTGAAAGTTTTTCACAGGCCACTAATATGATCAATATTCACCAAAACTGGAAAAGATAATCTTGAGACGATGCCTCACTATATGGCTTTTTGATTTTTGAAAGTCATATCGAAGATGGCGGCGAAGCCACTAAACATCAAATGAGGTCATATCTCAGCCTGTCTTTGCTCAACTTTCATGAAACTTGCCGAGGGTGCTTACAGCATTACTCTTGACATAATGACAGTAAGTTTCCATCGCAACTATGTTTGGCCCCCAAATCACTGCTTGCTGCTAGATTTTTTTAAATATAAAGGTATACTGTTTTCCTGTCCCAAAGGATATTTGAAACAGGATTACTTTGTAAATTTTTTTAAATTTCTTTTCCTAATATTAATGGTAAGTGGCAGGTATAAATATAGCGCTTTTATGGACTTATCAACCACTCAAAGCACTTTATGCTACTGCCACATTCATCCATTCACACACAGCACTCACCAACCAATGATTCAGTAGGGGCAATTTGGGGTTCATTATCTTGCCCCAGGACATTTGACATGCAGACTGGAGGAGCCGGGGATCGAACCGTCAACCTTCCAGTTAGTGGACAACACATTCTGCCTCCTAACCCCCTTGTGAACGAGTCAGTAATCAAGCTTTTTGTAGCTTTTTGTTTTCAGTGCTCGCCCACATGATAAAAGCTTTCTTCTTTATTGCCAACATTTCCTGCTTATACATTATTTAAGCCTTTTATTGGATTCCAGCTTCCCTCCACCTTCACCTTCTCGTGTCAGCTTCTGTTGTCCAGCGCATCAACACATCAACTCAATTACAACACAAATTTAATTAATATTTAATCTTCTGAAAATGATGTGAAGTTTATATATATCAAAAATGGCAAAAAAGGCAATCGAGTATCTCACTGTTAAATTTAATCACTACTGAATACCTAATATGTAAATATGTAAATTTAAATCAAGCTGATTATATAGAATTGACACATTTTACTTAACCATTTAACCACTGATCTAATTTTGTATGTAATTCGAACTCCCCTCTTCAAATTTACCAGAAAGTAATTTTAGGCAATTTTGAAAAATTAAAAACAAACAAACAAAAACAGCAACAGGCTCATTTTCTTATCCCTTTTATCCTGCATTCACAGCTTACGTTCTGTAAATTCAAATTGCAAATTAAAACAATATAAATTCAAAGTAAATTTTTCCAGTGCTCTAAATTCAGTGAGGTCGATGTAACACAAACCCTCATAAAAAGGCTCAGTTTTCTGTGGTGATTGAAAATCATAATTAAGTATTCAATTGCATATAAGGGTTGAGTCCTTATGGTATTCAACAACTTACATTTAGAGAATTTCACCAAAACAGGATCCAGAAAAATCTACCTGACCTAACATGAGATACATTATATTACTTCTCAAAAAATCAGTCTGAAAGTGACCAAAGGAGAGAGATAAAAACTGACTCAGAATATTTCAACCAAATCCAACATGTGGTCCGAACAAAGTGCCACTGTGATGATGTTTCAGCAATTAATGAGCATCCACGGTGGAGAAGAGCATTACCTGTTATTTTCTCCCTGACTTAGTATTAGTCCTATTGAAATTAGGAGTGGCATAAAATTTTTTTTGTGATTTTTTTAGAAAATGAAATTGTTCTATTAAACTACAGCTTTTCTAATTTTCAAAAACTGGTCTCGAGAAAACAGATAGAAACCCAACATATGATTGCCCTACCAATCCTGTATACAACTCTGCAAATCAGCTTGTTTTGCTCTACTACTGTGTATGAGGTATGAAACATTTCATTCATTTCAATTCTGACCTAGAAATCCTCATTAGCTAATCTTCGTATTCATTAGTCTTGCATATTCTTGCTGAAATTTTGATTTTGCATTTCCATTCGTTTTTCCATCTCTGAACCGTTCCTCTATCCTCTTCTCACCCTTGCTGTTTTTCCCTCCACTGGAAGGAGTTAGTTTAGTCAGGGCTACATGCCTTCGGCAAAGCTTGAAAATCAGGTTTCCCACTAAGCTCTGGAAAGTTGAATCTGGGGGCAGGATGTTCGCTTGTGTATGGCCATGGACTGTATTTTGGAGGTTCTTAGCAGAGAGAACCAGTTTAACGCCAATAGCATTTGACCTGCTGTTCAACATATTGCTGCTTGTCAAGCATGAACAACCCAACTACTAGAATTGAATTTACTGATTTTTGTGTCATTGTATGTGTACTTTGACAAAAATGTCTGTAGAAAGATGAAAAGGTGTATCATCAAGAACATAAAATAGACATTCCACATTTATCACACATTATTTGTAGCTCTGATAATGCTGAATCAAAATCATTTAAAAGGTGAATTCAGGAGAAGTAGCTGTTTATCTTCACACAGAAGATGGTGGTGTTCAGATTTAACATTTCACCCTCTAGCAGTTTGAACCGATAAATGCTGTTATCAGTTCCTCCACGTCCAGCCTTTTAAATCTCTGCCAAGTTAAAATGACTGCAAGCACTGGCAGTCGTAGATGACACATTGTGAAGCGACAGACAAGAGCAAGCTGTCTTCTCAATCCATCTTCCAGCTTTTCATTGCAATATTACGTCCTGGTTTATTGCATCGATTTTTGTTGCAGCTTAATCTTTCTGCCAGGTTGTGCCAGCTCTTAACGTTTTTGAAGGTGTTCACTGCTCCTTGTGTGCTTTCTACAATCCCTAAAGCAATCCCCGGTAACCTTTCCCCAAAATGCAAAAGGAAGGTTACATCAGTGCAGCTCTCTGGGCATTAATACACTCCCCAACTCAATTCAGTGCCACAGTTTTCCAGACGTATTTGTTCTTCATTTAGTGAAACAATTTTGAAAGTCACATCTTGTCTTTTTTGTTTTTCTCTTCTGTTTTCCTTCCGGTGGCTTTGGGCATCAGAACTTCATCACACTAAGAATACTGTCAAGTTGGATTAGTCCATGAAGTTTAACTTTTGTATTACAGGAAAGGCACTCTAAGCTTACATCTGACAAAGAAACCTTGCTGAATTGCAAGTTCACAGTTTATCAACTTATTTTTTCCAGGCTGGTTTGCCCTGGATTATTTCTCCCAAGTCTAAAGTTTTTCTGTTGCACCTTAACAATACGTGTGGCATCATCTATAGCAAGGCATTAGGGAAAGTTGGGCAAGGAAAGAATGGGGTGCCTGGGAGGGTGGCTCTGGCCATTGCCTTGACAGGGGGACTTCTCTGTGGAGAGGTAAGTTAGAGGTAGCAGGAAATTGAAGCAAAAAACACAAGGGTCATGAACTAATATCATGAACTTGTAGGGCTCAAGGCATTGTTTGAATTAGTGCTGATACCTCTGAGTTCTCTGAATTTTGGAGTCTTATGGTAGGAAGATTCACAATTAAACTACCCTTTCTCCATGGTCAGTATATCAGTAACATGAACATGGAATCCACAGTTGGTTTTATCCATTGACAATTCCAATAAATGAAAATAAAAAGGTTCCATTCTAATTTAAACTGGCGCAAAAATAAACAAGACTAAAGCTCAATTAAAGATGCTTTATATGCATCAAGGGGTACACACTTCGTACGTAGGCTCTGAAGCTACATCGTAGGCTATGTGAAGGTTACATCCTAAGAAGTCTAGCAACATGTCAGGCTATGGCAGCTATGGAGATGCAAAATCCGGTCTGCAAGAACTGTAATTGGCTGCTTGGCCATTTTCTCCTACAATTTCTCATGCTCATAAAGATTGCAGAGCGCAATATAATATAAACTTTGTCAAGAGTTGCTCAGTCATCTGCTTTTCAGTATCACATATCTAGTGAAACCACTGCTTTCCACTGCTTGTATTCACTGTGACTACCAGGTCTCTAATTTGGGGAATGAAACAACATAAATAAGTGCATGAAAAGGTCTCATACTCAGTAACGAAACAAGGAAAATCCTCCCAAAGTTGCTCGAATTGCAATGTGATTGAAAGACTGTAAAAAGAGTCATTATGGGTTTTATAATTAAAGCATGATACAGTTTGATCACATATGATCACGGATTTAGTGCTGCAGTGCTGATATCAGCTGTTGAAAAGCGATGCTTGACACGATCTGTTTTCAGTCAGGATCACTGCGTGGCTGAGAAGGAAACATCTGGATCCAGATGGCTTGAGAGATGCTAATATTGTAAGGTGTTCTCAGTCAAGACGACAGTTAGTGCCAACATATAAAAAATAGGAAATCGTGTCAGGAATCGTACAGCCACAATGCTGATTGCTTGGACAATTAATCTAGTGCTCCTCCCTCAAACTGAACATCAATTGTCCCAAATGAAATTTTAATCATCAGGGAATTCCGTGATGTGGTCTGCATGAGACATGGACATTCCCCTGGACAAAGCCAAAAGCCTCTCCAGAGGGACATGGGAGAACTGAAGGTGAGGGATACTGTGTGAGGTGAATTTCAAGTAAAAATTGTGCTCTTTCTCAGTCATAACTCAGTCACATCCGAAGACACAGACATGAAATACATACTAATATTTTTCAGTGTGACTCGCAATTTCTGAGGATATCTTTATCTCCAATGTCCACTCTAACTTAACATCAATAAACCTGTTTAGAAAACATAAAAAATAGCCTTTAAAAATTGCCTTAGAATCATCTGATTTTTAACTTTTCTTCAAAGAAATCAAATTAGTTGTACATTCATGGCTCATTGCCAACATGAATCTCCAAACTGCTAAAAAGTATTCAGAAATAGAGTACAAAGGTTTTGTTTGTTATTTCGTAGACACTACTAGACCCCACCAGTGTGTTTGTGTCAACAGTCATTCTCCAGACTCTTACTTCAGCTCCTCGTCATCAACCTGTACCCAGCGCCCGTCTCGCCTTCTGTTTTCCTCTCCACTTTCTTTTATCTCTCCTCAACTTTCATATCCTTGTCTTTCTCTGCGAGTTTCCTGCTATCTCCTCACCTCCAACCATATTTGTCTCCTTCCCCCTCTCTGATTCAGCATTGCCCCTTTGGCTGTATTGCAGGAAGATGAGTTTATCATCATCATTATCACCATGTTAATTCCAAAGCCTTATCTTCCTAAATAAAGTGTGTGGTTTTGTCTCTTTGTGCTGACATCCCCAGGCTCGACTGAATGTAGCTTATTTCTATCTTGCTGCACTTAGCATTGAAATGAACCAGTTTTGGGGGACTAGCACTAGCGTAGCTTGCATCAGCTCTGTGCAAGCTAATAGGGGTATCAGCAGTTGCCTGCATCGGAGAACATCAAAGCGAGCAATTCCCTCTGAACACAAAATCTGAGTGCACTCAGCGGGCATGTGTGCAAAAAACCCACACTTAGGCATGCACATACACACACGCAGACTCGGGTGCATACAGCGGGCATGAGGAAAGGGGTAGCTTCTTGTTTTCACACACTATTACCATATATGTTAATAGCATTCTTGTTATTGTGCAGAAACAGCCCGTGGTGTAATGAAGTGATGAGCTGTCCTGACTGCAGGGAAGAGGACAGACAGGGTAAGAAAACAATATAGTCTGTGAAATTTTTTCAGGCATTGACTTTGCTTGACAAAAAACACACACAAACTGTAAAAACACACACAGAGAAAATACACATAAACACAATTGATTTCCCGCCATTGTCCGTGGTAGCGCTCATATGTATGATGTGTTTGATGTGGAGCACATTGAGGTGAATCATTGATGTTTCTGCTAACACCACATGATTACCCTGTGAACAGCTTCATTTGATTCTGCTTCTGAAAAACCTGCATGGGAACTGGGTCATGAAATTTGAGACGTTCAAACAATCATACTCAAAAGCTAGATGAATGGGGTTTATTTGGAGCAAGCACAGCTTTTGACTGGCTAACTGATGCACTATCATGTGTGACTGGAGCAATCACTGCACCTTTATCTGCACACCACTGTGACAAACAAAACACATCAGGGCTATCAAAGTACTGTAATCATATTCGGGGAAGGAGCTTTTTCTCTCTATTTGTTGTATAATTTGATTTTCTCAGTGAGTGGTCACAGAGTGCTACTTATTATCATCTGAATAATTCATTATGAATTTTGTTTGTAATTTCTGCTTAGCTTTTGGATGTCTTTGATGTCATGGAAAAATGCTTTGAACAAATAGAGGTTAATATCTTTTAAACATATTTTTGTTTTACTAGTGCTGTCTCATTATTTCAACAGAAAGAATTAAATCAGGATTGTCTGAAGAAAGCTCAAACTTGGCCATCTAAAGATATGGCTCCAGAGACTTTCATAGAGTGATACAAATAGGGTCACTTTGATGTATTTGTGCAGTGATGCAATTTTCTTAGTTTTGCCTCTGTACACCACCACAATGGATTTGAAATTAAGCCAACAATTAGATTGAAATGTAGATTGAAATGTCAGCTTTAATTCAAGGGGTTTGACAAAAATATCAAATTAATGTGATACTTTTGACAAACCCCTTGAACTGAAGCTGAAAATCTACACTTCAATCACATCTCAATAGCTTCATTTCAGATCCATTGTGGTGGTGTACAAGAGGCAAAATTACAAAAAATGGTAGTCCGATAACTTGTAAATAATTTACTGTATATATATATATATATATATATATATATATATATATATATATATATATATATGTATATATAAATACTCCATATAGTCTTTTGTAAAATGGACTACTGTTTCAGACTAACTCTGCTGTTTGGTTCTGCAAAGGTGAGTTTTGCATAGCTTTTTGCTGAAAACAGCTGCCTGCAGTGGAAGAAACATTGATAGGGGCTATAACACTGAGCCAAAACAATAAGGCTGCATGCTGTAAAACCAAAACAATGATCTGAAAGACAATCAGCTTGTTAGAGGAAAAACTGCAGGATTGTTTGATAATTCACAACTATTAGCAACTTCTTTCACATTTCATTTGATCGGTGTTAATATAAAACTTAGAATTTATGCAGCTTTAAGTATTTGACCAACATACCTTCTGTTTTACGAATTTGATTAGAGTTTAAACTACCCTTCTCACATTCTGTAAAGATCTTTTGATTAGGGCAGATCTTCACATCTTCTCCTTATTACTGCTTCATGACATGATTGCAACCCAAACAACTCAGCATTTTTGTTTTTTTCAACTGATTTAGGAATTGGGCTAATATCTCTGAGACTGTCAAGGGTTTATACTCTGTTCAAAGCTCAGTTAAAGGCTGATTCCATTACCCTATCTACCCATTGCGATAGATAGATAGATAGATAGATAGATAGATAGATAGATAGATAGATAGATAGATAGAATCTCTCAGTGAAAGAACCAACCTCTGACTTGAATTTCATGTTGGTTGACATTATTTTAAGATTTTATAGACAAATATAATTATGAAAGAAACCATCTATAGGTTACCAAATGTCATGGTATGATGACACTGTCAGGGATGGACATGTACTTCGGAGAAAATTGCTTTAAGAAAAGGCATTTTCAAATCCAAAGTGACATTTATCCACTGTAGCAGACTGCAGTCAAACTCATCAAATGTGTGATGACAATCTTGTCAGTTAGACCACTTAATTCACCTTTAAAGGTGTTTGATAATTAAAGTTGCATTTCAGCCTGAAGCTGCCATGCAAATGAGAGAAATACTGTCTAGCAGCAGAGTTTGATTAAAGTCCTTATGTCAATATAGTGTCTTAATGTGATTCATCTGAACAACCATATAATTTAATGTGGAACCTTAAATCTATTACCATGTGGCAAACATTTATACATTGATTATCATTCTTACATCTGCATACACATGTTATTTGGTAAAAACTTGTGCTGACAATTAGAGCTTTTAGCTGAAAACAACACTGTGTAAAGCTGATTTTCATGATGAAAAGTTGTTGTTGCAGTGAACAGCAGATTCAACAGACTATTTTTTTTGTGTTGAAACAACAACATGACATGACTATATCTACAACCCTGTGACTTAGTAACAGAATCTATAGGACTCAGCACTATTTTGAGTCTTAATTTGATGCATCTGTATTTCATTTAATTTTTTTATAATTAGATTTCCTTTGTCAGGCTGTGTATGAATATGTATAATATAATAGTGTTTGTGCAAAAAAACATGCATAGAAAACATATGGTCTGATTCAATTTCTACTATGACAATCACTTCTCTTGTTACTTGGACCCCAGTCAGATATTTTAATTAAGTTTTTTTTTTTTTACCAATTGTTGTAATTATTATTATTGGTAATTGTTTTTAAACCCACAGATTTTTTTCTTTCTTTTCTCATATTAATTTTTTCATACCTCATATTTCTTAATATTTTTTAACTTAATATTTTTTTTTACTCATATTTTTTTAACTTAAACTTTTAACTAAAAATCACTTGGAGTGGATCTGAAACAAAGCCATCAAGATGTGACTAAATGTAGATACCAGTTTGGATTGTTTGTGTGTGTATATATATATATATATATATATATATATATTTTTTTTTTTTTTTTCTTTCCCTTTTATTTATTTATTCATTTTTTTGGTCTAAAAATATACACTACTAAAGCCTTGTTTTACTATGTATGCTGAGCACTGACTCAAACATTTCCTTTAAAATGAACAACATTTAATCAAACCAACATATAACTGATCAAGATCAGTGCATTGTGCTTGTATACTCTTGTTTTACTGGACAGTTCATATGAATGTGTCATCTGATGTAAATGAAGGGAACATACAGGCCGAGTAAATCATGAAATATAATTTAAAATAAAACCTAACCCATTTATTTAATCAGATTATACTAAGTTGTCACATATTATGTTTACAACAATACAAGAAACGTGTTACTGAGAAACTCTGAAGTAACCTTGTAAAATCTTTTCTCAGTGTCAAATCATGGCTAAACTAAAGGTTTCTAAGGGGGCAGTGCAAAAACACTTTGCAGTAACTGGATCAGTTGTATCAAAAGCACAGACAGACCAAAAGTGACCACACCATCAGAAGATCAATATTTCAAACATCAAGCAACTTCATCACAGATACAGAATTTACTGAAAAAAGAATATAAGACTCCAGTCAGCAAAGGTACTAAACCACCACTCAGGAGGGGAAACAAGACCAATGCTTGGAGTGGGCTAAGAAATACCAGCATTTCATAGTAAATGACTGGAAAAAGTCCCATTTACTGATTGATCCAATTTTGAGATTTATGGCAGTAAAAGAGGAGTATGGAAATACAGGAGTGAGAATGAAAACATGGTATATCGAACCAACGATGAAACAATGTAGTGAGAATATTCTTGTCTAGTTGAGGTGTTTTGCCTACTCTGGAGTTGGACACCTGGATGAAAGTAACTACACCCGGACCTAGAAGAAGTACCAGCTCATTCTTTGGAGATATACCATACCCTCTGCTGTGCATCCTTGTGGAGAAGGAAAGAAGGACTGAGAAAGCCAAAGCATTCGGTAACATCACAAGAACCTTTTTTGAACATTGTCAAACAACATTGTCTGATAGGTAATTGAACCCAGGTGCCTCTTTGGTAAAGGGAAAGCCTTTATCTCTCTGGCATATTTCAAGAAGTGATTTATTTCCTTGAGGAGGATTTTCAACCAGTCATTATATTGTTCTCTTCACAAAAATAAGTGCCCTTATATTACTGCTTCTTTCTTGTAAAGGCAGGGTGGCCTCACCCTGAACTGAGAGCTTTAGGTTTATTCAACAGTTTGTTATTGCTCTTATAGCTTATTGATCTCATTTGTTGTAGAACAGTGGCAGGTCAATCCAAAAGAATCCATCTTTTTTCATTTCACCTCTTTCATATTCTGTCAAATCAAGTGTTCTAAAATAGAGGAGTTGAAATATATGTATTTTTTGTTAGGGAAAAGACCTGACACAACAGTGTAAAAATAATAAAGAGAAAAACTGAAAGGACCTATAAAATGCCGGGGACAGTGATCCGATAAGGCAATCCCCAGTGACTTCTTCTCGCTCAGCTCTCAGATTGTTTACTTGATGAAATATACTGGCGGAATTACAACACTGCAAGCTATACACATGCATTGTTCCAAGGTTGATTTCATTATGACTGTGCACAGATTTACACAGATTTAAAGTTAATGAATTTGTATTGTGGCAATTTTATGACAGAAACAAACTTGACAATAAATACTTGAGTGTTTAAATCCATCTGTATTGTCTAGCACTCCCTCATGATGTGGACCTGCTGTGAGGTGATAAGAAACACCAAAACCACTCGCTGTCATGATTGGCTTTGTGTTGCATTTCGCAGTCAACCATGGGACATCCAGGGGACATGAGGACATGAACACAGACGAGGCTTGGAGAGTTCCTGATTGCATATACAAAACGCTATCACCACTGTTCTCTGAGAAGTCAATCAGGGGACAGTGTAGATGGTCGTTAGCGATGGGCTGGACTCTGTGTCGTCATTGGGACAAGGCTGCAGCTGATAATTGGGCATGGGACTCGGTGGCAACAAAGCAACACGGCCTTGGTAATGAGATTAATGATGTTGTGTTAGGTCTTGTATCACCAAGGAGAGGATTATCTCCTAACAGCCTTCCTAAGGTGAAGGAAAGGACAATTACTCAGACACAGATTCATCAGGCCCATTCCCTATTCAGGCTGAGCTCAAAATGATGTTTCAGTGCTGGGTCAGGTCTTATTCCCACACACAAAAAAGCAATTTACTCAAAACCTCAGCAATGAGCATTAAGGAAGTCAAAGTCAATTGTTTTCAATCTGAGCGTTACAGAATGGGCATAATTGCACAGCAAAGTTTAGATCGACTCCTGATCAAACACCTCTGGGTGAATATAAATATGTTTCTCGTATGTGACCAGCTACAGTGAGTAATGATGGTTCGCTTTGTCAGAGATAATCCCTGGATGAATTTCTTGAGCTCTGCCCTTTCTAAACATGGAAAAAATAGATTCATTGATTCATTCATCAGATTCATTTGAAATAATCTTTGGATCACATTAGGCAATAGTATAATTGTATATTGCAATAGTATAAATCTTTCTCTGAGGGATTTTGAGATGAAGACACATTCAGGACTACATGCTCATGTGTTTAGTGTTTGGATGGATCAATTTTTTTTTTGGTTAATGGACATTGTTTTTTATGGTTGTAGATTTAGCACTGAACTTATCCAAATACTTGTGACCATTCTTATGCATAGTACTGTTGATTTCTATTGGTTTTCTAAGCTCAATGTTCATCTACTAATGTTCTAGATGGCTACAGAGAAACGGCATAAATGTGAGTTCATTATTTCCGTCCTTTTCTATTTATTTTGGTCCCCACCAACCCCTGAGGGGAAAAAAGGTTGTCTTTAGGCTGCTACATGTAGCGTAGCTGCTAAATGTTTAAAGAGAGAAGGATGCTTAGAGCAGAGTGTGTGGACCAGAAAACCAAAACAAAAACTTATCCTTTGACTTGTCACTATGAGTGGCAACTTTCACATTAAATATAGTCGTGTGGTGAATTGTTAATATAAAAAATTGTCTTATCGTTAATTGTTTTGTTTGCATTCAGCAACTACAGCTTCCATGTGGTTTAGAGAATGTGTTTGTTAACAACTGAAAGCTAGATGAACTTAAATGTGGTTGAATTCCAGCTCCCTGTTGTATTATAAATAGGCGGAAAATCACTGCTGCAGTCACACACAGACAAACGTTCCTTTATTGTGTATTTATGGACAGTTTGCACATTTATGATTTATCATTAGCAACAAGGATGATTCATCAACTGTAATAAAACCTCTCAGAGTTGTATTATTTGTAAAACAAATTAACATGAATAAATAATGAAAGTGAATAAATCTGCTTGTTGTAGTTTTTTTTTCTTCCTTCCAGTGACTGAACTTGCTGTATACATTATAAATCAATTCATCTAGCAAAAACATATCCTAACTTTAGAAAATATGGGTTTTCAGTTCAAGTTCAGTGTCTTCAAAAGCATCTTAAAGAAAAAAGGAATCTTTTGAAACCAGTAGTGAAATGTCACTATAATACATATTCAAGAAATATCATGAGGTTCTTCTCTAATAAAAACTGACATCAACCGTCTAGAGGAAATCCTACTGAGGTGCACAAGAAAAAACATTCTCTTGATGGCACAGAGGAGGGTATAAATTAGGGCTGATTATATACTTTTGAGAGCGTTTAGATATAAACATTCTACTTACATATTCATCTTCACCTTTTTCATCAACACTGAGGCAAACAGTGTAATCACATTTAATCAGAAGTTACACTTTATTTTACAGTCTGCGTAGCTTATGTGTACTATATTCCCAGCATTCACAATAAAAGATGTGGGTTCAGATATCTGGGGTACAGAATTATTGCACTGAATAGTATTAGTGCTCATGTTGATCATGAAAGTAAGTTCCAAATAATAAGCAAGCTTCTCTACCATTTTGATGATAAATGCAAAGAGAATAGGAGGGCTTTCAGGTGTAACACAACCCTCCCAGCAAATTTTACGCAGATGTTGAAACACCAACTTGGGGTAACTGGA
This sequence comes from Istiophorus platypterus, assembly GCA_016859345.1. Lineage (NCBI taxonomy): Eukaryota > Metazoa > Chordata > Actinopteri > Istiophoriformes > Istiophoridae > Istiophorus > Istiophorus platypterus. Next base: position 3,536,446 of record CM029117.1, read on the forward strand.
CGTTCATCCCTAATAAATTTCTAATTTTGGTAAAAAGCTAATGAGACATACACTATATTAATATGGGATTAATATTTAAGGAATTTTAAGGATTAACATTCAAGGAATTATTTAAGGAAATATGTTTTTCAAACTTTTCCTGGTTTGGCATTCATATTATGCTTTAGGATAAATTGTGATATAAACGAATGGAACACTGTCAAATTTTTAGCAACTTTTTTTGGTTTAATAATAGTCACAAGAGAGAGATTAGATTTAGCCAATAGTGCGTGCTTGGTGGGACACTAGCAGCCATATTGGAGGCCGGGCAGTCACTATAAAAAGGCATTGTTTAATGTCAAAATTGAATTTAGCAGATAGAGACATTTTTTTGCTGCTTTTCATTAAAAAAAATTTTCACAAACGCATGAGACTGATTTTCTATTCAAATCTTTTTAGTGCAGATTAGCTAACAAATCAATATCTGCTGTGTTACTTAGCACTCTCCTGTTGTACACCTAGCTTAAATAATGTAGTAGAAGCTGGAATTAATGTATAGTTTTCAGTTAACATTAACAGCAGCTGCTTTGACTTAATGGGTTTGCTGCTAGCTACTTCGTTAGTCAGAAACAGCTGAAAAAAAGAAAACAAAAAGAAACAAAATACAAGTATTAAGATTAAGCCATGATGATTTTGGCCAACATACATTTCCAATGTATGGGACCTTGCTAATGCATTTTAAAAAATCCCCCCTGAAAAAAAAAAATCACAAAAAATGCCTGTATCTGAAAGTAATCTAGGCAAAAGCATGTGGTCTGATGTGCTGTGAGAACATTATATTGTTATGTACTAAAGAATATATTAATATTTTTCAGCTGTTTCAAATATATTTGATCTAGAAAAAAGCAGAACTTAAATAGTTTGAAAAAATAACTTAATTTTTTTCTTTTTCTGGAGCCTTAAACCCCATCTCATATTCTTCTTCAGTAAATGGTAGTGCTAATAAGTGAATCTGTAGTGGAGTTTAATTTATCAAACATTTTTTTCCAAGGATAAATGCACTAACTCAAAGCTGAAATAGGTTTGCAATACTTAAAATGCATTCAAAATGTATTTGCTCGACATTAAAACTTGATTGGAAATGCATTTTAAATAGCAGTGAATTCAGTGACATGAAATCCCAAACATAATGAAAATGCATTGGATGTGTTATTTATGACAATATTTGAAATGGACAAAATTATTTTCTATACATGTCTAAACACATGTGTAATTCAGATATATTTTCCTTTCAGTTTACTGTTACAGCATAGGGAATCTGAGAAGAAATGTCAAGAGTGAGCTACTTATAACAAATACTGAATTTTAGATATCTTCTTTTCTTCATGGGTTTTATAATTCATAATTATTTATATCATATTTTTAAAGAGTTAATTCTTGTATAGGCCAACATTATGGCTCCAGATGTGGCTGCGAGGATATTTGTGACACAACTGCAAAGCCTCTACAACACAGAGATTGTAGAATAAAGTGCACTGTAACTGAATCATATACATCTTCCTAGTACAGTAGTTGTGCGCTGTGCAGCGTCAAACTGGGCAGAGGGCTCTAGGGCTCTCTTGGGGTCATTCATCAAGGTTGGACAATGGAGAAATGTGCCTGTTGTTGGTATTAATAGCCTGGGGTGAAATAGGTCTTCTCCACTCTGGAGACGATCTGGCAACTCAGGTGAGCCCAATCTTACCCTTCCCCGCTTTTTCTGTTTCGAGCCTCATTCTGGGCCTCATTCTCCTCAAGCTGTTACTGCAGGAGAGGCAGCGAGTGTCATCAGAACATTTGAAAACACCCGAATCCCCACCCCCACCCTATAAATCACTTCATGTACTCTTGCTCTTGCCTGGTTCAGTAAATCATATTACTCTGATAAATTCATGATTGATAAATTATCTTCTCTTTGTAGACAATAAAATTAAAATAATTTGTGGTAATTAAGGCAGTCTTTCCATTTATAAACAAGACATTTAAACTCAGAAAATGTAATCGAATAGGAAAAAAATGAAAGGTCGGACTCAAGAAGTCATGTTTACTTGCGCCATAGTTAAAACCTTTCACGTTCTGTTCTTCAATCTCTTGAGGAAAAAGTCTTGTAAAGTTCCCAAATATCTTCTCCCTTTTGTCTGATCATCTTGTTCCCCACGGAGTCCCTCTAGACCTTATAGAAGACTGGGTTTCTAGATTTCAGCAGAAAGAAACCTCAGCACTGGAGTTATACATGTACTGATGGCACACTTTTGTTGAGGACCTGTGCCCTCATCAGCTGGACACTGGTCATGATCTTCTTCTGGTGCCCCATCAGAGTCACCCCGAGCCTCTGGATGTCCCTGTATGGCACACGAACATGAACACACAGAAAAAATCTGTTTTACTAATCCATTATGGACTAAAGGTTGTTTCAGTCTCAAATTCAGGATAAAAACACAATATTAGGCATATTCTAGTTAGATCTTTTTTTCTTGAAATTTGGATGTTTAAAAATTCTGTGATTGGCACAACAGAATGTAAACTCAGTAAACTAAAGTATGGGCTTTAATTTACTATGCCTAAGCTGCATAGGCCTTTATATGAACCAGGCATATATATATTATACACAAGCTCTTTTCCTAAATTCCCCAGTTTCAAGAGGATTTTTACCACAATTATCCTGGTATGTGATCTTTTAATTTTCTGTTCTTTTGTGTTAATACAAAGTCAACAGTTTTTAACTGTTGTTTTGATAAATCTAGGATAATGTACTTTTGCACATTAACTCTATCACTATAACAACACAGACTACTTTCTACTTTGCAGTTATTTCAGTTGGTATAAAGGTACAATCAGTGGCAACCTTTTTTGGGGGAATTTTATTTTTGTTAAAGCGGATATGATATGGAGTTGTATAGTGAGTTCCAGCTAATTTTTAGCAGACCGGCCCACAACTTGACTATTTAGTTCACTCTCACCAGTTTCATAGCATTGTTTGCTAACAAGCTTGCAACTTAAATACACTTAAAAAAAATATGTTTATGTCCCAGTGTCTTGTCCACAACCCCAAAAATCAATTATTGCAATTTCAAACTGCTAACAGTGTAGATACAGAAAGGAAATTAGAGGAAAGAGAAAGGGGTATGGCAAGCAACACAGATCCATGGCCAGAACTGAACTTGGATTGTTGAATAGTTAACATGCAACAACAAGCAACCCCCTATCCCCATCCCACCCCACCCATCCACACACACACACACACACACACACACACACACACACACACACACACACAATTATTTCAAAAATTTAAAGCCTTTAAGTTACCCCTGGGGCATAGACCTACCCTTCCCTGATGGGCCTACCCATGTACATAGCTGTAGGAAGTTCACTAGCAGCAGCTTAACATCGATTAAATCAGCAAAGTAAAAGTAATTTGATTTATTTAGTGAATGCAACCAGTATTTCTGTTAAAAAGACAATTTCAGAATAACAGATTGGTGAGTATGACATAACATTCTTGTCCCTTACAATGTAAGCAGTCAAACACATTTTAACTTTATTTCCCGAGGTTTACTGGCAGCAGTTTTACAAGTGTGGAGAAGCTAGAATTTACTTTAATGTGTCAGTCAAACTGCGTGCAATGATTTCTCACACCTTCAAGCTACATACGTTACCCCAGCTGATAAAGCCCAGCAGGTAACTACTGCCAAATTTAAAGCTCACCATCACCTCTGAGCTATTATCTCCATCACAGTTAGCACTTACCCTTGGTTCATGCCTATGACGTGTCCCAGAGTGTGGTACCCCCCTGCTGCAAAGTGCTCCTTGTAGCGGCTCATCTTTATGGTGTCCAGCCACTCGTCTACTGAGTTACAGCTACTGAAGTCCGGGATAGCTCTCTCCATCAGCGGAGGACTGTTTAAACTGTGGCCAAGAGGGAGAGAGACAGAGACAGATGGCAGCAGATAGACAAAGAAAGAGAGGAAGATGAATGAGAAGACAAAAAGATTAGTTGGAAAGAGTCCGAAAATCAAGAAGAATCAAAAAGTGAGCAAGAGGGAGAGCGACTGGGGGAAAGGGAGTTTGAAATGCACTAGTAACCGAGGCAGATAATCAATAACAGTTAAAATGATGGAGAAGAGGTGGCAGCTGTGGTTGCAGGATGGCTGCTTTGGGTAGAGATTAATAAAGGGAGAAATCCTTAACCCTCCTCCTTCTCCTCTGCCTCTTCCTCTACCTACCATTTCCCATACACACATATGCAGAAGCCCAATGCCATGCACCACTGGCTCAGTACGACCTAGTATCTGAACTGAGCAATTTACACAGGTCCAGCTTCAGCCCGGTTGTCCTCTGAAAGCTGTTCCCACATTCACCATGGATCAATGTCAATATCACAGTGAGGCTTTTACTTAACGCACTGCGCGTCTATCAGAGATGAGCTTATTGGAAAACGAACATGACCGCTCGCTTCATCTGCCAGAGAACTTTGAGGGAAACTTCATACTGCAACTTTATCCCACCGAGCTCATGTTTGATAGCAGCGGGATGAGATTGTATTCACTCCGCCTCTGACACTAGGACAGTTACTTATTAGCCTAACAGTCTGTCACCATATATTGTCCAAGAGATCATCTTCTCAGCCCCTCACAGAAGGTGTCCTGCTTTGATTTGCAGCTTAATCCTCTAATCACATGAACCAATATTTGATTAAATTTTGGCAAACTGTCTTGCTAAATTAAATCAAAAGACTCCTCGGCATGTGACACAATGCACCCTTGCAGCTTTCGCTGCAAATCTGGACCTATTCAATGGCCCACCCACCTGCAGAGTGTGTCCATAGACTTCAGGTTCTCTGGGTTGCGGATTAGCTTGTCGAGAACAGTGACTATCTGGCAAAAGCGTGGCCTCTCGTTGCGATCCTTCTGCCAGCAGTCCAGCATGAGTGTGTGCAGAGCAGCAGGGCAGCCCATAGGAGCAGGCAGCCTGTAGCCTTCCTCCACAGATTTGATCACCTGCACATGTACAGCAAAATATGAAATGTGACCACAGTGTCTATCATGAGAATACATGGAATGTTAGTTACAGTCAACACAGAGTGCTCACATCTCTGTTGGTGAGGTTCCAGTATGGTCGCTCTCCGTAGGACATCACCTCCCACATGACCACGCCGTAGCTCCACACGTCACTGGAGGAGGAAAACTTTCTGTAGGCGATGGCCTCTGGGGCTGTCCAGCGGATTGGGATTTTCCCACCCTGTCAGGATCATAACGAAGTTTGACCATGACGCATCAGACCCTCTGAGACAGTTTAATTGGACATCTTGAGTTACAGAATAAAGCTCATGATCACAATTTAAAGGGTAAATCTCCTTATTCCTGTCAACAAATGCAAGTGAAAAACACAGACCAACAAAAAACTGATCGTATTAACAAGTGTGCGTGTATCAAAAGCCTGATATAGCTTATACCTCTTTGTCATAGAGCTCCACTGTTATCCAAAAACTATTAAAAATTCAGATGGAAACAGTGAAAGACATGCTCTCTTCCGCTTCATACTAGCTAAGCAGGTACAACTTACAACAGTATCAGTAGAGCTGGGGCTGGTTAAAAATAAACTTCATTTCAAAAGAGAATTGTGTATATCTCTCCAGAAATACTCCCCAATGCAGTTTGAACAACTACATGCAGTGGTAAAAAGATCCCTTACTCAGGTAAACTTAAAAATATAGAATGTAAAAATACTTCAGTAGAAGAAAAAGTAAAGCAAAATTTATTCAAAATAACACCAGGGAAAGTACTCGAGCAGAAAGGCCTGTTTATACTGTTAGGTGATTGTGTTGGAATATAATTATTGCTTCATTGTTACCATTGCCTCAACTTGTAAACAGTATTTTAGCAATTTTATTTTATTTTATTTAATAATTTTCAATGTATTTATTTAGTTTATTTATTTATTTATTCATTTTTAATTTATCTATTTATTTAATTTAATTTTAATTTAATTTTATTTATTTACTTGAGTAGCTAAATCTCTTACAGTGTATCATATTTTATGAGCATAAGCATAATAAGAGGTTTTGTATTAAGTATCAAGTAATAGAAGCCTTAAAATAAAATTAGGAGTACAAGAGTATAAACTTTCCCTCTGAAAAGTATTGAAATACTAGTAAAAAGTGGCATAAATTGGAAGTTTTTCAGTAAAGTAGTACTACAATTTATGCTAAAGTACGATACTTAGTTAATGTCTGCCACTGAGTAAATGTTCATGTAAGCAGAAAGTTAAATGATGCATCAAAGACTAAAGGGAGCCAGTGTGGACATGTTTACAGGACAAGAATAGACTTGCAAATGTTAGCAGGTAAGTGAACCACTTACATTATTTTGATGTAAAGCTGACACTTAATTAGGCTGACAAATGGATACATCACTTCCTAAACAAACAAAGGGCTCTCTGTGGTTTATTTCAAACATCTCAAGGTTACTCTTAAAATGTAGCTCATTACAGATACCTGAAGTCCTGCTAAACATTAAAACTAGCAACATGACCCAGTGGAATTCAATAACCTTAATTCATAATTGCAATGCTTGCAGGTTCTTCAAAGTGACTTTGCTGCCACTTTGACTTCATACAATAAGCAGCTTTATTTAAGTTGGTCAAATTTTTAAGGCAGTAAAGTGAACTGTATTAAAATTCAGCCATTATGGACCATTAATTTTGAGATGTGCTGTAATGGGAATATAGTGTCTATAATATCACAATCTATGGTCCTCATTCCCTTCAGAATGTGTGAGTAATGCGACTTGTAATCACCTTGCTTTCGGGAATCTGATTGCTGTGCTTTAACAGACTGTAACAGACTGTAACAGACAATGTGTCAACTGCTGATTTCCATCTGTGTGTTGCAAGCTGATAGCATCAGACTCTGGAAGGAGCTGTCTCTGCCTTTTTTAGTTAAGACTTAATATATTTGTTCCCACCAGGCAGCATGTTTAATATCGGGCTGCTCTAAAATGGAGCACTTACAAAAATGATTTTCCTTTGCTCCTAATTTTATGGGACTGCTGTTGTGCAGTTGCTGTTGTATTTATCTTTAACTTTTTACGGTTGCCTTTTTGCTATGCTCTTGGGGCCAGCTCTAAGTGGAAATGCAGAAAAATTGTTTTGTAAGAATAAAAAATACATATTTAACTCATCAGTTTAAGTCATAAAATATGAAGACTGTATTTGCCTGAACAAAATTATGTGATGACTATGATGACATTAAGTCCAGAGAAAGCTGAACTCCTCAATCTCAAGATTTTTTTTGATCTCTTTTCATGTGGAATTAATTGAAAAGATCTTACAGGATTTGTAGGTTTTGAAGTTCAACATTCAAAATACTTTCTGCTCAGGAATACTACTATGCCTAGTGCTGCCTTAAAGGAAGAACTCCAGAGTTTAAACGATAAATGTCAGTCAACTTGTAAGGAGTGCTACTGGCACTCAGTGAAAACGGTTCCTTTATATCTTCTGTGGTTCTGGAGATGCCTCCTTTCTGGTGTTTAAGGAAACCAATTCTAGGGACCTCATTAACCTTTACTAGGGATTTACCAACCACACCCCCTGGAATCAGTACTGGCTCAGATACTGAGCCTGTCATATATCATCCAGATATGACGGATCCACATTAAAGCTATTGCTGTTAGTTATCACTTACAGCATATGTTTCCCAATAAATGCAAGTTAATGTAAAGGCACTGTTAAGTGCTGATAAAGCCATTTGTATTAAACTAAATTAACCAAAAATTGCCTTGTTATTAAACACTGACCCATGTAGACATTGTTATTCTAAAGTTAAATTTTATGTACTTTTTTTCAGCGGGCCAATTTTAATTTAAAATGGTCCAAAGAACATTAGATTTTGGTTTTACATGTTTCACAAAGCATGATAGTTGTAATTAAAAATAAATGTAAAGTAAGGGAACTCATAAGATGCAGAAGGAGCCAAGATATACTGACTTTTAGTCCTTAGTTAGGGTCAAACTGCAAATGTGCTGTATTTCCCATAAAGCAACTGAATATTCTCTTTTATTAGACTCACTGTGCGTCATAAATGTCCAGGTCCAAGCAGAGATAACCCTGATGACTTCATCTTCAGCTTGTTTTTTCAGACTTAGAAAAAACTCTCATCAGGTCCATGGCCATTAATACAAGTGTTTCCACAGGCTGAGACAGTATAACCATGAGTAGAAAACTGAATCTTATACAATGAATAGAAGAGTGACCCCCATATCAGATAGGTACTCTGGTGCAGATAACGTAAGAGAAGTTGGTGCCAACCCCATGCTCTGTTGTATTATAGGAAACGTAGGCTTCAGGGTTTTAGAGCTCCACTCATATTAAAAGTCAGGATATCTCAGCCTCTTAAATTTAATCTGTCCCCCAACTTCATTGCAATTTATTATAGAAGTAAATAACAAAATCACTGACTTTAAAGTCTCTATAAAGCTTCCTCACTGCATGGATTTCATGACAATCATGTAAGCGGAGATGAGGCTGTAACTATAACTTTGACATATAATGCCTTTATTTTACAGTAAGTGGAGATGTACAGATACTTCCATTCTTTTTAGCTTTGTCCATATTTTATATTGTGTGTGTGTTGCTGTATTAATGCTTGCCTCGATGTGAAAACTCACACTGGTGGTGTATGCAGCATCGGGGTCATCTTCCAGCACTCGAGACAGGCCGAAGTCAGACACCTTACAAACCAGGTTGCTGTTGACCAGTATGTTGCGGGCAGCCAGGTCTCTGTGGATGTAGCCCAGGTCAGACAGGTAGGTCATGCCGGCCGCAATGCCGCGCAGCAACCCCACCAGCTGGATGATGGTAAACTGCCCGTCGTGCCTCTACAGGAAAAGACAGAGATCAGGAAGGGGGAGGTGGGGGGGGGGGGATTTTTAACAGCAGATCAGAAAAAAAACGTGATGATATTGTAGCAAAAAAAGATAAAGAGAATGATAGTAGAAAAGATTTCAATCAAGATAGAGAACAGAGTAAAGATAAGAGAATAAAACATGACAGGGATTTGCTTTTAAGTTATAATCTGCAGTATTTTTATATAAGCAAACACTGGGGCTGTTTGACATTGTCAATGTAACACAATGTTAAATCAACCTACACGAAAACTTTCACATTTGGTGCCCTAAACCACTGGTCCCTGAAAAATATTTCCTGGCAACAAACCTCTAATACACAGGAAGTGATGTATGTGGTATTTTCTTTACTTTGTTAAACCATTTGCCCTGACTCCAGCCATCTATTGATAGTTAACGGTACACTGAAAAAAATTATTAGCATGTTTGCATGTCACTCTCCTATAAATGCTGTCTGAATTGACTACAAGTTTGGAGGTTTTTATTTTTTCACATAAGTTAAGGAATCTATCTATCTTGGTGTGCTAATAAAAGCATTTTGGAAAACCTATTAAAACAGATGCTATAGGCTTAAATCAAGCTTTCTTTAAAGTTGCAGGGAAGCTTACATCTTGGTGACACATTGTCCACACAGTTACATGGACAACTGAACTTAGTAAAGTATGGTGAAAAAGAAAAGCAGTGCCAAAGAGTGACAGAAAATTAAAAGCAAACCAAGAACCCCATGTGCTTAAATGCTCTTCAAGTGAAAGTATCAAAACCAACCCTAAGGAAGGAGTCCAGAGAGCCATTCTCCATGTATTCTGTAATGATCATCACTGGTTTGCCTGGAGAAACAAACAAAAACATACAGAATTATTCCTGTGCTGCACTGAATGTCTTGAGAATATAAACAACTAATTTACATGCATGGGGAACACTAATTCACTCTCTGTGATGTACATATAGTATAAAAGAACGATACCCTGTTCGGGTTACAGTAGGGTAACCAGAGAGACATTGCTGTTGTGTTCTTAGCCACACTAAAGGCCCGGTTCTAGAGATGGCATTGTTGGTCTGTTGGTCAGTCCACCACTCTTTCTAGACTGAAATATCACAACAACTGTTGGATGTATTTAGATGGCCTTTTGTTGAGACCTTCTTATTCCCAAGAGGATGAATGACCTGACTTTTCCTCTAGTACCACCATAAGCTTGACATTTGTATTTTTTAATAAAATGTCTCAACAAATGTTGGATGGATTGCCATGAAATTTGGTGCAGGCATTCATTGTTGACAAACAAAGGCTGACATTGTCTGATGCCTTGGTTTATGAATAAATACCAAATGTAACTGCCACCATCCTAAGCTATATTTCACGTTTAGTATTAATTTGCATGCTGAACTAAGACATGCTAGTGTTTAACGCTAAACACCCCTGTGCACAATGGTGTGCCAAGCAAACTGTGGTATTTTAATGGCCAAACGTGGCTGGCGCACATGCAGCACACTTGGAAATATGGTGAGATCAGAAAAAGCATACATTTCTGGGGGGAGGGTTAGAGGTAGTAATAATCAAGCCAGTCACATTCACTACTTTTATCCCCTTCAACCACAGGACTTTCCCCATCATAACACACAACAGTTTGGGAATCCTATCCTAGGAATTCTTCCTCAGAGGAACTGTCTGTGATGAAAAGGGTTTCTAAATATGAATACAACAGCTCAAATTTATAATGGCAGGGGGAGATGATGTGTCTTTTGGGCTGAATTCCCTTTTTAATTCACTTTGGAAAGTCAAAGGCCTTAGGATCATCATCTTTTCCATATGTGCTGTTTTATTTATCAAACAACAATCCATGATAAAATACCACCATAGGGCCATATGTAGTATGAAAGTAGATTTAAAAATGCAGTTTAGTTATTTAATGTTGTAATGTTTCTTTATCTATTCAGTTATTTTAAAGATTTAATTAAGTCTAGATTATACTTAACGATATGGTAAAAAAAAAAAACAGTTGTCTGCTTTATCTTCATATTGCGACACAGACATGATCCTTGATCCAAAAATAAATCTGGAAAGTAACATTCTTATGTTTTTGGAAACAACACTATACAGTAAAATGTAACCTGAACAGTCTCCATCACATCATCTTGGTGGTTAAAGCGATATGTCTATCTGTACTATAATTAAACAATGTGGAGCCTCAGGTGTTACATTGGCTTGTTAAAAAGAAGATAGACACTGGGGGAGGAGAAAGGAACAGATGGCCCTAAGAGTTATTAGTGGAGAGAGAATCTTAGAACAGTTAAATCAATGGCCACTGGAATTGGTTTAAAGTTTTCTGAGGACATTTCTCCTCTTATTCAAGAGGCTCCCTCAGTTCTGGCTGACTGGTGGGAAATCCCAGGTATATGACCTCTGTGGAGTTGTTATCAAGGTCATTGATGTCCCTTGGGTCGTCAGTGCTCCTGGCGATGGTAACAACCGCCGTTTGAGTCACATGACGCAAAATGCAACAGGTTGTTAAATTACCTGGGGAGGGATGAAAGGACAGATTGTATCTGGGGATAAGTGATGTCGTAGGCGTGTTCCTTTGTTGAAGGATGGTTTCTCTACTTTAACATAGATGGCCTCCTTTAACTCTCTTCCAAACCATCTGTCTTCCCTTTCTAAGATGTGTACATTGTTGTCAACAAAGGAATGCCTCTTGTCCTTGAGGTGGAGGAACACCACCGAGTCCTGGTTTGTGGAGTTGGCCCTCTTATGCTGAGCCATACGTTTGTTCAAAGACTGTTTGGTTTCTCCAATGTATAGGTCCGTGCATTTTTCATTGCACTGGAAGGCAAACACAAGATTGCTTTTCTTGTGTTTTAGTGTGTGGTCTTTTGGGTGGACCAGTTTCTGTCCTATCTCGTGTATAGGTTTGAAGAACACAGGGATGTGGTGCTTGCTGAAAATCCTCCTAAGTTTTTCTGCTATCCCTGTTACATAGGGAATGACAATGTTGTTGTGCCTACTCTTTGTCCCTTCAACACCCACAGTGGTGTTATTCCCTCTGGATTTTTGTGGCTGTCTTCACAAAGGTCCAGTTGTGGTACCCACAAGCTTTAAGTGATTCCTTCAGTTGTTTATGCTCCCTTTCTTGGGCCTTGGCACTCGTAGGTATATTATCAGCCCGTTGTTGTAGGGTTCTGATAACTCCTAGCTTGTGTTCCAGTGGGTGGTGGGAATATAAGAGTAGATACTGGTCTGTGTGTGGGTTTCTTGTAAATCCTGATGTGGAGGCTTCTGTCTTCTTCAGTGCAGACGACACAGTCCAGGAAAGCCAAGCTGTTCTTCTTGACATCATTTCGTGTGAACTTGATGTTTTTGTCCACTGAGTTGATGTGTTCCGTGAAGCTTTGTACTTCCTGGGTTTTGATTGTCACCCATGTGTCATCCACATATCTGAGCCAGTGGCTTGGCATTGTTCCTCTGACAACATTAAGGGCTCTATTTTCTACCTCTTCCATGTAGATGATGGCAATAATGGGAGAAACTGACATGACATGTGTGAAACCTAAAAAAGTTCTTTTACTCTCTATTGTGTTCACGCTATGTTTCAGATGTCCTGTCATATTTATTACGTTATAGTCAATAATCCTAAAAAAAAGACACTATACAGCATGTACTGATATATAGTTTTAGTGGCAGCGTACTTTGGGTTACCACTCCCTCCAGGCGGATCACATTGGGGTGGTCAAACTGGGCCATGATGGATGCCTCAGCCAGGAAGTCCCTCTTCTGCTTCTCTGTGTATCCTGCCTTCAGGGTCTTCAAGGCCACTGGGATGTCTCTTTTCCCTGGGAGCCTCATACGCCCGTAACACACCTCCCCAAATTCCCCTAAACACAAGAGCAATTCAACACTTTACATTCCACCATTATAAATATTCCACTGTATTGTAACATGCACGGTGCTTACCTGCACCCTCACCCCCCTTGAGCCATGGTTGTAAATGAGAATGTGTGTTAGGTTAATTTGTCCAGTTAGGTAGAGAAACAATTCCACTTATAGGCTGTCTTTTTACATATATGTGCAAAACCTGAAGTAAGATAATCATCCATCAGCATCTTTCTCATTAATGCTTATCTTTAGCTCAGAAGAAATTTGAGTGTGCTCTCTGTTATTTGTCTTCTTCTTCTTCTTCTATACTTCTCTTTATGTCTGCAGGAGACACATGTGTTAGTATTCCCTGCCTGTCTGAAGAGCTTTGATTGACAGCCCCATGCAATGCTCTGATTCCACTCTGCCATCCTTCTCTCTGCTGCACACCACAGCCTTTACACCAGCCAATGATTTTAAGTTAGCTCAGCCAATGAGTCTCACTGTGTGTGCCTGTGTGTTAGTATGTGTGTGTGTGTGTGTGTGTGTGTGTGCGCGTGTGTGTATGTGTGTGCATGTGTGTGTGGATGTGAGCACACACAAGTTCATGGTTTTACCTGAACCAATGATTTTCTCTATTTTGATCCTGGAAGCTTCAATTTCTCGGGCAAACTCGTGGACCGCCTGGCAGGGGTCCTCGTATGTGTGTGGGTCGATATAGAACCTTGCGTCGGGGAATGACACTAAGATAAACAACATTACCATTTGGTCACATATCGGAGAATGAGAGCAACATCACATCTGAGCCCCTGTCACTGGTGTGTGGAAGGAAGGTTGATGAAAGGGAAGAAATGTCTCAGAGAAGAGAGTAGACTGAGAGACGGAGAGACTGAACAGCATATAGGGAATAAGGCCTGTGGGCTCCTGTAATCTCTGTGAGTGTGATGAAAATTATTTGCTCCAAAGATGAACTTTATTACATTGGGGTGAAACTTTGACCCCTTCAAGGCAACTGATCTAATCTATTATTGGTAATAATTGAGGAATGGGTCAAACATACCGTGACCATTCTGGTAATGCATCTTCTCCTCATCAGAGTCCTGGAAGGCTTTGCTGTAGCCACAGTGTCTATACAAACCATGCACACACACACACACACACACACACACACACACACACACACACACACACACACACACACACACAGCCAGTCATCCAAACACACACACACATACATGCAAACAATAAACATATAGCGGGATGAATACAGGACAATAGAGAAACATTTGTTCTATCAAACTCTAACCACAGCTCATAATTAATAAATCATAATTATTTACAATTAATTATCAAGTTCAACAGAGCTTTTAATCACTTAGTGATGCTTACTTATCTGTAGGGAACAACCAGTCAACCTGTTAATTCCGTTTTTCTAGTGGCAGCAAGTTGAAGAGGGTAAGAGGTCACCATTAACCTCTTAAATTAACTTAAAGGGTCAGCACACTCAAAATGTCAAAAAGACATAACTATTCTCTCAATTACTCCTAGTGGTATCAAGCCATACAGGATTTAGAATGTCCACCTCTGAGATTTTTCCAATATAATATAGATAGAATATAAAAGAAACTTTCAGACCACTAAAAGTAAGAGATAACCATTTTCTTTTTTAATTTCAGATGACTTATCCCTTTAAATTTGTTTAATAATTTCTTATTTAATTGGTTATTTAACTGGTTATTACCTTTTTATAGTAATAAACCTGTTTCTATAGGTATGCGTCCATGTCTTCAAGTAAAAAGGGTGAACATCATTATTAAGTTTGAGAAGTCACAATAAACACATCACAGAGGGATGATTAGGAGAGAAATGGGAAAAAGATTTAAGATTTGCACCCAAATCACAGATACATAATAAGAAATTGGACAAGTAATTCACATATTCATCTTCAATAGGGCATGTTTTTAACTAAGTACATAAAAAGCTGCTGGTTGCATGAGTGACTGACATTGTGGTCAGCAATCTGCAGTCAAATGCACCTTGTCCAGTGTGCCGGGGATGTACCCAGCACACTGTGGTATTTTCATGGCCAAGCCAACTGGCGCAACTGCGGTGCACGTGGAAATGTGGTTGGGGTCAGAATGAATATATTAACATATATTATAGGTGGATTTGCTAAAGGTAGTAACAATCATGGCCAATAACATTCGCTACTTAAATCCCCTTTAAACACAGGACTCTCCCCGTTGTGACACATTAACAGTTTCTATGGAGAATCCTATGGAGAGTTTCTCTCAGAGGAAACATTTCCTTGTCTGTGATGTACATAGTTTCAAAATGGAAATGAACAAAATGGTTCAAATATAGCGCCAAGAGCAGATGATGTGTCTTTTAAGTTGGGTACACTTTTGAATTCACTTTAGAGACCATGATTATCAGTAGCACGCTGGTGCAGTGGTTAGCACTGTGGTCTCACAGCTGGAAAGCTCTGGGTTTTCTGTGTGGAGTTTGGATATTCTTCCTCTGCCTGCGGGGGTTCCCTTAGGGGACTCTGTCTTTCTTTCTCCAACAGTCCAAAGACATGCAGGTTAATTGGTGACGCTATATCGCTGGCATGTGTGAATGTGACCGACAATGGTTGTTTGTCTCTATGTCTATGTCAGACTTGTGATAGACTGGCAACTTGTCCATATATATATATATATATATATATGCACATATATACACACACTAATATATATATATATATATATATGCACATATATACACACACACACACACTCACACACACACACAGACATATATATATATGTATATATGGCTCATAACTAACTATGGCTCATAATGAATTGCTTACATGGACGACCTAAAAATAATCATTTTTACAAGAAGATGGTCTCAAATTCAACCACTGTATTTAAGCGTTGATTGACAGTGTGCAACATCACTTCTGTTTGACACAGCAGATAAAGCAGATAACTGCCGCCTTCAGATGGGTGTAAAGAGACTCTCTAGAGTAAAGGAAAGGCCGTCAACATCGACCAGCAACTGACTGTTGTAGATTACAGAGCTGGTAAGAACTCACTCATTAATCTTCATTCTTGCTGGCATTGATATTATAATGCAACTTTTTTGTCAGCATAATCATATTTCAGATGCTTTAACCTAATGACATGACCAAAACTCTATGTGATAGAAGTTCACTGAACAGTTGATTGCAATGCGTAGCTGGATTCACACTGGAAAACCCTCTGCTGTGGCTTTCTTCCCACTGGGTTGCATGGCAAGTCATCTGCGTGCTGGAGTCCAGACAATGATCTCTGTGCACCGCAGGAAAATACCAGGTTTCTAGTGCGCCACTGTTATTCTGCGCTGAGTGCTGGCACGAGAAGACAACAGACTCAAAACCTGGCAAAGTGATAGGCTGCTTTTAATTGTGAATACAACCCACTGAAATACAGATTTTTAAAAGACACCCAGCAGTACTACAGGGTTGGAGAAAAGCTCAACTCTTAGCAAATGTCCTCTGATGCAATATGAGCAAGAACAAGGTGAGAACCACTCACATTCATGTTAATGCCAACAGAAAGAGAACAGAGTTGCTTACTACTCCCTCCAGTGTAGATACAGAACAACATAGCTGATCAGTGTTGCTAGCTCTAATGCCATTGGGGTATTAAAATGTTTCAACAATGTGTACCTCACCATGTAAAAAAGCTCTTCTGTAACTCAGGAAAAACACTGTACAACACAGAAATCAACAACTTCACTGTGCGTAGCACCTTGGGTACTAGTAGTTGGTATAGCTAGTGATGCTACAAGCTTCTCTCTTTAGAAGTAGATAGGCTACACCGACACTACACCTCTGCTGAAGGTAGCAAGCCATACTACAAGCGACTGAAAAAGTAGCTTAACATACTTAAGCTATCTTAAGCTATTCTGTATTACTTCATTAACAGTAGGGTCGCTATTTCCCAATCCTGCATTTAGGTTTTTCCAATTTTAGTTTACATTTCATGTCTGAGTTTCTCCCTGTAGTAGATCGGAATAAAAACAGTTCTGTGCTTCATTTTCCTGTGGGAATCAAAAAATCCCGACTGCTGGCTGCAGATTTCCTTATGTCTTACCTGCCGGGCAATTCTCTTTTCTAGGCGGCTAATGTGAACGCATGTATTGAGGGTTAAGTCACGACATCAGCATCCCGTCACTTCCCCATCCAATGAGTCCATAAGTCGGAACGTGCCATTAGCCTAAGGTGTTGGCATTTCATGTTGTGTGATAGTAACCATTGCTATTGCATTTAACCTCCATACTGAAGTATGAATTATTAAAATAGTATATTTGTTAGTCCATTACAAATTGAATTGTCTAAAAGGCACATGCTCTTTCTGACAGTCACACTGACAGTCCTCATGAACCACCCGTCTTCCTTCTACTCAAGTTATTGATTTGTTGAACTACCACAAGTAATAGTGGATGATAACATAAATTAAAAACAAAATGCGGCGGGTGACAGAAGAGCTGCTAAAAGCATTCTTTTGGCAAAGTGTCATAGTAAGTGATGAGATGGAGACATTAAAAACATCCAGAAATCTCCGGCATGTTATCATACACTATCTTAAGTGATAGCAGGGCAATAGCATTAGCCAAAGTGCTGTGTTTTAATTTTTGGGCTTTATATTCTTGGAGATTAAAATCTCATTTATATAGGAATATAGGAACTAATTCATAAGCTGAGCGGTGAGGTTTTTTTCCTCTCATCATTCAGGTTTTACTTCCTGTGTAAACAGTAAAACTCTCTTTGTGTGGTTTCTGTCTCAATGATGTTTCGGTATTTACTCTTCAGTTTTAATAAATTTAAATTTTAGTTATTCCTTGAAATTAACATTTTAAATTCTAAAGTCAGTGAGGATATTCGTTTTTGATCCTCCATCTTTGTGGCATTAAATATACTGGACTTTTTAGTCACGATAACATGATTTTGTGGGGATAATATCTTTAAATCTTCCATTTTTTTTTCTCCTCAAACAGAATGGAAATGAAAAACTTAACATGCATTGAAATATGAATTAATTAAGTGCAATGAAATTAATTATTTGGTGCAGTACTACAGAGATGTAAGTTGAAGACATCAAAAGGGAGGAAGTGGGGGCTGATGGGATAATGGGGAACGTTTGGCTTGTAAGCTACTGGACATGAATCAACATAATTAAATCCACTATGAGGTGGAAATTATGACTTAGAAAATTAACTCAGTGAGACAGTCAGATGACAGGGAGGGTTGAGGAAATGAGAGAAGCTGAAGCATTGGTGTTCAGAACTCCTCTCCACTCATGGTCCTTACTATTGATAGAAAAGCATGCAGATTATTCATGAACTCTGATATTTTGAACATTTAATCATGACAAACTGAGACTAAAGGTAGTTAGCTTCTCAAACACAGGCTAAAATGAGATCCTTCCCCATTCGAGAAGAACACAAGCAACATTACACAAAGAGAGGCATGGTAGAGTAGTGTAATAAAGTGTTCCACACACAGCAGCGATGGGTAGTGTGGTAAAGTGTAGCCTTGCCGTTTCCTGCAGATGATGATGGCCAGAAAGGTGACCAGGCCAGACACCAAGGCCATGCAGATCCATGAGATAGTCATGGTGTTGTAGCGCAGAGGAGCTGCAAACACACAAAGACACCCGGTGTTAGGTGAGGAAAAAGTGCCACCAACAGTTCCCACTTTACACTAACACACACACAGGCAGCAGGTAGCTGGGTCTTGGTTAAACAAGATAAACAAGAACTTAAAGCTTCATTAAAGAGCTCAGCATTTTCTAATTACCTCCTGTTTGTATTTTGAAAGTGTGTCTGTGGTATTATAGGTAGGGCAATATTCAGCCCAATGTTGACATTTATTTTCAAAGATTGAAAGTCGTCCCAGAGCTTATACAAGCCTCCACCTTAAAGCACACTGTCATGAATACTTACATAGACACATAGGATCTGTTGTATTACAAAAAAAAAAGAAAACCATCATAACTATTTTGCGATCAGTTACACAGACTTTTGATGAGCACAGAATTTTTGATGAGCATGAGGACAAACAATCCCTCATGTTCCATAGCGTCAGTGAGGCCAAGCACCGCAAAGATCGCATTCAGTTCCTGGAAGAGGGACCTCCAGCTGGGTCGGGTGTTGTAAGCAGCACAACTGGTGCTGCTGGTAGGTAGGAGTTTTAACTAGTTGAGGAGTTTAAAAGAATTGGCAGAGCAAGTCCCTGAGGCCAAAAAGGCTTCATGGTTATTATGTTATGTGATGAATATATTTATTATATCATAGGTAGGCTACATTATCAGTATTTAGCTATAGTTATATTCAGCTATTACAGTATTTTGTCCTTATTTCTTGCATCTCATGTGTAATTAAAAAAAAATGCTAATGAGTCACTGATGTATCTGAGCTGTCAACATCATTTTTCAGCTTTGTTAATGTGTTTTCCCAACGATTTTTGGCTCTGGCACAGGATGATAACGGTACCAACGGAATTTGGTACTAATTTTGTAGAAAATAGAGACAGTGCTCAAAAACTGAAATTTGTCTGCATTGAGATTACAATGACTGATATATGAGCTTGTCTTTCACCATGTGTTAAGAAATTATTAGCATAATATCCATTCATTTGTTATTAATGGATTGTAAAGGCTCCATGTGTTTAATGATGTGCTTTCCCTTAGAAAAATTTCAGGTTCTGAACACAGGTTCTCTATTTTCCACAAAATTAGTACCAAATTCCATTCGTACCTTCATCTTCCTTTGCCACAGCCAGAAATCGATACAAACACATTGACACAGCTGAAAAGTTCAACCAAATTAAGTTTCAGTCTGATTCTCAGCTCACACGAAAATCTGGTTAACTGTTCAGAGTCATAAAGACCTGGACCAGGAAAGTACAGCGTTGTTTGCAGAAGGATAAAAGACACGACTTTCTGCTTGAAAAAGGCTACTCAGTCTGTTTTTTAATAAACTTCAGGACTTATTGATCACTCAGCATGTAGGCTTGTTTTCAGAGTATAAAAATGAATTAGTATCAAGATGGTAGGAGGGGCAGCAGAATGAAGGGAGACAATTAGTCAGTGAAACAGCTCTGGGACTCCAAACTTGCAGGAGGCTGAGCCTGCAACTCTGCAACGTATTTGCTAAAACCACTATTAGAAAAGGAAAATATTCTAATAAAAGTTTTCTAGTGATGCACGACTTTCTATATTTTACTTGCCTCTGGTAGAAAGATGCATGAAAACTTCTTCCCTGTTCCAGCACAGTGTGCAGCTGTTTGAAGCCGGGATGGGCTGCAGTTCTGCTGACAGGGGTAACCCTCTAACAAAGTACAGATCAATGCAGCAGAGGGATGGACTGAGGTGGTTATCGGGCTCATTGACACCCAAGCCCCTTTAGCCCTGGACCATGCTGTGCAGTCTTGCCTGGCTTTGTGTGCTGAGTCTTTTAACCGAACAAACTGTTTCCTTGCTTTTTCCACTGTATTAAACAGCATATAACTGCTGAGGGGTTCCTGAGGTCCGGAGCAAGCAACAATTCAGTGACACGGTATGTCCTCTGTTAGTTTCTCTGTCATACACACATATACGCGTGCAGACACACACACACACACACACACACACACACACACACTAATACCTGCTTTCCCAGTCTGAATCTCTACATTCTGGCTAAAGCGTCCGCAGCCTGCTGACGTTCTGGCTCGGACCTGGAAGATGTACTTGGTGCCGGGCTTCAGCCCTGACACTCGGGCGCTGGTATTTTTAGACTTCAGAGTGGAGTAACTCTGCTCTTCATTATCCTGTAAGATAACAGCCACATTCAAAGATTAGTTTTGGGGAAATTGGCATGCTGGTCAGCAAAAGAGCTCACTGCATTATTCAACATGAAAACACAAGCTCTACTGCTCCGTATTAACACCATGAAGGCAGTGGTTTATAACATAGCAAACAAGGTGTAGATTGACAGGTTTCAGAACTGAAAACATCAACTAAATACACCTGATGTAACTGAGATTATTGTTGATGATAAATAAGGTCAAAAGCCATGTATTAATGCACTGTACTGTACAAGAGTAAGGTTGGGCAATATGATAATGGTTCACCAAGTATTTAATTGCCGAAAATCTGTCTTTCCAGTCTGGTTTCTTTGTCTGGCTTGATTTGTAGATAGGAGACAGATAAATAACTTTCTTAATCTCTACAGGAAAACTGTTTCGGTAGCCGATGTACAGTAAAAAATAAACACATATAGGTCACAACAGACACCGAATTACCTTCACTAACACCAACACATATTCAAAGAGGACAAATAACATATGAAAATACACCCAATACAACGTTTTAGTATATTAAAATATATATTGTATATATTGGTTTACAATATAAGGCTAGTATGGCTCATAACTGTATATAAAATAATACCAGTCGATTCCGATAGGAATCTTTAAAGAAGGTAGAACAGGTCGAGCACAGTAAACTAAAAAGCTTTACTAGCCTGTTTTTTTTTTTTTTTTTTAGAAAATGTGCTAGTAAATCTTTTCTTAAGTCATTTATGTTAGGTAGAATTGTTGAACCCTTTGCTGTGCAATGTTATCATAAATTATTACAACCTTATCTGCCAGTCAGAAGTAATTGGCAGGCAATTAACTCAAACATCTTTTGATCTGCTTCTATGAGGCAGACAAATGACAGGTGCTTTGAAAAGTATTTGTCTGATTTTCATGTCTCCTTTCAAATTATTGCTTCACTTATGATGCATCAATTGTTCAAATGCAAATTTTCAAGCTTATTACATGTACCTTCAAAGTATGTTTTTTTATGTACATATTCATTAGAAAAGTAGATGCATTTATTGTTTTGAAGGAACTTGTTTGTTTCTTGGAAGTCCCAATTAACAATACGGTTCATTATCATCATCAACATCATCATCGTCATCATCATCATCATCATCATCATCACTATTATCTTCACCTTGTTTTCATCTGCCTGCTGCAGCATCTTTTAATTCAGAGATACTTTATAAGTTTGGAAGTAAAAGAAGTTCAAAAATAATAGGAGGTGTAAGGTGCATCTAAACAGCACAATAAGTGAATCATTCATGTGTCCTTGGAAAGGAGAAGAGCCCAATTATGAAGAAGTGTTAGGTGAGGAAGTAAGAGCCTTTTTTTGTCTTCATTATCATCCCCAACTAGAAGTGCTGCTGGAGCGGCCATGGCCGCCACTCTTGCTCTGACTCCTTGTTGTTCAGTACAGTCCTATAGAAACCTTAAGAAAGCACATTGCTGACTTGTCCACTTGAAATCCCCCCGCAGGCGTCTGGCCCCCTGAGCGAGGCCAGATTAAGACACCGGGGCAAGAGACGAGCTAATCCTTCAGCTCTCCCCACACCATCCTGCTTGTATGGCTATGAGACTGCTTGCTCCCAGGCTGCTCCCTCTGCAATTAGCTGATTTCTATCATCTCACACACAGACACACACACACAGACGCACACACATATACTTACTCCCACCTAAACACACATACATGTGCACATTTAAACACACACACACACATGCACACACTCTTGCAATTAGCTCGTCACAAGGCTTATGCGCCCGCCAGCCGCTTGCTGTCACTGTCACTTTCACTAAGTTGGAATCTACACCGTCTCATCCTCTTTCTTGCTCTCCCTCTCTCGACCCCCATTTCCTTTCAATTAGCTGAGCTGCCAGTAGGATCTTTTTCTTGGATTAAGTTATCCAGGGTCTCTCCGACCGCCACTCCTCTACATTCACAATATCGTGGCTCAGCTTAGTTGCGGCCCTTTGAAGACAATGAGCTTATGTTCTCCAGGTGTAGTGAGGACTGTGACGTTTTTTTTTCCTCTCACAAGCTGCCCCTATTGTTTCATGATAACCGTTTTTGGAGAATAGAGTCAAATAGAATATGTTCACAAAACTCTACAAAAACTGCCTCCAGATTTAGTTTTCTGGGAAATGTAACAAGAGTTTTTGCACAGTACAGATGCAGCGGTTAGTCGAGTACCTTCTCGTAGTATTTGATGTCGTATTCCAGAATGACTCCGTTGGGCTGGTCGGGCTCATGCCACAGCAGAGTCACACTGTTCTGACTGGTGTTCTCCTGGCGGATGGCTAGCACTTCAGAGGGGGCTGCACAGGAAACAATAGCGATTACATGCTTCGTCAGTTCAAGATGTGGTTCCTCAGTAACAATCAAATACTGCATACCAAAGTAATCAGATTACCATGGAGTGACGTTCTGTTTACACAGGAACTGGATTTCTTGAATTACATTCGGACAAGATGATGAGAATGAACCCATGAAGATCCTATCCATTTGTCAGTGACTTCAACAGCTACTTCAATTGGTAGGTTTAGATCATTCTGGCACCTGTAACTGCCATGTTTTTTAATCCAGCAGCAGTCTGTTCCACATTTTAGAGGCTAGAGTTGTTCAGTGCATATACAAATGAATCTTTAACAACAAATGCTTAAACTGAACTGACTATGTTCAATCAACATTGATAGTGACCGTATTGGTAGCTTTTACCCATGGAGCTCCCTCAGTGGTGATTAAGTCTGTTGTCAGCTAGGCTGTGATTCACAATATATGACATCCTGCTTAAAAGTCTTTCAAAAGAGCCACAAAAACAATCATAATCTGATAATTCTGTGAGAAATAATCGGCCGCTGAGCTTTTAAGATCATGAATAGTGCTTGTACAAGCTAGTCCTAAACTAAATTGAACATAACAGCTTGGTCTAGAAGACCAAGCATCGTACTGAACTGTCTTAACTTAGCTGCTGTTCATTTACTAGACTTATTTAAATACCCACAAATCTTTGAATTGAATTGAATGAAATTATTCGAATCACTATAGTGATTTCTGATTTCCACCTATATTATAGACACAACAATCCACCCCCCACTTCCTCCCTAAGATGCTTTGTAGTACTGGAGCAACATCAAGCGACTTCTGAAACACAAGACTTTTCTTGATAGTGAAGTCTCACATATTCAGCATATGTTCCAAAGGAAGAAGGTGAGGATGAAAAAAAGTGGTGCAGCTGGTGAAGATATGGGAATTAAACCTTGCTTTTAAAAAAGGACAACATTTTATAAACCGTACAGTCAGAAGACAGCTGTAAGATCATGAAAATAAATTTGAAGATGCAACCTACTGCTCAAAAACAGGTCAAAGTCTTGACTTTTCCCCTATGGGTTGCCTAGGGAACATTATCTCTCTGAATCAGTGAGTAATGAGTAATCAGTATGAAGTACTGAGGTCACAGAAGGGTTGGACTTTAGGTTTGCAATTTGAATGCTGGTGCATTTTACCTGCTGCAAGATAACAATCACATAGATATCTTTTCTGTCGACATATTCAATTTTGATTCAGTCTTAATGACTTCCCATCTTTTCTACTCTACTCAGAGGTCCATTGTAAACCCAATGTGAGTCAATCACTATAATAACAATAATCACTATTTACAACATTTTGTGCTATGGGTGCTACATCCTCTGATGGTAGGGCACACAGAGAGTCCATAACCAAAAATGAACACAAGTTATCTCTTCCGGCGCCAAAACCCCTGTACCAACTCAAACTATCAATAAACCATTGAATTATTGGCTGTGTTTGCACTACTCCTGTGTATACGGATGGGACAGGAATAAGGAGCTGAAGACAATACTAACTTTTGTTTGTAATGTTGAAAAAAAGTTCAACTTGAGTAAAGGTTACACTCAATCGTGTGTCAACCAACCAAAGACTGGGCTAAGAAAACTTCAAAACTAATCAGAATTAAGGTGGTAGTATATGGTCAGTATGGAGCACATTAGTTTCAGAGTTGGGCAAGAGTAATTTTTGCTGACAGTGGCAGCTGTTCCAACTAGTCCTTATGGAAACAAAGTGTGTGAGCCACAACCTGTTTTTGCATTATCGGCATAAAATGTCGTTGAGACAGCACATTTTTCTTAGAGATTGTTATTTTGGCACTTTTGCTAAATCTGACAGCAGAAAGAGATTGGATAGAATAGAAGAGGAAGATGTGTGATCTTTGGCCAAGGATGGAATAAAATTCCAAAATAATGCAGCTGCAAGTGAACCACCATCATGGCTAAGCTCTTAATTTATGCTTTGTTTTTCAAAGTTTTTTGTGACATTTCTCTGCTTTAGGATAATTTACAGTGAGTGATTCAAGGTCAGAGCTGAACCGAGGACATAACAGTTACTGCACATGGTATGTCATCAGAGCCACACTGGACTCTCAGCAGGCTGAAGAGATCCTTTACTATTCAACCTTTGACCTGTCCTGTTTCCACCAAAAGGAATAAGTGAGATGTAACCGGAGCCTCCTAGAACCTGTGTCAACGTACGGCCTATCTTTCAATTTTAATTGTAATTACTTTTGAACATCAATATTATTAAATTACTGGAATTTTGTTGTGTTGCTTCAGCAAATAAGTTCTTGATTTCCATCTCCCACTTTATTTTGAGAAGCAGTAGAAACAAAAACAGAAGCCATTACAAATCAAGTTATGGGTTGTTAAATTAGTGGAAAAGACCTACATGTGACATGTGACAAAGCCCTCGTGATGAGAAGTCATTGTTCTGAACCCTACCTGCCTGGTTTGTC
This sequence comes from Istiophorus platypterus, assembly GCA_016859345.1. NCBI lineage: Eukaryota > Metazoa > Chordata > Actinopteri > Istiophoriformes > Istiophoridae > Istiophorus > Istiophorus platypterus. Next base: position 3,561,897 of record CM029117.1, read on the forward strand.
GTGATGTTGACCAGGGCATACAGCGATGGCTCGCTGCTCACGTGCGTCACCGCATTCATGGCCAGGATGCGGAAGGAATAGTTGGTGTGGGCCACAAGGTTGAGCACAGTCACCCAGGGCTCCGTCAACCCAGTCTGACGGGGGATAAATCGAACTGCTGCAGTGCCCAAACGCTCCACCATCCCTCCTCCCCCATTCCCAACGCCTGCCCCTACACCTGCCTTCCCTCCACCAGTGCCTCCCGGGGAGGATGAGCAGTCCTCACAAGGCCCTCCTTCCCCTGAGCACTTCTGACACAACACACTGTACTGCAGGTCGCTGCGACCTCCAGTATCTAGAGGGCGATCCCACTCTAAATTCACAGACGTCCCATTGACAGAGGAAATGACGTTTACTGGAGCAGATGGAGGGCCTGGAGGAAAGAAAGACGGAGGTTTCACTGTCTAAAAAAGAACATTCTATTTTTCAGGCATAGACAAGTTTGGCACATCAGAGTTATTGTGGGTTGGGTGAGTGTGTTTGTTGAAAAATATCTCTGGACTACTTTGAGCTGTTCTTGCCTGTGGGATTAGGTGAGCTTGTGTAGCATGTATTTGTGCTTACGAGAGCATGGAGCTGCTGGAGGGTCATCTGACGCTCGGTAGTAGTTGGAGTCACAGGGGCAGGTGAGGGCAGCTCTGGTCTCTGAGTGGCTGTGCTGAGGACATTTACCACACAGGCCATCGCCCGCCACCGGCTTATAGAAGCCCACCTCACAGGCTGCGGAGAGAGAGGGGGAGAGAATAAACAGAGTAAATAGAGTGCTTGCAGGGAAGGGCTCTGAACTCCCATAATCACTCAGACCATGATAAAATTCAGAGAGAGTGAAGCCAGAAAGGCACAAATCACACTCCTATAGCAAGATGTGCATATTAATGCTGCTTCACCTTTTTCAAATTGTGTCATCTCCTCCAAAGCATTCATTTTAGGATGGAGCCCCCCCCCCACAAAAATCTATGTATAATTACAGGCCTTGTAACCGTAGAGACCTCAGAGCAGGGGAGATGAAAGTCATACTTCTTTCCGCTCAGATTTGGGCTGAAAAGGCTCTGCACTGTTGATACTCCCAGTGAGACCAACAGAATCCAGACCGTGTTTCAACCTTATTCAGCTCCTCTGATACATATTCACTTTTAACTCTGCACTGATTAATAATGGAGAGGGCTCTGATAAATATATTCTCTTTCCAGGCAGTTAATAGGCTTCTGCTATGGTAAATGGGACAGGGGTAGACCTCGCATACACTCAGAAAGAAGCAGTAGACACTGACGTGCTTATGTTTGCTCTTCCTCACAGGGTAATTTATGTATGATTCCCCAGAATGCTGTGTTAGTTTACAGATGCAGTACTTCCCTAACCTTTCCTTGTTTGTTAAGTTTATAGAAGACCATTTGAGGTGCTTAGACTTCAAAGGTGCTGAAAGAACTATTAGACTGGATAACCAACATTACTGAAATTCTAACAAAGCAAAAAGTTTAACTGTACTCTGGATTTCTGGCTGAGACATTTTTAGATTCATTTGAAAATGTGTCAAATGTTCCCATATTTTTACCTGAAGGGTACACATGCTGCCATGCTCATTATGGCTGCACTCAAACACACACAAACACAATAAAAATAAAGTGTGCAAAGGTTCCCATTATCCCTGAAAGATCTACCATGCTCCACTGAATGGAGATTTACTTTAAAAACCAAGACGTGATCTCTGACTGGTTTCTGAAGTGCAAAGAGGTGTCCAGAGGTACCACTGCAGGGAGTCAGACACTTCTTGGTTCCTCTGGCAGTGAGAAGTTATACTACATTGTGCGTACGTAAGCTTAAATAGACATACATGAGTGAAATTGAAATAAAAACAGAGATGAAAGAAAAAAATATGGGATATAAAAAACAAAAACTGGTAGAACAGAATTGTAGAAGACTTGTGTCACTGAAATATTTGCATTGAATCAAAAAATAATAACAAAATACAAAAGTGCTGTAACCTTAATTTTTTTTTCTTTTGCATGAAGACCAGTCAGCAATTGACTCAACTTCACTGTTTTACATGGAAAGGTAAAGAAAGCAAAAGAAGTTTAGGCCACCAGAATATCTCTGAGCAGCAGTTTAAATATTTAAGACTATGAAAAACATGAAAAACACATCTCAAACATTTTGGCACCATGTTGTTTTACACCTCCACTGGCGTACTGTGGTCAAACATCTCTGCCATTACTTTTCTTTGAATGCAACATAACTAAAAGCCAGCATAAGCTTACAAAATTCCCCACATTGGGCTGAGATCAGCTTTGATTCTATCAATTTTCCTCTTTTTAGCATGACAAAGTATAATTATAAGGAAAATTCTTTTCTGTTTTCATCTACATCATCATCTACAGTGTTAAACTACTCTGCACACCCCACCATACTCACAACACTAATCAGTATATACATAAACATCCTCACAGTGATCAGGTTCCATTGTATCTTTTTGCATGGTTACGATGGTTACATGGTTTTATAAATGACTTTTTTTTTTGGAAACTCTTATGAACTGACTTTCATATGGAGAGTTTGCAAAAACTTAAACAATCAAAATGAACATGGTCATTTTTAATTACCTAAGATGCCTTAATTAACACATTAACAGACTGGTGCTTCCACAGCAAAGCATCCCCTACATAGCCATTTTTTGTCATTCATTTCTCATCATTTGTCATTGACCATATGATGCACCACATCTAAGTTGTCAGCACCAATGCTGAAAATGACCTATGACCTGGTTTCATTAAGAGTCAAAACATGCAGATGTGGACATTGTATGAGAGAAAGAGAGGGCGTATGATACGTTGCTCTTTGTTCTTTTTTTAAAAACACTGTCAGTCCACTAACTGATGCAACCCATGATTTACCAAAGAGCAGCATAAGATTTCTATGAGGAACGAGAACAGTTAAGGTTGAAAATGAAACCTCAACCAAAAATGATGAAGAGGGAACACGGAGTCTGATGATTGCACACACAAACACACACACATTCTCTAGATGAGAAAAGAGAGAGTGAGTGAAAGAGAGGAGAGCAAGTTTTACTA